>JALJVW010000184.1:7848440-8506927 GCA_024865655.1 Emberiza elegans | reverse complement strand
GGTTCATTAACTCAGCATTAAACCATATTAAGATACAGCAAGCATATCTACAGGGTAGGAATTAATTACATATTTGCATTTTGGTCACACTCTGCAGTTATACAGGGGGGCCTGGCTGTCACATTTATCTGAAACACAATTGTCACCGAAGCTGAGGGAAGCTCTCAGACAAGTGGCTTTAATATGATTTCTTTACTTAAGTTTGGAAGTGAACTCAATTGAATTAGGCCACTTTAATGGTGAAGAAAAGCATCCACAGAGAGGTTTTATGCAGTGCAACAAGCTGCTTTAAAAAATTAACTTATATTAGTTTTCCCATGTGCTCTTCCATTCACTAACCCTTTAGGAAGGCTGTAGTTTTAACACTATTAACCTGATTAAATGAAATTCCACTTTCTCACATTACAGTATTCCACTTGCTAATGTGAAGAAATCGCTAAATTAAAGTGAGCTCCCTGGAAAAGTCAGCCAGTTTCAGAAGAAGGAGTATTTTTGCTGTGGTATTTCAGTGAGTTGCACCACAGGACTCAAAAAACACTCAGCCTTTTTTGGAATTTGATGGGTGGCATCCAGTGCAGTATTTGAGGGGGTGGGAGGGGGGTCTGGAGCACCTTTTGGTTTTGCTTTAACAAGCTCACTAGCAGAGACCATGCTCCAGATGTGCCACCACAAAGCACATCCCCACCCCTAAATGGCCTCTAACCTCTCAGCCAGCCTTTCCTGCAAACCAGGCCCAGGAAAGTCAAACCAGAATGGCCAAACCTTGATCAAACACCTCCGAGCAAAAGACAAGGCAGGTAAGGCTCCAAGGATGTTTGACACACACTGTCTGGAGACCAGACACTGGATTTTACAGCTCCTGCTGGCAGGGAAGAATGAAGGTGAAGCAGCCAGAATGGGGTCTCAGGTAATCTCTCCAAAGGCATTGCTTATTCCCCCCAGAGAGTTTCAAACCTCAGCCATGCTTGCACAGAAACCCTGCACTAAAGGTGGGGAGGTCTCTCAGCAGAGTGTAAAGGAAAATCTCTTTCCAGAACAGACTTTAGGCATGCAGGGCACATAAATGCACTTTTATTGTTCCTCATTGCACCACGTGCATCTGTGAATCCCCACCTCCACCAGAGCAACTGTACAGACACTCAGGTGTCTTATCAGGGAACAAACAGGAATGGCTCCCCTTGGCTCCCCGCACTCCTGGGCAGGGAGTCCGGCACAGCCTGATCCGGACACAGCTCCCAGCAGGGCTGCCATGAGCTCTCAGAGCCAGGAACAAACGGGGCAGGGCTGGGCGCACCCCACAGCTCTGCATCTCCTCCTCATCTTCCCATAACAGCCACATCCACCACCAAGCTGCTGGCTAAGATTCACAGATTATTTAAAATTATTTACCTGCCCTTGTAGCCTGACACAAGTTCATCGCTCTTAAAACAACAAAACTGAAACCAGCCAGCTCAAAATTAGTTTAGCATCTCAAATAACACTATAAACAACATCAGTGGCTCCCAAGCTTTTCTTTAGACCTTCCTGGCTCCCGAGCTAAGAACAGAGAGCAATTCCAGCTTCACAGCAGATCTCCAGGCTGAAGGCTTAGGATGCGGCAGATGCATATTTAATTACAACATGTCTGAAGCAGGCATCAAGATCAAAAGGAAAGAAATGTTACAGAGAGGAGAGCTGATCTAAAGCTGCAATTAGAAACGTGAGCCCAAGGGAAGGAGTTGTTTGAGTTGGTAGGAAGGCATTATACACAGAATTAGGATCAGTGTTATGCTTTTAAAAATGGAGCAAGCAAGATAAGCAGCAGCGCATAAACTGAGTATTTACACAGCTGTAAAACATCTACCAGGAGAATTGTGAGGATGTGTGTTTGGAATGGTGAATGGGGAAATCTTCTCCACCTGATCCTGTACAATAATCTGCTTTATTGCTCTTTATTGCTCTTGAATCCAACATGAACACCAGAAAACAGTCATTGATTGAAGCCACGTGTATTTGAGTAAAATATGGACCCAAACTTCCCATTTATTCAAATAAAAACCCAAACAATAAGACTATTAAAGCTTAAAGTGTTTATTTAAAACTTAAAATGGAGGAACACTTTCCTTAAAAGCCTAGAAGTAAAACTTTTTCACCTGGTTATGTTGCAGCCTGGTAGCAAGGAAAATAACTTTACTATTTTGCTTGCTCCTACAGTGCACAGAAAGACAAATGCTGGTCACTTCTGTCAGGGAATTGCTTTCACAAAAAAACTCCTCTGGGAAAAGAAATTGCCCAATGTACTTGAACTGACCAGTTCTTTCACAAATTCATTGGTCCTGGCTTATCAGCAGGCAGACTTGTTTGTATTTGTCTTACTTTCAAGATGTTTATATAAGAATCATTTATTAATTCTGTATGTCTGTTTATTTGACATAAAAATAAAGTTTTCTCAGGTTTGCACTTGAATAACTTGGAATAACCTTGAAAATCACTTCACCATCACAGTTGCTTTTAGTAGGGTGCTTTAACACAAAGTATTTTACAGAAGCTGGTGATAATATCTAACAGAGATGAAAGTGATGCCACAGGAGATAAAGGTGGACCTGCTCACACCCACAGTGTGCTCTGCCTGCTAATCCCAGCAACTCCAAACCAGTCTGGGAGCAAACAGCCCCAAAACCCCAGCAGGGCAATGCTGGGCACAGGGATCTCAGGAGTCCTGTCCCTCCCCACTCCCTTCTGCCCCAGCAGCCCTGCCAAAGCCCTGTGACACCCACCCCACTTCAGCCTCAGCCCCCAGAACAAGCGGGTTGGTCCTGTGGATGAAGGGGGTGAGGCTCCCAGCTGACATGGATAAGACCTTCCCTCAATTCCCTGGGAAGGTCACCGTGCTCCACAAGAGGTTTGCCTGCAGAAGAGCTGCTGCAAGTTTCCTCACACAGTCACAACCAAAATGATGAGGAACACTGCCCATCAGACCTGGCTTCCCCTGCTCCCAGCCCCTGCCGAGGCACATTCCCTGCTGTCCCTATTCCCCTCTCCCTGCACGCTGGGGATGCTCCGGGGGCACCTCCGAGATTCCCTTTGCCCCAGCCCTGCTCAGGGCCCAAACCCGAGGGCAGGAAATGTGCAGGGGCACAGAGCAGAGCTGAGATCCCTGCTGCAATCTCAAGGAAGCAGCTGGTTCCTCAAGGCACCGCCAGCTCCCACATCCACCACAGTCCCAACCTGGGTGTGGCTGGGCCTCAATCCAATCCTAAATATCCCAAATCTGCTCCTGTTGCCCACACTGAGCATTTGTCATGTCTGGGGCCAGCAGGGCAGCACAGAGAGGGAAGGGACACGTTTCCTGCGGCATTGTTGAGCAGGCTCTGGCAGGGATGTGCTCCCAGCCAGCTGATGGGGCCATCCATCAAACCAGCAACAACCTGCTCCCATCTCGGCAACCCAGAGCTGGCTGCACTCGGAATTTGGGGAGCCCCGGGTGCTGCTGACCAGCTGCTCAGCCACCGAGCCACCCTCCCTGCCCTCCAAGGGAAGGAGGCAAATCCTGGGAAGGAGAATTTCCCGTGTGAGCAGTCACACTTGCTCAGAGAGCCCTGGCTGGGAACACACCAGGGCTGCCACTCAGCTGGGAAAGGTGAAAGGCAAAGGGCAACAAACACAGCCCAGGGGACATCCAGATATGGTCAAATCTTCAGACCTTGGACTCAATCCAGAATTTATCCTTTTGGCAAAGCTGAAGCACATCTCAAGTTTAGGCCAGAAAACTAAGAATGATGGCGTGGTGTCTGGGTGATTCAGAAACAGTATGTGGCTGTCAGTCTTGGGGGAAACGCACTCACCTTAAAATAATCAAATTGATAAACAGTTATAAACCTCCAGGAGTAATAAACACTAAAAAAATCTTTCAAAATAGAAGTACTAACTAACTGCACCTTGCCAAGCATGTGCTACTGCAGGGCTGTGACCAAATAACTCTTCTATTTCCAAATACATGACACATGCAGGCTATAAATAAACAAGTTCAAGATGTGCACTGATATCACAGACATCATTTGCTCACTCCGCTGTCCTTTACTTACTGCAGCCCATTTCTGATCTTGTCTTGACTTTTTTCCTCTCTCCAGGCACAAAACCAACCCAGCCTGTCAAACACCATCAGGTGGATGCAGCAGCACTTATCTTTTGTTCACTCCGTATCATTTCCCAGCCCGGATTTCCTGTGCTCAAGCACTGCCTGCAATGTAAAGTCAGGTCCTACATCCCTCCAAAAGATGGAAACTCCCCAGATCTTGTGTTAAGCCACCAGCTGTTCCCAGAGAACACTATACACATGCTCAGGCATTTTAATTATTATTATCTAAGCCATAAAGTGCAGGTGGGAAGAGTCCAGCAGGAAACAATCCTGCCCTAGTGTTGCAGCACCCCTGGAATCAGCCACCAAACGCACAAAGGAAACTGAAGTAACTGTAGATAAGTATTTTACAAGAGTGTTGGACAAAAAGAAACAAATGTTAAATCAAAAACCTTCTATATTTGCATGAAATTGTGCCACAGTCAGATGAAGCTCCAAGTCCCATCCTTGTGTATCCACCAGGCAGACAATTCCGGGGTGACTCATTCAGGGTCTTGGTGAATTTGCACCCAATTTCTCTGCTAAGCTTCAGCAGCAAGGAGCACAACAGGGTCTCTGATCCTCCCAGTGCTCCTTCCTCCCTCTGGAAGTGCTGAGGGCATGCTGCAGAGAGCTCCCCCGGATTTCCAGGAGGGAAGAACCTGCTCCCTTCTGTCCGTGCTGCACTCAGCCTGGGGGAATACCTGGTGTCCCTGAGATGCTGATTAGCTCAGGCTCAACAAAAACCAGCTTCAGTCTCCTGAGAAACTCCAAGGCTGAGCAGACACCACAGAAGGTCTGTGACAGCAGCAATGCCTCAGCAGCAGTTGGAAATTTGGTACTGGAAAGGTTAATTCTAGTTTATTCCAGGTGGCAGGAACACAGCCTTCACTCTCCTCTCAAGCCCAGAGAGCCAGGGTGAAGTTGCCTTTTCCCTGAGCACTTCAGGACAATGATTTCTACAGCTTGAAGTGAACAGAAACCTTGAATTCGAGTGATACTGCCGGAGGTTTTGGAAATGAGACCTGGACATGCAAGCCTTGGAACTGAAAGCCCAGGTGTGCCAGGATCACTGATGGGAGCAGCTCCATCCCAACACAGCCTGAAAGCCAGATGTTAAATACACTCTGCTCATTAACAGCCATTGAGGAAATTATCCACCCAACAATTTGAAAACACACACACTTCAGTCTCTGCTGTGGCTGATGCTGAGATCTTAAAAAAAATATTTTAAAAAGCCAGCTGCACTGAGGAGAGGATTTGGAGTGACTTACAGGGGTTTGGCTCCAAGGATTTTCGTTTTGGTGGCAAAACCCATGACTGCAATCAGCCATTAATTTCCAAGCTTGAGGAGCACATGCCTTCTGAAGATGGCCACACTTTTTCCTCAGAAAAGCGTGCAGGCAATTCTGGAGACAGCAGCGGTGCTCAGAACCAAAGAGATTATTGACACTTTTATGAAACCTGCTGTGGAAAAGGCACGCTGTTTTCCAGAAGCTTGGTGTGAAATGCCTCACCAGACAGAACCTGGCAGCAGAAATCCCAGCAGGCTTCCAAGGGCCATGAGCAGGCAAATAAAAGCCCAGAGGGTTTTGGCCATGTGTGCAACAGCCAGGCAGAGCTCAGCCCAGCGCTGGAGCCACCATTCCCAGCAGAGTCTGGAGCCTTTCTGGCTGGACAAACAGCACTTTTTAAAAATGGAGTTGGGTTTGGACAGTCTTGTAAATCTGATGGCTTCATAGCTTACTAAATAACTTCTGCCTCTGGGAAAGGGAAGTGACTCCAAAAATAGCAACATTTTATCTCAAAATGCTAAACTGCAGTTGTGCATCCATATAACCTCACCATCCGGACTTCATTTTGCCTTTTGAGTGCCTGGTTTTGTGTGTTCACAATTCATATGGAAAATGACAAGAGCTAAGGGTTAATACCTGAACACTTAAAGTTAAATGAGCATTCTCAATATGACAGTCCTGGGTGGTTTTCAATGTTTAATTTTTTTGCTGATATTAACCCTAGGGTGGGATGGCTCTGCTTTGTAATTTAGTATCTTGAAAAAAAAGAGTACGGGTATGCAGGTTCTCCAGGAAACCTCCATTCCCCTAAGCCATGGGCTGTACAATTCCAGAATTAGGCACTGAGCTCACTTGCTCTGCAGAGCAGCTAACAAGAATAAAAGAAACATCACAAGAATGCATTACAGGCATTATTTTTTCTCCTTCATTATTGACGTGCTGTAAGAACAGAGGAATATTTTCCCCCAAGTATTTACTTAGCACGCCTTCTCCCTCCTTTTAGGCTGTTTATTTTCATATAAATGTAACAGATAAAATATTTAAACTTCACAGTGTAAACAATGTATCAGATACATCAAATGCTGGACTAAGTGGGCCAAAATAAATTGGAGATAGCTTGCATTGTCTTTGTTGCTGCTGCAATGATCTCCAAATGATAGCCCAGCCTCCCCTTGCAAAATGCAGCCCTGAGTGTTCCCAGCTAGCTGGAGGGACAAAAACAAACCTGACTTTTCTCATTACAGCACCCAGACCATTTGATTTCAGCCTCACTGGATCATTCATTCTTGGGGGCTTCACTGCAGCATCACCTGTGTCTTTATCATCTCTCTTCCCCCTGTGTGCCAGCGAGGCTGCTCATTGCAATAACGCAGCTTTAATTGTGTCTGTGGGATGTAAAAAGCAATTTTCACAGAAATAAACCATCACCCAAAGTCAGCTTCTCACAAACCAACTCTGGGCTCGTATTTCTTGATCTTTGAGACAACTCCATGCCCAAGGCTTATTTTTACCAACATTGATCTGAAATCAGAATGTCTTTAATCAACCAGGGCATTTTAATAATCCTGTTATTAACAGATTAACTTTAGCATGACAGATACTTTCCAGTGCAAGTCTAAAAGAAAGCTCTGCCTGTGGGAGCTACAGGAATGAAAGAACATCAAGCACATCTCAAAAACGTGATTTTACACTGCCCTTGCAGCTACAGTGGCTGTGTGCACACAAAGGAAAGGTGCCAAAACAGGACAATATTTAATGTACTTAAAAGAGCTATCCAACAGCCCCCATGGCTGGCAATTGATGTCTCCACTGCAATTCTACATTAATGCTTAATACACTACTGATTTCTTGAGTGTAAGGAATGTGATTTATTACATACCTAAGGGACCAGCACTTACCAGGCAGCAGAAACTGGACAAACTCTGAAACCCAGCTCTGCTCTCACACCAATTTTCCTTCTGTCACAGAGACAACAGCACTAAGGGGAACACAGAGTCAGGGACAAAGCCTGCATGGTGAGAGCTGTCTGCTCACACCCTACAACAGCTCAGTAGCTCTAATTAAGCAGAGATCAGAAGTGCCACAAAATAACAGAGATGCCTTTGGCAGCAACTTATTCAGTCACATCACAAAGATATTTCTTAAATTAATCTCTGATGATCACTCACTGCCAGTACTGCCTGAAATCCGTGGTGCACTCAGCCTTAGAGGCAGCAACAGCAAATTTCATGCTGATCTTACATGAAATTGAAATTTTTGAGCAAACAGCCCAGCTTTTGCTACTTGTACAATGCTCACTTGTCAGCTGGCCGCTGCCTGCCAGTTTAACCACTGGGAAGCAGGCGAAGGAGGATGGGACAGTTGTAGTCCAGACCACCAGCACAAATCCTGCTCCCAGACTTCTAAAAGTTCCCCCTCAGACCTTTATGGCATTTCAGCAAGGGAACGCACATCTGCTGGGGATGGACACAGGGGTAAGTGATTTATATAATGCCATGAAATGCTCTTTTAAGCAGCCAACACCAGGAGCAGAACCAATTTCAGAGCGCGAAGTCACTCACATGATGTGTCATGTAGCTGATGTGAGAGCCAGCACTAAGGTCTGGGGATGCAAACCACCTTTCCTAGGGATGTCAAGCTGTGTGAGTGCAGCAGGCATTGTGGAAATAACACGGTGCTTTAGCTCAAGGACGGAGCTGTGTGTGGCTCCGAAGGCTGCCACTGCCCAGAAGGACGCAGACACAGGATGAATGCCAACACACAGCACCAGAAGGACTCTGGTGGAAGCAATCCCCAGACTGTGTCCCTCAGCAGCCTCCTTCCCTCTGGAACAGGCGTTTTGGAGCTCAGCAGCCAATTAACACCAGGTGATAAGGACATGCCATTGGGTGCATCGTCATGTGGATGCCCAACCATGTGAGTTTTACACGCAGGAAAGGAGCTCAGGGGTTTGGCCTTTCCTGAGCTGGATCCCAGTGCGGGCATGAGCTCCAGAAGAGCAGAGCCTGGCTGGAGGTGACCCTGGGGCAGGGTCAGGCCTGAGCCCTGCACAGCTCCTGCACCCCCTCACACAGGGCAAGGGGCACCTCATGGAGCCACACCAGCAGCTCCTCCCTTTCCAGCAGTGCCAGGCAGCACTGGGCTCAAACACTGAGCCCCTGGGCTGAAAACCACATTAGGTCAGGCCTTAACCTGTCCCCGCTACACCTGGGCTCAAACACTGAGCCCCTGGGCTGAAAACCTCATTAGGTCAGGCCTTAACCTGTCCCTGCTACACCTGGGCTCAAACACTGAGCCCCTGGGCTGAAAACCACATTAGGTCAGGCCTTAACCTGTCCCTGCTACACCTGGGCTCAAACACTGAGCCCCTGGGCTGAAAACCACATTAGGTCAGGCCTTAACCATCCCTGCTACACCTGGGCTCAAACACTGAGCCCCTGGGCTGAAAATCTCATTAGGTCAGGCCTTAACCATCCCTGCTACACCTGGGCTCAAACACTGAGCCCCTGAGCTGAAAACCACATTAGGTCAGGCTTTAACCTGTCCCCGCTACACCTGGGCTCAAATACTGAGCCCCTGGGCTGAAAATCTCATTAGGTCAGGCCTTAACCCAATCCCTGCTACACCTGGGCTCAAATACTGAGCCCCTGGGCTGAAAACCACATTAGGTCAGGCTTTAACCTGTCCCTGCTACACCTGGGCTCAAACACTGAGCCCCTGGGCCTGAAAACCTCATTAGGTCAGGCCTTAACCCAGTGCCAGCTACACCTGGGCTCAAATACTGAGCCCCTGGGCTGAAAACCTCATTAGGTCAGGCCTTAACCCAGTGCCACCAGGCTGCCAGCAGTCCCTACCCAAAATGTCACTTAGGGCACCTCTGGGGCGCTGGGCTGATGACACAGAGCCCATTATGAGTGATGTGGCTGCTCTGGGAGCCTGTGGGGACAGAGAAAATAAACCCAATAAAACCCACACACAACCACCCTCCCGAAACCTCACAGGTTCTGAGAGCACCTTTACCTCATCCCTCTGAACACAGGGACTGCACACCACATTTGCAAGCCTGTCCAGCCCTTCCTTTGGGCATCAGACTCATCTAGATTTGTGGTATCATGGCAGTGAGTTCATTAATCTGATATATTTGAGGACTTTGTGTTACCAATATTGTAGCTGCATACAAAAGCAGAGGACTTCACACTGCATCCAGTGAGCCATGCTGTTTGGAGCTGCTTTTGCTAAAAAGGAAGGAGCTAAATTATGGCCTAAAAGTACCAGGTGGGCCAGGGAGCAAACAGAATGAAAGAAAGACTAATAAGAAAATTTAATTTCTGAAAATGGCTACACTTAAAAGGTCAACATTGGTCTGTGTCCAGAGAGAATGAATAGTTCCTAGAAACTGAGCACACAAATGTAGAAACTCAAATGTAGAGTTTCTAGGCCAAATACTGGCCTAAAGAATATCTGTGAGAGCCAGGAGACAAACTGGCCAGGTAAGATGCAGGACACATGTACAGTGCCAGCACACAGTCACCAATGCCAATTATCCTTCCAATTATCCTTCCTCTCCCACCTTATCACCTGGACTGCACATAGAAAAATCCTCAAAGTGCTTGCTGTTGAAGTAATAACATTTTCAGTCCAGAACATTAATGATAGAATTATTCTTTTATTCTGCCCAAAGCATCTGGCTACTGAGTGAAGCAGGAGCCCAGCAGTTACTACACTGCACAAATCCCAGCGTTTTCCATGTGCCTTCTGATGCTGCTGCTCCAGAACCGTCCTTATGGCCAAAGGAACGTGTCCTTCCATCCCACTGCCCCCAGAAATGGGGGATTCTTTTGTGACCTGACCAGCATCTCACAGGGCACACATTCCCAAAAAGCCCAAATATCCTGTGCTTCCTGCCTGAAAGCGCTTTCCCAAAATTTGAGCACATCACAACACTCCCAGAACCTGGAAATTTTCCAGCAACACCCTGTTGGGTACACCAAAGACAGATGACTGAACACAGCCAGTGGCTTGCTTCCCACAAAAGTCTGCTCAGGATTTTATGGTAGCTTATTTTTCCCTCAAAAACAGTAGTTGTATTTTTAAAAGTTAGAATGGCAATCTTGATGTAAAATCCTCAAGGCATTTTAGAATTTTCTTTCACCATTCTAAATCATTATTTTCCCATCTATATAATAGACACCTCCAAGGTACAAAACTTGTATTGCAAGCATTGATATTGCTCTGGAAGCACACATGAGGGTAAATGAGGTTCTGTTACCAGCAAAGGAAATCACTTATTTAAACTTTCATGGAGCCACAGGTCACTGTTTCATTAAAATCCCTTCCAGCCTAAACATCATGACAATACCTGTAAGCTTAAGTAGGACTGGCATTTAAAGGCAGCTGGCCTTAGCACTGGCATTTAAAGCCATGTGGGGATAATTCCTGACATTTACTGTGCTGCAGGGACAGCGGGGAGGGAACAAGCAAGGATCTGAGCTCTGCTGATGCCCAACAGTACAACAACATCGTCAGTGTCAGCACTAACCGTGGCCACATTAAATCTGGTACTCCACACCCAGGCCAAGTCTGGAGACACTCAAGGAGCACTTACCTCCCAGTAAATAAGAGCTCCAAGTACTTGAGGATGCATACTATAAACTTGATTCTGGCACTGTGCAGGATCATGGACACAAAAGACAGAAACTCAAAGGAGTAAGAGCTTGGTGAGCCTGGGTGTTTCTAACCTGGGCTATCACATCACCAAAGATACTCATGAGTAGGTGTCAACAGAATAGCAAAAAAAAATTGTGTTAAATAATTATTTCTAACTTGGAGAGTTACCTGGAAATGTTCAGGTAAAGGCTCTGCCGTCAATTCTTGTGGCTGTTCCAAAAATACCTGCTGAAATTGTTCAGAGAGATCTGAAACACAAACAGCACTTTCTGCTGGTCAAAAAGACAGAAGTTTCTGCAAATGTCAGACTCTGCCACCTGCCACTGCACTTGCCCACCCTTGTCACCTGAGAAAGTTACACCAGCAGTGTTGGGCTCTTCTAGTGATCATCCCAGGCTCCATCCATCTCTATTTATGCGTTTTGCCTTTTTTTAAAGCCTTTTCTGTGCTATTCTACCTGTTAAAACCACAACAACAACCCTTGTGTAGCCTGCTGAACTCTCTGAAAACATTGCAGAGGAAATTCGTGGTACCTCAGGAGCTCCTGTTCTGTGATTCTACAATTTCTACCTTAACTTGGCAGTGACATCTCCAGCAAACACTTCCAAGGATTGTTTACTTACAATGGCATTTGAAAATGTTAAGCATCTGAGGCACTGCTCTGAACACAGCCATGCCTCTCAGACAGGCTATCTGGAAGATCATCACTTGATTTCCAAGGTCCAATTAATTACTTCAAAGTTCACTCCCTCGGAAAAAAAAATATTTTAAAGGACACCAGCAAGGACGAAACTTTCCCAAAGCTTATCAAAGGCACATGAAAAAAAGGCTCCTTTTCTCACTGAGCAAGGTACAGAGATAAAAGGCAGCTTGTGCTGCTTCTCCAGCGCTTTCACCAGGCTGGGACTGCAGAAAGGTTCTTGGGAAAGGCTCTATAAATAAGAAAGTGGCAGCAGGATGGTGGGAAGGAGGAGGACTCTGCTGCACACTGACTTTTATGGTAATTGCTCACAAGGCTCCCAGCAAAAGCAGTTTTATGGGAGACAAAATCCCTTTCCCCAGTAATCAAAGCAAACCCCCAGCAGCCCCTGTGCCCCCCCAAACCATCCTCAGTTGTTCTGCTTTTTGGTCACAGACCCAGCCTTTGGGGCACGAGGATGCTCCTCTTCTGAGCCCTCAGCATTTGGGAGTGAGGATTTTTTGGGACTGAGGATTTTGGTGGAAATCCCAACAGCCACCCATGGGACACCCGCTGATGCCTGGAGGGGCTGAGCTTGGCTGGACAGCCACATCAAAAATACGGGAAAACAGGGAAAAACTGGGCTGGCTTGGCCAAACTGAGCAAGCAAAAGACAAAACATGTTCCAATTAGCACATCTCATTAAGGTTTGGTTGCTGGCTGAAGGACAGGGTGCAAGCTGGAAACCGAACGTTTGGGACACTGGTGAATACACTAAAATCTGCTGTTTCCCAGGACAGCTCTTGTTTGTCCTGCAAGACAGACTTGAAAATTACACATTTCACAACAAACATCTGCCTGACTTAAGCTCATCTTCTTTGTTCCCAGGTCTATTTCTCTTTCTAGCAAGTGCAACAAAAGCTTCATCAAAAGCAGTAACCATTCACAGACATTTCCTTTGGAACTTTCCATCAACGTTGGCCAGGCCAAGCCTTTCTTTGTTTATTGCACAACTTGTCTAGGAGGTAAATCCATAAAATCCAGGAAATAACAGCAGGCTTGCTTTCTCCTGACTTCCTTTGCATGGATAGATCTCAAAAAAACCCAAAAACCAGCACCATCCTATGATGTCCCACCACAGCACGCTGCCTTCAGAAACGTGCACGAGCACACATGGATGTGTCTGACTCCCACAACTTTTAAGTGCCTGCACTTGCAGAGCTTTAAAAACTCCTGACACTATGTTTACATGCCCAAAACAATCCTTTCCCATGGAATTTCACCGATTTTATGTGCCCTGGGAAATGAAGAGCTGGAACACATTCAATACAAGCAAATACACGCAATAAAACAAGCTCAAGTGGCTGAAACTTTTAGGGAAGATACACAACAGAAGGCAATAGAAATTGATTTACTATTATTCTGTGTGCAAAATAAGAGAGCACACTTTGCCATCAGAAATATATATCAAATGGAAAAGTATTGCATGAGTTGTAACAACACTTTCATTCTTCAAAGGGTATCAGTGAAATAATGATTATATGGAAGTGCTAAGCTCCAAGGTTTCTCCCCAACAACACACAGCACTACATCTTCTAATTACTGACAGAATTTCTTCCAGGGAGGCATTAAAACCACAAACCTCACTGCAAACTGCCCCTGGTTCCTAAATGTCCAGTGAGAAGCAGCGTTAACAGCCAACAATAAAGTACTTAGCTGACAGCTACTAAAGGAGCTTTTTACTTCTGACTTGAGGCTTCAAATATGACACACACACACTAGAGACTGCTAAAAAACCAGATTGTTGGCATTGCAGGATGCCCAGCCACAGGTCAGGATCCCATCCCGTCAACTGTTTTAGGGTTGGGACTGGAAGAGAGCAGGAGAGAGCTGCAAGCCTGTCAGAGGGCGACTCCTGGCCCACCCACCAATGTTAGCGCTCCCCCTTTCCAAAGGAACCATTTCCTTCTGAAGAGAAACCTTGCCCTAATATTTCATCTAAAGGACAGAACCCAGACTAAGGACAGGCTCAGTCCAATTTCTGCTGAGTAAAGGTTAGTTATCAGCTTTCAAGAGCTGCATTAAAAACCACAGAGTTTTCCAGTAAATGACACCATTTCCAAGCATTTGTGTTGAGAACAAACACAAATATCAAGGTGGACCTTATGAAACACTGATTTCTATTTAAATACTCTGAAGTCCTGAATAATTTTCCATTGCTTCACGTGAGGTCCGTGGTGTCACAGGGCAGGGAAGGAGTCCAGCCCAACCCCAGCATTTCCCAAATCTGAGCCAGCAGCCAACACACAGCAATGGAATCACTCCATGGACTCACACTGATGTTACTGGGAGCTTTCAGAAGCGCTTTCCACCTTTTGAAGCACCTGCCAACCCCAAACCAATCCCCAAACAGCAAAGGATCTGAGCTCTGCTGCTCTCCCTCTTAGAGATCCACCTACCAAAGCTTTAGGATTTCACAGGGACACTGTGAGATCTGCCACAACAGCTGCACTCTGTGAGCACCTTGAAGAATTTAAGCTAAAACTTACATTAAGAATTTCAATTAATTAATTCATTCAGGTGCGCCCACAAATTCTCACTTTTGCATGGCCAAATTCACAAGTTCTTTTACACTGACATTTTGCCTTAAAGATCCAAAAACCTTTCAACAGTAAGGGCTGTGCAAAGGTCTGGGGACATTTTCAGTAACTTTTGCTGGATGAGTTAGAGACAAACACTGTGGGTTCCACATGAATACAATTACAGCTGCTTTCCCCCAGAGCTGCCAATCAGTCCCTTGCAAAGTGATGCCAGTGAACTTGACAAGACATCACATTCCATTTCTGTCAGCTTCTGTGCTAGAAACTTACTTCCATTAATTACTCCAGTCAATCAAAAAGGAGAAAGCAACTCTCACACTTTCACTTTTCTTCACTGGGTGCATGGATTGAAGCAGTGGAGCAACTTTGCTTCCGAGAGGAATTGCTGTCCCCAAATGCACAGAATTCCCCACAAGCAGCGAGATCTGTGAGCTGCATGGCAGGGAATGGCCAGAACGGAGGTTTGCCGATCAGAACTGATCCAGCCCCAAACTGACATGGAAAGGTGGAATCAGCAAGATGGGGCTCGCTGGCAAACTCCTCTCCCAGCTCTCCAACACAGCTTTCCCTTTTAGCAGGAGGCAGCTTCAGTTGTAATCTCCCTACCAGTGTAAACTAACAGGGCATTCTTCCTAAAAAATAAGCAAGTATGCTCATCAGTTCTGGAGTTTTCCTTCAGGGGCTGCATCCTGAGCTTTGGGAATCACACCAGCTCTCAGAGCAGGCACAGCTGCTTCTGTACCACACTGTGAGGTCATTTCCCCTCGCACTAACACAGGAGAAATGAACAAAACTTAAACATAAACCAAACTTTTTTAAAAACTGGGAGAACAGGTTAAAACTTCGAGGTAACCACAGATGCCAAACAACAGCAACCCAATGAAAATTCATTCCCATTTCCCACATTTTTTATTTTGCCAACAACAACATCAGAAGAGCCGCAACCACCGCATCCTCCACTATAGCTGGACTTCTATTTCCAGATTTTCAGTTGTTGCTGTCTCTTCTCAAAACTCAGCATCACTGCATGGGACCAAACATGAACATTTCTGCTGGAGCAGCATCCCTTCAGCACATTTTCACTGCCAAGTGCAGCTCCACATGCATGCAGCAGCGCCCACCCAAACCCTGGGCCCTGCTCCCTGCAAACAAGGGTGGAGAACAGCAGCTCCTGTGCTCCATGCCCTCCCCAGCTCCACCTTCCCTGAGAGGGCAGGGAACCCCACAAGGAAACTGTCTGAGCTGCAGAGAAAGCTGTAAGGCAGCAAGAACAAGGAGAGCAGCAGATGAAGTCACCCCCTGGATCACAGGCCCTCTTGTTTGGCTCTCCCACGTGCAGAGGAAGGTTCAGCTCTCCAGAAGAAGCCTGCAAGTTTCCTGAGCACCTAACACCCTGATAATTATTTCCAGGCACTTGGAAAGGCCAAGCTAATGATTACACCTGCGGCAGCAGGTGTGGGTTCTGCACAGCCGGCAGCAAACCTCTCCTCTCTGCCTCATTGCTATTCCCCTGCAGGAGCAGGAGCCCAGAGCCCTGGGGAGAAGCCTCAGACACAGCTAATGATTATCCAGAGGGGTGGCAGAGGGCCAGGAGACAGCCCCTGGCACACAGCACCCCCCTGGGAACACAGCAGCCTCTCACAAGGTCTCACACAGCACTGCCCAAGCTATCGCTGGCCGGGGCTCTGTACAAATCACCAACGGGACAGGGCTGCTGTGGAACTGCCTTGAGCTGTTTTATTGTCCAGCATCAGCCTCATTCCATGGCTATGGCAATGGGAAGGTGCCACCAGCTCACATCCCAGGCAGCAGACACAGAACTCCATGTTACAACTCACTTTATGAGTGTTTTGACCAATCCCACAGAGCAAAAGCACATTGACAGTAGTTCTGTCCAACCACTATAAGCACAGGTACCTTTGGTTAAACAATGCTTGCTTATTTCAAATACAACCCCTGCTTGTGAGCCTTCAAACACAATGCACAGAGCTCCATTATTAAGCTTGGAACTTCCCAATATCTCACTGGATAAACTTTTCTGTAGCTTAGGGAGTTATTCTAGACAAGCATTAATACACAGACCATTGTTCTATTTGTCCTTGCTTTTCTACTTTTTACATCATTTTCTGCTGACCAATCTCATGGCTGCTGCTGAGCTCAATCCCAGTTCTGCTGTCTCTGAGGCTGCCTTCTGCAGCTTTCCCAAACCTCTGATTTTGTGGATTCCACACAAGCACACCCTTCATTGCCACTCCCTAAAGTGCATTCAGAGCCACCCTTGGAGGGCTTGGAGCACTGCCTGCTGCTGGGGCAGTGCTGCAGCAACACCTGAGTGACACTGAGGAGTTCCTGGGCGCTGAGAGCTCAGGAATTCTCATTTCCCAGTCCCAGCAGGCTGTAGGGCTCTACCCAGGCAGGAGCTGGTGAGACAGAGCTGCACTCTGCAGAAATGCCTTGGCAGGAGCTCAAACACTGTGTCCCAGAAGATGACACCAGCTCACATCCACATTTAGCTTCTGGCTGAGACACTGGGGACGCTGTTACAGGCTGCCTGGTGGCTCCCCTCTCATCCTTCTCCCAAATGACAAATTAAGTTAACTCCAGAAAACTCAAGAAAGCCTAGAAAAACTATAACCAGGATTGAATAATCTCCCAGTATTTCAATGCATTCCATATTGCCTTACCAGACCTTCCCTTTCCTACATCTGCTGTAGGATCTCAGGGAAGGAAAGAAGTTTAGGCTTTGAGAGCCTTCAAAGGAAGCTTCCAATTATTCAGGCCACCACTTGTCTGTCACTCCAGGATTAGGCAGCTACAGCGATGGGGAAATGTGCATCAATATCTCCATCATTTTAATTGACTTGTGAATTGTCCAGGAGTGAACGCTGCTGCCAAATGCCAGATCCCAGAGGAGAAAGAAGCTGTCCCATGGCAGGAGTTAAAGCAGCAGCTGCAGCTCAGTCAACAGCAGCAGCCCTGCTCTGTGTCAGGGCACACTGCACACAGTGCCTGGAGATGTGGCCCTGATGCCCAACAGTTCAACAACATCGTCAGTGTCAGCACTAATCGTGGCCACATTAAATCTGGTACTCCACACCCAGGCCAAGTCTGGAGACACTCAAGGAGCACTTACCTCCCAGTAAATAAGAGCTCCAAGTACTTGAGGATGCATACTATAAACTTGGTTCTGGCACTGTGCAGGATCATGGACACAAAAGACAGAAACTCAAAGGAGTAAGAGCTTGGCAAGCCTGGGTGTTTCTAACCTGGGCTATCACATCATCAAAGATACTCATGAGTGGGTGTCAACAGAATAGCAAAAAAAAATTGTGTTAAATAATTATTTCTAACTTGGAGAGTTACCTGGAAATGTTCAGGTAAAGGCTCTGCCATCAATTCTGGTGGCTGTTCCAAAAATACCTGCTGAAATTGTTCAGAGAGATCTGAAACACAAACAGCACTTTCTGCTGGTTAAAAAGACAGAAGTTTCTGCAAATGTCAGACTCTGCCACCTGCCACCGCACTTGCCCACCCTTGTCACCTGAGAAAGTTACACCAGCAGTGTTGGGCTCTTCTAGTGATCATCCCAGCCTCCATCCATCTCTATTTATGCATTTTGCCTTTTTTTAAAGCCTTTTCTGTGCTATTCTACCTGTTAAAACCACAACAACCACCCCTGTGCAGCCTGCTGAACTCTCTGAAAACATTGCAGAGAAAATTCGTGGTACCTCAGGAGCTCCTGTTCTGTGATTCTACAATTTCTACCTTAACTTGGCAGTGACATCTCCAGCAAACACTTCCAAGGATTGTTTACTTACAATGGCATTTGAAAATGTTAAGCATCTGAGGCACTGCTCTGAACACAGCCATGCCTCTCAGACAGGCTATCTGGAAGATCATCACTTGATTTCCAAGGTCCAATTAATTACTTCAAAGTTCACTCCCTCGGAAAAAAAAATATTTTAAAGGACACCAGCAAGGACAAAACTTTCCCAAAGCTTATCAAAGGCACATGAAAAAAAGGCTCCTTTTCTCACTGAGCAAGGTACAGAGATAAAAGGCAGCTTGTGCTGCTTCTCCAGCGCTTTCACCAGGCTGGGACTGCAGAAAGGTTCTTGGGAAAGGCTCTATAAATAAGAAAGTGGCAGCAGGATGGTGGGAAGGAGGAGGACTCCGCTGCACACTGACTTTTATGGTAATTGCTCACAGGGCTCTCAGCAAAAGCAGTTTTATGGGAGACAAAATCCCTTTCCCCAGTAACCAAAGCAAACCCCCAGCAGCCCCTGTGCCCCCCAGCACCTGCCCACCCAAACCATCCTCAGTTGTTCTGCTTTTCTGGTCACAGACCCAGCCTTTGGGGCACGAGGATGCTCCTCTTCTGAGCCCTCAGCATTTGGGAGTGAGGATTTTTTGGGACTGAGGATTTTGGTGGAAATCCCAACAGCCACCCATGGGACACCCGCTGATGCCTGGAGGGGCTGAGCTTGGCTGGACAGCCACATCAAAAATACGGGAAAACAGGGAAAAACTGGGCTGGCTTGGCCAAACTGAGCGAGCAAAAGACAAAACATCTTCCAATTAGCACATCTCATTAAGGTTTGGTTGCTGGCTGAAGGACAGGGTGCAAGCTGGAAACCAAATGTTTGGACACTGGTGAACACACTAAAATCTGCTGTTTCCCAGGACAGCTCTTGTTTGTCCTGCAAGACAGACTTGCAAATTACACTTTTCACAACAAACATCTGCCTGACTTAAGCTCATCTTCTTTGTTCCCAGGTCTATTTCTCTTTCTAGCAAGTGCAACAAAAGCTTCATCAAAAGCAGTAACCATTCACAGACATTTCCTTGGGAACTTTCCATCAACGTTGGCCAGGCCAAGCCTTTCTTTGTTTATTGCACAACTTGTCTAGGAGGTAAATCCATAAAATCCAGGAAATAACAGCAGGCTTGCTTTCTCCTGACTTCCTTTGCATGGATAGATCTCAAAAAAAAAACTCAAAAACCAGCACCATCCTGTGATGTCCCACCACAGCACGCTGCCTTCAGAAACGTGCACGAGCACACTTGGATGTGTCTGACTCCCACAACTTTTAAGTGCCTGCACTTGCAGAGCTTTAAAAACTCCTGACACTATGTTTACATGCCCAAAACAATCCTTTCCCATGGAATTTCACCGATTTTATGTGCCCTGGGAAATGAAGAGCTGGAACACGTTCAATACAAGCAAATACACGCAATAAAACAAGCTCAAGTGGCTGAAACTTTTAGGGAAGATACACAACAGAAGGCAATAGAAATTGATTTACTATTATTCTGTGTGCAAAATAAGAGAGCACACTTTGCCATCAGAAATATATATCAAATGGAAAAGTATTGCATGAATTGTAACAACACCTTCATTCTTCAAAGGGTATCAGTGAAATAATGATTATATGGAAGTGCTAAGCTCTAAGGTTTCTCCCCAACAACACACAGCACTACATCTTCTAATTACTGACAGAATTTCTTCCAGGGAGGCATTAAAAACACAAACCTCACTGCAAACTGCCCCTGGTTCCTAAATGTCCAGTGAGAAGCAGCGTTAACAGCCAACAAAAAAGTACTTAGCTGACAGCTACTAAAGGAGCTTCTTACTTCTGACTTGAGGCTTCAAATATGACACACACACACTAGAGACTGCTAAAAAAACCAGATTGTTGGCCTTGCAGGATGCCCAGCCACAGGTCAGGATCCCATCCCGTCAACTGTTTTAGGGTTGGGACTGGAAGAGAGCAGGAGAGAGCCTTGACTGCTGCAAGCCTGTCAGAGGGCGACTCCTGGCCCACCCACCAATGTTAGCACTCCCCCTTTCCAAAGGAACCATTTCCTTCTGAAGAGAAACCTTGCCCTAATATTTCATCTAAAGGACAGAACCCAGACTAAGGACAGGCTCAGTCCTATTTCTGCTGAGTAAAGGTTAGTTATCAGCTTTCAAGAGCTGCATTAAAAACCACAGAGTTTTCCAGTAAATGACACCATTTCCAAGCATTTGTGTTGAGAACAAACACAAATATCAAGGTGGACCTTATGAAACACTGATTTCTATTTAAATACTCTGAAGTTCTGAATAACTTTCCATTGCTTCACGTGAGGTCCGTGGTGTCACAGGGCAGGGAAGGAGTCCAGCCCAACCCCAGCATTTCCCAAATCTGAGCCAGCAGCCAACACACAGCAATGGAATCACTCCATGGACTGACACTAAAATTACTGGGAGCTTTCAGAAGCACTTTCCACCTTTTGAAGCACCTGCCAACCCCAAACCAATCCCCAAACAGCAAAGGATCTGAGCTCTGCTGCTCTCCCTCTTAGAGATCCACCTACCAAAGCTTTAGGATTTCACAGGGACACTGTGAGATCTGCCACAACAGCTGCACTCTGTGAGCACCTTGAAGAATTTAAGCTAAAACTTACATTAAGAATTTAAATTAATTAATTCATTCAGGTGCGCCCACAAATTCTCACTTTTGCATGGCCAAATTCACAAGTTCTTTTACATTGACATTTTGCCTTAAAAATCCAAAAACCTTTCAACAGTAAGGGCTGTGCAAAGGTCTGGGGACATTTTCAGTAACTTTTGCTGGATGAGTTAGAGACCAACGCTGTGGGTTCCACATGAATACAATTACAGCTCCTTTCCCCCAGAGCTGCCAATCAGTCCCTTGCAAAGTGATGCCAGTGAACTTGACAAGACATCACATCCCATTTCTGTCAGCTTCTGTGCTAGAAACTTACTTCCATTAATTACTCCAGTCAATCAAAAAGGAGAAAGCAACTCTCACACTTTCACTTTTCTTCACTGGGTGCATGGCTTGAAGCAGTGGAGCAACTTTGCTTCCAAGAGGAATTGCTGTCCCCAAATGCACAGAATTCCCCACAAGCAGTGAGGTCTGTGACCTGCATGGCAGGGAACGGCCAGAACGGAGGTTTGCTGATCAGAACTGATCCAGCCCCAAACTGACGTGGAAAGGTGGAATCAGCAAGATGGGGCTCGCTGGCAAACTCCTCTCCCAGCTCTCCAACACAGCTTCCCCTTTTAGCAGGAGGCAGCTTCAGTTTTAATCTCCCTAGCAATGTAAACTAACAGGGCATTCTTCCTAAAAAATAAGCAAGTATGCTCATCAATTCTGGAGTTTTCCTTCAGGGGCTGCATCCTGAGCTTTGGGAATCACACCAGCTCACACAGCAGCACAGCTGCTTCTGTACCACACTGTGAGGTCATTTCCCCTCACACCAACACAGGAGAAATGAACAAAACTTAAACATAAACCAAGCTTTTTTAGAAACAGGGAGAACAGGTTAAAACTTCGAGGTTACCACAGATGCCAAACAACAGCAACCCAATGAAAATTCATTCCCATTTCCCACATTTTTTATTTTGCCAACAACAACATCAGAAGAGCCGCAACCACTGCATCCTCCACTATAGCTGGACTTCTATTTCCAGATTTTCAGTCGTTGCTGTCTCTTCTCAAAACTCAGCATCACTGCATGGGACCAAACATGAGCATCTCTGCTGGAGCAGCATCCCTTCAGCACATTTTCACTGCCAAGTGCAGCTCCACATGCATGCAGCAGCGCCCACCCAAACCCTGGGCCCTGCTCCCTGCAAACAAGGGTGGTGAACAGCAGCTCCTGCGCTCTGTGCCCTCCCCAGCTCCACCTTCCCTGAGAGGGCAGGGAACCCCACAAGGAAACTGTCTGAGCTGCAGAGAAAGCTGTAAGGCAGCAAGAACAAGGAGAGCAGCAGATGAAGTCACCCCCTGGATCACAGGCCCTCTTGTTTGGCTCTCCCACGTGCAGAGGAAGGTTCAGCTCTCCAGAAGAAGCCTGCAAGTTTCCTTTGCACCTAACACCCTGATAATTATTTCCAGGCACTTGGAAAGGCCAAGCTAATGATTACACCTGCGGCAGCAGGTGTGGGTTCCGCACAGCCGGCAGCAAACCTCTCCTCTCTGCCTCATTGCTATTCCCCTGCAGGAGCAGGAGCCCAGAGCCCTGGGGAGAAGCCTCAGACACAGCTAATGATTATCCAGAGGGGTGGGAGAGGGCCAGGAGACAGCCCCTGGCACACAGCACCCCCCTGGGAACACAGCAGCCTCTCACAAGGTCTCACACAGCACTGCCCAAGCTACCGCTGGCTGGGGCTGTGTACAAATCACCAACGGGACAGGGCTGCTGTGGAACTGCCTTGAGCTGTTTTATTGTCCAGCATCAGCCTCATTCCATGGTGATGGCAATGGGAAGGTGCCACCAGCTCACATCCCAGGCAGCAGACACAGAACTCCATGTTACAACTCACTTTATGAGTGTTTTGACCAATCCCACAAAGCAAAAGCCCATTGACAGTAGTTCTGTCCAACCACTATAAGCACAGGTACCTTTGGTTAAACAATGCTTGCTTATTTCAAATACAACCCCTGCTTGTGAGCCTTCAAACACAATGCACAGAGCTCCATTATTAAGCTTGGAACTTCCCAATATCTCACTGGATAAACTTTTCTGTAGCTTAGGGAGTTATTCTAGACCAGCGTTAATACACAGACCATTGTTCTATTTGTCCTTGCTTTTCTGCTTTTTACATCATTTTTCTGCTGACCAATCTCATGGCTGCTGCTGAGCTCCAATCCCAGTTCTGCTGTCTCTGAGGCTGCCTTCTGCAGCTTTCCCCAAACCCTCTGATTTTGTGGATTCCCACACAAGCACACCCTTCATTGCCACTCCCTAAAGTGCATTCAGAGCCACCCTTGGAGGGCTTGGAGCACTGCCTGCTGCTGGGGCAGTGCTGCAGCAACACCTGAGTGACACTGAGGAGTTCCTGGGTGCTGAGAGCTCAGGAAATCTCATTTCCCAGACCCAGCAGGCTGTAGGGCTCTACCCAGGCAGGAGCTGGTGAGACAGAGCTGCACTCTGCAGAAATGCCTTGGCAGGAGCACAAGCACGGTGTCCCAGAAGATGACACCAGCTCACATCCACATTTAGCTTCTGGCTGAGACACTGGGGACGCTGTTACAGGCTGCCTGGTGGCTCCCCTCTCATCTTTCTCCCAAATGACAAATTAAGTTAACTTCAGAAAACTCAAGAAAGCCTAGAAAAACTATAACCAGGATTGAATAACCTCCCAGTATTTCAATGCATTCCATATTGCCTTACCAGACCTTCCCTTTCCTACATCTGCTGTAGGATCTCAGGGAAGGAAAGAAGTTTAGGCTTTGAGAGCCTTCAAGGAAGCTTCCAATTATTCGGGCCACCACTTGTCTGTCACTCCAGGATTAGGCAGCTACAGCGATGGGGAAATGTGCATCAATATCCCCATCATTTTAATTGACTTGTGAATTGTCCAGGAGTGAAACGCTGCTGCCAAATGCCAGATCCCAGAGGAGAAATCAGCTGTCCCATGGCAGGAGTTAAAGCAGCAGCTGCAGCTCAGTCAACAGCAGCAGCCCTGCTCTCACACAGGGTAAGCACACTGCACACAGTGCCTGGAGATGTGGCATTTGAAAATGGGGAAAAAAAACCCTCCCCAAACACTGAAGTGCAGTGAATTCTGCTTTAATAGAGCTCTACACTAAAGGATTTATTTTCTCTGACCACGAGGAACAGGGGTGCTCAGAAGAGCTCAGCCCGCCCAGGCTGGCTCTGTGTGCACAGCACAGCTTTTACAGAAATCACCACCTGCCTGCTGTGTGAAAACCCTTAAAAACCCACCTAGAACTTGATCCACGACTAAATGCCCTCCAACCCCACCTATTCTGTGTGATCCTGGGAGGATAAGTGCATTTCAGGGTGTCAGACACCTGACAGCAGCACACCCAGGCACTCTCAGAACCACAACACTGTCCCTGTTCCCTCGTGTCACCTTCTCTGGAGCCACCCCACCACTGCCCCAGGGAGTCTGCAGGGAGCTGCCTGGGCCTCTGGGACACCCTCAAGGACATCCTGCTGGGTGGGAGCACCTGGGGGTGTCCCCAGGCCCCAGGAAGGGTCAGCAGCTCACCAGAAACACCTCAGGGAATGCGGGACACCAGCAAGGGCTGGGAGGAGGGACAGCCCATGGAAACCCCAGGAAAACAACCACTGTGGAACAGGAACATCCATGGAAACCCACAAGCACCATAGGACAGGAACATCCATGGAAACCCCAGAGAAACAACCACCATGGAACAGGAACATCCATGGAAACCTCAGGAAAACAACCACCATGGAATAGAAACATCCATGGAAACCAACAACCACCATGGAACAGGAACACCCATGGAAACCTCAGAAAAACCACCATGGAACAGGAACATCCATGGAAACTTCAGAGAAACAACCACCATGGAACAGGAACCTCCATGGAAACCTCAGAAAAACAACTACCATGGAACAGGAACACCCATGGAAATCTTAAGAGAAACAACCACCATGGAACAGGAACATCCATGGAAACCCCAGAAAAACCACCACCATGGAACAGGAACACCCACGGAAACCAACAACCACCATGGAACAGGAACCTCCATGGAAACCTCTGGAAAACAACCACCATGGAACAGGAACACTCTGACTATACCAGGACACCAAATGAGCATCCCAAATGTAGCCAAAGCCCCCAAATGTGACTCCTCTCACTCACACAAAAGATGGACAATGCCTCAAGACCTGAGGACACCAATGTCTACCCTAGTGTGTGGATATCATGAATTATCACTTAAATTATCTTCTCTGAAGAAGGGACCTTGCTAGGAAGAAAAAAATCCCTGGGCACAAATCTAAGACACCACATAAAAGCTCATCTCTGAAAACTGATTTAGCTCCAAAGACCAAGCTCTACACCTGGCTTGCTTTCTATCCTGCAGCACGCACAACATCAACTCACTTAAATGCTGCATGATTTGGAATTTTCAGACACAGATTTATGCCTCTTGCTGAAATGAAATCAAGCACAGAAGAACAAAGATGTTTTCCTCCTTCAGTGAAGGACCTTTCCTTGCCCAGCCGTGTAACTGCACACCCATACATCTCATCTCACTCTGAAGCTGAAAACCCACACAGTTTAGCTTGCCTGCTCAGAAAATGGTCAAAGTGAAAAAGATCCTGGAGTTCAAACAAAATGCTCCAAGCCCTCTCCCCGTGGCTTGCAAAGGGAGGGTTTTTCGCACTCTGATGCAATATTCATTAGTTATTTGCCTCCTGATCTGAGGTTTCCATTTCAAAAGCTGTTTGTCATCAGTGTAGCACTCCGAAGTGACTGGAAAGGAGAAGCCTCGAAGCTGGGAGGCTGCCAGGTGAGCAGCAGAGCTCCTGGAACACACACACACCCCAGAGAGGGCACAGCAGCACTGTGAGAGCAGCACCAGCACTGCCCTGGGCTCGCCCCACAGCCCCAACACTGCTCTGAGTCACTGAAGCACCCCTGACACACCATTACCAGCTCCCTAGGTCAGATGGAAAAAAGCCTAGAGGATGCAGTTTGACAGAACACACAGTTAAATATTTCCAGGTCACACAACTGCAGGATCTTGGGTTTTTTCGTGTTGTTGGTTCGTTCAGCAGTAGCTGTCTGGCTGGAATGGAGCCTCTGGAGCAAACACTGCCATTCCCATCACAATATCAGCCAAAGACAATCCCAGGCCACTCCTGGGAGATCACACATTTCAAAGTACATTAACTTCCTGGGAGTTGAGGATAGGGAGGGGAAAAGGAGAAAACCACCAAAAAAGCGCACAGGGCACAGCAGCACTGTGAGAGCAGCACCAGCACTGCCCTGGGCTCACCCCACAGCCCCAACACTGCTCTGAGTCACTGAAACACCCCTGACACACCATTACCAGCTCCCTAGGTCAGATGGAAAAAAGCCTAGAGGATGCAGTTTGACAGAACACAGTTAAATATTTCCAGGTCACACAACTGCAGGATCTTGGGTTTTTTCGTGTTGTTGGTTCGTTCAGCAGTAGCTGTCTGGCTGGAATGGAGCCTCTGGAGCAAACACTGCCATTCCCATCACAATATCAGCCAAAGACAATCCCAGGCCACTCCTGGGAGATCACACATTTCAAAGTACATTAACTTCCTGGGAGTTGAGGATGGGGAGGGGAAAAGGAGAAAACCACCAAAAAAGCGCACAGGGCACAGCAGCACTGTGAGAGCAGCACCCAACACTGCTCTGAGTCACTGAAACACCCCTAACACACCATTACCAGCTCCATAGGTCAGATGGAAAAAAGCCTAGAGGATGCAGTTTGACAGAACACACAGTTAAATATTTCCAGGTCACACAACTGCAGGATCCTTCAATATATTGTGGTTTTTCTCGTGTTGTTGGTTCGTTCAGCAGTAGCTGTCTGGCTGGAATGGAGTCTCTGGAGCAAACACTGCCATTCCCATCACAATATCAGCCAAAGGCCACTCCTGGGAGATCACACATTTCAAAGTACATTAACTTCCCGGGAGTTGAGGATGGGGAGGGGAAAAGAGAAAAAAATCACAAAAAAAACCCACATACACAGAACTCTGTGTTTGTGGCACATGTAAAACTCCAGAATCTCCTTTTAACAACCTCTGGGGAAATAAAAAATCAGGCACATTCAGACACAAGGGATAGGACTGATCTCTAAAGTCAACAGAACATAAATTTATTAACCCCATCAGAGTATGGCTTGTGTCTTCAGGGAAATTCAGGTTAGAGCACTGCACTGCCACCCCAACTAATCAGTGCAGGGTAAAGCACAGATGTAGATAAAAATAACATCATCATATTTGTCTTTAACAAGAGCCAAGTGAGTTTGGATTGACACCAGCACTGCCCACTGCCCTGACATGACAGAAAGCAGACACTGATGTCTGTCTGTCCCTGCTCCCCACGACTGGAGCTGCAGGCAAACATGACATTCAAGACTCCCAGCAGCATTCCAGGCAGTGCAAGGCGGCCCCTCAGCTCAGAGCAATGAGTGATGCCCCAGGTTAGCCTACTGCATTTACCCACACCTGCAGAACTGAGTGTTAACACACACTTTAAAAACCCAGCGCTGTGAAATCCTGGGAGAAGATCTGGGGTTTGGCATTTCCCAGAGGTGACAGAGCCACAAAAGGCTGGTCCCTCGTCCTTGTACTCACACAGCAACACGTGCCAGGTAAATTCACCTGAATGAGAAGGGATTTATGGACAGCTCATTGACTGCCCAGCAGCCAAAGGAGAGCTCTCCACCGCTGCAGGTAAATACAGATGAAATAACAAATACAGATGAAAGCAGTGGGGCTTTCACTCAGCAACTCCTTCCTCAAATGATACAAACTTTGTGTCCTACACCCAGTGTGGATGTAGACCTTTGATGGTGGACAAAAGCTGCCTTGGCAGAGTGAGTCTTGGACTTCAAACTATGCTGTTTTCTTCCTTTTTTGGCATATAATTTTATTAGGTCATAACAGCTCGTTCTCAGGCTAGTTCTGTAAATGATTTACACCAAAATTAATCACATCTATATATAAACATTTAAACATTCAGACCACCCAGCAGTCTATATTCCCAACATAAAGCCAAGCCAATTACACAATGTATCTAATGCCACTGGGATATTTATTACACTAATGAAGTAGATTTTACAGTTTCTGAAACAGTCCATGAAGATTATATACCATTTATTCCCATAGATCTTACTCTTCCAGTCATGCCCATATAATTGGCATTTTTTAGTGTCTGGGGAATTTACTTAGAATGTCCTCATGATTCAGAGATAATCCTCATGCTGGTGTCATCACCATGCAGAATAAATTCAAATGTACAAAATTAATAAATGGCTGAAACAGCTCAGTTTCACCAGCCTCAGATATGGATGTGCTTCAAATCCCTCTTTGGAATCAGGCACAGGGAGAGGGGGGCTTCAGCCTCTCCAGACCCTGAGGGATCTCACACTGGGCAATCAATTTAAACAACACAAAACTCAAGTGTTTTTGTTCTAAGGTTCCCAGAAGCAAATTAGTCAGTGCCACCAGCTGGATGCTTCACTTCCACCTCTCCCTTCATCCCTCCACTGTGGCATTCACATTCTCTCAAAGAGACAAAGAGACATAATTCTCTCTTCCAGGTTTTTTCCTGGAGAAGCACAG
Organism: Emberiza elegans; assembly: GCA_024865655.1. Lineage (NCBI taxonomy): Eukaryota > Metazoa > Chordata > Aves > Passeriformes > Fringillidae > Emberiza > Emberiza elegans. The sequence goes on along the minus strand of JALJVW010000184.1, from coordinate 8,478,466 downwards.
GGAGAAAAAGATAAAAGAGTCATTTTATCTCCGTTCTCTGCTCCTGTTGTTTTTGCACACATGTTAGGAAGATTGTTTACCTGAAGGGATTTGCTAATTGGATTCAGGTGATGATTGTTTGTATTAATTGGTCTATTGTGTCCTGGCTGTCTGGGGACAGTCACAGGTTTTTCTTTAGTATGGATCTTCTGGTGTTCTATACTACAGTATCTCTTTAGTATACTATATATTCAGCATATTATATATTATATAGTCTTATAATACAGCATTAATGTAATATAAAACAGTTTAATAAAGCAATTTTCAGCATTCTGAATCAATGCAGTCAGATGCCAATCATTCCCTGCACTGGGGGCTCCCTGAATGCTACACTCCATGTCCAAGCCCTCTGTGCAATCAGGAGGTGAGGGATCTGCCACCAGCAGGATCTGTACAGGCAGGTAAAGCTGGACGAGGCCAGGAGTCAATGCTGGGATGCAGCAAATGCCAGCTGTGGAGGCTGGGAGGCAAATGCCAGCTCCATGTGTTGCCCATCTCTCCTCCAGGGGCCAGTTTGAGGTCACAGAATTGCAACAGCATCATGAGCCCAAGGTGCCTCCAGTCCCATGGCACAGGGCAGGTTTAGCAAGTTTGGATTCGTATTTCAATCCATGGGAATCCTCAGGTGCCAGCAGTGTCTGGGAGCTGTGGGAATCCACAAAATCAGAGGGTTTTGGGAAAGCTGCAAAAGGCAGCCTCAGAGACAGCAGAACTGGGACTGGAGCTCAGCAGCAGCCATCAGATTGGTCAGCAGAAAAATTATGTAAAAAGTAGAAAAGCAAGGACAAATACAACAATGGTCTGTGTATTAATGCTTGTCTAGAATAACTCCCTAAGCTACAGAAAAGTTTATCCAGTGAGATATTAGGAAGTTCCAAGCTTAATAATGGAGCTCTGTGCATTGTGTTTGAAGGCTCACAAGCAGGGGTTGTATTTGAAATAAACAAGCATTGTTGAACCAAAGGTACCTGTGCTTATAGTGGTTGGAAAGAACTACTGTCAATGTGCTTTTGCTCTGTGGGATTGGTCAAAAAACTTATAAAGTGAGTTGTAACATGGAGTTCTGTGTCTGCTGCCTGGGATGTGAGCTGGTGGCACCTTCCCACTGCCATAGCCATGGAGTGAGACTGATGCTGGGCAATAAAACAGCTCAAGGCAGTTCCACAGCAGCCCTGTCCCATTTGTGATTTGTACAGAGCCCCGGCTGGTGACAGGAGCCCCCTCCAGAGCACCCCTGGTGTTGCTGGTGGCACCAGAGCGCCTGCTCAGTCTCTGGCACTGCTGCAGACTGGCACTTGTCTCATCAGAGTCACCACTTCTGCTCCTTCTTGTTCCCATCATGGAACACCATGGCAGCAAAGCAGAAGCTCCAAATTCTGCGCATGACTCTGAGAGGAAGTGCCCGGTTCCTGTCCATGCAAACTTTGATCGCTGCAGGATGGGCAGCAGCATCTGTTACTCCAATAGCCCACATCATCACAGCCGAGCAGCCAAACAGATCATAAAAACATTGCTGCACTTGCCATATTCCTGGCAGGAACCCAGGGAAGCTGCTGAGCGGCCACGACCAAGGACCAGCATAAATCCAAAGGATCTGGAGTGATGGCTGGGGCTGAATTCCTGCATTCCTCACTGTAGGAGCCTTACATTCTTATTTTCGAGCCCACATTTTTAGCTACAATATTAAGCACTCCAAAGAAGGTGACATGCTCAAAGTGACATGCCACATCCAGTGACATCCGTAATTGCCACACCAAGGCTCTGTCCCATTTTAAACCAGCTCTGAAGGCAATTGGTGCTGTTTTAACATAACACAAACACAGCAGAGTGGCAAAGTCTGTGTGCACTGCACAGCAGCTCCAGGAATGAGGAAAATCCAAAATCCATCCTTTGGCCTGGCAAATTTCCTGCACGAGGACACAGGACACGGCCAGGAAACTCAGATGTTTCTCCAGACAGAGCTGTGAAGCAGTATTTGAGGCAGGAAGGGCAAAGAAAGGAAAAAGGACCCCCAGTTTTAGCTCGAATCCCTGCAAACATTGACTGAAATGCCAGGGAAAAGTGGAGGCAGAGAGGGAAAAAAAAAAGCTTCACTCAGCATTATGAAATGTCTTTTGTCAGTTCTCATCCAAGAGAAAAAAAAACATTTTCAAAGAATTAAGAGATCTTATTTTAACAGTCAGCTTTGCAACAGGACTAAGATAAGCCTTTAGATAATTCCAAACACACACGGTGGCTACAAAAGGGCAGATAATTTTCCTCTTTCACCAAGGCTGTGAGGTCTAAATTTGGGGGAAAAGTGCAAATATTTCAGTCTGCCAGTCAGGACAGCCGGGTTGACCTCCAGCCTTCTTCACCTTACCTACACCCCCTCCCTGGTCCTTCATTTCAGTAGAAACATGCATTGAAATTCCAATAAATTGTGAGACAGGGATCTAAATGTGGGTATGCAACACAGAGCCATGCAGCAGGCACTGGGATGAGCTGGCAGTGACAAGACAGAGATTTGCAGTCAGCACGTTGAAAAAATCCCCTTCAGGCAGGAGAAAAGCAGAAAAGCAAAGCCACTCTTCAGGCTGGCTTGGCATGGTTTGGGATTTACTGCACGCAGGCCTGAGGAGAGGAGCCTTCCACCTCATCCATCCAGCATGGGTGGCACCCCTCCTGCAGCATCCCTGGCAGGCTCTCCCAGCAATCCTCACTGCCAAAAATGCCTGCAGGCTGTGTCTGCGAGGGGGAGGCAGCAGAGCCCCAGATTGGGCCGAGATCCTTTCCAAGCATGGCATCATTGGTGCCAACAATGCAGCATGGAACTCGTTAATGCCAACAATGCAGCATGGAACTCGTTAGTGCCAACAATGCAGCATGGAACTCGTTAGTGCCAACAATGCAGCATGGAACTCGTTGGTGCCAATAATGCAGCCTGGCACCATTGGCGCCAATAATGCAGCATGGCACCCATTGGCGCCAATAATGCAGCATGGCACCCGTTGGCGCCAATAATGCAGCCTGGCACCAGTTGGCACCAATAATGCAGCCTGGCACCAGTTGGCACCAATAATGCAGCCTGGCACTCATTGGTGCCAATAACGCAGCCTGGCACCCACTGGCGCCAATAACGCAGCCTGGCACCCACTGGCGCCAATAATGCAGCCTGGCACCCATTAGTGCCAATAATGCAGCCTGGCACCCATTGGTGCCAACAATGCAGCTTGCCCTGCCACAATGGGCCTCAGGCAAGTCCTGAGGCAGCCTGACCCATTTGCCCCAGAGGAGCCTGGGCATTGGCCCAATGAGCTCCTGGCAAACACCATTTCCACAGACACACAGCGCCCACAGCAGCTGCTGGAGCACCTTCCTTGGATGGATTTGCCCCCCAGAGGAGGGGCACTGCCTGCTGAGCTCCTCCAAACACCACTTCCACAAACACTCACTGAAGCTGCTGAGCATCCTCCTTGGAGCTTACTGCACTCAAATACGGATCTTTGGAGCACTGCAACAAATCACACTGCTTTTAAGGAAATGCTGCTTTTTAAGTAAAGATCAACTGAGGATCTGCACCTAAAAAACCCCTCAGCTTCAGGGGAAAAGGCCTGAGCAAGGAACTGAAAGGCAAAGTTCCACTTGCTTCAAATTCCACAATCACCACAGCCAGGGGTTTTGCTGTGTCAGGGAAAACATTAATATATTATATAAATATAGATATATAAATTATTAAATATATATTTAATGATTCAGCCTGGTCCTCCACTGGGGTATGTTACCCCAATTTACAAGGATTTTCCCCATGGACAACAAGGTCCTATGCTTATTTTACTAGTTAGCAAGCAAATCTGGGTTCAAAGCAGAAAACCCACCTTTATTTTACTTATCTCTATTTTTAGGGAAATTAAGGAGTAAACCCATCATAGTATTGTTCTAGAAGTTGCCTTAAATACAGAGTATCTTGAAAATGTCCCAGTCTCAAAGTTGAAAGTGCCAGGATAACGTACCTAAATTTTGGGATGCACTCCTAATTTCCAAACATCAGTGTTCCACTTCATAGCACCTTTTATTAAATCAGGCCTGATGTCTGACTGTCCTGGGTCAGCACGGGGCAGCCAGAATTAAAGTAAAAGAGCTTCCTTTAGAATTTCATTACTGCTTTAACAAGGCTCCAACAAGCATCACTCAGTGCCAAGCAGCTCTGCCCTGCTCATCAATATTTTCATTATGACTCTCATTAGAGCACTCGCTGCTGTTTATCAGGCAGGGATCCCCAGCCAGCTCCCTGGGTAGGGAAGCACCTGCCCAAATCACCCACAGGCACCTCCAGTGAGAGACACCGTGCAGCAGCCACGAGTGGGCTGTCAATAAAAAACACAGCCTGAAACCCAAACAGAGCTCCCAGCCCGCGGAGCTCTGCAGCTTTGGGGCACCCAGGGGTGGCACACCCAGCTCAGGGACACCCAGGGGATGGCACAGCCCCGGCAGTGCCTGCAGAGGCAGAGGGCTCAGCAAAGCTCTGCAGGCACACTGTGCCCAGCCTTGGGATCAGGGGCAGGATCTGGTAATCCCCAGCCCCAGACAGCCCAGGAGCTCTCTGGGATGAGGCACTGGCGTGGAATTCCCCCTCTGAAGTGTGAGTGCAGCCCTGAAATAGCAGTGCTGTGTGGCCCCCAAGGATAATGGGGCAGCTGAGTCCCTGCAGAGCCAGGACTCACAGACATTCTCCAGCCACCAGCAGCCCTCAGGGTCAGCAGAACACCCTGTTCCTCTCGCATGAGACAGAGCACACCTTGTACCAAGGCATGGCCCAGCCTCCACAATAAAATCCAGGCACTGGAAACGTTCCTGGGACACGAAGGAAGACAAATCTCCATCCTCTGCATGGCAGCCCTGCTCCTTGCCCACACTGAGAGCACGAGGAACAGCTCAGCATCAGAGCTGCAACACCACAGACTGGGTCTCAGAGACGGGAACATGCCCCTGCCACTGGGATTTGTGCTCACCAGTGAGGGATGGACACTGGGAAGGCACACTGCTAAACGTGCCTGTGTGGGGAGGTGAGCTGGAAGCAGCAATGGAGATGAACCCTCACCTCCTGCCTGGTGTGGAATGGTAGGACAGGACAGAGCAGGATTCTGCCTTTACACAGACCTGCTCAGAGACCCAAGCCCAGGGAGCAAGGAGACACAAGCACAACAGGAGACTGGCTCCCTTTACACACCTGCCAACCAAAAACTGCAGGAGACTGGTACACTTAGAATTATTCAAATTAACACACACACAGTGAACCTAAAACTCTTATAATATGCAGCATTCTAAGTGTTTTCCCAATGCTGGGTTAACACAAGTTGTCCATAAAGAAAAGACAGGACTGAGAACATTCCCTAGGACAGGGAGCTACAGAGTGCCTTCTGTCCTCACACACCAACCCCAAACCAAAAGGAAAGCTGTGGGGTACAGTGGAGCACTGCAGAATGTGTAAAATGCCAGATTTGCAGGAGCAGGCAGAAGAAGCAAGCAGAGTCAAGTCAACATTTTTAGTGGTAAAAAGCCTTAAGGTTTTTTAAGGGTTTTTCCTTATTTAAGGCAAGGATTACTGCAAAACTGACATTTATTGCCACTCACTTGTATTTCAAGAGAATCTTTCAAACTCCTCAAATTAAAAAAAAAAAAACAAATTTCCACATTTCTAACACATTTATCCCATAGCACTGATGAGCAGGGGAGTGTGTGTGTTCACACAGGAAGATCACATGTATGGAGACAGAATATATCTGATTTAAAGATGGTTATTTTTAAAGCACAGCTAAAAAAAAAAAAACACACACAAAAAATGCCTGAAAGCATAATAGGGAGAGGAAAGAGGCAGGATGTGAAGCATTAGGGAGAAGTGAATCCAACAGGCACACCAGGAGATCAGCCATCCTCCCAAAGATCAGCAAGGCTGATGTGCTAGCAGCCAATTTTTGAGCCATGCTAATAATAGGTCAGTCAGCAAAGCTGATGCTGCACATTCAGCCAAATCCATGTACAGGCTGCAGGCACCGACACAAGAGACTTTTTTAATTAAAGAGGCAAAGAAGAGAGGGCAGGCTGGCTTGTGGCTGTGTTTACTGCCAGCCCTGCTCGGCTGGAAAACACACAGCAGCTCAGGAAGGCACTGAGGGGATGCTGGTGAGCTTGGACACAAGCTGTCCTCACTGAGCTATTCAAATTGAAAACTGTAACAGCCAAACGGCCTCCAGCACACACATCATAAACACCTCTCGCATAAAAATCCAAATTTCCAATTTTCTTCTAACACTCAACATTTACATCCATCTACAGCCAAAGCTTCCCAAGTCTCAGTCCGTTTAAACAAAAGGCACCCTACATTCTCATCTTTGCAGGAAAGTAACAACCCATGTTCAACAGAGGGCAAGGAAAATATCCTTGCATGAAGTAAAACATCAGGATTGCTCTCAGTGCCTGAGAAACCAGCAGCACATAAATTTGTCTGCCTCCAGAGTCATCCATCCTCAATTTTTGAGGTTCTTTGGCTTCCTCACTCCAGCAAATGGACCTGTGCTGTGGATTAAACCCAACATCTCCTATTCTGTTCCTGCCTCCCTCACAAGCAGGGAGATCTTTAGCAGTGGGAAATGCTTATTAGAGATCTGTGTTTGATGTAGAACCATTTCCCTAATGGGCCTTGAACAATTTCCATGTTTTGAAAGCAGAGAGATTTCCTTTAAATCAGCAGCCTGATGGGAAGCTGACCTCCATGAAATATTTCCTCCCATTTTGACTGTCTGTGGCAATTCCCCACCACTTTCCCAGCCTTCCTTTATTCCACTCACTTGCTGATTTTTAAGTTGTTGGGGAAGAAAACCATGAGCTGTTCTCAAGTTCCTAATGCCACCATGGTGCCTCCTGATGCCACACCTCAAATTCATCAATCACAAAGAGTGCAAAACCCAGATTATTAGCTGTGCCACCACTATTATTGCACTGTCTGCTTCAGGTTCACTCCCAATTTCCAATGTCACTAAGAAGCAAAACCTCACATCCCCACAACTCCTTGTCCCAAGGATTCCTCATTCAGGAATGAAAGGATGAGCAGGACTTTCACAGAACCATCTCCACCTTCCAGAGCCTGAAACCCCTTATCCTTAAATTCTCAGCTGAAATACAACAAGCAAAAATCAATTTTTGCTCTCAAAACTCAGGGACAATCCCCTTTCAGCTTGGCACTGAGTTCACACCTGCAGGAATGAGGCAAGTTTAGAGCAACACCATTCATTTACCAATTTCACTTTCCCTTCAGTAAGGGAGGATTGTCATCTGATGTCACAAGTGTCCTATGGATAAAAACCTTCCCCAGTTTTGCCATTATTTCCCCTTGTGCCCATCTGACACCAGAGAATGTGCAGATGCTAATTAGAGTTCGGTTTTTTTTTTACAGAAGTCCATGAAGAAGCCTCACAAGCAGTAGAGCACTGAGAGCACAAGGCATCTCATACAGAATTTTAAAAACTGAAAGAACAAAAAAAACCAAAAACCAAACAAACAAAAAACAAAACAAAAACTAAAACAAAACAAAAACACACACACACAAAACCAACCAAACAAAACAACAGCCCTCCACAAGTCTTGCTCATGCCTGGTAGAATGCCAGGATATGGACCTGGGGTTATTAAGGGTTTAAGGTTTGGGGTTTCCTTGGGTTTAAGTTATTTAGATTTTTTTCCTGCTTACATGCCAAGAGAGAAGTGTGAATACATGTCCAATGAAGCATTTCTTGGGGTTTTTAAGGGTTTAAATTATTTAGGTTTTTTCCTGTTTACATGCCAAGAGAGAAGTGTGAATACATGTTTAATGATGCATTTCTTGGGGTTTTTAAGTTATTTAGGTTTTTTCCTGTTTACATGCCAAGAGAGAAGTATGAATACATGTTTAATGAGGCACTTCTTGGATGTTTTCAGTGCTGAGATGTACATCTGAGCCACCTTCCTCGTGAATAAATTAAGCCAAACAGCTGAGATTTGGAGCAGGTATTTTTAAACCTGGTACCAGTAAATATTCCATTCTCATTCAATTACTAGGTGTTTTTCAAATATTGATATATTAACTTCAGTCTTTACTGTATGCTTGTCAGGTGTACTGTAAGGCATGTATAGATGTAATGTAAATGTCATTTTTGACCCATAGGGCAATACAAACACCCACCCAAGTGTTTTACAGCTCTGCTTCAAAAAAGGCACAAAAGAGCTCTCTTACATAAGAGGCAAAATCCCCAGCAGCTGGAAGAATGCCACATCATCTCCCATGTGGAACAGGGCAATGGGATTGCCACAGAATTTAGAAACAGGATGAAGCCAGACCCAATCCTACAGCCCTCAGGCTCCCCTTCCCACATTCCTGGGCCTTCAGGCCCAAAGGAATCAGCATCACACCAGGACACAAGAAAGGAGAACCTTCCAAGTCAGGAAAATCCTCTCATCTTTCATCCTCAGGAACCCCTCCATGCACTCTCAGAGCACAAGAGAGCCCCAGGCCCGGGACAGCCGCCCCAGGGCCGGGATTATTGCCCCAGGGCCACCATGGCTGCCCCAGGCCCGGGATTATTGCCCCAGGGCCGGGATTATTGCCCCAGGGCCGGGATTATTGCCCCAGGGCCGCCATGGCCACCCCAGGCCCGCCATGGCCACCCCAGGCCCGCGATTATTGCCCCAGGCCCGCCATGGCCGTCCCAGGCCTGGGATTATTGCCCCAGGCCCGCGATGGCTGCCCCAGGGCCGGGATTATTGCCCCAGGCCCGCCATGGCCACCCCAGGGCCGGGATTATTGCCCCAGGCCTGCCATGGCCGCCCCAGGCCCGGGATTATTGCCCCGGGCCCGCCATGGCCGCCCCAGGCCCGGGATTATTGCCCCAGGCCCGCGATGGCTGCCCCAGGGCCGGGATTATTGCCCCAGGCCTGCCATGGCCGCCCCAGGCCCGGGATTATTGCCCCGGGCCCGCCATGGCCGCCCCAGGCCCGGGATTATTGCCCCAGGCCCGCCATGGCCGCCCCAGGCCCGGGATTATTGCCCCAGGCTCCTGTGTCCCACCCTGTGTCCAGCTGCAGCCTGCTGGCACCAGCTCTGCCAGGGATGCTCAGCCATGAGAACAGTCCTGCTCCTCTTAGAGGAGAAATTTCCCCACCTTCCCCTTGGAAACTACAAAACTGTCAGGGAAATGGTGAAAGTGCCCAACCCCATCTGACTACAGGCTCCTTTCTCCAGGCAGCACTGACAGAACTGAGGACACAGCCTCAGGCTGCACCAAGGGAAATACAGGTTGGATATTAGGAAGAAGTTTTTTACAGAAAAGGGTGATAAAGTACTGGAATTATCTGCCCAGGGCAGTGGTGGAGTCCCCATCCCTGCGTGTGTTTAACAAAGCCTGGATGTGGCACTGGGTGCCAGGGTCTGGCTGAGGTGTTGGGGCTGGGCTGGACTCTATCTTGAAGGTCTCCTCCCAACCCAAAGATTCTGTGAAAAAACAGAATAAGATCAGGCCTCTCTGCCTTGAGATACCCTCTGCCTGTCAGTGTGGCAGGAATGGCTGCCTGTGAGTATTCCTGTGGCTTCACCACCCCATTTTCCCCCAAATACACCTAAAATCTGCGTGAGGAGTGGTGTCCTGCACACACTGGAGCTGAAGCCCTTGGCTGGGCTGTCCATGCTCCAATGGCTGAGGAGGGGAGCTCCAGCCCCACATCCCTCCCACACAGGATTAGCACTGCTAGAGCTTCTCAACAAACACTTCCTTGGGACAAACAAGATCTTCCTCTGTTTACAAGAGGCAGTGGAAGCTGCTGCAGGCTCCCAGGAGCTGGGCACTTCTGTGGCTTTCAGAACACACTGCTCAGTGTCTGCCCTGGGGCAGGGGGTGACACTGGCTCTGCATGCCCTGCTCCCAGCCTGCTGCCATGCCCAGCTTCCAAAATAAAGGGCAATAAACCAGTGTGTGCTCCTGAGAGACAGGACAGCACACAAACCATCCTCAGACTTTTAAACCCCTAAATGGATCCAGCACAGAAGCAATTAGCTGCTCTCCTCCTTTCCCTCTTTCCCTTGCTCAGCCATTGACTCAGCGCAATTCTACCACTAAGTGCCTTCTCCCCACATCCTTCTGATTGCATAACAACTTCCAGACAAAGGATGCAGGAGCAGTAACACTCAAACTGCCTGACAATACCTTTTTCTTCTCCTAGTCTGCCTATGCATCCATTAATACATTTATCCATAGACAGGAATCAGGCTTTGTCGGGCTTTGCTTTGCTAGCTGGGCTAAACACACCAAATGCTTCCAGCCTCTGCTCATGTCCTCACAAATGCTTTTGATTATCACTCCTTTTTACTCCAGCAGACTTCTCTTCACCTGGGTAAATTGTGATTTATCTTTCTTCCACGCTCATGACCAGAATAAGAACAAATGGAAGAAATGGCATTCCGTGTTAAAAAAAAAAAAAAATCAAGAAATTGAATTATGTTTTAGTCAGGTCAAAAAAAAAACACACAATGAATATTGTCTGGATTTGCTGTAGTTAAGAAATGTTACCTAAACAATAAGATAAGTAACAGACATAAGCTTGTCACATTAATTAATTTTTCTTTTAAATCCCACGTGGAGAATCATTCCAGTAATAATATGGAATCAGCCAGCAGTCTGCATACAGATGAAGAAAATATTCCAGAATCTTCAGCAATAAAAGAACTTCATGCTGAAAAACACAATTAACATCAGAAAGCTGTCCTGCCATCTGTCCAAAACAAAAGGTATCAAGTGTTACCAGAAAAAAGGGAAATGCTGTGGGTGCTGTGATTGTGGAGGATTTAGCCTCACTGATGACAGCAAGGTAAGCTGAAATATGCAAGGGCACAATGAGTGGGTCCAGATGCAGGACACCAACTGCAGGACTGGAGCTTAAATTCATTACTGAACAGACCTTCACACATAGAAATTGCCACCCAACTGAAATTGTCTCTCACATGTGGCATACCCTGAGTGGAAAGGATCTCCATGGGGCTGAAACTACAAATCTTGGGACTGTTGATGAGGAGCACTCAGGTCTGAGACTAAACTGCAAACTGGCGCTGACTTATGGATCAGAAAGCCACAGGGAAAGCAAGGGAAGCCTGCAAAGCCTGACCCTGAGCAGCCTTTTGGGCTGAGCCCTGCCTGGGCTGCAGAGCCTGGCAGCACCAGGAGAGCTCCAGGTGGGACACTGAGGATGCTCTGCCCTCCATCCTCACACAGCTCCAGGCTCTGGCTGCACCAGGAGAGCTCCAGGTGGGACACTGAGGATGCTCTGCCCTCCATCCCCACACAGCCCCGGGCTCTGGCTGCAAAAGGGGAGCTCCAGGTGGGACACTGAGGATGCTCTGCCCTCCATCCCCACACAGCCCAGGCTCTGGCTGCACCAGGAGAGCTCCAGGTGGGACACTGAGGATGCTCTGCCCTCCATCCTCACACAGCTCCAGGCTCTGGCTGCACCAGGAGAGCTCCAGGTGGGACACTGAGGATGCTCTGCCCTCCATCCCCACACAGCCCGGGCTCTGGCTGCACCAGGAGAGCTCCAGGTGGGACACTGAGGATGCTCTGCCCTCCATCCCCACACAGCCCCGGGCTCTGGCTGCACCAGCAGCAGCCTCACACTGCCCAGAGCCACTGCAGGGCAGCAGACACTGCACATCTCTGCCTTGCCCTGCAGCACAGGTGGAACACAAGGGGAAGGGAACCAGAAAACCATGCCAGAATCAGCTCAGCCAGCCCAGGAGTTGGGGAGCACTGCAGGGCTACAGCACCAGCTCTCTGAGCTAAATAAAAATACAGCACAGGGGAGTGGTTTTCTGTTTGCTTCGTTGTTCCCTCCCAGCAATTCATGTAATTTCACTGATAAGGCAGAGCAAGCAGAGGGGGCAGATTGCTGCTGGAAGCAGCACACCCTTGTCCAGCAGTGATTTACTGTTCCACAGGCACACAGGACACCGATGGCCTCAGGGACGGCTGCTCAGCCTCAGCCCCACACCTCCTGCACTCCCAGGAAAACTGCCCAAGGAAGCTGGCACTGCCTTCTCCCACTCCATCACTGTGCAGCAAGGCTTATCTTTGCACACAGAGAAAACAGCAGGCCTTGCTTGTGACAAAGCAAATTGCTTAAACAAAATAACACGGGGAAAAAAGAGAAAAAGTGATCACACAGACAGTGCATTGTCCTCATATTTCTTCACATAGTTCCACTATCGTCACAGGATGGCTTCACACAAAGAGAAGGAAATTAAAGAGGATCTCCTATATAACCTCCTTTTCTCATGTATTTGCAATCTCGCAATCAACATGAACCCAAATACTCTGTAAAAGCAGAAAATGGCATTTCCTTTCCAGTCCTTGCACTATCAGCACCCCAGCAGATATAAATTTACTTTCTTTAAATAGGCACTGCTAGAATGGTGTTTAGAAACAAGCTTCACCTAGTTGTCATGAATTATTAACCAGAAAAAAATCCCTCTTGTTCTTTACAGAGCCTTGATTTGCAAGTTTAAAAACCAAACTGACACTTAAACCTCTTGTATAAATACCCAACCTTTAAAAAAATGCTCTGAGCATTATAAATACATTTTTTTCATGAATATGAGAACAACAATTCTATAAATAGCCATTCTTCACAGAATTGCTCTGAGACATTGTTTTTACAGACAACAGTAGGAAACTGAAGGAGGTCTAAGCGCCAAACACATTAAAAGTGAAATAAACTCTCCAACCAACTCTGGGTTTCCACTTATTCTTACAAAGTTCATCGTTCTTTTTTGGCTTATACAATTAGTTTATGCAAGGGAAGGAACAGGCCAAAAGGCTGCACTGAGTCCTGGCACAGGATTTACCCTCAGTGTAAATCAGGCTCAGCTTCTGGGGGCACTCACTGGCAGCAATTTAATTTAACACAACTCTGCCCTGTCAGCACATGAACTCACCACTGCCCACCACAGCCTTGCAGGAGCACAGGCAGAGACAGGATTTCCATTAAAAATTACAAAATACGGTTCCAAACAGACTCCCTGCAAGCCCTGCTCCATCTCCCCTCAAAAGCAAACAGGGGAAGACAAATAAACACAATCTAACATAACAAACTGCCTCCCCAGTGTGCCTGCACGTTTCATGGCTGCTCTCTCCTCAAGCTATTTTTGCCCTGGTATCTAAACAAAGCCAACAAGAACTCCCAAAAAACAGCAGCACAAGTGGTGCACCAGGTTCCTGCAGCCAGAACACCACAAGCACACACTGGGGCTTTCTGGCAGACACTTGGGCAAGGCCAAAGCTCAAGCACGACCAAGTTCAACACCATTTCCAGCAGGGAGCCAGCGCAAGCACTCGCTTGATAACTGCTTGAAAATTCACCTCTGCAACGAGGAGAAACTCACTCAATTCCCACCTTCAACACAGTGACCTACAGCACCAACTGCAGCACTCAATTTCTATAGATTTTATATAGAAACCTGGGTACCAAACAAGCTGCACCCAGGTGCTCATGGTGCTAACACTCATTTTCTATATATTTTATATATTAACTTGAGTACCAATGAGTGCTAACACTCATTTTCTACATATTTTATATATAAACCTGGGTACCAAACAAGCTGCACCCAGGTGCTCAGGGTGCTAGCACTCATTTTCTATATATTTTATATATAAACCTAGGTACAAATGAGGGCTAGCACTCATTTTCTATATATATTATATATAAACCTGGGTACCAAACAAGCTGCATCCAAGTTTTCAGGTGCTAACACTCATTTTCTATATATATTATATATCAACCTGGGTACCAAACAAGCTGCACCCAGGTGCTCAGGTGCTAGCACTCATTCTCTATATATTTTATATATAAACCTGGGTACCAATGAGTGCTAGCACTCATTTTTCTATATATTTTAAATATAAACCTGGGTACCAAACAAGCTGCACTGAAGTTCTCAGGTGCTAGCACTCATTTTCTACATATTTTACATAGAAACCTGGGTACCAAACAAGCTGCACCCAAGTGCTCAGGGTGCTAGCACTGTATTTCTATATATTTTAAATATATATTATATTTAAATATAATTAAATATCTATTTATATTAAATATATAAATTTTGTATTTCTATTTTATTTAATATTTAAATATATATCTAAGTATTAAATATATATTTATATTAAATATAAAATTTATTATATTTAAATATAAACCTGGGTACCAAACAAGCTGCACCCAGGTGCCCAGGGTGCTAACACTCATTTTCTAAACATTTTATACATAAACCTGGGTACCAAACCAGCTTCATCCAAGTGCTCAGGTGCTAGCACTCATTTTCTATATATTTTATAGAGACCTGGGTACCAAACAAGCTGCACACAAATGCTCAGGTGACTCATTTTCTATATATTTTACATATAAATCTGGGTACCAAACAAGCTGCATCCAGGTGCTCAGGGCGCTAAAATTTATTTTCTATATAATCTAAAACACTGTTCTGCTGTGTCAGGACTGCACATCACACCACAGAGCAAAGGAAGAACCGTTCTGGGCCTGGAAGCTTTTCTCTTACCTTATTTTGATCTGTCCAGTAGAAGAAAAATCCCTGTGGGTCTGTTCTGAGGATAATCGGAGTCACAACAGTGGAGTCCTGGCAGAGAAAGGACAAACAAGAAATCCATGTCAGCACACAGAACACGTAATTATGCACAAGCTGCTTTGCCATCCGTGCTAATGAATTGCAACATCCAGAAATTACCCTCAAGGTATCACTAGCAAGATGCCGCTGAAAGAATTTAGTATCACCTGCCTCATCCCCATTTTTCTGACATAATGTATTGCCATTCCTGTGGAGACAGCTCCTAATAACTGCAGGCTTGTCAACACGTGGAGTTCACCCAAAAAAGCTGGAAGTGGGTGAAGTTCAACAGGCAAAACACCCTGGATGTCAAAGCAGAGCCCACACGGTAAAAGATTACAGCTAGGTGTCCACTGCCCACCTTGAGCTGACTTCACCTTCAGATAACACTAAATACCTCTAAAATTTACTTTTACAAAGGCTGAATTTGCCTAGAAAACACAGAATGGCATTCCTTGCCTTAAGACCTTTTTCATTAACATTCCATTAAGATTAATCATCTTTTTTTTTTAATCAAGCCATGAAAATTTTGGTAATGGGAATATAATACCTGTATCCCACCTGACTTTCCAACTGGTTGAAAAGCTGTCTAGTCTGGTAACACCCACAGCTCAGATTATTTAAAACCAGGCCCATTTCTTAGCACACTGAGCAAGGCAGCCTCGTCACCCACAAATTTCTGCTTCTGAGCCACAGCAAAGGCCACAAGCTCCAAGCCAGGGCTTGGCCACAGCTGGGAGCTCGTCCCATCTCTCACATCAGGCTGCCCAACAGGAGCTGACCCCACTGCAACCTGCTCCCAACAGGATTCCTCCTCTCCTTCCCCTCTATTTTCCATGCCATCCATAAACACGCTGCTGTCTCAAGACCTCTACCCAATTTTCCAACTCAATTTAGGAGTTATGGAAGGGGCGCAGAAGGGAAAAAGACAGAATAATACAGAAAAATTGCAGAATTACAGAAAAAAAGACAGAAAAATACAGAAAAATTGCCTAAGCGTCAGCTCAGAAAGCCAGGCTAAACACACAGCTCCTCCTCAGAAAGGATTTCTATTTCTCTCGAGGTGCTGCAGGTATTTTACAGCTTCAGCATTCACCTATTTCCAAAGCAGAAATGTGTGAGGTCAGTCCACATGGCTTTGAGAACAAAAAATGGGCTGTAACAGGTTCAAGTTTAAATCCAACATATTTCAGGGTGGAGAAACACAAAGAAAGCTGATGGATGTGACACACAAATAAAACAAACAAAAACAAAACAAACAAAAAACCAAAAAACCCCAAAATAAACAAAAAAAATAAACCAAAAAAAACCCCAAAAATAACAAAAAAAAACCAAAACAAAAAAAACAGAAAACAAAAAAAACCAAAATACTAAGAAAAAAAAAACCAAAAACACCCCAAAAATGAAAAAAATCGACCCCCCAAAAAGACCCCCCAAAAAACTGACCAAAAAACTAACCAAAAAATCCAAAGAAAAAAAAACACCAAATAAAACCAAATAAAACCAAATAAAACCAAATAAAACCAAATAAAACCAAATAAAACCAAATAAAACCAAATAAAACCAAATAAAACCAAATAAAACCAAATAAAACCAAATAAAACCGGAATATCCCAGGTGGGCCCAAAGCCCTGTCACTGACCCTTCATTAAAACTGCCCTTCCCTAAGAGAACAGACATGCAGAATTTGCAGAATCTTATTTCCCCCACATTTCTTCCTAGTTTTTAACATCCTGCACACCTGAGGGTGGGATACTGTTTGAAATAACATGCAAAATTTGGTTTAAAATACATCAGATCCTGAAGGAATCTGCATCCACAAGAACCTAAAAAAGGGTTCTTAGACCTCCACCATGCAAAAGGAGGGAAAAAATCCCTTTTCTGGAGACATAACTCTCCCTTTTTAGCTTATTTCATTGTGCCATAAATGTGCATGAAAATATAAAATGAGGAAAGGGAAAGACCAAGTGTCCTCCTGCCTTCGGATGAGACATGAGGAACTTCAGGGGAAAGGGAAGGAAGTGATGGGAAACAGAGCAATTCTGTCCAGGATTAATCATTTCAAACCAAACTGTGTGGTTGATGGCACACACCTATCAGAGAATCCTCCTGCACATGTGTCAAATGTTGACTAAAATCGGGGTCAGAGCAGAGGATGAGGGGAAAGAACCTTCAATATCCATCAGGTGGCCTAAAGGAGATTTCACCATGGCAGGGTGAGTCCTGCTCTGGGAATCTCTGCTCCAGAAAAATGTTTGGTTGTGCTGGGCTTGTTATTTGTTTTTTTTTAATTAACTCTGACACCAGGCCCAGCACCATTAACGTGCTGATGAACACGAGGATCTGAGAAGAACTGTGCACACGTATCTGTGCTAGATGTGCCTCAGGAACTCCTCCACGCAGCCAGCAGCAGCAATAAAAGCCATGTGCATCATGAAAGGGAAAGACCAAGTGTCCTCCTGCCTTCGGATGAGACATGAGGAACTTCAGGGGAAAGGGCAGGAAGTGATGGGAAACAGAGCAATTCTGTCCTGGATTAATCATTTCAAACCAAACTGTGTGGTTGATGGCACACACCTATCAGAGCAATCCTCCTGCACATGTGTCAAATGTGGACTAAAATCGGGCTCAGAGCAGAGGATGAGGGGAAAGAACCTTCAGTATCCATCAGGTGGCCTAAAGGAGACTTCACCATGGCAGGGTGAGTCCTGCTCTGGGAATCTCTGCTCCAGAAAGATGCTTGGTTGTGCTGGGCTTGTTATTTGTTTTTTTTTAATTAACTCTGACACCAGGCCCAGCACCATTAACGTGCTGATGAACACGAGGATCTGAGAAGAACTGCGCACACAGATTTGTGCGAGATGTGCCTCAGGAACTCCTCCACGCAGCCAGCAGCAGCAATAAAAGCCATGTGCATCATGACAGGAAAAGACCAAGTGTCCTCCTGCCTTCGGATGAGACATGAGGAACTTCAGGGGAAAGGGAAGGAAGTGATGGGAAACAGAGCAATTCTGTCCAGGATTAATCATTTCAAACCAAACTGTGTGGTTGATGGCACACACCTATCAGAGAATCCTCCTGCACATGTGTCAAATGTTGACTAAAATCAGGCTCAGAGCAGAGGAGGAGGGGAAAGAACCTTCAATATCCATCAGGTGGCCTAAAGGAGACTTCACCACGGCAGGGTGAGTCCTGCTCTGGGAATCTCTGCTCCAGAAAGTTGCTTGGTTGTGCTGGGCTTTTTATTTGTTTTTTTTAATTAACTCTGACACCAGGCCCAGCACCATTAACGTGCTGATGAACACGAGGATCTGAGAAGATCTGCGCACATGGATTTGTGCGAGATGTGCCTCAGGTCCATGCAGCCAGCAGCAGCAATAAAAGCCATGTGCATCATGCTTTGTATGTTCTGCAGGTTAATTAGCACCTGTGGAAAGCCCTGACATCAGATGCCACGCTCAGCTCTGGGTGTGGAGGCATGGAAATAAAGCTTCGGAGGCAGCTCTGCAGGCCCTTCCACCCACTGCAGAGTAAAGCAGAGTCCTCTGGCACCTGGGACAGGTCTCTTGCTGCTACACCACTCTGCAAAGGCAGGAAACAATCAAAAGGACTCCGGAAAAAACCTTTTGCAATATACATTCAAGAAAAGCAGCAGTTCAAGGCTCTGAAACAGGTATTTGCTTCAACCAACAACTGCCTGGTGCATTTATTTACAAGCATTATTGCACTGGTAAGGGAATGGCTGTGGTTTGTGACCCGTAGGACACAGCTGCAGTCATTTATGAGTATCCCAAAGTCCATTAATTCAATCTCCTCACCCAAAGAGCTGACCTCACAACTCTCCTGAACAGACTGCCCAACCACACACAGCTCTGAACAAGGGGGTTATGGACAGAACGCAACAGAGGAGGAGGAAAATGAAAATAACAAACAAAATTTCAAGGATGAACAAATCGGGGACAGACACTCATATCTCCCTTAAGCCGCTCAGATGCAAAAGTGAGATAAAACAGAAAAAAAATAACCAAGTCTGTTGTCCATCTCAGAAGCTGAAGGGTTTGGAAATTTCAATGCGCAGTAGGAGAGCAGCCTATATCCTATATCCTACATCCATCCCTCTGGATATTAACAAAGCAGCCCTCGAGCAGCAGGCCAGACTCCTGGGGCAGTTCCAAGCACATGGAAAAGGTACAGGATGGGACGAACAAGGCAAAAACCAGCTGTGACCAGAAGGAAAGGAGAAAGGGAGAGTGTCCCATCAATGGTGCCAGTGCCTGGGGTTATCACAATGCCACTCATGCCAAGCAGCCCCTGCCAATTCCTGGGAAAAGTGGCCCTACCCTGGCTGTCCCAGTGCTGGGTATCACACAGCCTCAGCTGAAGAGAATCAATTTCTTGAAGGGCTTTTAATTTCACCTTTACAAGTCCTCCACCTTTCTCTTTGCTGACTTAGGGCCAATTCTCTACTTTGCTCCAGTCCCACAGCCTCAAAGGAGTAATGTGGCTGCTCTCTACTTACTCCATTAAGTTTCCTCCTAATTGGCTGCTCCGCCTCAGAGCCTGCATTAGCAATATTCAGCGTTTTATACTTTGAAACAAAGAGGTTTCAACTTTGTGCCACGAGGAACTCTGTGATCCTCACCAGCCAGGCACAGCAGAGCACAAGCACAGAGGATCAATGGACAAACCCATAATTAAATGGATGCTTCAAGGTCTGGTTTTAAGAGTGGGGCCCTCAGACTGCCTGTAACAGCAGGGAGCAAAAAGTGCCACCTCCACTCATTCCATTGCCACTGACCAGCAAAGATCATCACACAAAATAAGTGGTGAAGAGGTGAAAGCTTGGGTTTAGCTCCTTTCTGACCCTATTTATCAGAGCACCACCATGGCCTGGCCCTGCACAAGGTGGAACCTTTTATTCCATGACCACGAGCCAGAAGAGCTTGTGTTTTAATAAATCACATATAGATAATGATGATGTTTCTCAGAAACAGCTGCAGTCAGAATCCACATCAGCAGATTCTCAAAAGAAAAGCAGAGCAGCCTCTGTCCTCAGCTCTTCTGACAGATGGGACGCATGACACTGCCTTATTAAGGCTGGCTGCTCTTTCCTGGGTTTGCCTCACATTTTCAGAGACACTGAACATCCCCAAATACAACCTGAAAACTTTTACACGTCATTATTTCACTTGCCTGAAGCTTCTGGAAAATTTCTACCAAACTGCAGAAACACAAAGCTAGTAATATGGACTCTTTGTGGCAGAGGCAAAATATTCTCGAACATTTCTTTCACTTTGGCCTGAAATGTGGCTGAGCACAGGGGTCAGACCTGGGGACAGCCCCTGGGAAGAGCTCTCCTGCCACCCCACAGGTCAGGGGGATTGCAGGCCTGGGGGAAGCAGGGACGGATCAAGGGAGAAGGGACAGAACTCCGGTTTGCACAGGCTCAGCAGACACCTGAGAATTCCAAAATACCCAGAATCCAGGCTGAACTAAACAGATCACCCAGACAGTCAGAATTCAGAACTTCCTCAGGCTGAACTGCAGTGAAAGGGACACAGTTCCCACCCCATCTGCAGTGAGCCCCTGAAATAATGGGGAAGGGTAAAGATGCCCCCTTTCCCTGAGGGCAGAGGAACCAAACCTGCCACAGGCTGCAGAGAAGAAATAATGAAATAATGGGGAAGGGTAAAAATGCCTTCTGTCCCTGAGGGCAGAGGAACCAAACCTGCCACAGGCTGCAGGGAAGAAATCATGAAATAATGGGGAAGGGTAAAGATGCCCTTTTTCCCTGAGGGCAGAGGAACCAAACCTGCCACAGGCTGCAGGGAAAAAATAATGAAATAATGGGCAAGGGTAAAGATGCCCTCTTTCCCTGAGGGCAGAGGAACCAAACCTGCCACAGGCTGCAGGGAAAAAATAATGAAATAATGGGGAAGGGTAAAAATGCCTTTTGTCCCTGAGGCCAGAGGAACCAAACCTGCCACAGGCTGCAGAGAAGAAAGAGACACAAGTCCCTTTCCCCTTGGGGGAAGGACAAAACAAAACCAAACTGGAATTGATCTTAGAAGTGTAAAATCAAATTCCACTTGCTCAACAGGAACATGCAAGAAGATACCCTTCACAATCAGAGTTGTTTAGCCCTGGAGAAACTTTGGTGATGGCAGCCCAGGACAGAAATCATCATTCTGCTGCTCAAACACTGCAAGGTTTGAGGATCTGCCGCGAGTGGGATTTCTCCAAAGTCTGTCCTACCCCAGCCCATCTCCCAGGATATCCCCACACTCGAGCTAAGGAGCCTCTTACTGCATTTGTTTGCATGAGTCCCTGAATGCTGCAAGCTAAACAGTCCAGAAACAGAGAATAAAGGGAGAACTTGAGAGCAAAGGCAGTGAAATGCCAACCAGGAAGATTTCCACAGAGTTCTTGTGTGATGCTGAGAAAATAATTTAAACCAGTCTGCTCATCAGCATAAATGCTGCCTTCTGATTTTGAGAGAACACTGGAATTACATTTCCACATTTCATTTTCTAATTTTCAGAGATGCTGAGCTCAAATTCAGCTGAAACCACTGGGGAGGCATTCTGAACACCTGACAGTGTGGCACTGCAGGCTGAAAATTAGGTCCAAGGCATCTAATCACAGATTAAAAATTAGGAGATTTTAATGTTGGCCTTTTTTTTTGGATCTACAACAGAATAACTGGAAACTTGAAAATTTTGTCATTTAATGGGCCTTGTGAAAATAAACTAAAAACTGCTCCTGAAGCATTTGCTTTCTAATAGATCAAAGACTGCACAGTTAGAAATAGACTGCAAGAGTTAATTGTGTGTTAACTATTTCACTCCAGGTTTGGTTAAAACAACTAAAACAGTCTTGAGCATCCAAACACTGCAGTGAGGAAAGCACACAGTGCACAGCCCAAATTCCCAGTTAAGTCCCCTCTCCCAAGGAATGCTCACTCATTCAGGAGCTGTTTCTGGTTTTCACTTTCCCATGTGCCCACCAACGCTCCAAAGGGCTCCAAAACCCCACTAACAGGGATCTCATCTATGACCTGACCATCAGCCCTTCCCAGGCAGGCATTTAACCCATCTGCAGCAGATCCAAATCTTATTTTCCTCCCCACACTGAAGTTATGAAGAGCTTTCCAACAGAGCTAACCAAGTTCGGGCTTTCCAATTTACTAAATATTAACTCTTAGAAATTGTAAATTCAATCTCTCAAAGACCAAAGCCACAACTTACACTCATTCAGGTAAAATAATTTTGAACAGCCCAGAGCTGATACTTGTTTACTACATAAAGATTAGCAACGAAGAAGAAACAACAAAATCTCTGGAATGCCGGACTTGACCTCTTCACTCCAGACTGAAAGTGTTCACAAAAAAAAAATAAACTCTTCAGCTTATTGTTTTAGTTTTATCCACACAGAACAATGGTTTCTCATTTTTCATGTCCTCACTAATGTACTGGAGTAGCAGGCTTGTGCACAGTTTAAAAACAAACAAAAAAAGGCAGGGGGGAAAAGAGTTATTTTAAGTAACTTCTGAAAAAAATCCAAGTTGTTTATTTGTTTCATCTCAGCTTATCCATAATAAAGATGCTCTGATGTTGTGTTTACTTGTAAGGTTAAAGGGCATACTCTTGATAGTCTTCTTTAAAACATTCTAAACAGAGAAAGAAGCCTGCAAATCTCCAGAGCGTTCACTCTGAGCTCAAAAATGCTTCATTAAGACAAAGTGCTCTAAGAGAAAGGCATTAAAAAAAAAAAAACCTTAAAGGACCTGGGTTCTATTTTGCTGCTCACCTGGGGAAGCTCTGCAGCCACTAAGCAATGCTACCAGTAAGGTTTGCTGCAGTAATCCAGTGCTTAGGAACAAAGACGTGGCTAGAAAATTGCAATCCTGGCCCTCAGTTTAGGAAGAATTCACCTTAGCTATATACTTCACTTAAAAGTGAAAGTAAATAGCGTGAGCCACTGAGAGATCAGTCAAAATCTTCATGCAAAGTACATATTATCACTAGGGAAGATAAGAAAGCCCTTAAAGCGAAAAATGAAAACAAACCTATTTTTGAACCTACACCATCACATTAACTTGCTAGAGTGTGCCAATTCCAGCTCTGAGAAAATATCAGCTCGGCTGTGCTCTGGCTGTTGAGCTACTTAAAGCCTCAGTTTTGTCCATCCTGTTCCCACTACAGGCCAGAGAAAAACAAGGGAAGAATCAGCCAGGGCAGATTTCTGCCCTCAGGACAGAAAATTCCTGGGAGAAGCTGCTCTTTATGCTCAAGTTTCCTTACCCTTCTCAGCCTAGCAACACATTCTGCTACATTAAGCCTCAACTCCTACCAAAACAGCTTCACCTGCGAACGTGATTCCGTTTCTTTATTAACCCGCTGGCAACTCTGCTCAGGGAGAGCTGCTGTAAGCACAGCGGAGGGGATGCAGCCAGTCCTTCCCCTGGCTCAGCTCTCTCCAGGAACAAAAGGGCACAGCTGTTCCAGCCAGGGCAGCAGTCAGGAGGCTTTGGACACGGCCACAAAAAGAGCAAAGCGACCAGCCGCGTTTATCTCTCGCAGATTCCAAGAGCTGCTATTCCTGCTCAGTGCCTCGGGAATCCAAAACTGCACACCAAGAGCAACACGTCGTTCTGAAATTTGCTTTCCAACCCGGAATACTGTTACAGAACACAACACCAACAGCGTGAGGAGAAGCAAAGTTACAGGACAACAAGGAACTGTTCGACTTTAGTGCTTCACACCCTGATCCCCAATGCAATTTGTGAACAGTGTATCGGGCATGGGATGGGGGGAGCAGAGTTACATCCAATCCCAAGGCATGAAAGAGTGACTTGTCTTGCAAAGCCAGACCCTTTTAATTGATCCTAATGCTTTTTCAATTTAGAAACTGAAGATGGTCTGCAGAGGAGATGGAAATCCAAGCCTTCCACCTGCCTGTCTGTGATCTGGAGTGATGCTACTCCACACAACACACAATTCCTTCAACACCTCTCACACTCTTGTTTAAATTCTCCCAGCATTCCCATTTAAAAATTCTCAGTGGTTTAAAGCTCAGCTAGGAAAACTTTGGGCTGAAACTTGGTACGAGTGGTAAGAATTCACAACTACCACTTCTGCTTCGTGAAATGCAAAGCAAAGCCAGTAGGACCATCTTCAAACTGCAACCCAAAACAGCAGGGAAGGGAACGAGGAGAGAGGATGGAGGCTGCCCCAGTGCACAGGCATGGAAGAGCTGAACTCCCACTCTCACACACAGTGAGAAGAAATGGTGCATAACAAACATCAGTGTGTGAGCCAGAGCAGACTCCCTTCCCTTGAAACCTTGGATTTTGTGGGGCTTCCACTGCTGAGAACACACGGGAGGGCTGCAAGACAGGAGGGCTGAGGGGTGGGAAAGGTGCAGATTTGCACACAACGCACGGCCACCAATGAGTTACTGCCAGAATTGTTATCACCGTGTGCCTAAAAAGGCATCAACTTCCACAGGGCTGCCAGTGAAAGCACTCGCTAAACACAACTCAGGACTCAGTCACACACTCCAGGTAACACCTGTGGACTGCTGAGCAGCACCTTTAACCCAAAACACAGCTCCTTCTCCAGAATTCAGCCTTGTTTTATCAGTGCAGCCTTCAGGTTTACAATTGTAGATTTTTTACCAACTAGCAGGCAGGTGTGCATGGAGAACACCTTTTCATCTTTTAATTCCACCTGTACAACTACTATTTGGGAAATAGCACTCCAATAACTTAAACTGTGGGCTGATGGCTTGGGCTTTCCTTTCTTTTTTCAGTCTGGAGATTCACATCATCGTTAAGTTGACCTCTGCATGTACTCGCGGAAATTCCTTGGTAACTTACCAAAACTAAAACAATAACTGCAAATGACAAGGCTGCCTTTTCCTACCCTAAGGAAAATGTCAACCCAAAGAAAGCGTTCTCTCACTCAAGCCTAGTTCCTGAACGTGCAGAACCTGTATCAACGCCACTGTTTGGTATGCAGACAAGGTCAGTTTCCCGAGCCTTTCAAAAATGTGTTCGCTTATTACTGTAAACAAAACTTCACACCACGAGGGGTTTGGTTTCTGATGTTCTCGTTCTCCTTGAGAGTGTTTATCACAGGTTTACAGGGGTCAGGCTCACACGTTTGGCTGCTGGACAGGCTGAAAGCAGCGACAAAAGAGCGAGACCTAACAAGCCAAGTTACACACGGGCTGCTCCCTCTCCCTCGCTGCTGTGGACACCTTTAGCACAGCCGAGCTCACAGCAAACACACAACAGCTCTGAAACAACTCATTCTCAACAATTCTCCCGGCATCAGGCTGCCTGTCTTCTCTCCCGACCGCTCCTCTGCCTCAGCTCCCTTCTCCCGATGGCACTCGCAGACTTTCTGGGGCACCTGCTCCTCCGCGCACAACGGAGACAGGAACAGCCAGGGCTGGGCTGCCGGAGCAAAGCCCAGCACAGGACTCGTCCTGCTCTCCTCCTCGGCAGGCTCTGGAAATGACAACTCTGCCGTTCAGCTCTCCTTCCCTCCCGGAACTGCCCCGGGCACAGCCAGCGTGCCAAGGAAGCGATCCCAGCTGCCCAACAGCTGCTCGAGAGGTGAGGTGGGAACCGCACTCCTTTCCTAGGTGAGGCTATAGAAATAGTAAAGGCTGGGAAGCCGCAAGCAGCGAAGGGAAAGCAGATGCGATGGTGAGGCCAGCCCCATGCCCTAAGGAGCCAAGGAAGCAGGGGAAGGAAGGTGACCAAGGGTACCCGAACTGGGAGAACACATCGGGGCTCGCCAACTCCACCAGAGCGAGCGAGACAGCGAGAGGAGCAGGAGCCAGAAGGACAAGGAGAGGCTGGGAGGAGGAGACGGGAGGTGGAACGAGAGCGAGCACGCCGAAACAACTCTGTTACGGGGACAGGGGCGGCAACACGCACACCGAAACACGGCCGGGGAAGGCGCTCCCGAAAGGAGCCAGCCCAGCACAATCCCACAGCACAGCCCTCGCACAAAGTTTCAGCCGCCCGTTCAGCCCCTCGGCGGGGCTCGGCTCCCGGGACCGCGGCGGGGACACCTCTGTGGCCGCCCCGCACCGAGCGGGGCAGGGCCCACAGCGCTCCCGCCCCATGGCCCCGCAAACCCCGCCGGGGGAAGGGCAGCGCTACTCACATCGTCCCACTTGACGAATTTGACGCCTTTCTTGAGCGTTTCGGAGACGCAGACGGGCTTGAGCTGCAGAGCGTGCACGCCTGGCTGTGCCCCGGCCATCTGCCCCGCATGGACGCGCTCGCTGTGCCCCGGCGCGGAGGAGCCGCGGCGAGCGGCCGAGGCAGGAGGGACGCCGGAAACCCGGCAGGGAGGCCGGCAGAGGCGGCGGCAGCGGGCGGGGAGGCGGCGAGGGCGAGCGGCTTCACTGGCGCTGGCCCAAGGAGCTGGCGCGGCAGCGGCCGGGGCGAGCCATGCGGCGGCACATCCTCTATATACCGCCGGCCCGCCCGCTGCTGCACACACACGCACGCACGCAGGGCACGGAGCCGCCGCGCTGCCCGCTCCGCTCCGCTCCCTCCCTCCCCGCCTCGCCGCTCCTCCTCCCACCAGGCTCGGCCCCCGAGGTTCCCCCGCGCCCAGGGCAGCGCCGGCGGCGCCGCGGCGCCACCTCCCGGCTGCCGGCACCGCCCGGTGCCTCCCGAGCGGCGCAGCCCCGGCTGCCGGCAGCAGCGCCCGGTGCCTCCCGAGCAGCGCAGCCCCGGCCGGGAGCAGGGCCTTGCCCCCAGCGCAGCCCCGGCCGGCAGCAGGGCCTTGCCCCTCAGCGCAGCCCCGGCCGGCAGCAGGGCCTTTCCCTCAGCGCAGCCCCGGCCGGCAGCAGGGCCTTTCCCTCAGCGCAGCCCCGGCCGGCAGCAGGGCCTTTCCCTCAGCGCAGCCCCGGCCGGCAGCCGGGCCTTGCCCCCGGCGCAGCCCCGGCCGGGACACGCTGGGAATGGCAGGGACACCCGCCTCCCTCCGCGGGAAGCACTCGTGGGGCTCCGGCACCGCTCCGAAACGCCCAGCAAGGGAGCGAGGATAATCTATCCCTGCGTCTCGGCCCGCTGGGAGGTGAAGCGCTGAATCTCACCAGGGACCTCCGGAGGTCACCCAGGCCAGCAGCCCCTCCGAGGCAGGGGAAAGCAAAACGCGTCCAGGTGGGTTTGGGAGGTCTCCAAACAGGGAGACGCCACAGCCTCTCTGTGCAGCTGTTCTGGCACCTTCAACACAGAAGTTCTCCCTCCTGTTGAGTGAAACTTGTCAGCTTTGAGGGAACAGTCGTGGCAAAAGCGAGGGACAGCGTTGAGACTGCACAGCGATGCCAAAAGAGGAGCAACTTCTAATTGAAAGAGTGGCGCAAACAATTCCCGAAGCATCGTGCTTTAAATACACAGAAACTGCTTTACCGCAGCTTTTTGATCTCGTAAGATGAAGAGGCTTCCTCAGAACAAAGGAATGTGACCTTAATTCAGTTTTAGGTGTACTCAACTCAGAAGGCATAAAAGATGGAAAAACATCCTCTCACCCAGCAAAATTCTGAATCCAGAGGTTTTAAGGAAAATGTGAAGAAAAAAGTGCTCCAGCAATGACCTGCTCTCTGTGAGAGCCCCCGTGCAATCAGAGATAAAGCATGAGATAACACAGCACATGAGATTGCTAATTTCTCTGTAGGGGTTTCCAACTGACCCTCGGGATTTAGGGGCACCGGGCCAAACCTCTGCTATAGACAAAGCAAACTGCACCGAAAAAATGTCTTTGAATGTATTTTTAACTTTGGGGGAATGATATTTCAAAGAGTACTAGGTATTTTTTCTTCAATCTGAGTGTGGAGATGTTGGTTCTGTTTTTTTAATTAAAAAGCCACAAAATTGGCATTTTCTACTGCTGATTTGCTTTTGCTGTAAAGAGTTGCTAAAGCTTTTCCTCTGGGCCTTTTCCAGCTTCTCCCCCTTCAATGAAAGGCTTTTGATTGCCTTTAGTGGGAGGTGAGCCTGCTCCCTCACCATAGCCCATGCATGCAGCAGCCACATTTCAAGGCCAATTAACCCATTGGATCTCTTTTTTGTTCTTATTAACCTTCCCTGCAAACGCGGGCGTCACTTCAGTCAGGATGAGAGCCTGCTCCCTGCCTGCTGTGCTGTAATTCCCAGCCATTTGCCACGACTTAAAGCACAAATAACCAATTCTGCCTTTGGACGGGCTTGCTCCGTGATGGGGGAAAAGGGAGAGATTTTCAGGGCCATTTTCACAACTGCCTTTTCATCTCATTCCATATAGCATACAAAAGAATGAAAGTGCTGCTAAAATCCCCAGAAAATAAGAGCAGAGAGCACTGGTGCTACAGAACTTACTCATGATCCTTGAAGCTCTTGCGTTCCCAGCTGTCTGCTGAAATCAGACCTTGGGAAGAGGTAAACCTGCCAGGGTGGCCGGGACTCATTCACAGTGTGTGTTAGGGAAAAACAAATCACAATTTATGATAGCTCAGGATTCACGGTGATGCCATAGGCTCCCAGCAGCCATTGATGTGAACATGAAGTGGGCCCGTGGGTTAGGATGGGCTCTGATGCTGCTGCCTGGCATTACAGATGGCAAGTTTTGTCTGGAGCAGTTCTGTGGTCTTTCAGACTTGAGTATTTTAATCTGATTGTGTTTGCCTGAAGAGAAACACACCTTTCATATGGCAGGCATCTAAGGAATTTTCCATCAAAAGAAGAAGCAGCAGCACCAAAGGAAATGGCATTATGCCTTTTAAACAACAGCTCTGGAAAGTGCCTATGATTCAGCCTGTGCTGAAAAACCCTGGGCTCTGTGAAGACAGTGGGAATTTTAGTTTCAACCCAGATAGCTGGCTCATGTGTTACTGCTATTGCTTCACCGGCATCTGCTGCAGCAAGGAGCGCATTTCTTGGTGCCTGGAACATACTGCAAGCACCAGTTCAGAGCCTGTCTCAATCTAGTTCCTTCTCCACAAAGCTCGGGATCAGTGACCTGGAAACCAGCCCCACTCAGCAGGATTGTCACACCCAGAAAGGGTGCAAAGACCTTGTCCTTAAATGATTGGACCAAGGCTCACAACAGAGGAGCCAAACACCTTCCTCCACAGTCTCAGTTAAACATCTAAATGCTTATCTTCCATTTCTACTTCACTCAGCCCCTTCCAGCTCCAAGAGTGAAGGAAAGATGTGGTGTTAGAAAAAAAACCCACTCAGCAATAGGCTTATTCAAGTGGTTATTCCAAATCCTACAAATCTGATGGGATATTGGTCCCATGTTGCTGCAAGAGCTATTTCAGGATATTTTTCATTTCCCTAGGTTCAAAAATCCCAGCCTAGACAGCCAAGGGATTGCCTTGCATGGATAACAGAAGTTGCTAGAATGCAATACACCCATAAAGCATTTTTTATGTAAGGGGCTTAGGTACCAGTATTTCATTTCCAGGGGAATAACTGAACACACAATGTTTTAGACACACATCTGGATGTGGGTGTAAACAAATCAGGAAAGGACCAATAATTGATGTAAATAACAGCTTTGACCAAAGTCAGGTCAAATGCAGACATGGCAAAAGCTACACAGAAAGACTCCGTGAAGTGATATGAGAAATGCACTAAAACCTAAATTTACTGCTTTAAATTTGGGTTCAAAGAAATATATATTAAATCTCTATTTCACTTGCTGTCTTGTGTTTATTAGTGTAATTCTAGATTCTGAAGAGAAGCAGAGGCCTCAGCCTTGCAAATGCTTCCCTGCAATGGTGCCCTGAACATACCAAGAGTTAAACCCAAGTGTTTGCAGGATTTGGGATTAAAGCTGTACTTCTAGTGAAGCTGAGTTTATCATCCTAATTGCATTTTAAATCGGCTCAAATTATACTCTAATTATCAGTGAGAGCAGGACCATTAAGTTCTGTGGAACAATTCTGGAAAAGAAATAGAGTAATCTCTCTGACGAAAGCTCAGCCCTTCTGATAAGAAGCCTCTCCACATCATGCAGACAGCAGAGCTCCCGCCTGACCAAGGAGCGCCACGAGGTGAGGTGAGGCTGCCCTGTGTGCTGAGAGATGCCCCCTTCCAAGTGCAGAAGTCACTGATTGACACAGAGAGAGCCCACCTGCCAATTCTCCCGTAAGCTGAGGGCCAGAGCGATGTGCTGGTGTTCAATCTGCTCCCTTCACCAGGTGCCACACACACAGACCCCATCCTTCAGGAGAGAGCTCGGGTGGCACAGCCACTCAATCAGGTGACTGAACATAGAGAGAATATAAAATTCTGGCACACAAAGCACCACCATAGCAACACAGACAGCCTGGCAACAGCAGCTGCTACACAGAAACTGGAAGGGGAGGGGAATCTTGTGCAAGAGTCCATTTCCTGTTGAAATCATCTTCATTTTCCCCTCACATCAGAATCACAAATGTCTGTATAATACTGGGAGAATAAAGATTAATGCAGTGTGACGGAAATTATGACACAAACATTGTGTAAATGAAGTGGCTGGGTCACTGCTACACTCACTGGAACCGTGATTTACTTTGGATGGATTTTGACCCGAGGCACAGCTGGCACCTGTGGAACTCCACATCAGAAACAGCCCACAGCCCCCAGGAAACAGCCTGAGGATGGTTTGGACAGAAGGTGCTGCTGGCAGAATTCCTCACCCATGAGACCTCTCACCCTGCCCTTTCACTGGGATGGACCCTGGTTTGAGAGGCCCTTCCCCTGATGCTGCTCCATCCCAAGGGCCCTCTCCATGTCCCCTGACACTCCCTGCCTACTTAACCTCTGCTAAAAAAACCCAAACTATTTCCAAAAGAACCCCAAATTATTGCCATTCTCAACAATTAAAATGGCAAGTTAAAAAGTCAGCTAATGCATTCCCTAGGAAGTGTTAATCCACCTTTTAGGTACTGGAACCTGTTCTTGCTTCCCTGTTCAATTTACAACGTGATACTTTTTTTTTTTTTTTTTACAGATTGTTAAAACCAGTCCATAAAACATACAGCACATTTAAGAATGTTGAAGTTAATTATGAAAGATTTCATGGCCTACCAGGTTTGTTAAATCACAGGTGGGGTAAACTGCCCCTGACTTCAAAGCTGTGCCTTTGTTTATTTGTAACATGTGCACCTTGGCCTTGTTTTGTTCTCTTCCAGCTCTTAACTTTTGTCCCAGCTGCATGGGCAGATTGGAGCTCTCTCACCTGCTTTAATTGACATCCAAGCTGAGCTGTGGGGTGAACTAAAAGACAAAAATGTCCAATGGGCTGCAAGGCAGCAATGGCCTTGAAAGTCCCCAGCCCTTTTGTAGAGCAGAAATTGTGCTCTGAATGAGGAGCTGCTGCATGAATGGCACCTCTGTGCTCCACAGGCAAGGAGAAGAATGCTGGCTTGTGCTTTTCTTGCAGGGTCTGAAAAGCACAGAAATCTCATGGCTTCCTTCAGAGGCACAAAGATGCTTCTATATTACGTGTGTGCCCAGCATGAACATAATGAGTCAGCACACGCTTGCTCTGGATTCCCAGCTGTAATTCCCACAAAGCTTTTGCATGTATTGCTGTGACAGAGCAATATTTAACTTACAGCTCCCAGCTCTATTTCCCACTACCATGGTGGAGTCATGTCCCGTGGTAGCCAATTCATTTCAGCTTACAAGTTTGGTACAGTTAAAAAATAGATACATTAAGGCTGGTGGCAGGGTGGTTTGTCTTTAGAAAGATGGGAGATTATGAGTCTGAAAAAGTGCTCATAGATCTGGCCCAATCCTCTTTCCTTAAACTCAAATGAATTCATCTTCGAGGTCCTTCTGGATGGCTTTTGTCCATTCCATTCCTAAAGGCTGAGAGCCCAGCACACACATTACCCTGGACTCTGGAGATCACCAGGGCTTGGTCTGAGTACCTTAAAAATGAAGGGTCTGTACACCAGCAGGGATATTTCATTTCCATTAAACATTTAGAGAAAAGAGTTTGCATCTCATTCAGATGCTAAAAATTTAGGGAGAAAATTTGTGTTTCATTTTTTGCGTGGGAAACTCAACATATTTACAGTTTTTAGATTTCCCAATCGCTGTTTGTCTCTCGTGATACTCCTAAATGAACACAAGAAGATTTTGATGGCATACCTTCTCTTGAAGGAGGCCACTTGAAACTTTATGCCTTTCCCACTGACACTTTTCTCCAAGCTCATTTCAGAGATATTCTTATAATGGCCTGTCATGAATCAGACTTTCATTACAATCCTGGCTATTTTACAGAACCTGCACTTGTGAAGGGTGAAATTCCACAACTGACAAAACATTAGTCAGAAAGCAATAGGACACCATTTATGTAGCTGCAAACACTTGCTTTCAGCTATGCTTCTAAAACTTGGAGCAATTTTCTTGCAATGTACATCTTTAAGCCACATCTCCTGCAGTCAATTGAAACTCTTAATGGCCAAAAAAAAACCCCTCAACTCCCAGTTACTTTGCAGTGAAGCTGAAGAGTTCTTAATGTTGCTAAGCTGAATAAAGCTGACAACACATGGAATGGAAGAGAGGACTCAGCCTCCTGCAACCTGTGAGCTGTCCCAGCCCAGCTTCCAGTGCCTAGGCACAGCAGCATCCTCCATAATCACAAAGCTGAATAATAAACTGAAAGCTATTACGGCCAAGCCAAACTCTGATGCTCTTATTAATATCCACAATGAGCATTTTCCAACATGCAGTGCATTTTCTTGATAAAAAAACAGAGCACCCTTCAGCAGGCCTGAAGAGGTTTCCAGGATTTCAGGCGAGGGCACAAAGCCTGAGATGCAGGCTCAGGAACGGCTCTGCTGATGGTCCTGTCCCTGTGTGGCCAGGAAAAGCACTCACTGTTAGGCAATCTGCTCTAACAGGATGCCTGCTGAGCAATCAAACAGCATTTACCAACCAGGAGACACGGAGACACTGTCGGGGAAAGGGAGGAGGTTCAATAGGGGAGGAAAAATGCCTTTTACAAGGGCACATCTTGATATTTACCAGCAAAACACAGCCAGGAGGAGGAGAGGGAGAAACAGCCACTGTCTCTGTTCCGCAGCACTGCAAGATCACCAAAGTGCTGGTTGCCTTACTCACATCTTGTGTCAGATATTCAGCTCCACAATACCCAAAAGTCCTCTTGTTCCAGGAAAAGCAGGAATAAAAGTACCAACAGGTTAAACTGAAAGGCCCCAGTCACGCTTTGGTTGAAGTCATTCCATGAGCTTTGGTGCCAGTTCAACAAGGCACTCTGAAAGGAAATAAATGATCTTGCAATTATCTTTTTCCTGAGATTATGCAACGGTTTTGACGGAACAGCTCATGATGAATTTAAGTTTCAACATTCATTTCCCCAGTAGTCTTGTAAACACATAAAAGGTCACGACATATAATTTCAAATAAGGAAAAGCAATTATGGTAAGGAAACCTTATGTTTCAGAGCAGCCAGCAGCTAAAGAACTTGGAGCAAAACAAATCTGAGTGAACATCACAGGCTATAATAAAAAACACCTCTTGACTTCTCTACACAATGAGATTTGCAGCAGTCACAAGGAATGCTTGGCACAGGTGCTCATTTGAATTAACATTCCCCCACCAGTGTTGCCACAGTGAAATCTCAGATCATCTACCAGCAGGTTGTCTGCTTATAAAATTCATCTGAAGGTAGATGCCAATTAAAGAAAGTATATTTTTCTTTCTTTCAGAAAAGGCAGAATAATACAAGTTACTTGCTTTTACAGTACCAAGAGTACATTAAGGGATTTCCACACTTGTAACACACCAGGGATTCCAGCGGGAGCGCAGTCTCCTCCTGCACACACACATTTTCAGCAGTCTGCAGTGTTTGTTACAGTCCCAGTGACAAGGGAAGTGTGCTCAGAGCAAGGATTATCACTGCCCCAAGAGACCATGGTCTTACAACAAGTCTTAGATAATCTGAGACCCAAGTCCAGATTTCCAAGAAACCTAATCAAGTAGCGTTTCTCTGTTCTCCTTCATGCCTTACAACACTGATAAAAGAAAACAACAAAAAATATATAGATGTTTTAGATATGATACAATAGCAAGAATCAACAGAGCAGTGTAGGGAAAAGATCCTGTGAGCAGCATTATATAAATAGCAATCAAAGAGTAGTGTTTAATAAACACTGGTACCAAGTCTGTCAATAAAGTTGTAGCCGTTGATGCCATCTCAAAGCTGGCACAATAGGAGCTATTATTGAAGGAGGATTTAAATTAAAGCACAGCTGCCTTGCAGACTAGCTCAGAAAGGCACCTAAAATAGAAGGGACACAGCAATGTGACTTCAGCTTGGCATTTCCGACAAAGTCACCACAAATTCAATAACGTGAGCTCATCACGACAATGCCAGAGCAACACAGACCTGCTTCAAAAATCCAAGAGCCTGATCACCCACAGCACTGATCCTCCCTGGCACCTCACTGATTTCCATGGAGCTGTAGGAGCTGATTTCCTTCCAGGATCAGTTCAGGAAAGATGATTTTCACACACAGAAATGGCACACAGGAGCTCAAAAGAACATAGGCCTTTTCACATGCAAATTCGTGACTGGAATCCATTTTTCCAGGAGATGCAAAATGACTGTATTGTGACAAAGGCAGGCTCCCCAGCCTGTCAAACAGCCACTCCAGAGTCAGAGCTCCTTGCCTTGCCCTGCCACTGTCCATCCCTGAAAACCTCCTTCTCACTCACCTAAAAATGGACGTGGCTATTTGCTGGTAAGGGACTTGCAAGCTACAATGAACATCTAATTGTGCCATGGGATTTGCTAAAAACACCAGCTTCATTGTAGAAAAATAGAAAAACACACCAAGTTTCGGCAGTGGAGACACAGGCATTGGTTTGGGACCACTTTGTTTCGCTGGTGGAAAACTCCAATCTTTTTGTGGAAATAGTCAGGCCCTTCATTTACATAAAGTGTGAAAATGAGGAACTCAATCCCCATACTCCAAGTCCTCAGGATCAGCTCTGTGGCCTTTGTTCTGTGGATGAGGTCTTTGCACCCAAGACCCCCCTATTTAACTTTTCATCACCTTCCTCCACTGGGGAATCCCATCTGCACCTCAGCCGTGCCCCAGCACTTGGCCAAAGATCACTCCACTTTGTGCCAGAAGCGTTTCAGTACCAGATTGTTCACAGAGGGGAATAATTCCAGTTATGGTGGGAGCATGGAGAACATTTGGAGTCACCTGGCAAGTTCAAACCAAACCACAAAGATCCAAGACCACAGAAATGGCTCAGAGCCCCAGGAGGACAATCCAGCAGTGCTCTGCCATCCCCTCACTCACCAGCAGGAAATGGCCAGCTCCCAGTCTGCCACTGGGGTGCCAACCTTCTCCATTTCCTCCCTGAACTGCAATTACACTTTGGAATGCAGCGGATCTCCGCACAGACTGCAGCTGGAAGAGCTTTAAACTCCCACATGGTGGGCAGATCCCTGTTCTTCCCCACTGCGCCAGCCTGAGCCACGTCTGACTCGCGTCTCCTGTTCAGATTTGGTCTCTCTGGGAGGGTGGGCACTGAATCTGGGGGGCTTTGGCAAACACTGCCTCGCAGGCACTGAGTGGCCTGGGCAGCAGATCTCCAGTGTCAGCTGTGGCTTGTTTCTGGCAAGGCACTGGATTCTGTACTCTCAGCCACCTTTGGGTGTTTCTGATCCATGAAATGGCTTGGAAGGGACCTTGAAGGCCCTCTAGTTCCACCAAAGCTAAAAGTGCAACTATCTGACAAATACAGCTTTGTTCCTCCATTAAAAAACAGCATTTCAAATAAAACCAGATACTGCTGGTGGCTGAACATTTTTTTTTAATCTGTTGTTCTCAGGCGCACATCTTCTGCAAGAATTAACCTTTTGGGATAGTATTTTCTCAGCATACTGTATTGTTAGGTATTTAACAAGAACATGGGGTATGGAATTTTCTGAGGTAGGAGAAAAGGAATTGGTAGGTTTTTCCCCTTTATGTGAATAAAGTAAGTGTTACATGTATGTAATCTATGCATGTACACATTCCTAGTTATATTTAACTAGGAAGGTTTGCAGCACAGCATAGGAGTACTCCTCCTAGACATCTCACTGAACTTTTCCTTCCTTTTCCAAATCAAGCCATTTACAACATCATCCCTTTCCCAACAGAAGGAACACTTATTTTCCTCACTGCAACACTTAAATCCTCCAGCCCAATTACAGCTGCTTTTTGCCAACCTCTTAAAGCTCATTTCTGCCATTAAAGCACCAGCCAGCCAGCCTGCAGCACACACCTGTGGATAAAT
Organism: Emberiza elegans; assembly: GCA_024865655.1. NCBI lineage: Eukaryota > Metazoa > Chordata > Aves > Passeriformes > Fringillidae > Emberiza > Emberiza elegans. The sequence continues at coordinate 8,442,432 of JALJVW010000184.1, read as the reverse complement.
CACAGCTGAGAGCAGCTCACGAGGCTGTTGGTGCAGGAAACCCCAGCCAGCCCTTCCCAAATGAAACCAGGCCCATCAGTCCTTCCTCTCCTCCCTCCTGCCTGTCAGGAAGCAGCAATGGACCCTTGGCCATGCCTCCCTTCCCTGTGCCCTGCACCTCCCCAGGCTCCTCTCCAGGCCACCAGGAGGTCGTGTTTGCATCCCAGCAATGCACAGCTGCTGCATGGGCAAAGTCGTGCCTGTATTCCCAAATCAAGGCATTCTTGTCCCACAGCCAAGTTAAAGCCTGAGTGAGAGGCTGCCTGTGCAGGAAACAGGGAGATGTGTTTGGAGTTACGTGGCATTCTGGCCAAAGTGGAGGATCCATGCTTGGGTAGCACCTACCACATGGAATAGCTATTGGAATTTGGCCTGCACTGCTTCTAACAGTTTAGCTTGAAGAGGCTTTCCTGCCTAACTTTTTTCTTTATAGCATCCCATAGCTTAGAAAACAGACAGGATTTCATTTTTGCTTGAATACATAAAGCTGCAATGAAGAGTTTTAACACCAGTGAAAGACAGCATCCTTTCCAAGAGAGAGACAGCCGCAGCTCTCCTCTGATGGGAGCATTTCTGTGTCTGAGAAAAGGCTATTAGGAAGATACTGCCTTGCAGTGCTATAAAAATGAGTTAAAAGCCATCTTGCTGCTAGGTATTTTATATCCACAGCTACTCAGAAAAAAACCTGTCATCTCAAATTCGAGAGGGGGAAATGCACAACACATCTTCATGGGTGGAAAATGAAAGAGGGAAGGTTGCTTATGCATAATATATAATATCACCAACAGGTTCCAATAGATGAAAATACTGATTAATATTTAAAGGGCTATTATGTGTCACCTAATGCCAAGTGATGCAAGGTCAGCTGTGCATGAAAAATAATGTCATTATCAAAGGGAACTGTATCTGGTGAAGATATTGTGGCAATAATGGAGTTGCCATCCTTACATCTTCAGATGCGTTTTCTTTCTAACTCCCTGATTTCAGGTGTTGGCAATGAACACAGACACGTCTGTGCCTTTCCTGCAGGCAGACTTTCAGACAGGAGCGTGCTACACGCACGGAGACCATGCTGCACTCTGGATTTGCCTGCTGCAGGATTCACTCCATGGAGGCTCTCGAGGGCTAACGAGGTTTGACACAGGGGCAAACCAGGGGCGCTCTGTCTGTGCCATGGCATGCAAATGAATTTCCCCAGACACACTGAGATCACAAATGCAAGATAATTTCATTGCCCACTGCTCATTCTTGATGAGCTCTGCTTCTTTTACCTGGAACCCACATTGGAGTCAAAAATCGCTTTCATATTCCAGGTAAGCAGCTTTGTGGGTCTGTAAAACACACTCAAATTGCCCCCTCCATTTGTGATTTAAAAGGTAACCATTCTGAACAGCTAAATCCCACATGGAACAAAGAGAAGGTACCAAAGTGCACGTGGAGTGCTGCCAGAAGTTCTAAAAGAAACTGTAGGATCCGCACACCTCCATCCGCCCATCCTCACATCAGTGAGCAAGAGAAAACTTTGTTCTGTACTAGTTTAACCCACCAAGCATAGGAAGTGCCTGGATGCCCACAGGTAGAGGCCTGCCCCATGGGCCCTCTAAAGCATTCTGGCTGGCTGTGCCCAGACAGCTCTAAAACACACCCAGGTGCCACTGCTGCATCAAACCCCCAGAGTTCAGTGTCAGAGGTGTGCCTCATTTCACACACAGCCAAATACGCTGTCCAAGGCAGGGGAGCACTCACCCAGTGAAGGCAATTCACAGGCTCACCAGTAACTGTTCAATAGCCCAGCAATAAAGGGATATGGTGATCTTCAAGCCCCGATGCAATAAAACACCCTATTATTTGTCTAAATCCAGGAGTCTGCTCGTTATAAATGTAACTGCCACGGTTTGTGATCCATTAGTGAACTATTTTATATAAACTACCGTAATAGCTTTGTGATTTACACTATTTAATACTCTTTCCATCAGCAGCATTTTGGCAGTGATTCTTGTTGCAAGCGTTCAGTGGAGAATAATTTCCTTGCAGTCGGTAATTGCCACCTCTCAAACAAATTCAGCCTTTTAGTATCGACTTTAGGAGAACTTTATGAGGAGTCACATATGAATATTCATCAAGTATTGTGTTACAAATATAACTGGTCCAGCACAATAGATCAGATTAAAGGAAAAAGACCCTTACTAATTACAGTATACTCCTAAAATATGAAAGAAATTATTACCAGGGTATTTCAGAACTAAGGCTCCTAGCAATGGCACCTGCATTTCAGTCAAATTATTATCAAATCAAAGTCTTTGCAGGGTAATTCTAACATATATTATTTTTAGGTTGGACTCAGATTTGCTTTACTCCAGGTTCAGCCCTGGTGCTTTTCATAAATCACTTCCACCTGAATGCTTCCTTAAGGCCAATAAAGTCAGAAGGGGATGTAAATGTGGATAACTTGTCAGCCAACAGGCACTTACAGCACACAGAAGCATGGAGTGAGAAAGAAAAGATGGACAAGCAGAGCTTGTTTCCATTAACAGAGCACATTTCCCAAGAGTTTAACCAGGCTGTAGCCCAGGTGGCCTCACATGACAAACCCCTGACCCTTGTGAAGCACAAAAACCAGGGTCTGCAGAGACAGAACTTGTGCAAAAGGGGCTCCTTCAGGACAGCAGCTCCACAACGTGCAGGACTGTGAGACGGCGAGAGCAAAGATCCATGGTAGCGCCTAGGAAATGCCTGAAATCGCAGCCTTCAGAATTTGATAGAGAGGAAAGCAATGGGTGAGAGGATGAGCATTTCCCACAAGCCTTCCTCCCGTAACACATCAGATCTTCCACCATTAATCTGCCACTTAGGAACAAGCCAAGATCCAGCCAAGTCACAAGAACTGGTACAAAGCAACACCAAAGGAGAATCCCCATCCTTCATCGGATGCAAGGGGAAACACTGACAGAGGATGAGGAAAAGGCAAGTTCTAGCCCATCTTGTGCTCATTTATTACATTTGAACACACACTGATAGGTACATAATCATTGAAGGGACAATTTCTGTCATAACCCAAATCTGTGAACATCCTAGTTTAGAGCAACATTTGCTAACTGAGATTGCTTTTTGTCATCTTTGTGACATCCCTTCAGAAATGTGTCTCTCAAGGATCCATGTTCATATGGAATACTGAGACACCAGTCAGTGGCCAATCCACAGAACATAATGATGTCCTGTTTAATGTCATTTATCAGAACAATGTGACCAACTGGCAAAGAAATGTGAGCCTGATTACAGATATTCCTGTCCCACTGTCAGCTATCAAGATTACAGTTTTATTCCCTACTTCACATGTTTATGCTTACATGAATAAGCAATGTATTCTAATATACCACTGATTTAACCTCTCCTCCTCAAGCAAATAATTTTAATACATAATTGCAAGTAAACATTTAATGTTCATTTAGAGTATAAACAGGTTAAATACCCAGTTAAAATGCTGAATGTTTTTTTTAGACACTGCTGAATTTATAACACAAAAAATAAAAATTTGATTTCCTAATCCATTTATCTGCTATTTGAATAGAATTTTCCTCCACAATTTGTTCACCTGGCATGGTTTAAATAAGCACAAAACTTGCTGCAATCACTGTAAAACAGCCCAAAGTAACAATCTGCCTGTGTATAACTAAATGGGATTAAATTTGCACTGATGTACATCAGCACATGCCCTGCGCTTGTGATTTGACCAAGACTTCCCCAAGACCTCTGACACTCAGTTCAGGATCCCCTAGGAGGTTCCAGGTCTCAATGCCAAAATACCCACAGGAAAACACAGGCAGGAATTTAACTGCATGGAGAAATTCAGCTGTGCTTCACATGCTGAGCTGAACAAACTACTCAACACCTGATCCACCACCCTGCCCACCTCAAAGATGAGAACAAGCAGCTACAATTGAACCTAAATTCGCTTTAAAACGCTGAGCTCTAGAACCCCTTCTCCTGATTCCCACATTCCACTGGCTGTGTTCTCACTGGTGGTGCAGCGCAACACCACAGGGCAGGGCTTGAGCACATCCCAGCAGGAAAACCCCCCTCGGGGGGATCCCTGCCTTGCACACCCTGATCCCAGAGCTCCCTGCCTTGCTGGCAGCTGCTCCTGGTGCCCTCCACACAGGATGCTCAGCCAGGGACAGCTGGGAAGGCCTTGGTGCCACAGGAGAGCTGCTGGCAGTGCCAGATCCAGTCCTGGTCTCCTCTGAGCTGCTGCAAGATTTTTATGCCTTTTTAAACAGTGCTGTTATTTCAGAAGTTTCCTGGTCATTCAGACTGCAGGTGCCCTCGTTTCCAGAGGAACAATTTGTGACCAGTGTGCTCCGAGCCCTTTTGGGGAGCCCAGCCACACACCCACCAATGGAGCTGCTCCTGCCTGGGCAGGTGGAGCATCCAGGCTCCTTGTTCTGAGCCAGAACACCTCATTCCTGCCCCTTTCTGTGGACACTGACATTTATAAACAAACCTGAATTGGCTGAGGTGAGGTCTATTGCAGGGTATTGTGATTGCTTACTCTAATTTGTATTTTCTTTAAAAAGCTGCAGATTTTTCCCAGTGACCTGTACAGCTCAGCCTGCTTTGGACTGCTAAGTGTCACCATGCCTAAATTCAGGTTTATTAAACCACAAAGTTCTGGTGTTTCCTGCATCCATGAGGTGTTTCAATATCCAAGGACCTATTACCAGCTCTGACAGAAGAAAGGGAGCTTTTCCTTGCTTCCTGTAGAATATCTAGTGACCATTTTGAGGTCCTTTTTGCATGCAAAGCTGATCATCCAGGACATCTGTCTCCCCTTGCTGCCATGCTCCAGGTCTTTTCCCTCCTCCCAGCTCCCTTTTATCTGCTGAAGTGAATGCTTGCCTTGTTCTCAGAGTGCTTGCTCCTCTCCCAAGTGCCTGAACAGCAGTGGCAATGCTAAGTGCCATGTGAGATCATCTTGAACAGGATTGAGCCTGAAAGCTCTTCAGAAATTCTGATTTACCCTCGTAGCAGAAGAATATGAAATATGTCAGGCCCAGCTACTCTGACCACTCATTTATGCTAATGGACTTTGATAGGAACCTCTCTCCTCAACAGTTTTTAATGCCTCTGCAGTGTGTTTCAGATTCTTAATGGGCCTAATAGTGTGGGGAGCTGAAAGACAGGCAGGTGAATGAATGATGCCTTCACTGTAACGTGATCCTGCCATTCCCCTTTGTTCCAGCTTGAAACCAGCAGCTCAGGTGAGAGCGACCTCAGATGCACACCAGAACCTGAGCCTTTCAGCTGTCTGTATTCTGCCCATGCAACTCACTCTAAAATCTGATCTGTAAGAAAACAGGAATCAGACTCGAATGGGAACAGGAACAGCCATGTTGACTAGAGCAAACAGCATTTAATGAAGAAAAGCCATTCACCCCATGTCCTCCCAAAGCAGTGACTGTCTCAATAAAACACCAAAATAGATCTCAACACAGTTGGTTTGTGCTGCCCCAATTTTCCAGAGATACCTTGACTTAAAAGCAAAACACAGACTGTGAGAGACTCCTCAAAAAGCTCTTTCCTCACACAATTTTACAGATGAAAAGAATCAGAGCAGTCACAAATGATACAACATTTACCAGCATTTACAAACAAGTAGAAATAGAAAGTGACAAAGAACACAATCCCACTGGCAAGTGCAACCAAACAGTGAAATCACACAGAGGAAAAAGCCAGACTCTCCCACCCATGCCAGCCCTGAGCCCACAGCAGGGCATTTGGGAGAAATGAGCTAAGCAAGAAGCTCCAGAGGGTGTTCAGCCATCCTGTGCACTCCTTTACAGAGGCAGGGATGCTGGTGCTGAGCAGAAAGAACAGCTTTAAATGAGGATCCTTGATGCTCTGGTTTTGTCCCTCTGGTAGTACAGCACTACAAGCTCGTTCAGTAAATCCATAATTGCTATTTTCCCAGGAAAGAGAAGAGAAACTGGCTTCATAAGAGTCGCATTCCAAGAGTCATAGGTAATTAGCAAACAAAACTGTCAGGAGATTTTTGGCAAGCCCAGGCAAAAGTGACTCATAACAACAGCTTTTTTAGCCAAGGAACTTTCTATACCTCTCTCATCTCTCCTTTCTGCTCCATTGTGCAGCCTCCAACTTTCCACCATAAAGTTGGAGGTTCGTGGTTTCACATGTTTGGAGTCCACAGGTCAAACAAAAAGGGGTAAACCCACTAAAAACCAAACCCCCTGGCACTCTCCTGGCAGCTGTGGGTGCTTCCCAAGCAGGATGTTCTCAATGTAAGACAGGATGCATCCAATTAAAGCTGACTTGCTCACCTCTAGCACCACATTAATATCCAGGGAGTCAAGCCCTCCAATAACGCAGAATATTCTTGGATTTAACTAACTTCCACTCCTTATTTCAGGAACTCCTTTTTGGAGATAAAAGGAAGGCCTATAAAATGGATCACATCACAAAAGGTAAACAGCTTGAGGTTTAATTCTGATTTTGGTATTAACTTTTTTAAAAAAAAGCTTCTTGTAACTCTATTTCCCAGCTGTGACAATTGTACTCTGCAGTCCTACAGGGTTAGTTATAATTCCCCTTGAACAATGTAAAAATGCTATGTAAGTGCTAAAGGCCATAAATTTCTCCAGTAATGAATTGGCATAATTCCTAGGCTTGATTACAACTTGTCCAAGAACCATGCATAATGCATGGCATACACAGAAAAGCCCAGCATCCATTATATATGGCCCTGAGCAGCCTGGAGAACAGATTTTAGCCTAAGTGATCCACTCAGTATTTTGCTCTCTCTAAAATGGCCCAGAATTAATCAATTGTAAAATATGTATCTTTGTTCTCCCCATCTTTGCTTGCACTTAGCATGGTAATAAAAATTGTTTCTTTAATATATGAATTATGCATTATAAATGAATATGAATTGTGAAAGGCTCACATGCAGCAGGACTAAATTTGCTTGTATTCAGTTTAGAGAAAGTGCAAAAAGAGTTAATAACAGGAGTAATAATGCTGTTCTGATTATAGAAGTTCTACTTCAACACTATATAACCACACAGCTTGGGATCCTTATAGGAGTTAACAAGTTAGCACACAATTGGGCATTATCCCCACACCTGCAAGGAGCAAAAAAGAAAGGATGAAGGGAACTCAATTGCCCAGGATGAAATACAGGGCCAGACTGAGTTGGACACACTCAGTGTCCCAATGTGCTGGTTACCAGTCGCACCTCCAGCTCTTATCAGAAGGATTTCCTTTCTGATACAGCTGTTGTTGTATCTTGTTACTTGTCAAGAATTAACATCTCCACAATGGTCACATGGAGAGACAGCTCTGAAGGAAGCAGCTATTAATACTAAAAACTCAGACAACTCGGGGAGGAGCAACAAACAAGACAAAACACAGCAGAAGGAATTTGCAACGGGAACACAAATGTTTGTGGGAAGAAGTCTCTGGCAGTAAGCTCCCTGGGCTATCAGGGCCAATAAAAAAATAGCAGCCCTGGAAGAAAGGAGGCATAACCTAGGAAGTTCTGCTTGTATTTCACTTGCATGGTAACACAAGAAAGCCTGGTGCCTCAATCATGCACAGCAACTTGTGTTTGTGACTGCAGACAATATGGGAGGGACTCTGTTTCTAAATTGAGACCATAAACATTTGTGGAGCCACACAGGAGCAATATTTCCTCTACCAACTTAAGTTTCTTCTTCTTGGGCATCTGTCTCAAGCAGGAAATTTTGGGGGTAGATTTTCTTGACTTTGCTCTGTCTCTGGACTACTTCCCATGAGTTTTCTAGGACCCTCATTCACAGAAGGCTCCTGTTGAGTTGCAGTGGCAAAGACATCTCATTAATTTCAGGCATTCTCAGTGCTGGAAAGGATGAACAAGACACAGGAATCTTCCTCCCATCCTTACCTTCCACACAGCTGCCCATTTGGTGTCCTGTCAGGAGAAATGGGCTGGAAAGGAACCTCAGCACCCCCTAAACTCCCCTGCTCCCCTCAGTTTGTGTCTGGAGCTGACAGCTGCTACATGCTCAGCCTCAGAGTGGCCAGCCTTAGGAGCAGGGGTTATTTATCCTTATCTTCCTCTGGCGTTTGCCTCTTGCTGAACTTGAGCTGGACTGGGGCTCCCTGCAGGCTGTCCCGAGCCTGAGCTGCTGGCAAAGCCAGCACCGCTCCAGCCTGATTGCTCAGAGGGAAATGCTCACCCCAGGTGTCACCCCCAGAGCCCCTCCCAAGGCAGGGGCAGCACCTCTCCCACTGCTGCTGCCACCACAAAGGCAATTAATCCCCATGAGGGTTCGCTCCTTGACCTCTGAGCATTCCCAGGTAATGCCAGCCACACAGCTCCTTTGGGATGTGCCTCTTGTCAGCTGTGAGACCGCCTTTGAGGCTCGCTGCTTCCAGGGAATGCTATCAAACCATGCTTTAATTTGCTTACAGCTTGCATCTCAGCTCAAATGAGAGCTAAGAGCAGCAGCTGAGTCGCTCAGATCGCCCTGATCCCTGCTTCAGAACTGTTTGTAAATCCCAGCTTAACGGGCATCTGGTGAAAACTTGGCAGACAACTTTGCCCAGTGGCAAAAATAAAAAAGTATCAATTTAATCCTTGGAACATTTGCAGTCTCCAGACAGCTGACCAATGAATATTAAGCTGCTTTCCCCAAATATGCAATTTGCTGGCAGTCTCCAAAGGGTTAAGGGCTAGATTTAATTGCTAATAAAATTGAATAAAATATTCTCGAAGGAATTAATGGGAATTGTTTCAGGCTCCAAACTCAGCTAAACCAGTTTTTAATTAAGCCATATTTAATAAATAACATCTAAAACAACTGTGCTGCTTTCTTGAGGCTTACTAAGGAAAGGCTGATTCCCTAAATATTTTTTGCAGACTTGCTGACTGCAACATAGAGGAGGTTGGACAGTAGAATAAAGCACTGATTTTAGCAAGACCAACCATGCTGTGATAGCTTTGATTTCACCTGAGGCAGGCCAGGTTTGCAGCCAATGAGAATATTTGAATATCTTGCAGCACTCTGAGCTGATCTCTATGCAGTAATGCACGAGGCTCTTCCTTACACACAGACTTTTATTGGTTCATTTTGCAGTCCAGCACGGAGAGGCTTTTGAGCACTTGGATCTGGGGCTCTGTTCTGGGCAGTGCCGGGCAGGGTGCAGCTCCAGCGCACCAACAGGGCCAACGGGCACGGCAGTGACACAAACCCAAGTGATTCACTCCCATTTCACAAAGCAGATGCTTCTGCTGCCACTGCCGGGGGTGCACGCAGTCTCCTCCTGACTCAGCGTGTGTGAGAGGCAGCAGAGACCTCCCTGCAAACCATATGGCCTTTTATTTGGAAAGCTGTGTACTTTGGGATGTACTGCCTGAGAACACGCTGGTCGAACAATTGTGCGGTCTGCAAACGCAGAACAGCCTTGATAAGGTGGGGAGTGTGGATAAAACACAGCCAGGCTCCAGCTCAGTCCCAGTGCAGCGAGCACTCAGCCCATGCCACACCTGCAGCAGCAGCCAGCTGTGCCAACTCCAGCCCATCCTCATCCTCTCCCCCTGCCCACAGCCCCTGCTGCCAGCCAGGGCTCACTGCCACTCTGACAATCCCTGAAGAAACAGGATTGCCATCCTGGAAACCAACCCAGGCCATGTGAGCTGCTGCCATCATCCACTGGGCAGCTAATTAATGCATTTAGCTGCACTAATGAACTAAGCAGCTCATTAGTGCAGCTACATCAATGATTTGTGTACAGCAAACACTAGCCAAGCAAAGTTCTGGAGCCCTGCACTAACTGGATTAATGACTGCTCTGCACAAGGTGCAAGGAGCCAACTCAATGGAATCCCAGGGACCTTCTCACTGTTCATTTTCTGCCTCCTTACACAGGTCCTGGATGGAAGGACCTAGAGCATCGCCCTCCCCTGAGCTGCCAAAGGATGATCAGCTCTGAATAAAGCCAGAAGCTGCCTCAGCAGCTCTGCTAAGTTACCCTGGGGAGGGGCTCTCCCTTCCTGCCCTCAGCTCCCCATCCAGGCTGCCGCCCCCATGCCCTGCCTGGGGTCTGTCCCAGCTGTGTCCCACAGCCATGCCCATTCCCGGCTGTGGAGCCCCTTGATCCAAGCCCTGACCCACAGAGGGACATCCCAGCTGACCATGGCCTGTCCCTGATGTCCCCAGGGGCAGTGGGACAGGGCCTGGCTGACAGGGAATGCCCAGAGCTGCAGCTCCTGGCTCCCCAGCCAACCATCAGCCCACACTGCACCTTGATATTCAGATTTAATAACTGGAAGACAACTTGTATATATACACTCCCTAAATGTCTCGGAAAATCATCTCAAAGCAAGAAAACTAAAAAGCACGCAGTGCAGACAGGCATAGCTACCCTGGGGGCAAGGGCATGTACCTCTTAATTGGGATTTTAAACTTCAAGAATCAAACAGCAGCTCAACTGCTACTCATAGCACCTCAGTACATCCAGCTGGAGAATTAAAACTCATTCCCTATCACAACAAACCCATGGAGCCTGGGTTGGTTCCCAGCTGAAACCTATTGTGGCTTACAGTCAAAACATGACATCCACTCCATCAACCACCTGAAGTGCAGGCAGGAACATTTCTATTCTAGAGAAAGTCATCTTTCCATCAGCCTCAACTGTGTGGGCAAGGCACACTCAAATCGCTGCTCTTCCTGGTCCAACAGGGTCACAGCAGAGATTTCAGAACGAACAGCACTACAATGGGGCCATTGCTGCTTGCCTTTCTAACAGAGAGAATTTCTCAAAACACATTCTGCACAAGAAAAGTCAAGCAGTTCTTTACTCAGTGCCAATAGTAATTTTTCTCCTGCTCCCACGTTTAGGCAGTTTGCTTGCAACCCTTCCAAATGATTTCTGCTCCAAGAAGAACAGTGGATATTCGGTGCTGTTTTATCACAGAGGAGCTGGGAAAGCACAACTACAAGGAGGGGTGAACAGTGGAGAGTATCACAGAAGCTGCAGGCTGGATGCAATATCTAGGGGTGGGCCAGGTGCAATACATATTATAGATATATATATTATATATATCTACATATATCTATATAATACATATGTTATATATATTGTATCTATATAATATATATAGTATAGGTGTATGTATGTATATATTGTATAGGTGTATGTATGTATATATTGTATAGGTGTATGTATGTATATATTGTATAGGTGTATGTATGTATATATTGTATAGGTGTATGTATGTATATATTGTATAGGTGTATGTATGTATATATTGTATAGGTATGTATGTATGTATATATTGTATAGGTGTATGTATGTATATATTGTATAGGTGTATGTATGTATATATTGTATAGGTGTATGTATGTATATATTGTATAGGTGTATGTATGTATATATTGTATAGGTGTATGTATGTATATATAGTATAGGTGTATGTATGTATATATAGTATATATGTATATAGTATAGGTGTATGTATGTATATATAGTATAGGTGTATGTATGTATATATAGTATATGTCTATATAGTATAGGTGTATGTATGTATATATAGTATAGGTGTATGTATGTATATATAGTATAGGTGTATGTATGTATATATAGTATAGGTGTATGTATGTATATATAGTATAGGTGTATGTATGTATATATAGTATAGGTGTATGTATATATAGTATAGGTGTATGTATATATAGTATAGGTATATGTATATATAGTATAGGTATATGTATGTATATATAGTATAGGTATATGTATGTATATATAGTATAGGTATATGTATGTATATATAGTATAGGTATATGTATATATAGTATAGGTATATGTATATATATAGTATAGGTATATGTATATATAGTATATATATATATATAGTATAGGTATATGTATATATAGTATAGGTATATGTATATATAGTATAGGTATATGTATATATAGTATAGGTATATGTATATATAGTATAGGTATATGTATATATAGTATAGGTATATGTATATCTATATAAATACATATATATGTTACATAAATTCTATCTATATATTATAGATATATGTATAGAACACATAGTATTATACCCATTATATTTATTATTACACTATATATATTCCACCTATTACATGGGTTACTCCCATATTACACCTATTACATGGGTTCTGTATCACAGCGCAATGCATAAGCACTATGTAAAAGCCAATCAGTGCTGCTAGAAATAGGCCCAGAAGAGTCACATCAACACTTTGAAATCCACCAGGCAGCAGCCATGTGTTGATTGTCTAAGCACTACCAGGTGTAGAAGGGAAATTCCAGCGTGACAAACCAAAAAACCAGGGCCTGAACATAGACAGAACCAGCAACACTTCTTACAGTATTGTTTGCACTAAAGGCTCATCAAAAAGGGAGGAAAAAAGTGTTTGTAATTTTGTTATCAGACCTCATATTAGTGAGAGCACCTTCAAAGTGGATATATTGGAGAAACAACAAACATGGAGAGTATTTGAGACAGTCTCAGAGCAAGCACCAGGAACTGTAGGTATAACTTCAGTTCACAACTTTCATCAGTTGGGAATCTTTCCAATTCCAAATGGATGATGTCAAAAAGTTTAGATTATCATTAATTCAAATACTACAGATTCATCCTCTGTATTTTCATTAACTTGTCTTGAGAGCAGTCCACGAATGTCATGCTAGGGTGGCTTCATACAGGTTTTTCACAGAATAGATTGTTCTAGAACACTTGTTCTCTCTCACAAAGACATGTGTAAGACAAGCAATTTTATAAAACAATACTAAAAGGGGATCCTTTTGCTTTTCAAAAACTTGGAGATCTTAAATGAGGCAAACATGAATTGCATGCAAATGCATAACAATTCCAAGATTCATCTCACCCTCCTTGTATGCAGCTGCAGCTGATTTTTGTCCCCTCCAAGGTAGTCAGGAAATGACTTTGAAATCTGCTGCTGATGCTTCAGTTGGGATTTTAGGATTCATTTTAGGATTTGAGGCTGAGAAGTAAATACATCTTTGAAGCTGGATGTATCAGGCATGAAGGTTTGAACCACCAAGTGATTGACTTCATCCACTGAAACAGCCCTGAGCCTTCACACTAAGCTTTTCAACTTGTGGAATGGGAAAACCAAAATAGGATAAAATACTTGACACAGGGAAATAATTGGCAATACACTGACAGCACAAAACTTTGAGCCCGTGCACCTCTCTGTAATTCACAATAGGGGAGTCTGTGAGCTGGGTTAATGAATTAAAATTAATAATTGTGTGCTGAGAGTGAAGGCTCAGAGAAGCCAAACTAAAATATGCCCCAGCCTGGGGACAGTGTGCTGGAAAAGCCAGGCCAAGGCTCTGTGGTGGTGATGGTTCAGCTGACAGGGCCTCAAACAGCAACTGCACTGTCATCCAGCAGTCCTGAGCTTCCAAGAGGAAATTGTAAGGGAAGAGGGCAGCAAAGAGGATAAGAAGGATTAATTTAAAACGTACATTTTTATCTTTTTACTCAAAAAACCAGTGTTCAAACAATAGCATCTATGCTTAAGAGATAAAGGTGAAGCTGCAGAGAAGAGCCAAAATCCATTAGCACAATGAGTGCTTCCAGTTTTAGCCGTGACAGGCAGAGCCCTCCCATACAGAGGTTAGCTAAACAGTTATTTTAAGGACTCCCTGTCCTTAGCAGAAAATTAATAGAGCAAGTGTCAAAAGCCTTTCATGATTTCAAAAATTAGAACAGTCTGTCTCCACTGGGTATCTGTCCTGCATAGAGAGCCCTCACCTACTGAAATGTGGAGTGGGGAGTTTATTCAGCCCCTGGAAATGAGCACAGCTGTCCTGGACTCATCACATCCATCCATCTCCATCACCATTGCACTGAGGAGAGCACTGCCTGCCTGGAGCACCAGGGCTCTGCTCACGCCTGACATGCACAGCAAATCAGAAATACAGCCACTGATGAATCACCACACTCTGGAAACCTCCCTTGCTGGAGAAGGCACAGGCTTAGATTCACTTACAGAATCTGCAGAAGAAAGTGTGCACATTTGCCAGATTTTAACTTAAAAGCAAACTCCCAACGCTGAAGTTCTTCACTCTGTGGGGACTGAAATTTTGCTGCTTTTTGGGGGAATCAGGTGTATCTGAAGGTAAAACAAGGCTTACAACAGACATGGCTCAGAGGAACACTTAATGCTTGCTTCTACTTCTCATTTGACTCCTGCAAGAATATGAAAAAACTTGTCAGGATGTTTCTTATGAAATGTTTATTTTTGCATCATCTCCACAACAATCTATGGCTTCAGTATGCTAATAGCTAACTATTGTTGCCATAATGAATTTAGCTGTTATTATTGAAAGTGCATTGCACAAGAAAGGGACATTTCATATATCATAAATGTCTGGATATTCATGCCCAAATTACATAGAACTGCACCTCAAACCCTCATTTTGGTTTGATTAAAGGAGCAATTTATTCCTAAAACATCAAAACCCACAAAATCCCTACTTTTTAAAAGTAAGCCTCAAGAAATCTTCTGGAAAGTTAACCTTGAAGCCAGCTTTACAATTAATCTGAATGAAATTTCTATTTAGCAGCTAAAACAATTTCCTCTAAATGGCATTATGCCAAATGTGATCTCTTTTCCCTTTTCTAGTGGCACAGAGCTCACGACCATAAAATAAGTGAGAGATCCAAAGGCTGAGTGTTCTGCAAAATGGATCCTGAGGGAAAATAACTTACTGTGGCTGTGGAAACGAGATACTTTTTACTTTTTCTCTCCCCACAGAGCAGCAGTAGCTCTGCATCCAGGGGATGCTCTGCATTTTCACTCCTAAACTAAAGAACCCAGGGTGGATGAGCACACGATGCTCCTCAACACTGAGGAACAGCACATACATTCTTTGGGATCTTAAAATAATCTCCCAAGGGAACACTGTGGTTCTTCTTTGCGGCTCAAGACTGCATGAAAGCCAAATAAAGTTTTCCACGTAGTGACTAACCCAGTAGCAATCCATCATTCTGCCAGCCCGCTTCCAGTGCTAATTCCCTCTGTTGTTTTCTTGGCCTGCTTGAACCACTCCTGGTCCTTTGGGTTTGCTCCATGCACACACACAGCAGGAGCAGGTTTTCCTTCTGGGAAGCTCCCAATAAAGGCATCTCCCAGTGGCCTCTCTCCCTTCCATGCCCTCAGTTCTTTCAACCTGCACTGCTCTAAGCATGTAGGGCCAAAGCTGAACTGCATTTCTCTGTGTGTAGCTGAGAGCAGGTGAGACACAAACACTCACTGAATTCTTGTATTGCTCTCTAATTGACCTTTTTTCCCCAATTAATCTCTTCTCTCTAATAATCTTGTATAGTTATCTAATTGTTATTCATATTTATGGGATCAACATTCTCCTGTTTTTAGCTGTGACAGTCTTTCAACTCCAAAGGCCCAAGCAGTTGAAGTCCATACTATCTCAAAAACACCCAACCCTGAGTAGTGTCACTATCCAGAGCTGCTGTGACTCATGAGCTGAGAGAAAATCCACCAGAATGGAAACTCTCCAAGGCAAAGCCAGATCTTGAACTGAAACCTTTCAGGGAGACTTTCTGGCAGACCTGCCAGTTTCTGAATAAGCACTGAGTGCCTGAAACATGAGAACTGTTAGCCTAAAATGAAAATACGAGAGAAAGTTCCACTGCACACCTTTGATTATGTAAAAGAGCAGGGAGAGATGACTTTGAGGCCCTTTGATGACAACTCATAGCTGAAATAACATCATCTAGGGATGAAATGCTTTTATCAAATCTCAGCTTCCCTTGTGAAGATAGGCCTAATTTACTGACCTTCAAAGCACTCATTTAAATCATTATAGCTTGGGCCTGTACATTTTCTATAAAGGATTTTTTAAACTTTAAGAAGTTCATCCTTATCACTGCTTGAACCAAAAAAACCCCAGCAAAATCCATTTTTGAGCCCCACTCTATAATAATCCCATAATCTTTTTGTTTTGTAGGTCTAATTGATTACAAGTTCAAAGCTTTAAAAACTTCCTTCTTAGCAGACTTAGTTCACCTAAATATTCACAATTTAAAACACTGCCAGGGCTATGGCAAATTTAGCAGAGCTGCAACCGTGACCCACAGTTTGCAGTGATATCCAAAACACTAAAATCCTTGGAAACTCATACTGATGTAGCCATTGCTGAGAATTTAAACTGGTGTTTGCGGGTGCACAAACAGAAGGCGGGAATGAAAGCCTCCAGAATTTATTTCCTATTTTAAAAACACAATTCTGAGTCTGACCTGACCCTGATCCCTCCTGCCTCCATTATCCTCACGCTCCACTCCTGCCTCCTCTTCCTCTCTGGTTCTTGAGATTTGTAGAAATGAAAATTCATTCTATTTCTCCCAGATAAATCTTCAAAAGTATCCAATATCCAAATAATTAAATAAACTTCACTCCCATGTATGCAGGGGGTTGTTTTTTCTCCACCTTTTCCTAAAACACATGGCAGTCTTGGCAGAACGGAATTGGGATCAAATCCCTTAATTAAAACCAAGCATTTATGCATTTTGGTTTGGCAAAAAAAATACTTTGATAAACCCATTTAAGTGACTGCTTTGTGCACATCAATTAATATACTCACAGTTAAAAATACAGCTTCTAAGTTCCACCACCCTGATGAAGATAACGTGATCTATTAAAAATAACTATTGTTTCATCACCAAGGCCTCTGACAGGCCAGATTTGCATTGCTGGCTTTCATTTCTCCCTGGATGCTCAGAGGCCACACCCCTCTTACTTTCTTCATTTTTCTTCATTTTTGAGTACTTATCCACAGTGTGTAATGCAGGAACTTGTTTTCATCAGCAAATCAAGCAGAACTGATAGAACATGCAAAGAGTAGGCTAAAAGCAAAGAATTGGCATTTTCCAGCATTCCTTTCATTTCAACATCTGCACACAGGATTTCAGTGGAGTGGATATTTCTCCTTTCCCCCGTGAGCTCAGCATCTCTATCAGTCCCAGATTGCTCATCCCAGAGCCACAAAGGGAACTGGTGACTATTTGTCTTTAGTAACAATGAAAATTGGATGACTTGCAGCAATCTGGGATGAATTGTGCCATCCATTTGCAGGAGAGAAGCAGTAAAAACGCATTGCTTCTTCCAAAGAGTTTCTGGTTTTCAGAAAATGTGGGGTCTAACAAAGCCATTCAGTACATGTGCTGTTACATTTGCCCAAAAACTGATCACAGTTTTTGGAGGAAACTGCTTTTAAGAAATGATGAACTTCCACAGGATGCTTTGAGCATTTGGATGCCAATAAAACAGAACAGAAGAACATAGTTTTTCAAGTGTTGAAATAAAGTTACTCCGACCTGAAGCTTTTCAAAATAATTTCCCATAGAGGTATTTCAAGAACAATGAGAGCTGAACTATTATGGTGCCCACAGAATCACAACTAATGAAAGAACATAATGTGTACCTGCCTTAAAAATGCTAAGTGGCCAGGTTATTGCTAATCAATAATACTCTTTACTAATGAAAAATATTCAAGTACACAGTAAAACCCTCAGGAGTGTAGAAATGTTCTCTTATCTTTTAGAGAAGGTTTTTAATCAGTGCTCCTCCCCCCATTTGCAGACAGGGAGGTGAAGGTGAGGGGAATTGTTCAGTGCCAGAAGGGACCAGAGCCCTTTCTCCTCCTGCAGTTCCACCCTGCCCCACACCTGAGGCCATGGCCACTCAAAGCCAGCATCTCTCCAAGCAGTATCTCAGCAGAAACAGGCTAATTTTACCAGTTCTCTTCTTCTAAAAATGCTCATGTGCTCCATTGTATGATCTGACATTCAAAGCTGACTAAATTATACAGTGATCTTAAGATATTTTCAGTAACACTTATTTTACAGCTGGAACATGCCTGACAAGTAGCCTGCAGAAGTTTCACAGCTCAGAACTTATTCAATAAATCTCCAGTGTTTTTTAATGTTTCCTTCTCCTTTGTGTCCTTGTGTAACTGCCTCAAAGTCAACAGTGCTTGATTTAAAAATAAAACTCAGAATCCAAGCTCACACAGGAAAACATCTGATTTCAATGCTCAGCCTGATTACCTTTCCAAACCTGGCAAGGAGCCTAATTCTCTTGGGTTTCAAGGAGAGGCAGGACACAAAGTGCTCACTGTTCAGAGGGCATTTGAAAACCACAGTTCATTCCCACAGGAGCCTCCTGGGTGCTCACCCACTCTTGGGCCAGAGGGTGGAAGAGCAATTTGAAGGTCTGGCTGTTCCCATTCTCTCCATGCCCCTGGCTGCTTCACCCCAAAGGAAAGAAACAGGAATGTGTTTTCCAGGCTCCCAGGCACATCATGGGACTGGTGGCAGAGAGTGACACAGGCATTGTCACTCCTTCCAAAAACAGTACAATAATTCAGATCTCAACCTGTCATGATGCCTCACACAATTTCTATGTCCTTTTTTTAGCTTTTTTCCCCCTTCAGTTCACTGCAATAAAAGCAATGCATTAAGGAGCAGTGTTTTGACAAGAAAAGTCAAGACAAAACCATGGAACCGCTCCTTTTAAAGTAATTATCAAAGCCCAAATTGATTTTAGCAGGGAAACCTGATCCTTAACCTGGTAATTAATGGAGATGATTCCAGAAAGAGAGCTCATTTTTCATATAGTACAATGACAGATCTTGTTTCCATAAATGAGGTGAACAGGCTGATGCTGCCAAGTTTCAGCCAACATAGACTGCTCAACAACCAGGGCCTCCAAGAAGTAATTTTATTTCCCATGTTTATGTACAGCTGAGTTTTCTCTTGGGCACAGAACAGACCAACTGTGAAAAGCTGTCACTTCCCAAAATCCAGACACAGCACACTTGGTTATATTTGATTTATTCCCCTTGTTTTGAAAACTAACTAAAAATGCTGCTGAAGATGCAGGCAGATTATTTAGTGATTTTAATAGTTTCACTTTTAGTCAGTTTTATCATTTATAATACATACAAAGGGCACAACAAGTTGGTTACTTGTGTAGAGGCAGCAAGAGAAATTCTAAATATGCATTGGAGCAACAGCCACCCACAAGTCCAGTCCTGAGCTCAAATACATCCCAGGATGAACACAGCAGGTCAGGAACACTACTTAGTTTTAGTAAGGGTCTTACATTCCTTGCAGTTGAAGTTAAACTGCAGTTCAAGACCTACAAGGAATTGTCCCCCAAACTCCTCAAAACACATGTGGTTATAAAAAAAGCAAAGAAAAAAGTGTCCACAAGAAAATGTAGGTGTCATGTGTGTAATGAAAGTGAGCCCATTGCTTGGATGGCACTAAAAAGGGCACTGTTAGAAAGCAGCCACGGCAATCAGTGAAGTGTCTCTGACCAGAGTTCATCAAACACTCAGCATGACAAATCATTGCAGTTTACACCTGTCCTGTAGCAATTGTCTCTGGCCTGGCAAGGTCCCATTACAGTGAATTGCAGAAGTGATTTCTGCCATGAGGAACTGGGGCAGGAGGGAGAGCAGGGGAGAGACATCACTCAAGCACCCAATAAAGATATCACTGGGCTGCACGCTTATCAAGTGACTTCAAGTAAGGTTCAGCACCACACACCTTACTTAGTACAGCAAAGGCAAGGCAGAAAACCTCCCAACATTCAAAAAAACCTCAAGTCAAATCTCTGAATGCTTAGAATGATACTGGTATTTTCTGGAACTGATGGATCTTGAAAAAGGTTTCACCCCATATTAGGAGTTTTTATCCCTGAAGGAGAGTACACTTAATTCTGCTTAATGCACTTTCACGTGGGCATCCTGATCTTACATTTTTAATTGTTTCATGTTAAGCTTGCTGAATACATATTAAAACACTTTGGGTTGTATTTGATGAGCCATTATAAATTATTTCTGTGCATATTCCCCATCAAAATTCCTTCTAGACTCTCTTCCCTGTGCTGCTCCCAAACAAAAGCAGAGTGCAAACTGTACCCGGCAAGCCAGCTCAAGGTGACAAGCAGCACAAATAGTGAAAGGAGGCAACACACAGGTAACTCCCACTTCTTGCCTCAGCCATGCAGAGGTGGAAGGATGGATGTAAGAAGGCCCTCTAGACAACCTGGCCTTGAGAGGCTGCCTGAGCTCCAGCAGCAGCTCCAAACCACAATACGATTTGGAGTGATGCCCGAAGTTCAGCATTCTGCCTCCAAACCATGACCCTTCCTTTTACAGTGAGCAAATCCCCACGGAGAGCCTTCCCTTGCCATCCCAGTCCCAGGCTTTCAGTTTCCCCCCTCCTTCTCTGGCAACATGGAAGAGGCAGAGCAGAAAAGCAGGGAACTCATTTCAAGCCTGTGCACTCCATTTATGCTGGTGCCCTGCAATTTCCAGAGCAAAGCAAGTTGAGAAAACCATCTTTACTTTGTACACAGAGGCAGATAATAATGTTCTCTCAGACTGACTGTCCTCCCAGGAAGCCTGGGCACTTACACATTCCTGGAAAAAGCGAGCATTGAATGCTGCCTTTCTTGATCTGGTGCTGTTTTGCCCCCCTTTTACATTGACAGAAATATTTCCAATAGCATTTGCCCATCCAGCTCTCAGTGCCTTCCATTAAGTGCAGAAATGGAAGTGCCAAGACAACTTATTACTATTTACCTATTTATCCTTGAAGCACTCAGTGCCTCTATTTGTCTCTCATTACAAGCCAAGGAGATGCATGAGTTGCCTGGTATCTGTGCCTTGCAGAGAGCTAAATCCCTAAGGATGCACCCTAAAATGCTACAAATAAACACAGGATGCTGTACACATGGAAAAAAATAACCCCAGGCATCACCTTAGCATCAGAAAACAGCTGAGGGAAAATGTAAAGGGTCTCTGGAAATATGGATCTGGCTGAACAGATATCCAGAGGCAAACAATGAAAGGAGAAAGAGCCAGCCCCTCTACCTGCTGCTCTAGACATGCCTCAGGTTCCAGAGACAGCTGCACACCTGGGAACAAAGCCTTGGGAAGAGGAGGACGAGCAAGCCCTCAAAAGGCTGCAGTCCTGCTCAAGAGGAAGCACAAGCAATGCTCACATCTAAGCTGACACCTCACAGGAGAGCTCACCTTCCCCCAGGGACAGGGAGACACCATCACTGGGGGCTTGCGAGCTGCAGCTGGACAGGGGCTTGAGGAGCTTTTGTCTCCTCCCTCTGCCATCACAGGCTGGACCACAGGATATTTTGAGGCCCTTCCCAGCCTCATGTCTCCTATGACTCAATAACCAAAATAGTCCCTTCACTTTTTGTGAAACAGTATTTTTCCACGGGGGCTTAAGGCTTGATTTGTCACCAAGACATTTCAATGCTAGCATTGCTTTCCCTTTCTGTTTTTGAAGAAAAATTGACAAAGCCTTCAGAGTTTCATAGACTTCAATAAAATTGTTGTTCAGGCTCTGTAGCCGCAGCACCAAGGAAGCCAAGCTCTGAAAACAGAATCATTACCAAGGGGCTGATATCCTAAGGGAGGCACAACCCACTTAGCAGGAGGCTCTATCTTAAATTTGCCATCCTGTAATCAGCTGTTGACAAACTGTTAATTGACTGCAGCTCAGCATCCACCAACACGAGCGAGTGTTGAGGAGGACATGGGTTGCCTAACTGGATGCATTCCCAATCTGTCAGCACATTTGCCAAGGAGAAGTACACAACTGGTTCATCACACAAATGGAAATCACACCTGCTCCAGGCTGTCATTAACACACTACACTGCCAGCTAACTGGGAGTGGGGTAGGAAATGGAGAACAGGAATTTACTTCCACTTTCTAAAACATTGGCCCAGCTTCCACCACAGTCAGGGGAGCAGCACTTGGTCTACAAAATACTAAAAGAGAGGAAGAAGAAAAAGTTACCTAGTTCTTACAGTGCTAGGTCTAGGAGGCCACAGGTACTAAGCAAAATCAGGAGTTACTTTTGTAATACAAAGCACAATTTAATTCTGGAACCACCTGCTAAAGGATCCAGGAGCTATGAACAAGTCCAAAGACACAAATTCACACAAATCCATTGCTGATAATTAAAGATAAATTAAATGCTCCAGAAGCCCCTATTGGTGCCAAGAGTTTCCAACATCACACCCAGCCCTAACTCGCATGCTTTCCTCAGGAAGTTGTTACTAACCTGTGTTGAGACAAGACCCTTGGTTTGACAGAAATTTGTCTGACCCAGCCTTCCAATTCTTATACTGAAGTTCAGTCAGATGAGAAAGAGGGGCCTGGTCTGACAGTCCTAACAGGGAACTAAGGGAAATTCCACAAACTCATTTAATCTCAGCAACTTTTTTCTTTCAACTCCATTAATGTAGGGTGAGCTGGCACACAGTATCAGAAGCAAGGTGACCTCCAACAAAAGGGAGGAAATGATGAGGAGGACTCCATTGATATCAGAAGGCTAATTAATTACTTTATTATACTATATTATATTACATCTGAACTGAATCTGCACAAGCACTCACTGCCCAGAATCTCGTGATGCCAGCCAGCAGTCCAAACTCACACCCTGCATTCAATTGGTCAGTGAATCAAATCACTCACACCAGAACCCAATCACCAATTCCCTTCAGGTAATCAACCTTCCACAATGCATTCCACTTGTGAACAACACCGGAGCAGTAAATGAGATAAAAATTGCTTTTTCTTTCTCTGAGGTCCACAGAATGTGAATCCCAGAAAATCCTTGGGAAGCTGTGCCTTGCTTTTCTCTGCAAGGAGAAATGCAGCCACAGAAGGGTATTTGCTATAATTTTTAATTACTACAGCAATAATATTAGCATTCCTCACTAGGGTATTCTGATAGACAGGTGTTTTCAAAGGCAGTCACCTGCACAAGGCTTTAGTGATGTGTACAGCATTAGTGCCCAGTAGGAATAAAGGGAAGATATTGGGGACATCCCTCAGCTCATGTTTAATGTCATACATCTTGTCAAGTACCTCTGAACAGAAAAACAGAATTTTAAAAAAACACCAGAGTGTTTCCAGCCAGCCCCCTGCCTCTGTCAGGGAAATCATTCCAAATGAAACATAGAGGAAAATTCCTATTAGCAAACACAACAATAGAACATTTGTCCTCATGTGAAGACTGGCCCATTGGAAAGGGAAGAGCAGTAGGTATTTGCTGTGTCCAAATGAATAAAGCCCCAAGATGAAATGCAGAAAACACACCTGAATCGTTAGAGCAGCCCAGTGAAGGAAGCACATTTAACTCTGCTCTACTCAGATGAGCTTGAAGACCTTGGGCCACATCAGTCATTCCCTGTTTGCATCAGCATCACTGCCTTCAGTGAGGTATTCAGGACAGCAATCTATTCGGGGTGTGCACACAATAGTTTGTGTAAAAATGCCTACACAGACCTTTTCAAGTCTCCTAAAGCCAGATGCTGCAAAAGAATTGTTTGATTTCCCCATTATCTTCACTAAACCCCTCACAATGATGCACTCCCCTGAGACACCAACAACTGAGGTGAGGATGCAAAGCAGCTCAAAGACAGCAAGACATATTGCAAACTGCAACAAAACAGCAAGAGGCACTGGCAGAGGGAAAGATGACAGCTTTCAGTCAGAAAGAAGGGAAATTTTTGATCTGAAGAAATCTTTTTACTGGGCAGCTAGTTACCTATATAAAGTTCCACACTCTCATTATTTTCTCAGGCCTCATGAAAGCTCAGAAGTCCAAACATCCTCTCTAACTTCTTCCCTCCTTCCAGCTTGGATTCTAACAAACCATCTTTTCATTTCCTCAGAACAAAAGCAGGTTGACAGCCAAAGCTGAGAAACAGCACAGCAATCTTATTAAATACATCAGGTTTGCTATGCTACCCTGCAGAAAACTACCAAGGGATGCTAATTAGAATCCAAACATAAGCAGCTGGGTGACTCTGATGAGCACTGAAACTGCGCTGCAAAAGAATTGTTTGATTCCCCATTATCTTCACTAAACCCCTCACAATGATGCACTCCCCTGAGACACCAACAACTGAGGTGAGGATGCAAAGCAGCTCAAAGACAGCAAGACATATTGCAAACTGCAACAAAACAGCAAGAGGCACTGGCAGAGGGAAAGATGACAGCTTTCAGTCAGAAAGAAAGGAAATTTTTGATCTGAAGAAATCTTTTTACTGGGCAGCTAGTTACCTATATAAAGTTCCACACTCTCATTATTTTCTCAGGCCTCATGAAAGCTCAGAAGTCCAAACATCCTCTCTAACTTGTTCCCTCCTTCCAGCTTGGATTCTAACAAACCATCTTTTCATTTCCTCAGAACAAAAGCAGGTTGACAGCTAAAGCTGAGAAACAGCACAGCAATCTTATTAAATACATCAGGTTTGCTATGCTACCCGGCAGAAAACTACCAAGGGATGCTAATTAGAATCCAAACATAAGCAGCTGGGTGACTCTGATGAGCACTGAAACTGCAACACTTCCAAAAGCTTTAACTGCATCTGGCCTAGGCGCACCAATCCATCCACGTTCCCTATGTGATTTCTCCAGGAAGCTGCTGACAATAATTCACAGAAATCAGATACTCTGAAATGGGTGTTTGAGCTGAATATGACACCTGCATTCACGCATTCAGAGCAAACATACAAAACGCTCTATTGGCAGCATTAAACACCTCCTTTCTCAGCTCTCCTCTGCTGAGGAACCAGCAGTAATCTCCATTCCTCTGCAGGCTGAGCAATGGCTCTTGCAGAGGATTAGTTTGGCATGCAGAAATCTGCTCCCCTGAACAGCCTATTCTGGAGAACAGAGGCAAATCCCCTCTCTAATCCTGTTGGTGTCAGTGGCAGGAGCCTGTGACAAGCACACATCTCAGTGTAACAGGCTGGAGCAGTTCCCATCTGAGGAGCTTTCTCCCCTTGCTTAGGCCAATTAAACTAAAAAACCCCAACCAAATAATTCAGTACAGAAAATCACAAGTTGCCCACATCTAGGGATTTTAAAAGTGCAAATGCTTCCCAGTGTTACTAAAGCACCAGGAAAATGAATTTAACTTTCAAAGTTCCCACTCTCGCCTCCCAGAGTTCCATTCCAGCCCCTCTTTGTCCATCTCCTCACGTGAGACAGCAGCAAAGCTCGAGCAGGGCTGAGGAATATCCCACAGGAGCTGAACCAGGTCCAAACAACAAAACCCATCACCCACCTCAGACACAGCAGGCATGGACCAGGCACAGGAGCCGCTTGGCCAGGAGATAAAATGGCAGGCAAAGCACAGAAGACAAGCATAAGGCACAGCTAAAAACCCACCAGCCCTTGAGCTGAGCTTAAATAGGGCCCAGGGGCCTGTGGGAAGGGTGTGGGTGGGGGCCCAGGTGAAGCTGATCAGGGCTAACGAAGCTCATCAGGACTAACGAAGCTGATTGGTGCTCTCAGGGCTCTGCTCAGCTGTTTCTTGTTAATCCCCTCTGCAGAATGTTGGGGTTTTTTTTTTCTTTCTTCCCAGAGAAGGTTCTAGAACTTACCTTGATGAGAAACAAGCAGGTGGTTCAAAAGCTATCTGTGCTTTTACTACAGACTTTAAAAAATAGGAATGTAATGTAGAAATAGAAGACTGACGTTGCAGTAACATTAAGGGAGGGGTTATACTTTCATTTCAGTCCCCCATTATTTGATATTTTTTGATAATTATGTTGAGGGATAGTTCTGAGCCCCAAAGGATGTTCTGGACATAAAATCCACAGTTCTTCCTAGGCAGAAGTGACCAGTATCTGTTACCAGCCAAAAAAGTTGTAATTGCCTGGCCTTTTGTTCACAGCCCAGATTTTATTGGGAAATACTGAACCACAAGCAACAGCAAATGGTAGACAGACAGGGAGACTTAAAAAAAAATGTCTGTTACATCTCCAAATGACAGCCCTCTGTTTTAGGGAATGACAGCAGAGCTCGTTCCTTAGGGTGTGGTGGGACTGGCCTGACTCCCTGCACATTCTTAGGGCTTTTGGCCCATTTCTGCAACAAAAATCACATTGTTGCACTTCAGAAACAGATTGGACTGTTCATTAATTTAGAAATATTTTTTACTGTTCTCTAAACTGCAACAGAGTATTCTTCTCTTCTATCTCAATGAGGCATTTAGTTCAGCTTCTTCCCAAACATGCGTGAAAGGAGGACCAGGAGTGCTGTCAGAAGCTTTGGTTTAGCAGGACGTGTTCCTCGTGTATGGATCTGTGTTTGAATCAAAGAATAAACTGTAAATTTATGGTTACACCCTAACAGTTTGCCAGAAGTACAACTCCCCATGAAGCCAAGTCAGGAAGTAATCTTCCCCTGTCCTTGTGGCCAAGGCTCTGTGAGTGTCACAAGTGTCAGTGTCCGCTCAGCCACTGAACGTGGCTTGCTTCAAGATGCCTTTGCCTTCAGGTTTACACTCCTGGTGGTTTCCTTCCACAAATTAATCTCCAGAACAGAAACAAAACATCTCCCTGTGGAATTGGAGACATGAAGAGAGAACGCCATCATTGTCTTATGCATTGTCATTTTTTCCCATTCATTTATCATGGAAAAAGTCACAGAAATGGGACAGTAAAATGTAAAATATCATTTTAAAGAATATCCATCATTTTGAATAAGCCATCTAATGCCACGTGCTTATATCCATCAGATTGCTACCATACATAATCCAGGTATTAGAACAGGTTTGCGTTGTCCACTTGTGGAGCTGAGCAGTACTTAGGAGGAGAAGGATGGCAAAGGAGCCTCTGAGCAGTCACCAGCTTCATATTCCATAAAAAGCCTGCTATTTCTAGATATCTGCTAATGCATTCTTTGGCAAAGGGGTAGCTCTGAAAGAAACTTTTAAATCAGCCCATATCATCAGCCCACACTTCAGATAAATGTGCACCCTCTACAGTTTTCCTTTTCTTTCAAAAGGAAAATCTCCTGACTTCATGCCTGAGACCCTTGTGTTCCAGGGCTGGATCACAAGTGCTCTGCTCAGGAACCACCCCACAGATGAAAATTAACCATTTTATTTGTGGGGATCACCATAATTATCAAACCATGTGTCTGAAAGTTGCAACAGGCTGAAATATTTATGGGCACTCTGGAGGTTGCCTTTAATTAGGGGTTGTTGCTGGTATGTGTGAAGATTTCTGTGGCCTTGGCCAACTCAAGACTGGAATTTTGGCTTCCTGGGAGTTCAAGCAGCCTTTTCTTTTTTGCAGACAATTTGCATTTTAAAAGACTTCTGCTTTCCTGTGGCTCAGCAACCAGATCCAATTTCTCCACTGAACAATCCGCAGCCTAATCTGGCAGTGACTCCTCAAGCAAGACTCCTGCAAATCCAAGAGCTCTGCAGGAGCAGGGACTGCCACAGCCGGCCCAGGATCACTGTCCTGCTGCCTGAAAGACAAGAGCCAGCCCAGGTGACAAACTGCCCGAAGGCTCCTGTGACAGCAGCAGAGTTTGGGGCTCTGGCAGCTGCCAGCGCCAGCAGCACAGAGCCCTGGAATGTTCTGTACTGAGCCCTTGTCTGAGGGGCCCATTCCCCTTGGCACCTGTGCAGGGGCGTTTGCTCAGCAGCAGCAGAGGGGACTCAGAGATGCACCCTTGGCCAGGATTATTGATCTGTACACCACTCCTTTTTGGAGCAGAGCTGTTTCTGTGACCACTTCAATTACTATGGTGTGGGACCTCAGAACACCACATCGGATGCCCTGAGTCCCCAAGAACATCCTTGGGGGGCTCGGAAATCCTGGAATGTGGCCAGAAATTCCTGGTGGCTCGATTTCGATCCTTCAAGGGATGTGCGACCTGAGTGTGAGGGTCTGCAAGTCACCAGGGTGTGAATGGTGAAGGGATGACACTTTTAGGGTAGAAGATAACTTTTCTGATTTTGGTACAGGGGGGTCCAATGGAGGCAAGATGGAGGATTTAGGCCTGGCCTCGTGGTCTTTCTCCTTCTTCTTGGCATCCATCTTTTGGGTGACGTAGGCACTTTTAGATTGGTTCAAGGTGGTGGTTCACTGTCCAGCATAGGTGTGGGGCATTGGAAGAAAACTGTAAATATCCTGCACGTAATTATCAATATAAGAATGTACGGCTGCCCCGTGGGCGGTCAGAGTGCTTGTGGCTGCCGTGCTGGTCAGATCCCGGCTGGGCAGAGTGAGCATTCGAGATAACAAACAATAAATTATCTGAAGACCGAACTATAGAAGAGTCCAGTTTCACCATTTAACTGCGAGCTGCCCACGAACCATCCTACGTGTGTGTCTGACAGAGACAGACAGCCGATCGGACACTATGGGATGGAAGCAATCTTTGCATTCCATTTCATAGGAATTCTGCAGCCTGGTAATAAAATCACCTTTATTTAGCTGGCTCATCTTTCACCTGCATTTTTGGTTATGAAAAAAAAAATTTTTTCTGGACCAAGAATTTTGAACTCCACCTGATTTACACTGAAGCCTAGAAAACTTTTTGGATTGACTCCAATTTTCATTCAAGTAACTTATCATAAAATCACCCCACTGATTTTTGACTCTAACCGAAAGTGGTCTTGTTCCTGAAATTCCAGGAACAATTTGAGATCATTGTCCCAAGGATAAATGGCCTGAAATGTCTATTGGACACTACTGATGAAAGATAAGTGCTGAGTTAAACTCGGATCATATTGCATGTAATTCTTCTTTCAAATGACTTCTTTTCACCAGTCTCTGGGAAAGGGAGGGGAAGGAGAATTACAGTGGCAAAGCTATGGCACAATACAGTTACATAATTGCATTTCTTACATTCAGTGGGGGTTTCAATGAGTTTCTCAGGACAGATAGGTTTTCCCAGAGCTTTGCAAGGTCCTGCGCAGTTGTTACCTTGTTTAAATGGTTGCCAGGGAAAAAAGAAAAAAAAAAACAGAGGCAGAGCATTCCTCGTCCTTGGTCCACATCATGCACTGGTAAGTGGGAAAGGAACAGGAGATCTGATTAAACAGGAGGTCGAGGATAAGGATTTAATAGCTGTTTTGAAATACCTGGAAATGAACATTACTTCCCAAAACTTGAAAATTGTTAGAGAAGACTGATCCCATAGGAGCCTCAGAAGACTGGAATAAATATGAAGGCAGAATATCCATTAATTGTTCAGATGGGGGGCAGATGTATTATTTTTCATTGCTTTTAGGTGAAAACATTTTCTTAGGGTGGGAGAGAATGGTACAAACTCTGAAAAGTGGATACAGCAATGCACTGGGAAATACTGTTTCATGTATTTCCTGCTGCTTTTATCAGAAGTTGCTTAATTCAGCCCACATTCAGATTAATAAATAACGATATTTGCAGAGGTTAGGATTTTCAGAACCTTTGCTTGAGAGCTACATGCAGTGGCATCTGGATTTATGGCTCTGCTGTACTTTGTCTCTAAGATGCTTATTCAAGCAAGCAAGAATTTGGCTTATGACACAACAGCTGTGTCATAAGCCAAATTTCATTTCCCCAAACTTGCCATCTTGTCAGGTGAGCTTTTACTCTTTCTGCAGGAGGTTTTGATGCATGGCAACCTTTAAGATCACAGCATCTATTCTGTGTGTTACAGAGTGCACAGCAGCTCCTGTGCCACAGCACGTCTGTGGGCTTGGCCTGGGTTTCCATCCGAGCCTTGGCCTCACTGCTGAGCTCCTGCAGCACTCAGAGCAGGCTAAAAATGAGTTTGGCATTCCTGAAGTGGGACTGTGGCACTGCCTGGAATGGAAACAGCGCTTACTGTGATCACAGGACCCAGGGCAGCTTTTGGATACACAATTCTTGTGCAGCCCCTGCTGAGGGCAGCTGGAGTCTCCAGGTCTGCCTGACTAACACAGCTTGATTCACTTCTTTAACACAATGTGTGGCTGCCAGACAGGAGCTGAAAAAAGGTTGTTGTTGAAACAAGAAGTCACTGATGGCAAAAGCCATGTCTAAATAATACCCATGACATATCTAATTAGCTTAGTTGTGTGATTATGGCCTGAAGTTTGTGTTTGTGTATTGTGTAAGGAAGAATAACTCTTCTTCCTTTAATAGAATGATTCCTGGTTTAATTTAGGAGCACAATCATGACTACTCTGTCAGTGACAGGTTGTACTGTAAATCCTGTCCTGGTACATGCAGGCCCTTCTCACAACTGACAGAAAACCAAAGGAAAACCACAACCAGTCACAGGTACAGGAGCAGAATTTGGCCACAGCTGTTGGCTCTAGATTTACTGCCTGATGAGCTTAGCCAGCTTGAGCATGCATCATAATCTAATAAAAATCTAATAATACCTTTCCATCTAACTCAGCCACATACATCAGGCTTTGGAGGTGTCAAGCCTAAAAAGACAATTGTACTGCTGTCTTTAAGGTATTTTTATTGCTGAGAAAAATATATTGCAAGCAACAATTCCTTACACAGCAGTTGTCTCTCTTTTCCACTTTGAAAAAAAAAAAAAAAAGGTGAGCAAAATCAAAGCAATAAAACTTCACGTTTGATATGAGACCTGTCCAGATCTGATGCACTCAAACTTGAAAGCTTGCTCTCCTATCTCTTGTAAGATCTTTTAAATTCCGAAAAGGCTTGACAGGCAGAAGAAGAACAGATGCACAGCAGAGGTGGGAGGTGATCTTGTGGGAGGTCTCTCCTGCCTTGTGCAGAGAAGGCTGTGGAGGCGTGCCTGCATGCTGGGGGCTGTGTGGGGAGAGGGAGCCCAACAATGCACCTCTTCACAGGGCTGGGGTTACGTAAGGCTTGGCAGTGCCCTCCTCTCGCTCCCCTCGGGAGGTGCCAGCAGGGAGGCATTGCAGGAGGACGGGCTGCCCTGCAGATCCACGCTTGTTCTGTGTGTGCCAGCTGCCCTGCTGGGCATCACCTTTCCAGAGGCGGCAAGCGGGCTGCTCCTCCTGCTCCCATGTCTGCTTGCAGGACAAGGTGTGCCCTGGCGTTATCCCTGCTCCCGGGGGCTCCTGGGTACCTCTGTATGCAGTGTGCTTCTGTTTCAGACTGTGACAGATGACAAACTCCCGCTCTGGACAGGCAGGCAAGGTGAAAAAGCAGAATATTCTAAGTTATTTAATACTATGTGAAAAACGCCAATCACTTGTTTTTAAAAGTTTAATAGTAATAAAATGGTTCTAAAAATAGTAATACAATCAGAGTAATAACAATTAGGACAAATTGAATTAGGACAATATGAGACAACAAAGACAAAGAGTTATGGATGTCCAGGTACCTTTTTCTGGACAGCATGAGCCTGAAAAAGGACACCTGTTAACAAAGGATTAACCCTTAAAAACAACAGCCTGTTGTATAGTCATACACTTCATACATGATGCATAAATTCCATTCAAACACAGGATTCTGTCTGGTCATCATCAACTTCTTCCTCTGAATCCTAACAGCAGCTTTAAGGTGGGAAGAAGTTCGTTTCTTCTGATAAGAGGGCAATAAATTCTTTTCTCTGAAAGATTCAGTGTCCTGGGGCTGCTATCTGGTGCGAGTGCCTCATTCCTTTCTTTAAAAAATCACACTAACATAATTCTTATTTTAACTACAAAAGTTACCTTTCAACTACAAGACTACACTTATCATATTATTAAAATGTTAATATAGCACTACTAATCAATACAGCAAAATACATATGGCAAATATCTGCGTAGAGCCATATAATATGCACTTTTCACAAACTACAAGATCAAGAAGAGCCACTCAGGAGGGTAGGGAAGAACTGTTGGTGCACATCAGCTTACCTGTGTAAAAAGCATGAAAGTGAGAGGTGATTTTTTTATAATAAAGTCTATTTTTCAGTGCTGAATACCCTCGAAAACTTGTCTCCAAATCTTGTCAGGACTAGTTCTTCACATTTCTGGAGAACAGCAAAACTCAAAGTTAGTCAGAGATGTTCAACTGGATGCATTCTGGGGACAGTACCCTATAAATATGATTTCCTCCTCTCATTGCATACCTACCTTTTGGTGAGCAGTCATTAGATTCACATTAACTTGATGACTATGGAGCAGAAAGCTCTTCATGTTTATTATTTTAATATTCTGATGAATTCTTTAGTCTGATTTTTCAAGCACAGATATGAACATTCCCTGTCAAAACTCAAAGTTTTGTCTAAAAGCTTTTGGTAATTGGGTATCAAAGGCAGAGCCCTGGTGACTTCCCAACAGTTAGTGTGCTGTGTATTTATTGATTTATCTGTTCTAAACCAAACCATTCTCCTTAAACATAACAAGCTTTATTGTTAATAAATCCATGGTAAAAGCCACATTGAATATGTATTTTTGGCCCATCTTGTTTACTCTCTACTACATTATTTAAGTTATCAAACTCTTTTAGCATTCACATATTGAAAAGTATATTGCAACTGTTATTTGTGTTGTTTTGTTAGACACGTGTACAAATTAAAATTGGAAATATCAACATTGCTGTTGTCTGTGTGATTATAACCTTTGTTTTCTAGTTTCACAACCAACCCGTCAAGAACAAATTCCAAAATTTTAGGAGACTAGTTCTGGAAATCCAGTAGAGAACTGGAAAAAATGACATAGCTGGTGATATCAAGTGTATTTTAGGAGAATGAGTGTTGCAGTAATTTATTCTGCTCTAGGCAGTGTCATGAATCCATCATGGCACACAGAGAGAGAAAACATGTCAAGAATGCTGGAATACCTTTCCTTACCACAAGACACCCACACAAACTATTAATAGGACAACATTCAGTAAAGTAGAAAATAAACCTAATAGAAACTAAGTTAAGAAAAGTTGGGAAAGAATTTTCCAACTTCATCCTCTGTGCCACACACTAAAATCTCTAAAGTTTTTAACTCCCTTCTTTTTCCACTAGAAAACCACAGTATCAGAGAAGGCAAATTTTAGTTCAGTGAACACAAAGACACAGAAGTTTGAGTGGGAAGGGACCTTTTAAAAGTCACCTAGCTCAGCCTCCCTGTACAGAAACTAGTGGTAAAACACCAAGCCCTGTCTTGCTCACACAGCTCAAGAGAAACAATGAAATTACTGATGGGGAGGTCTAGGAAACAATGTATTTAGGTGGTGTCCCCTGTGCGGAGCAAGGGCTGGTCACCCAGATAAATTATCATTCCAGCACAGAAATGTTTGCACTGAGTGTAACAGAGCAAGAGAAAGTCAGGTTGGCATCTTTCCCTCCATGTATCTTCACTTGTTCTTTCCATACTGTACTTGAACTTTCCATTTTATAACCAAGATTAAAACAAACAAACACAGGCTAAAATTATTTTTATTTTTTTTAAAATTAAATTCTGTCCAAAACTTACCTGGGGTTCCTGGCTACACTGCAATCACCAGCTGTGGAAACCTAAAGTGACAGCTTGATCCCTGCAGCTTTTCTGCAGCAGCAGTGGGAGTTTGGAGGCTGGAAAGCTGTGGCTCTCCAGGTCCGTGCAGAGCCCACAGAGCACCACGCACACACTGTAAGGGGTGCAGCAGGGCAGGTTAACGGGAGCCCACTGAAGCTAAAGGAGAGCAAACTGTGGAAGGAACAGAGTGATTGAAGTCACCACAGAAGCAAGAGAAGGTCTGGCCCAGACCCTTGTTTTCTCTTTTACCCATTTCCTAATGGATGTTCCAAATCAGGTGTGCCATCTCCATCCTGGCCAGCCTGACCGACTTCTCGGGGATTAGCAGCTCCATGACATGTCTCCCCTGACTTAGGAACACTCTGTTCTCTCTCAGGAACCAAACCAACTCTGCCTCCTTCCTGATCAGCGTTGGGCTGAAATGCAAACCTCCTCTGTGCTGGATGTGGCTAGGAATTACTGATAAATTAGTTACAAAGTAAGTTTTTCTTTCCTTGTTCTTCGGCATTCACAGGAACACTCCCATTTATTTGGAGCC
Source organism: Emberiza elegans (assembly GCA_024865655.1). Lineage (NCBI taxonomy): Eukaryota > Metazoa > Chordata > Aves > Passeriformes > Fringillidae > Emberiza > Emberiza elegans. The sequence goes on along the minus strand of JALJVW010000184.1, from coordinate 8,408,505 downwards.
ATCATTTTACATGTTGTTCCTTCTCAGCCCCTTCATTTGCATGTTCTTTAATGACACAGCTATAATTGTTCACCACCCTGTACCACCACTAAATAAAACATTCCTCAGCCTTCCCTTCTGCACCATCAGTTCTTTGTCACTTAAATTCTGTCGCTTAAATTTGGCTCCATCACATCTCAACCCTCTCTCTGCTTTGGCCAATCACTTTTTCTTCTTTCCCTAGGGAATCTATAGAAAGATTAGAACATTTCCCTCAAGTTTCCAAAGTCCTTATTAGTAGCAGAAAAGAAAAAAAAAGTAATTTCTTTATTACCTTCTCACAAAGGAACATCAGCCAAGTGTGTGTCTTCTCAAATAAATTCTACTGCTGGTTTTTTTCTCTTCACTACATATCCCAGGTCTAAACATTGCTAAACCATCCAATTTTACACTATCCATTTAGGAAAAACAATGATAAATTAGAGAAGGTTTTTTTACTTCTTTTTTCTCTTTTACAAATCACAAAAGGATTAGAAAAATTGTAATATAGAGACTCTGAGTTCATGCATCACATGGAAAATATTACAAGAATTGTGTTCTGAGAGGCTTTTACTTATTTAATCCTCAGCTGGCATTAATTGCAGTGGCAAGATGGCTCAGAAAATGAAGGGATCTCTGCAGTGCTGGGAAGCTGTCAGCAAGACTCTGCTTTGGTAAGGGCAGGTACTGTTGGAATACCTGGTGAGGAGAGTGTCATTGGGACACTGAGTCATTGGGAGAGGCCTCATTACTCCTGATAAATAGCAAAAGAGAAAAAAATTCTGTCATGGCTCCATTTCTGCATAGTGAGAGCAGTGCTAGGGCCATCTTCTGCTTCTGTCACCAAATATTAACCCTGAGTCTGCTTCAGTGACAATAAAGGCCAGACCAACACTTGGGCTTTAAGGAATGGTTTGATCAAGCCCAGAATCCTGTGGGGAAATATGGGAGTGATGTAAAGGAGCCTCATAAAATAAACTGGTAAAGTTCAACAAAATTCACAGGTGATAAATGCTACTATTTCCTCTGCTGAGGGAAAAAAAAAGCTGTGAATGTTTTACCAACAGGAATTATCAGCACTGTGTTGCAGTAACTATTATTAAATTGTTCAGCACAAGTTACTTCTATGCCAAGATAATCTCCAGCCAAACAAAGATTTTCACAACAGACAAGAAGGCAGCCTAGACCTGTACAGTGATCTCTTCTATTTTTTTTATTTTTTCCTGGTCAGTTTACCAGGCTAACTAAAGAAGTCGATTCTCTTAATTTCCATTAATTAAGAGTGCAATCATCCCACTCAAAGGCAGGGCTGTGTTTCAGAGGGACCTGGACAAGCCAGAAAGATGGGGCTGACAGGAATCTCATGGAAGTCAAGCAAAACACAGTGTTATGTGTTTGGCATGGGGTAAGGAATGCATCAAGAAGTTTGACCTCAATATGAGGAAGAAATTCTTTATGTTCAGGTTGACAGAGCACCTAGGAAAGGCAGCCTAGGGAGACCATGGAGCATTCCTGTCTGAAGAGATTCCAAACTCACCGGGAGGTGTAGGGAGGATAGAACATACGTAAATAAAGATAGCCTAGAAAGTAATCTCACCCCCAAAAGAGTTGCAGCTGAGCCAATTATTAAGGATTAGGAGCAGGCCTGATGTTAACAGGCCGCAGCTGTGGCCAATAAGAAGAGGGTTATAAAAGAGTGGATTGGGTGGCTGAGGGAAACTGGAGTCCGTTGGTGACTGTGAAGATAAGTAAGAGTCAGTGCCTAGAGAAGCTGCCTTCAAAACTCTAGCAACATGGAACATTGCAATGTAATGACAAGAGAATTCTTGCACTGTAATGACAACAGGAGGTGCTCCTGTGTCACCTGCTCTGGGTGACCCCGCCTTGGCAGGGACTTGGACAGAATCCCGAACTGCTCAGAGAATTCTTATTAGCAGCAGAAAAGGGGTGAAAAGGGCGACAGGGGAACGGGGAGCACCTGCCTTTAGGGCGATCCCGCAGCGCCGGTGCTTCACAGCACCTCCTGGAGCTATCACCGCTGTTCAAGCAGCTCCCACCACACGGCGCCGGGGACAAGAAAGCTCCGGAAACCTGGCCGAGAGCACTGTGAATTGCGGCCGGAGCAGGTCCCCAGAAGGCCCGCTGGAGCACCACTCCAAGCTGGGGACCGCCCGGGGCCTGTGCCCGGCCGTGAGGGGCGGGCACGGGGACCGCTCGGAGCCTGTGCCCGGCCGTGAGGGGCGGGCACGGGGACCGCCCGGAGCCTGTGCCCGGCCGCTCCGGCCGTGAGGGGCGGGCACGGGGACCGCTCGGAGCCTGTGCCCGGCCGCTCCGGCCGTGAGGGGCGGGCACGGGGACCGCCCGGGGCCTGTGCCCGGCCGTGAGGGGTGGGCGGGGCGGGCCGGAGGAGCCGCCCCTGCCCGCGCAGGCACCGCCCCCGCGGGGCCGCTCCTGCCCCGACTTCCTGAGGGCGGGCGGACGGGCCCAAGATGGCGCCGGGCCGCTGGCGCCAGGGGCGGTGGCTGCTCCGCGCGCTGCTGCTCGTGGCGCTGCTGGGTCCCGCCGCCTGCTTTTCTTCGTCCTTCTACAGCCCCGGCGAGCCGCGGAGCAGCGTGCGAGTGCTGTGCGGCTCCAACTGGAGCCTGGTGTTGCAGGGCCAGTGGATGTTGGAGTTGTGAGTAGCGGCCGCTTTCCCGCCCGCCTCGGAGGCAGCGTGGCCGGGGGGGCGAGGGGGGTTCCCTACGAGGAGTTCCCTGCGGGCATGGCCGGTGCCCGCAGCCCCGCTGTGGGGAGAAAGGGGCCGGGCCGGCCTTCCTGCCTTGCGGAGGGGCCGTGCAGCTTCCCCGCGCCGGCAGCGGCTGCCCGGGCACGGCGAGAGGGAGCGGCGGGCGGTGCCCCCGGTGCCCGCCCTCACAGCCCGGTCTGCGGGGATGGCCGGGCAGAAGCCGCCGGTTCCCGGCTGTGTGGGCACGCAGTGCCCAAGGTTAAACGGGTCACTCCAGACAGAGGGGAATGAGAGATATGGAATGAAGGACACGGAGGTGTCGGAGCGAGCCCCGAGCAGGCCACCGACTTGATCAGGGGAATGGAGCATCTCTCCTTTGAGGAAAGGTTGAGAGAATTGGGGTTGTTCACCCTGGAAAGAGAAGGCTTTGGGTAACCCAACTGGGGCCTTCGATTGCCTGAAGGGAATTTATAGGGAAGATGGGAAAAGACTGTTTACAAGAGCGTGCCATGGACAGACCCAGGGAGGGCACATTCAGACTAACAGATAGTTGGGTTAAATTGGGCTTTGGGGAAGAAATTCTTTACTGTGGGGATGGTGAGGCCTGGCACAGGTTGTTCAGAGAAGCTGCGGATGCCCCTGGATCCCTGGACGTGTTCGAGGCCAGGTTGGACGGGGCTTGGAGCACCCTGGGACTGAGACTCAGGTGTGTCCCTGCCCCTGGCACGGGCTTGGCACTGGATGGGTGCCCAAGTTCCCCTCCAGCCCCAACCATTCCGTGATTCAAGGCCCCTTTCCAGCCCCAGCCTTTCCGTGGTTCTGGGAGCAGCTGTCCCTCAGGTTTTCATCCGAGTGTCCAAGGTTAAAGGGTCGCTCTGGGTACAGTGTCCAGCACTGCCCCTTGCCTGGCTCTGGGTTCTGTGTGAGCTTCGAGAGGGCTGAATTCCCTAGGGAACATGTAGCAGGCTACCAAAGCAGGATTACATAATATCCCAGCCTTGACTTGAGCTCGGAGTTCTCATTCAAGGGAGATGCATCAGATTTCTTTAACTTCTGACTGCACTGGAGCGGTGGCTTTGCTGAGGGACACGACACAGTTCTTGAAATGCATGTGACTTTATTTTTGGTGGATCCTTGCTCACCTGCTTGTATTTAGAAAAGGGGAACTGAGCTTAAAAGTTTTTTTTTAAGACAGCAGTGAATAAAAAAGTAGTTTAAGTAGGCAGTACGGCCACGTGGTACCTGTGGGCCGTGCAGCTATAAAATAGGATTTTATTGCGGCACGTGTGCTACTCTGCACAAGTGCTCGAGTTTAAAACAGTTTGAACATCTGAACTCGTGCGAACTCCTAAATACTTAACGAGCTATTTACAGTTTTGGCTTGCCCTTGAGTTTGTTTTATCTCCATTCTCAGCGAGATGGACTTCACCTGGGCTTTAGTGCTCAGGATCCTGCTCCACCCTGGTGTTAATCAGTGAATAGGTTAATAGGTTAATCAGGAATACCACATGAATAGGTGGTAACGATCCTGAAGCACCTGACAGTGACCCAGGGATGCCAGCTGTTGTGGTTGAGGATTTAGAATGGGTTTGGTGTCTCTCTTCGTTGGTTGGGATAAGGAAAGCTGAGGGAAAATAAATTTGTTTTAAATTGAAGTTTTTTTCACTTAGTCCAACGTGGAGGCAATGGTATGAAAGTTACTGATTCATACGCAGGTTGGTGAGTTTCAAGGAAGGGTTATTTATGTTGACTCAAAAGTTTTTATTTCTGAAAGAAAATATTTAAATAACTAGTGGTGCGTGCCTCTGAAGGTGGAAAAAGAGAGGAACTGACTGAAATCGGAAGTGGTTGGGGTAGCAAACAATTAGAGTCCTTTGGAAGCCTTTACTGGTTTTTGGTTTGGAGTGAGGGGTTGCTGACCACAGCAGTGGTGGCAGAGTTAGCTTTGGTGTTAGCTGGGCATGGTACATGTGGGTGCGCTGCTTAAATCAGGCTCTAATTAATTTTATTCGGTGTTTGATGTGTGACAGATCCTCGGGTCTCCCCGCTATTTCCTGTGCTTCATTACTGGTGCTTTTTGCTTTTCTCCTTTGTCTTTAATGAGGGTGCAGACTCAACGCTGCCGGTGTGGAATTAATGGGAGTTTGAGCTCTAGGACTGATTTTTTTAAATGTTTCCCGGGCAGAATCCGATCCGGGATGTTTCCCCTGTGCACTTTCCGGGTGAAATCTGATCCGGGTGTCCCCCCGTCCCTGCTCTGGGTCCTCATCGTCAAATATCTTTAAGAGAAGGGAGAAAATTCGGTTTTGTTTTGGGATTGAAGCTGGGGCAGGCAGCCTCTTACAGCCAGTGAGTTTTTCCCTGGGCAGCAGCTGCGTCCCTCCTGCCTCAGTGTTCCTTGGTGGGCTCCTGGCAGCAGCTCCGGGTGGGAATTCTGAGCCCAAGTGGCTTCAGTGGGGAGAACAGCAAACACAGCCTAACCCAATTCTTGCAGCGGTTCCATTCTGATGGATTCTGGCTTCTGCTGGTTTTTATCTGGTTTGGAGCAAGTGATCCAAACAGGAGTCCTGCGTGTCAGTCCATGCATTCCTTCCGTGCTGTCTCAGGCTGGCTGGCAGGACTGCAGTGATGTCCATCACAGCCTCATTTGTTTGGAGAAACTCCTATTTATTTAGAACACCTTTGTTTTTGGAGCAGTGCTTTTTTAAAATGCAAATGTTACTATTGCATCTTCCTGAAAAAAAATTATTTTCATCAGCTGTTCTTTTGAAGCCTCCTGCTGTGGTAGGAACAGGTACAGCTGCTGTTTAATGTCAGCTTTTCTATTTGGGAAAGTGGAAAATCACAGTGTAATTCCACTTTTTTGTTCTTCCCAGGTGCATAAACAGAGAAACTTAAGTTTGAAGTTACTTGTGTGTGGCATCTGTAGCAGAAATGGGGTTTTTCTTTCTTCATTCCCCCTAGCTGAGGTGTGTGTACTCGGCTGGCTTTTTGTAAATATTTCGTTATTCATAGCTGGAAAAATGGCAGGCCCTGGAAGTGCTGCTGCATTTTATTGATAAAAATGTTTTGGAGAAGGTTGTGTATCTGCCAGCCATTGCACCATTTTTTGGATGTTGTTGCTATCACAGCACACAGGTCTGGGCTGGAGTGCTGTGAGGGAGATGCTGGAATGAGCTGTGTTTAAAAGTTTCCCTCTTTCTGTAGCTGTGAGATAATGACTCATTAATATGATGAGTTTTCTTTTTGTCGTTAATGTTGTGTCTGTCTAGAACACAGAAAACTAATTTCTGGTCTGCTTACTTAAAAGTGCATTTTGCATTTGTAAGCCAAACTTGTTCCAGACTTGATTTATCTTAATTTAACATCCTCTTCTTTTTGAGGTGAATTAAAACAAGCAAAAAAAAACCCAGCCTATCAATGAACTTGTCGTCTTCTGGTTACAAATGAAACTGTTACAAAACAAACTGTTTGTGCTCTTGGTACATCTGCAGTACCTCATGTGCTTGTTCCCACATCGGGTATCAAATGTTTTGGTTCCCCTTTGTTTCAGCACAGACTTATTGCTGTGTGCACCTGAAAAAGAATGTCTTCATTGTCCGTTTTAGTTCTAGCCGGGTGAAAATCTGGAGACAGTTAATAGTCCTGTTTCTAAGGATTGTTATTCTTACATTGTAAGGATACATTTTATTTTTTCGTTGTCACTTATGGTGAAACACTGTCCTGCTGTCTCCATGGCCGGCTGGTTGCAAGGGCTCAGCCTCCCACCAGCACCTTCAGTCTGTAGCTTCAAGGGAGTGTGCTAAAAATGAAATGGAATGTTTTGGCATGTGGATGGTTTAATCGGTTGCCTTGAAATACTTTGTGTAAATCAAATCCCAAAGGATGTGCTAAATATTTAACAATTGCTGTCAGGTGAATAATTCAACAAGATTGAGAATTTTCTGTCACTTAAGGGTGTCTAGTCTTTTACTTCTTGTTAGTGTCCAGGCTTTTCTTTGTCCAATTCTTAAAAATACCCAGCAACCCAAAACCCAATAAAAGCCAAAAAGCAGGGGAAATGAAAATCAAGTTATCAAAACTGTTTTGGTTTTGAAGCCTCTGCAGTTCTGCTGGCTGAGACCAGACGAAGTGGCCAAACATTTTATTTAATAGCACACAGCTGAGTGTTGTGCAGGGCATTGGCTGCACAAAAACTGTAATAATGTGATGCTGAAATATACTTTGTAGCAGAAACAAAACAGGTGCAGAAGGGATGTAAAAATATGTAGAATGATGGAATTTAATCTGCTGAAACTCTAGAATAAGTCACATAATTTTTCATTAATTGATTTGCTTTCTATTTTAAGAATTTGTCCTTCTTTAAGAAAAAGCCTTGTCTGGTTTGGAGGGGTTTGGCACTCAGCAGGAAGCTCCTTGGGCTTGTGTTGTGGTGACACAGATCCACAGGGGTTAATGACAGGGACCAACTTCTGTATCTTTGGCTGCCACCTGCTCACTTGGAACGTCATTAAAACCACACAGCTCATCTGGATCTTTTCTTTTGTTGGCATTACAGAGCTGCCCATCCTGCCCCAAGACCTAGCTGTGTTTTGAATTGTCTTTTTTTTTTCCATTTTGTGTGCTTGTGAGGTCTGTAGCAATAAGGCAAAACTATTTAAAACAATAAAGATAAGAATTTAATTCTGATACTGCTTTTACCAGTCTGTTGGTGTTGTCCCCACATTTTTGCTCTTATTAAAGTAGCATTCCCAATATGAACTCTGTCAAGCAGCTTGGTTTAAGCAGGTTTTGCTGTTTTCTGTTCAGCAAATCCTCTCATGCCTGTATCCATGAGCTGTTTTTCCTTTCTCCTAGATTGGTGCAACTTGGCGAAATTGCCACTCGAGCAAAGTGTGGAATGGTACTCAAGGTTACATCTGCTATTGTTGGTAATGGTAGTGAGAAGGCAGATAAAGAGTCAAGTTAAATGTACTTGAAAAGGGCGAAATGGTGAGTTCAGAAGGTGCAAGCAGAGAGAAGTGGCTTGGAGCTGGAAAATGCCAGTACATCTTAGCCAAGTCTGTGTGTTTACTGATCCACTGGGGGTGATAGGCAGAGTGGCACCTTTGCTCAAACTGGTTTTCACTTGGCTGCGTTTTGTTGTACTGCCTCGGTGAAGCTGCTGCTATTTGAAAGCCAAAGGTTGTTTTGTGCTTTTGATCAGAGATGAATAGAAGTCAAAAGCAAAGCCAGAGTCTGAGAGCTTCAAACTTTGCTTTTCAGTTGCTTTCTTTATGCCCTCTGCAAAAAGCTTTAGGTATTGTAATGGAGTAGGGGCAGGAGAAAACACCTGGATGCTTGGAAATAGTGATTATAGTCCGCTGAGGTCAGGTGATGTTGCAGTGATAGATGTTTGCTGCCGTTTTTGTGAAGGGCTGACCGTGTATGAGAGCATTTTTAGCTGTAAAACTGCTGTAGGAGAGCCCTGGAAGCATCGGGAATGAGGTGTGTGTCGAGGAATGTGCATACCTGCTTGCCGTGGATAGTTGGGCAGTGTGTCACTTCAAATTGCCTTTTCATGCAACAGGCTACTGAAAGCTTTCTTTCCTTAACAGGGTGCCCAGGTCTTGATTTAAATTCCAGAAGGCTTTGATTTTTGACTTGGAGAGGCCTGTTTTCTTGTCACACCTTGTGCCCTGCAGGTTGATAGGGAGGGGGAATGGGGGTGACAGCCCGGAATTTGGTGGTGTTGACAAAGTGCTCATTGTTTCCTGGCCTGCGTGGGGTATGGCTGAAGAAATTTGGGTACTTCTGCCTTTGCCAGGGACCTGCTCTTGCATTTTGTACCTTGCAAAGTAACAAAGACTGGTTCCAAAGCAGACAATGAGTATCTGTTTCCCTGCTCCTACAGATGATTTTTTTTTCTATTAATTTAAGAATGGCAGTTGTACCATAATTTCTTTGGAAATACAAATCTGCCACAGTTCTAAAAACCCTGTTGAAATCAAGTACTTCCCTCAGTTCCTTCAGGGTGCAGAAAGTGTTTTGAAACTTTTGATAAGGTGACCTAAGTTGAGGTATTTTACTGTTCAGTAACTTACCTCCCCTTACACTTGCTCTTTCAGTATTTTAAGACTGAAAGAGACACAGTAAAGCTTTGATAATGTAATTTATTTGTTACATCCAGGAGGCAGGCATGAATTCCCTGATGCTGCAGAACAAATGCAGACATGAAAGCTTGAGGAAGGTGAGGCTGTGGAGGTAAACAGCAGTGGTAACTCTGGCAGAAATCTGATGTCTGTTACGAGTTCTCTCTGGAGCATGTTGGGACAGGCTGTTTCCTGCTGGCAATAATTGGATGTGTAATTTCAGGGACATAAAGCAAATATTTTAATCCTGATTATCTGTGCCAGTGTTCAGCTGGAGTGGCTGGATCTTGCAGCATTATATGGAGCTATTGCCATCCCATGTCCAATACTGATACTAAAAGTTAGGCAGCCAACAACCACAGCTTTTTGTGAAATTCACTGTTACATCCTGTCACTGCTGAACTGTGACACAGGTAGATTTTCATGCTGCTTTGAACTGAAGGAAATACTTTCAATCATATAAGTGTTAGTTGTGTATTGAATATTCCATTTCATTCAGGATAAATGCTCATGCACGTCAAATGTAAATATAAATATTGATGGGGTTGAAATTTCTATTCCAAAATCAGATTAAACAGCCTAAAGGATGTATTCATTTTGAAAATCTCATGATATGAATTTTAAACAGTTAGAGAAGCTGGATTTAGAAAACAGTCAAACTTCTCTCATGTTAGATCAACATCAGCTGCATTATCTGATGGATGTTTGCAGGTTCTTATCTATCAGTCAAGCTTGTATAATGAAATAATCCTGTTTGTGAAGTACAGTACCTGCCAGACTGTTACTAAAAGCTCTCTCTGGGCCGGCAGCACAATGGAGAGCATTGCTGCATGTGAGACTTGTGTCCAGCATCTTTTGGAAAGATACTGAGGGGCTCTCCCTTGGCAGGATAAGATTTATGTCCTTTTTGCAGATGCCTTCACACAGAGTGATGCTGACTTGAAAAGACAGGATATAGGCTTTCACAGTTAGACTCATACATTTCTAGTGCACTTAAATAAAACAAGTATTTGGAATTTGTGTTCTTTAAACTGCCAAGTGACAAGATTCCCTTTTTTAAATACAGGAGTTGAAAAACCATCACAAGGCACTCAGAGTACATTTAATTCCACCTCTTTTGTGAGAAATGACCTGTTTTACGTTAAGCTTTATTCATATGAAACATCTGAGGGTGGCAGGGATATCTCTGTCTGCAGCCAGTAGGGAAGTAAGCATTCCTGAGAGCCAGAGAGCAGGGATTGCCAGTGCCCAGGTCACACAGCAGGGGTGGCAGACAAACCAAAGGAGTGGAGAACCTTGGCAAGGTTCCCAGTGATGGCTTTGTGCTCCGGATCTTGGACTCTGCCCAGGAGGGAATGTGTTCCTGTGCTTTGCAATGGATGGGGAGCGTGGTGGCATCCTGTGACAAGGACAGTGTCCCCAGAGTCACTGCCGTTATGGTGGCATCTGTGGGGCCTGTGACAAGGACAGTGTCCCCAGAGTCACTGCTGTTATGGTGGCATCTGAGGAGCCCTGTGACAAGGACAGTGTCCCCAGACTCAGTGCTGTTATGGTGGCATCTGAGGAGCCTGTGACAAGGACAGTGTCCCCAGACTCACTGCTGTTATGGTGGCATCTGTGGAGCCCTGTGACCAGGAGAGTGTCCCCAGAGTCACTGCTGTTATGGTGGCATCTGAGGAGCCCTGTGACAAGGACAGTGTCCCCAGACTCAGTGCCGTTATGGTGGTGTCTGAGGAGCCTGTGACAAGGACAGTGTCCCCAGAGTCACTGCCGTTATGGTGGCATCTGTGGAGCCCTGTGACAAGGACTCAGACTGCTTTCGCTGCCAGAAGCCTCCATCCCTGCCCTGGTAAATGGAGTTAAAGCCCATGCAGGTGTCCCCTCACTGGTAGAAGGCTGAGTCTGTGTGTGGGCAATTGCCCCAGCTCAGTCTGTGCCTCCCACTCCTGGTTCCCTGCAGACTTGGCCAACCAAGTTAGGCTAAAATACAGAAAGGTGGAAAAAAGGGATTTTACCATCAATTTTATCTGATGTTATGCTTTATATTAGCTGCTCTGTTTCCAGATTGACATTGCCAATAGGTGCAACATTGGTTTAATTCTTCTGATCGAGAGCGTAGAAAATTCAGCTCTTGAAAAGTGCACTCCTATCTTTCTGAAATGAATCCTGGGTGAAAACAAGCCACTAAGTATGAGCAGCAGGAATTTGATGTGTGCTCTTTTTAAGTCTCTCATGACTGCTCTCAAAAAGGGCATGTTGTGATGTATGGAGTAGTGGGCTAAGGCAAATGCAATTTCAGGGAGTTCTGAGGTGTGGGAAATCAATACAAAACGTTGTGATGAAGGATGCTACTTCAAAGGACAGCCTGGCTTCAATAATTCAGATAGCTGCCATGGAAATGTATTGTATTTCCTATGTAAATAGAATAAATCACAAGTGGTGCAGAGTTTGGATATGAATTTCTCAAATCTGTGATTTATTTTTTTCTAATAACATGGGGAGGAACATAGGAATTGATGAAAAAACTTTGGTCTTACTCAGTAGACTTGATTAAGAAAAACTGTGGGTTTTTTCCTTTGTGATTGACATGTTTGTACATTGTCTGTCTGATAAATCAGTTTGCATGTGTGTAATGGAAGAGTCTGAAATATTTCCCTGCCTTCCCCCCTCAGTTACGCCCCTTGGTGTCCGGCCTGTCGGCAGCTGGAGGCCACCTGGGAGAGCTTTGCCAAGGAGAGCGAGCGGCTCGGCATCGCCGTCGGGAAGGTGGATGTCACTCAGGAGCCAGGTACGGCATCAAACTGAGTCTTTTATAACAGGGATTATTCGGCACAACCACCATTTACTGTTTAGTTAGGCTTCCAAGTCAAAATAACCTTCTCCACGCTTAATTTCTCCATAGAGTTTGTATTTCCAAACTGAAGTTTATAAACTCAATTTGAAGGATTAAAGAATTGGGGGGTGATTTGCCTTAATACTGATTTACAAGAGGCTTATTCTCTATTTTAATCTTCTGCACTGGAAGCTGTTGCCTGTCTCATTCCTCCAGCCTGTCTGCAGAAGATTCCAGCTCTGTAGCCTCCTGTTAGGAGAATTTCTGGATGTTGTAGAGCAATCCTGTTTTAATTAAAGTTGCTAACTGTTTCCAGCACGTTGCTGGTTTATTGACTGCTTTAATTGAAGCAGTGCTTTATATTACAGATGTTATTGCTGTTTCCTGTTGGTGATACGCATATGCAGATTTGTTCATAAAAACCCTTCCCTAACTGTTCACAGAAGCACGAGTGCAATCTAATTTATTCCTTTGGTGACTCCCTTCAAAGTTTTGAGTGTTTCTTTGTACAAGCAGTATTAATATTGTATAAACCTCTGCATCTCCTGAGAATGCTTCGTGCTTGTTTGGGCTTTAAGGGGATAATGGATTTTATCAGCAGTATCAAAAGACTGATAGATGAGATGTTATTAGAAAAAAAAAAGCCAGACTTCACTGATTTTTCTTTGTTTTTGCTTTATAAAGTGTGTGAAAAATGTGTTTATTACTTGAATACATGCTGAACAGATTTACTGTGTCAAAACTCTTGTCTCAGAATCAGCAATCTAAATTGACAAGGAAATGCCAGCATTTCTACCCTGTGTAGGTTCATGTCTTGTTAAAAGTTCACAAGTATAGAAAAAAAGCTGGTATCAAAAAGCTGCATATACTAATCATTATATAGTGTAATAAACAGATGAGTTTTAATATTACCTTGTTTAAATAGATGTAAACTTAATACTTGGATTTCTAATGTTGCTGAGAGTCCTGACCCCTAAGCATGGCTTTCTTCTGAGTCCAAGGACTGACCAAAATGATGAGTTTGTACCAAAGCTCATGTAATAAACCTCCAACATCCAGCACTGGGAGTTGCCAGCACCTGTAGAAGTAAGGAATGCTCAAACTGGAAAACAAACATTTATTACGTGTTTGACCTTTGGTGCTGATGTAATTTGGAAGATATGAGTTTCTATGGAGCTCTCCAGAGTTACTGAGGTATTTTTACTGTGGGCTTTGCATCAGCCTTTCAGTTGTGTTTAAGTGCTCTGTCTCCTTTCTTGATTGCACAATGGTACTTCAATTAGTCTCAGTTATGTAACCCCTTCATTGAATTGAAAGTAGTCAAAATGTGTTAAATTAGGGGAAAACCACGAGATGAGTGCAGAGTTACATAAAATTGCACTTCCCAAACCGAAGGAGAAAGTGGCCATTCATGGTGCTTAATTGCAGGAGATGCCTGAAGAATGAATCCACCAGAGTCTTAATGGTTTCACAGCACATTTCAGTCCTTGATGTTCCAGCCTTAAAGTGCTTCCTCTTGCCTCATCTTCTGCATTGAAACATTCAGTGTGGAACAGGCACATGGTGGAGATGCTTCTGGACCCTTAAATTCTGCATATTTGTGGTGCCTTTTTTAAGCTCCTGATCACTGCATTTACCTGTCAATTACAGCAAGACTTCTTGGATCTTTTGTGTCTTCTTTTAGTAGTTGTTGGCTGAAAGCAGCTGGAGTTTTAGATGACATCTCTGTTCTCTGTACATTTTCAGAGGTGTGCATACCTCTGAAATACCTCAGATAAGAGTGTATAATTTTTGATTAAGTGCTGGTTTCATAGTGGATGTCAGTTTCTCATTTGTGGATGCTTTGCTGTAGCCAATTCAAGGTTGTATTCAACAGACACCAAAGCAATTTAATGCGTTGTTAAATTTTGTACCTGACTCACATCTGGTTTTACCAATCTAGGGGGTGCCTTAGATAACCAGCCAACCTCCACCAAAAATACTGGAGATGTTTAGATGCATTTCATAGCTTTTAGATTTCAGAGTTGCTTCTGAGGTGTTCACTCCAGGATAGGTCACAGGTAAGAGGTTTGAGCTGTTTTATTTCCTTTGCCTGAGTGGCATTTGTAAGAACTTCAAAAGCCTGTCAGTGTTCCCATGACTTTCTCTGTTAAGCTAATTATGTTCTTTGTGACTCTCCACCCACTTTTCCTTGTGCAGCTGTGCTGTCTGCTTTATTAATTCTGCTGCTACACTTGTGGGTTTGTTTGCTTTATATCTCCCTGTGCTGACACAACTTTTAGCTGTTTCAGAAAGTTTTTCATCACCCTGCCTCTCATAGCAGTACAGGCAGAGAGCTCAAAAGTTGAGGTAAAGAAGCTTTCCTTTCTGGAACTTTAAAGATCATTTGCTTTACATGTCTTCAAACAAAATACCAAACAACAAAAAAAGCCATAACCCTTTTTTGCCTATTCCATGGAGGAATTCACACTGAGGAAAACATTACCAGTGAAACTTTAAAAAATACCTGGCTTATTTCAGTGTGGCTCATCTTTGTCTCTAAAGACAGAAGCCCTCTTGCAACAATACTTTTCCATGGCTAATTCTGTTGCCTAGAGCTGTTTGCTTTATTGAAGGCTGCATAAGGCCTTCATTTCCCAGAAGATTTTCACAGCATTTTCTAAAAGGCAAAGTTAAATAACCATACTCTTTACACTGGGACTTTATATGAATTGCAGTTGCTGCCTATAGGAATTCAGCCCTTTCTGATGGACTCAGAGCATCTAATGCTGGGCTGGTCCAAAACTTCAGCTGTGTGCAAATACTGGGGAGGCAAATCCATTGATGGAGAATATTACCTCTCAGTGAACAGACATCCTTCGAGCTGAACATTCTTCCTTCATTTATAACCAATATTCAGTATCTGTTACTGTTTGTGGCGTGTCTGAAGACAAACTGTTAACCTGTATTTACAAAACAATGGTGAAAGTTGTGCAGCCTGCTCTAAAATACAGATCTGTTGCTATTTATAGATAAGTCAGAATGCTGAGAAATTTCAGTGTTACTGAACTGTTTGTGTGGTTTTCTTCCCTTTCTAGGCTTGAGTGGTCGGTTCTTTGTCACAACACTTCCGACAATTTACCAGTAAGTGTGTCATACTGGAAACTGCAGCTGTTGACTCCTACTTATCATTTGATTTAATTTATAACTGAAAAGTCGGGGAAAATGAAGGAATAGTGACTTTTGATTTCAGCTCAGGTTACTGTAGCTTTGATTGCATGATGGAATCCTTATGTGAGGCTTTTCTTTAGTTTGTGACTTTACTAAGTTTCCCTGTTATCCATACTATTAAAAATGGAACAGAAGACATTTGCTGTATGTCTTCTCCACTAAGGTGATGCCATCCTTAAAATATTGAACCCTTCATTAAGTCAGAGTATTGAGTTGTGCAGATACACAAACAAATACATGTTGTATTGCACTAAATACTTATTTAGTTGTTGTTTTGCACTGGGTTTTGTGTTTTGCACTGAATAGTATGTTTGTATCCTTTTGGGATTTTCCTCTTATCACATGGACTTCCCCCCCCCCCACCCTAAGCCCCAGTGATAATGGTTTGTCAAATACATATATTTGTGCACTTTAAATTCTGATTTGTATTTAGAAATGGTTTGGTTGTTAACCTCACATGCTTTGTGCATTTGCTGTAGTGCCTGTGAATATTTAAGAAAAACAGCAGCTTTATAAATGGCAAAACCCCGTGCTGTTTAAAACCCGAGATTTTTCCATGCTGGATTACAGTTCCCGAGCCCTCAGCTCTGAGCCAGTGAGATCTGTAATGTCTGTGGGGTTTTGGGTGGGTTTCCCCCCGAAGTTCGGGGCTGTGTGTGCTGATGGGGTTTGTTTTGCAGTGCCAACGATGGAGTGTTTCGCAGATACCGCGGCTCCCGCACCCTGGAGGATCTCCAAGGCTACATCCTAGAGAGGAAATGGGAAGCAGTGGAGCCTGTAGCAGGATGGAAGTCTCCATCTTCTATCATGTAACACTTGGTTTTTGCTAACAAGAACAATGTTTTAGATCTCATTATTCACTCATTATGAGGGTCCTGTGTTGACAGTTTAAAGACAAAAGGCCTTTATTCCTTAGACTTGTAGAAGCCATCAGTATTGGCAGCCTGATTCCCAGCGTCACACCTATAAAGGCAGCTTATTTTCTGCTTTTGTTTGTGCGTGCTGGGGCTTGTTTATGTCATCTTTGAAATGAGATTAAAAGGAAAAATACAGCCACTGATCATTATGTAAGGTGGCATTTCTAATATCTGCTGGGTCCTGGAATCCAGTGTGTGTTTATGTAAATTACTGCTTCATGACTTCTGGCTACTGGTATTTTAGCTTTAAGGGTTTCTTGTTTATTTCTTTACAAGAGAGACTTTTGTCTCCCTTTGGAATAGCAAACAGTGTAGTTAGTGCTTACAGGATATGTAAGAGTTTATTTTTAGAGAGAGGGATTTGCTTAGAAATATTGTAGGAAGCTTGAATGGCACAAAGGATGAACCAGAGAGGTGAGTGGCCTGCAGTTCATTCTGGCTGAAGCCATTATGTATAAATTCACATCCAGAGAGGGTCCTTATTTTCCATGTGAGAAGGAAGAGGAGCTGTAGGATATTTAGGGATGGGGAGAGGAGCTGCAGGGCTGCTGTGAATCTGTCCTTCCTTTTCCTTGTTTTCCAGGATGCATGGCATGGCAGGGCTGTTTCACTTCTCGGGATGGATCAGGGTAAGTAACTGTGGGGTGTTTTCCATACTCCTTTTTATGCTTAGAATAATTCTATGTTTAAGAGTCAGTACGTAGCTCAGTATTTTTATTTTCCTTTTATAGGAGTTGCATTGTGTATTGCACAGGAGAAGGGAGGGCCAGGGAGTTTTTTAGTAATAATTTCTTCATCTGGGGTTCAAACTGGCAACACCACTTGTCTAGGAACATGATGAATTTGGATAATAGAGTAATTATCAGAAGTAAAGGAGAAATGCTTAGCTACACTGACTGTGCTTTAAAATATTAAAGCATATTTTGCATGAATGTATTTCAAGATGCTTTCATTTGGGAGCCATCCAAGTTTTCCATGGCATCCAAATACTGTGAATTTTCAGATTCTGGTCATTAAACATCCTCTTAAAACCTTTGAGTGTTAGTGAGATTGAGAGACTGTATTTGATTTCAGGAAAACATGTTACTATTGTAATGTGTGCTTCAGAAAAGAAATGTAGGTGAGAGTTGGAACAAGTTTGTATCACTTTTACTAAGCATCAAACTAACATAGAATCAGGCACAGCTCTGAGTTGTGTATCTTTGATGTTTTCACTGGATAATATTTACTTTTTATAGCCTTCTGATGTTTCTCTTCCATGGGTGCTCTGAAAATGTTGTTGATAGTCTCCTTCCTGAAAGTTTAACTGTCCTGGGAAGAAACCTCTAATTTGTGTTCCACTTAGATGAATATTTCAGGTGTACATTTCCTCACTCCTCCTGCTCTGCTGTCTTTGCTTAGGCCTTAACAAATATCAGAAGATGTTCTGACATTTAAAAAGAAGACTCTGGAATTTTTGTGTTTAAACTGCTGTAAATGTTGATTGTGGCTTGTTTTGAAAGAGGTTTAATGTCATAATTGACCTCGCACCAGCTCACTGACTCCATGTGCTGCTTGACTCAGCCAGTTGAATTTGTAGGTTTGAGGAGCAGACCAAAGTTTGGAAGAAATCTTAATACTGGATTTGGGTTATTATATTTAAATTTAGAAGTGAAATAATTTATTTAGTGCATGCTTAGAGTGTGTGGCTCTTTTTAAGAGCTAAAAATCTTAAGGAAGAGCTGAAGGGCCTAATTTTAGTTAATGAGCAGATGCCCCATAAGGATGAAGGATGTTGTGATACTTTCCTGCAAGGCTCCTCATCCATCCATCTGCAGTAAGGTTGTGTGTGGCATCTGCAATGCTGAATGTCTTAGGGAGAAGGGATTGTGCATCCTCTTCTTAAAAAGCCTTTTCATGTGAACAAATTAGTAAAAACCCTCAAGATTTGATGGTGTGAAAAGGGGAAGGCTTCAGTAAAAATACTGTTAAATGGAAGGTCTTAATCAGACAGCAATGCATGTAATGGTGTTGGCAGTAGAAATCTTAAGTGGTTTTAGGAATGAAGTTATTAAGTATCTTGTTCTAATTTCCAGCAAATTCATAACTACCTCACTGGCACTCTTGGAGTTCATGTTTGGATTTCCTATGCCATCTTCATCCTAGCTACCTTACTGATTGGCCTGCTCCTGGGTTTGGTAAGAAAACATTACTTTTTTTCTCAGTTAACTAGAATTCTTGCCACACTGTTACTCAAAATCAAAGGATGAAAATATTTTTTAAGGCTTTGGAGATGTGGGGGTTTAGGTTTTTTCAGGTTAGTTTCCTGTTCCACAAGTGCATTCTGCAGCTGCGAGGGCAGTTCAAACAGTTCTCCTGGTAACTGGTTTAGTCTTCTGCTAAGTCACTGTTCCTTGTAGGATGTGGTAAAAGTTGTTTCTGGGACATGGATCTCTGCCCTTCAGCCCAAACATTAGTGAAATAAAGAAAAATTTTGTCAATGTATTTCCCAGTAGTTCTGGGAAACTATTTCAAAGCAGTTGAAATTTGAATTTAGGCAAAACCATGTTTTTATGCTCAATGTGCATATAGAATTGTTGTATACAAGCAAATGTTTTTGATTATTCAATTTCAACAGCTTTCATTTTTCTAGATGGTAGATTTTCACCAAATGAGAGCAAAACAAGTCAGTATAACTAGGAGCAAGTGAATATCATATTTTAAAAGAAACTCTCCTCCTTACTCCCTTCACTAAAAAAACCCCAACTGAAAAAGCTGAGAAAATGTGAAGTTAATCTCCCAGCTCTTTGCAAAAAACTTCTGATGATTGAAATATATTTCTTTCACATGATGTCAGCTCTGTCTTTTTCTATGCACTATTCTTAGCATGTGACAGTGAGGCACAAATGTCTTCCCTGCATCTTGAGTTCTGCACTGGGCTGGTTAAATAAGCATGAAAGGTGGAACACACACCTGTACTGGAGAGCCAGAGATAGGAATGGAATAACATCCCAAAATACAGGAAATCTTGACCAAGATTTTTTTCATAAATTTTCAGAAAGTAAAAATTCTCAACTGTGTTCTGAGCTGTTCTTCAGCTGTGAGCAGTGTCAGTACTGAATAAATTTAGGAGAGTAGGAGGCAGAAAATGGGTAGTAGAAGGCAGGGAATGCTGGTTAGTATACACTGAGAATGCACTTTTTCCCATGTTTTTATTTAGCTTTTATCTCTAAGCAAGATAACACAATTCTGTAAATTTGATTGTGTATATCTGTCTAAAAGGAATGAGTGCAGGGACCTTTGCAATTGCTAATAAATGCCGTTTTTATGATTGCTGATGAATGCCTTTTTCCTTTTCACAGGTCCTGGTTTTGATTTCAGACTGCCTCTGCCCAGCCAAGTCCAAGCACTTGGCTGAAACACCTGGTAAGAACTCTTTAAGAGGCTGAGGAGCTGTAGTTTCAGGTGTAAATTTGTAGGAGGAAGGGCAACACACTGTTCAGGTCTGAGGTGTGAACCAATAACCCAGGAGCCAAGTAAAATTGGTTTGTCTTTGGTTTGTAAATCAGTGGCATAAAATGAAAGTCCATCTGTGCCTGACATGCAAGGAGAAGTAATGGAAGTGGGGGAGAAATCTACTGGAGATTTAAGGAAATAACTGAGAAATAAGGAAAGGTTTTCAATTGCAGGACCACAGAACAGTTCAGGTCGGAAGGGACTTTAAGGATCATCTGGTTCCAATCCCAGTTGGAATAATAATTGTAATCCATTATAATAATGTTGATCAGTATTTCAGAGCGTGTCCCTGCAGCTCGGGAGGGCTTTGCTGTGGGAGTCAGTCTAACTGCAGTCTCTGCTTTGTTTAGAAGAAGCAATCAGCAAGGAGAACGCGGAGAACGCGGCGCTGGAGCAGCCGGACGAGGCCTCACAGCTCTCCGCCGACGAGGCTGCCGACGTCCAAGATCTCTCAGATGGAGAAGATGCAGCAAACTCGAGTGCTGATGAGTCAGAGGAGGATTTAGCACTTGGGAAGGAATCAGGGGGAGAAGAAACAGAAGACTTAAGCGAGCAGCCCTTGGCTGAATCAGAGACTGAAAGCACAGTGAGGCAGCGGAAGAGTCAGGGCGCTGAGAAGGAACTATAGCTTCCCCACTGGTGTCTCTTGTACACCTGGACCAAAGAAGTGTCAGACCCCTCCAGGGTCTGAAGCTGGAGCTTACACTTGATTTGTCGTTGGTGTTTACGCAAAGCTCTGCTCTGCCAGCAGGCTCCTCTGTTTTTAAGCTTAGTACTTGCTTACTTTCTTTGATAAGCACATTTGCTGTGTGTTGTGTGACCTTAGCTGTGACAATCAGAATCAGTGTCTTATCTGTTCCATGTCCTCAGAGAAAAAGGGGGTGTCAGCCTCAGTTCACCAGCTCTGAAATGATCATTGTGTGTGTCCCTCTAATGACTGACCTGGGCAAGATCAGGACTTTTAAAAACTGCACGGTAGCTTGGCAGGACTGTGACTTTTCTGTCTGAATGTTGATTGTTCCCAAATGCCACAGAAGCACAGAGACAATTCACTAGTGAAAGGAGGCACTTTACTGCTCTTCTATCAGAAATGTTGTGTACCATGGGTTTGTTTTGATCACTTCCAGCTGAAGCACCTTTCTCTTCCATTTCTATTTGCATTTGTTTTGGAAGTTGACCCTGCAGCTCACCCCCAGACATGTCAGTTTTGGGTGATCCACAGGCTGTGCAGCTTGTTTGACCCAAGGAGTTGGAGCTCAGGTAGAAAGAGAGTGGCAGCTAAATGTTTAACATGTGCTGGAACTTTTAGAAGGTTTAAAGGAAATTATTTTGGTCAGGGGGAAATTTTGCCAAAGCACAACTTTTTTTTCTTTTGGTGATTTATTCCCATCAGGGATTGTAGCAGGAAATACTCCCTTTGGAGTCAGTAAATTGTGTTTATCATGCCAGTACAAGTTTGTGCAGTGCAGTCCTGCCATTTCCAGCTCAGAATGCTTTTGGCAGAGCTTGGGCTGCTTTAGTGATGCTATCTGAAGAGGCACTTAGGGTTGTACCTTGGATCACTTTTCTACTTTTGGAATCATCACATTGGGGAAAGAGAGGGGGCACAGGTGGGCAGGGCTCAGGAGCTTTGGGTTTTGCTGCTTCTATCAGAAAATGTGCACGTGTTGAACTGTGTAAAGTGACCATGGCTTGTCAGGTAGACAGCATTAGGTGTGGTTAGACTTGGGTCATTAAACATATCAGTGTATCACTCCTTTGGGTTAATATGTAAGTCTTTTTTGGTGAGGAGTACCCTCCATGACATTCTGTATGTTCCTGCTTTGATGATGTATGACCATGAACGTAAGATGTGTCCTAATCTTGATATTATTTTAAAATACAGGTATATGTTGCATAAACCTTGCTAACATGCATGAGTTTCATCTTGTTCCTCAAGAATGAAGAGTAGTCAGAGATGAGATCATCTCTTATTAGAAGCTGCAAATGCAAAATGCTGGTTTCCTTTGAGACTGAGATTAATAGGGGCAATTTGTGTTGAAAGCTCTTTTGTTGTTGTTGTTTTTAATGCTTACAAAGAACATAATTGTCAAGAAAGCTCAACTTTCCCATTTATGTCCTGTCCCATATGTCTTCAAACTGTATGGTAGAAACTCTGCATTTGTCTGGTAGAGCTGCTCAAAGAAGAAAATTACACTGCATATCCTGAATGGGAAATTTCTTGAGTATTCCCAGTCTGAAGTTTGATTTCCATGTAGTGGACACCTCTAAATGTGCTTTCACATGGGTGGAAACACAGACTTGATGATATCTACGCATTGCACTATCTTGAGAGGAGCTTGTGGTGTTTGGCTGTTGTCCCGTGTAAGTGGGAGGTGTAAAGCTGGCCCTGCAGTAGGTGAGGCTCACAGCAGCCTGTGTTAAAGCTACACTTCTGCCTGCAAAATCCAGGAGAACTTTGTGGCCGCTCCAGTCTGAAGAGAAGAACTGTGCACTTGGAAGATAAAAAGGTGTTCTCAAGAGTTGGGTTTCCCTGTAGATTTCACAAGCAGGCAAACAAACAAACCCACAATGGCACTTTGTCCTAAAAGGCACGTGGTCTGTGAGATGCTGTGGGAGAGATCAGAAGCCCCTTTGTGTGGTGTGTCTGAATTCTCTGCTCACATTTCCTCTGTCCTGGCACATCACAGTTGGGTTTGGGTTATTAAACCAAAGATAGGAAGTGTTTTCCATCATGGCAGACCGAGCTGTAAGATCTCTGGTGAGCAGGGATTAAGTAAGCAGGCAGCAGGTGACAGCAGCTTAGATCTGTCTGGTGAATGTAGGAATGAGCTTGGTCAGGCTTCTGAGGGTTCTTGAACAGAGGGTGGATGTTGTTCCTCTGTTTTCAGGAGTGAAATAGGGAATATTAGTGCTGGCTGGCTTTGGCCCTATTTGATGTGCATTGGTGTATCTTATTGCAAGGACCACTGAACTGTGGCTAAGGCTTTGCTTAGAGAAGGGTGCAGCCATGGATCTTTCCAACTTAATGTTGTGTTTGTAGGAAAATTACTGTAGTGTGATACTGGAGATAGTCAATTTTGACTAATATTTATCTGGGAAACAGCAGGCAGCAAACACTGTAAAGGTAAATTTGTGTTTAACAGAAGAACTATTAGCTGTGCAGTAGGAGTGTCATGATACCTTCCAGGATCAGGTATTTCTCCACTAAAACACATTTTAATTGAATCATGGGAGTAGTGCTAATTAGACCATGACAATAGTTTTAAACTTGGTGTGTTTCCAAAAAGTCGGGATCAACCTTTTGTGCAATCTGGGTGTATTGTTATCTCTGTTCTGTTAGGATTAATCATGAAGAAATGGAAATTGTACTGCAACCTCAGTATAGACAAAAGGGCCTTGGAGAAGCTGCTGTTGGCACTGTTCAAAATGTTTTGATGAAGGACAGGGCCTTAAGGCTTGTGAGCTAGAGCTGTGTGTCAAAATTAATTTAAAATTGTTGAGAAGCAATTTAAATATCAATTGGGCTGCATGCCACTGGAATGGGAATGCTTAACAGCAAGCCATGGAAAAAATCTGGCAGGTTCCTTTTTCAAGAGGCTGGAAATCCATCCAGCATTCCAAACCTGTCCTTGGGATCTGTGTGAAATGTGTATGTGTGTCTTGGAATGCTCTGTATCTACTGCCCCTGTGGGAGTGGCATGTGTTATGTGGATTTTCTTCTTGGAAATGTTACACAGGGTTGTCTGTTACATGAAAGTGTTGCAAATTTATACTTAGGCGTATTTTTGCTGAAATGCCACATAAAATTTTGTATTTATGACCTTCTTGGAGTCATTTTCATTTCCTCAGTGCAAAGTTGGCTCATCGGTGTTGTTAACAAAAGGTTTGGGTTTTTTTTAAAATAATGCTGATCTTCCAATTAGTCATAGAGGTTGTGACTTGTGAAGATTCCTTAACATCTTTAAAAGGAATGGGGACATCAGTGAATTGCTTCCTTTTGGAGGGCTTCCCTGGAGGAACCCAGGGCTCTCAGAGGTGCAGAATGGAGCTGGGCAGGACAGCATAACTGAACCCTTAAAGGCTGCTTCACCTGCACATGAGGTAGTTCTTTCCCCTCCCTGAGAAATCCCCTAACTCTGCCAAAGCTGTGCTGGCTCCCTCTGGGATTTGGAGGCCAGCAAGAAATGTACAGCCCTAAAGAGCCATCCTGGTTGTAGTTCCCATTCCAGGCAGTGCTGCAGGAATAGGCTGTGGGGGCAGCCAGGGACCATCCCTGGACCTCCTTGGAGCAGCTGCTGGATCTGGCACCTGGATTCCTCCTGCTCAGGTGAGTTACCTGAGCTGCCTCTCCCTGTGAACTGAGCAGCTGCAGGGCCTGGGCCATTTGCCACTCATTTTGCTTTTCTTCTTTTCCACTGTGTTCATTTCTGGATGCAAAGTGGAAGTTAGAAT
This sequence comes from Emberiza elegans, assembly GCA_024865655.1. Taxonomy (NCBI): domain Eukaryota; kingdom Metazoa; phylum Chordata; class Aves; order Passeriformes; family Fringillidae; genus Emberiza; species Emberiza elegans. The sequence continues at coordinate 8,384,721 of JALJVW010000184.1, read as the reverse complement.
GGTATCAAATGAAGCCTTGGGAGTGTTTTGTTTGCTGTCTCATCAGCTCCTTCTTGTTCTCTTTTGTGATGTGAGAATATGGAATTCTCTCCATGAGAATGTCACGTGGAATACTACAGACAAAATTGGATCAGGTTTTGATCAGGCTCAAGCAATCAGACAAATCCAAGCTCTCGTTTTGTAGAGGAAATACTGAAGAGAACTGAAGTGGAGGAAAAGCTTCATTTTTCTATCTGGAACTGGACCAGTGTAAGTCCCAGCTCTGGGAATGCAGCTGCCCAGTAGTGTGTGCTGTCATTCCCTTCTGCTGGGGAGTAAGTTGTGTTTCACTTCAATGAACACCGTGGTGATGACTTATTTTTAACCAAACATCTTCATTCCTCTCCCACTAGAAAAACACCTAAAACTCTGCTTTTATGTTCACTTCATCTTTGCTGAGGTGAAAGGAAAACTCCATATTTAAACATACAGGGGACAAATGGGGATGTATTTGTCCTAATATTTTCATTTGAATTTCCAGTTTACATGGAAAAGCTGTTTTTTATGGCTCATTAGAATTACTTGGAGCCTGCTGGTGCTTGAGACTTTTACATCTGTTAATCTGGACTCCAGGGCAGTGTGGGAGCTGAACCTGTGCTCCATGGATTTTCCTGGCACAGGCTGGGCCCGTGCCTCATGTGCTGGCAGAGGATGCAGAAAGGACAGTGGCCATTCCAGGTGTCAGTCACACTTCAGGAAATGACAAGATCACCTTGATAAGGACACTTTTTATGTCTGTGTTGCTGTGCTTGTGGGGACAACAGTAACACTGAGACCTTCTTTGTAAATCTGCCCTGGAATGGTTTCATTATACTGAGAACCATCCAGATCCTCCCAGGAGAATGAGTCCTCTGCTCGGTGCTGCGCTCTTCTGCCATCTCAGCAGTGTCCAGACTTCCCAAAATAAACATCCAGGGGCCTGTTGCAGCCACCTGCTGAATGGCCAAGGAGCTGTCCTCCTCCCTTGGCTTGGACTCCCACAGCGGAGTTGCCAGATGGCTGCTGGGGTAAAAACTCCACAAATATTTTCTGTTGGTTCTCCTGGCTGGCTTGGAGGGGACAAAACAAATTGGTTAAGCTTTGGCTGATGTAAGGTGCCATCCAAAAACACTCTAGAAAATGGGTGTTTTATGACTTTATTTGGAGAAATTGTTGGTGGGGAATTCAGAAGCCAAAATAACTGTTTTACTTACGTAAGGTACTTGATAAAACAGCTTTGCACAACAGTCTTGAGAAATGGGCAATGGCTTGCACGCTAAAATGTTTGAATTCTATGCTGCAGTTAACTTCTCCAGATAACTGAAGGGAGAAAGTCCCAGCTGAGTTGTGTTTCCCCTGCAGAGGGTTTTGTGTGCTGGCAGGAGGCTGTTGATGTTGTCCCTTGTCCTGCAGAAGGACACAGGTCCAGACTGGAATGCTGTGCAGAATTCTCCCTTTCTAGCAGGTCGCAGCCACCAGGACAAGCATGTTGTGGTTTTTCTCTGAAGCCTTTTTGACTTTTGCAAGTAGTGCTCTTTGAGCCACAAGGTGTGTCTCTGTTCAGTAACCCTCTGTGGGGTTTTCCTCTGGACTTGGTGATTGATCTTTCTGAACCACAGTGGAGAGTTTCCATTGCAGAGCCTGGTTCAGCTGAGCTCCAGGTGTGACCCCGCTCTCTGTAGCTCCTGCCAAAGGAGCAGGGGAGGAGCAGGAGATGAGGGAGGGGGTGCTCACACTACCCTGACTCTCTCAGGGTTTTTGACCTGGGCTGGGGCAGTGAGGTTGGTGTGGTTGCTCAGGCAAGCTCTTGGCTGTTCAGCCAAGCTGCTGTTCCTTGGCTCTGGGGTTAAAGGTCAGACAGCCACAGCCTCATTAAGCAGCCAGGGAAAATCTCACCCAGAGAAATTAATTAAAATGAGGAGCCAATTACTTGGAGGGAAGCTGTGTGTGCTGGTGTCAGGTGTGCTGGGAGACCTGGCACTAAATCTCATGTTTTCCTTAGTCTTGCCTCCCTTGTGCTGATACTGGCACTGCCCAGCTCAGCCCCAAGCCAGCATGGGAAGTGGTGCATCCTGCTGGAGGCTCCAGTTCCAGTTGGACCCCTGAGCTCTGTGGAGCTTCCCAAGGTGTGTTGGCTGGGTTGCAGCAGGAATTCAGTGGTCCCAGGGGATGTGAGTGACACATGTGGGAGCATCCATAAAGGGTGGTATCTGGAAAACTTTACAGAGGAGGAAAGAGGAACTCTTAGCCCAAGTGGCAAATTAGGACAATTAAAGTAAATCACCAATATCCTCTGAATGTGGCAGAGAGGCATCAAAGTGGAAAAATAAATATCAGGATGGGGGGAGTTTTGAAGAATACAGACATTATAGAACAGGGAGATGTGCCACGCTATTGTTGCCTCCAGAAATTTTTGCAGCTTCCCAACATAAAAACCTTTTGAGTTCATTAAGGTTGAGCTCAGCTGCACATATTAGAATGCTCAGCTATCATGCAGCAGTTCCTTTCTCATGCTCCAGGACAAATACCTGTTTTTAGCACAGATGATGCAAACTTTACATAAATGCAAGCAGACGTGTCCCCAGTTTTTTGCTGCAAGCACAGTGAAACGCCAAGGTTAAAGCAGTTTGCATTCGAATTGTTTCTGACACTGATATGTGACAAATGCCTTGTGGTGTAATTGTGTGTAAATTGATATTAATGTGCAGTCTGCAGCTGAAAAAATGAATATATACACATTATATCCTCTTAATTTCCCTGTCATACAATTACTGTAAACCCCTTTCAAACTCTGCGTTTTTTTTTTAATTTAAAACAAAGAGAAATCAAAAAATTAACCAAGTCTGTTACACTTTGGATGAGGGTTGTGTCTTTAGTAAGATGATTTTATTTCCAGCCAGTGAGTGCATCTGACTCCTGAGGAATAGCGAGAGCCCTCTGGGTTGTGGAGATGGAATTACCTGAAAATCAGGAGCCATTTGCCCAAGGATGTCTGGCAGCTGTGTCTCTGCAAATGGCCTTGGTATCCAGGATTCTAATGGCAATAACTGCAATCTCACCTGTGTTGGGTGTTACCCTGGGTGTGCAGCTGGGTCCTGCTTTCAGAAATCATCCAAATCAAGATTTTGACTTTTTGGGTGTGAACAAACTCTTCCTGCTTTCAGTCTCCTGGTTATTTTGGATGACAGAGGGGAACGTACATTCCTGTTACTGGAGCTTTAGCAACATATTCTTTCCTTGCTTACTGATTTTCTTCCTTTTTACCATATTTTGTTATGTTTTCGGTTGGCCTTGACCACGTGAACTAAAAGATGGTGCTGAAGTCCAATATGACACAACAAGTTGGTGTATTTATTTTTTTTTTTGGTGGGGGGGAATGTAGACAAGTTGACTCTTGATGAGGTCCCGTATTAATGATTTACAGGCAGAACTCGAGTTTAAAGGAGTGGGAATAAAGTAAGCCAGTGAGATCTGCAGCCATGTCTGGCAGGCCAGTGTGCATTGCAGATTTTGAGGAGCATGCTAGAAGCTTCCTGCCCAAGTCCGTGTACGATTATTACAGCTCTGGGGCGGATGACCAGGAAACCCTGGCAGAGAATGTGGCAGCGTTCTCCAGGTAGGAGGATGATTGAAGGCTGGGGTGGGAGGCAGGGGGTGTAAGTTCTGCTTTACTGGTGGATTTAGTGGTGCAATTTTAGATTTCTCTCTGTGAACAAAACTCAATTTTTCTGCAACGTCTTTCTATTTTAGCAAAAAGACTCTCAGCTGATTTTCCGGACAACTCTCTCCCCTTTCACTCCTCCACCTAACAATTTCTGTCAAAAAGCAGTCCCTAAAATCCATTAGCACTTATTTAGTTTTGCCTGCATTTGGGTTCTTTTGTTAAGAGAAATTCTCTCCAGAGTCTTTCAGCTCCAGTATTTAATCAGCCAATGAAACTAATTTCTGCATTTTGGGTTACAGTGCCAGCAAGGGGTTCATGTGGTGGCATTGTACTTTTTAGGTCCTTAGTCAGTTTTGCCTTTTCCTTAGTTCTCCTAAACTGAATTAGTTCTGTGGCCTTCCCAGATGAGGGCTGCAGGAAGGAGTTGCATTTCCCAGCCCTGGGGAAAGCCAGGGCTCAGTCCTGGCTGGCCCAGCTGTGCTCGGGGGTTTCCAGCAGGAGCTCAGCCCTTCACCAGGAGGGGATTCTGTAAATGCTGGGAACTGTTCTAAACGGGTTCTGACTTGGACTGACCCTCTAAACTGTTGTCAAAACCTGGGCTCGGCTCAGCCTTAGCCTCAGAAGCACAAGGTCAGCACAAAGTCAGGGGGCACTTGCTGTGCAAGTGTCACAAATGGCATCCATCAGTTGGCTCCCTCCTCCCAAATGTCCCTGAGCAGGGCAGAGGGAAGGAGGCAGCTGGGGGCTGCTCCCCTCAGCCCAGCTGAGCCCGGTCAGGCTGCTCAAACAGCTGCTGACATCTCCTTGCTTCTGGGGCTCTGCTGGTGCAGGCATTTAACCCCTTGCACTTGGCTTTGCAAAGGCTTTGTCTTCAGTTCCTCTGAGCCTAACAAAACAAACCATGACTGTCCTGGTTTGTCCTTGCTCTTTCTCCCTCCCTGCTTTGCTACTCACTGCTCCAGTTGCTTTTCCATAGGCTCTGGGCCATTCAGCTGAAATCTGATGGAAGTTGAAGGTTGTACAAGACTCTGTGATAATTCATTTAGCAGGATCTCAAAGGTCAGAACCTTAAAATTAAGGACACACATAGAAAAGCTTTATTATGTCAAAAGAAGACAACTCACCTCTAGTGCTTATTCCAGACCTCCTAGCTCCATGCAGAAGCTGCCAGCAGAGAAATTGCCCTGCTCAAACACAGCCAAAAAGATTGCTCTGAGGAGTGAATAGGAGCTGGAGGGGATGGAGTAGCGCTCACCTGATTTTTATTGTACCTTTTTTAATGCTTCCAGATGCTCTGATGCTACTTACCCTCATAAAAGCAAATTGAGACATTAAGGGAAGGACTCTCCAAGGAAGCACTTGCAGGCAATAAACTGCAGGAGCAGTGAGTGTTTGACTTGTAACTGCTGAAGCTGATCATGGTGAGGTGGGATCTAAAGCTGCCAGGGACAGGCTGACAAAGAGCTGGGCACATCCCTGGCTGTGCTGGCATCAGCAGAGCAGGGAGATGAGGACAGCTCTGCTCTGAAGCTGTTCCTGCCACAGGGATGGATTCCTCTGATAAGAGACCTCCTTGCATTGGGCTGGTTGCCTGTGGGCTTCAGGCTTACCTCATCTTTCCTGGATCTCCTATCAGATTTTCAGTAAAACCCTCCAGTTTTAGGTGTTTGAAACTGTGGTGTTTGCAGACAGCCTGGGACTGAAGGAGATGTTCATTAGCAGTGCCTTGAGTGGCCTGAGACATAAGAAGAAATCGGTGACATTTGGTGTGGCTGGAAGTCCCTCAGTGCTGGGTCCCTGCCCCTCAGCAGACTGGGGAGGAAGGGCTGGGAGGTGTTTCTGTCTTTGCTCTCCTCCCTTTGTATTTATCTGACATAAAACAAGATCCATTTTCTCAGCACATGGGATGCTGCCATGAACAGTCCTTAGACCATGTTTGCAATGGCTTCCTGGGAATGCATCTCCAAAAGGTAGAACCTGCTGTAAAGACTGTGTAATATTTTGGTTTGTTAGACCTATTTGACACAAGGGACTTTGAAGAACCCTTCTTTTCCCTTGGATGCTGTTGGGAGACGCATGGCCCAGCTGTTACAGGTGGGGAAGTGCTGCTCACTCTGACCCTCACACAGTCCTGGTGTTCCTGCCTGTTTCTGACTGCAGCTTGTGGGTAAATATAAAGTCAGGTGGACTTTGCACCCCTGAGGCACAAAGATCACCAAGTCAGATGATTTTGTGAAAGACAGGAGTATGTTCAGCTTCGTTTGCCATTATTTCCCCTGTCAGAAAGCTTAGTTGCAGGGTTCAGTCTGATTTAGAAAGTTTGCAGATTATTAAATATTCACAAGTTTAAATGGAAGAGAGAGCACAAAACTGAGCCAGAAGCAGGAATGGTTAACTTGTACCTTTATGGTGCAGGGTTATTCAAGTGAGGTGTGAGGGTGCAAAACCAGTGCTGGGTTCATCTGTGAGTTGTTTATTATTTTTTTGGCAAAGGTTTCATTTCTGGAGAAATAAACAGATGATCTTATTAAGGACTAGTATTAGTCTTATTATTAAGAATGAACCCTAATGGGTGGCTGTGTTGCTGGATCCTGCAGTATCTTTGGAACACTCCATGCAATTTTTGGAGCAGCATAATTCATACTCATTGGGTTTTAAGATGAATGTTTTGGCCTTTTGACCTTGAGGTGCTTTGTGTAATCAGCTCCCAGAGTCCAAGCTGCCTCCACAAGGACAGTGTTTGAGTTTAACCTCAGGTACAGCAGCTCTCCCCCAGCTGCCAGCTCTTCTGGGACTGAGGGAAGAACCAGCACTTGGATGTTGACATCAGCATGTTCCTGCTGAGGCCAGAGAAGTATTTCTTATTCATAGTTCTCAAATGGCCCTGGCAGAAGTGAGGCATTAAGGCCAGAAAGGATGATTTGGGATGGCAGAGCATATGTCATTGCCTGTGGTGCCTTCCTGCCTTCTCCTTGGGTTTGCTCTGCATCCTGGAATGCTGAGTGTCCTCCCAGGCCTGTCTGGAGCTGAAATCCCCTCTGGAGTTGTCACAGAAGTGAGGGGCCTGGATGGAGAAGGGATTTTAGTGACAAGGTCGGGATGCCTTTGGCTCGATGGCATCCAGGAAATCAGTCTGGAGCCTCCCCTCTCAGCATGCCAGGGAGGGGGGATGTGGAACAGGCTCCTGCTAATCCACCCTGCCATGGAATTCCTGGAGCCCTTGGGAGAAGCTGCCTCGTTCTGTCGTGTGCAAGGAGCTGCAGCTGCTGCTTCAGCAGTGCATCATCAGTTCATCAATTGAATTCGTCAGTGCAGGCTTTCTGCAAACCTGCTGTTACCTTATAGCAATTAAAGGCATTGAAATGGCCTCAGAGGTAATTTAAACACTGGTTAGAAAAGCAAGGCTGATGGTGGGACTGGGAAGTTCAGGGGACAAAAGGAAAGGAATGCTTGGAATAATAATTTAGTGGTGTTGTTGTGATGTCTTTCACCTCAGACTCCCAGTGCACCACAAGAAGAGTGTGGATGGCAAAACACGCTGGGAGGGAAGATAACTTTCCCCAAGGAAAAGCAGCTGCTGCTTAGCCTGGCACAGCACCAGCTCCTGAAGGGAAGTGGAGCTGTAGGAGACAGAAGGGCAGCAAGCTGGGTTGGGGTTAGGATGGAGGCTTGGCCTGAGCACTGTGTCGTTTTCCAAATGTGCTTCTTGCCCTGCAGCACGAGGGGATTTGGGACAGCTCAGGAGAGGAACAAGAGGAGCTGCTTGAAAATATGGTGCAGTTTGAAAATTTCAATGCTTTTCCCAGCTGAAAGCAGCCAGTGCTTCCCTCTTACCCCACTGCAAGGTAATTTACAAACAGAAATTTTTTTGAGCGTGGAGAAAAAAGGAAAGAACCCAAAACACTAATCCCCCTTCCTTCCATTTAATCCTTCCTTCCAAACAGCTTTTAGCTGGAGCTGCCTAAATCGGGAGCGCTCGCTGCCTTCCCCTCTGCAGCACCTCCTGCTTCCAGCTGGGAAGAAGGATGCACTCACTCTCACTTGCTGATTGCAGCACGCCAGTGTGGACTTGGCTGGGAAAAGATGTGGGTGATGAGGAGATGATGAATTTAAAAAAAAATAAATCCAAGTTTTTTTCCAAAATACACAGGAGATGTTTCACTGAAGGACTTGGAGGAAGCAGGTGCTGTGTGCAGCCGAGTGAACGTGCCCTGGTGATGGGGAAATGCTGCCTGTGAGCTTTCCTTGCTGCTGGGAAGGGCATTTCCCTGTCCAGACAACTCTGCTTTCAAGTGTCTGTCCAACTCGGAGCTGGAAACACCCGAGTTTCCAAAGCAAGAGCAGGTTTTACTAAAGGATGATGATACTCTGGTCTCTTGGTGTTTTTGTGGGAGTGCTCAGTTGTGGGTCAGGAGCACCCATGCAGCTGGATGCTGGCTGAGAGGATGTGGCCTGATCAGGGATCTCTGCTCAGGACTGCATCACTTCTCTTGCATGCACTGCTGGGGGGATTTTGGCTCCTCCTGTTTCTCTTCCCAGCCAAAAGCACCACAGGGATGTTGTACCTCAGGAGTGACCCTCACAGGCTGGCTGTGAGATGGAGAGGCAGGCACCAATCTGAGAAACCAGGAGCCTGGGGAACAGGGAGATGCTTCACATCCCTCATGCTTTTGGGTTTGACTGCATAAGTCTGCTAGGTTACAAAGGGATTTTTGTTTTCGTTCTTTGCTGAGAAAAGATACCTCAGGGCAGAGTGGAAGCCTTCAGAATGAGGATTAGGAAAAAAAGGGGGAGAAAAAGTCATGTTTTCTTTGTCCCACCCTCAGCCCATCCTCCCCTGAAAAATAACAAATGGCATGAAAACAAGTGTGAGGAGATGTTCCTGCCGTGTGTGTCTTGGCGCTGAGCAGCACAGCTGACTTGCACAGCCACACATCTCCTTCCAAGCATCATAACTGTCCTCCTCCTCCCTGGGGAGCACTGCCTGGAGAGCTGGCACAGCCCCAGGCTCCAGGCCTTTGGAAAGGTGGGTCTCGTCCTGGCTCTGCCCCAGGCTTTTTGGGGAAATGTCTCTTGATCTTTCTATAAAACAGATTTTGTCTTTTTCCCCCGAATTTCCATTTTAATGCTCGAGCTCACCCCTGCTCCCTGTTGGAGGGTAGCAGTGGCTCTGGTTCTCTCTCTGTGCTGGTAATTACAGTATTATCAATCTCGAGCATTCTGGTGCTGAGCAGTTGCTCAAGTTCGGTAATATTAGACCATACACTTTTAATTCTTCTCTGCAATTACAGGTCAGGAGCCATGGGAGCCCTTTTGGAGGCAGGGAGGCCTCGGTGAGGGTCGGTGCTTGCGGGGATGCTTTGGCCTGGCTGAGCTCAGGAGAGGCAGCCCCAGGTGTGGCACCCCCTCTTGTGGCTTCTGGTGGTGGCAGTGCTGTGACAGCGCTTGGATGATGGGACAAATCCCATGGCACACATACCCCAGGAATGCAGCCCTCCTCATAAAACTCTGGGTGTTATGCTGTCTAGTTGATCCCATATTAGGGATCATGGTCTTCAGGTGCTGTTTTGTGGGTGGGAGGAAAAAAAGGTAAATTTCTGTGTGTGCAGACCTGTGGTGTCCAGCCTGGCTGCAGTAATTTCAGGTTAAGTGTGGTTTAGTTTGCTCTGGGTTGGAAAAGGGAGTTCCAGGCCTGCAGGCCAGGCTTGTGTCACCAATAATCCCGTGTCTGTTGGTTCCCTGTCTATGGAAGGGATAACTGAGGGTGGCTGATGACTTTCCCCATGTGCACACAGCCTCTGGCACCCAGTTCTGCCCTGAGGCTTTCAGGGGGCTGAGACTCACCACAACCTCATTGTTTTACAGCTCCTGTCTTTCCCTTCTAACAATACCAGCTAAAAATGTTCCAGGGGTCTCTGCCTCCTTCACCCTCGCTGCTCTTTGGTCCCTCCAGGTGTGGTGCCCTGCCGGGTTCTGCTGCAGCTCTGGGTGGCACAGTGGGGTTCTGACAGCAGCACACCCCGCTCCTGTGCATTCCCCCTGCTGCAGCCCTTTAAATTCGGTGTATCTGTGTGTGTGCCAGGTGGAAGCTGTACCCGCGGGTGCTCAGGGACGTGTCGGTGATGGACCTGTCCACCTCTGTGCTGGGGCACAGGGTCGCCGTGCCCGTGTGCGTGGCCGCCACCGCCATGCAGCGCATGGCTCACCCGCTCGGAGAGACGGCGACAGCCCGAGGTGAGCGGGAGAGGGTGGGACAGGGCAGTGCCTGCCTGGGCATCCCCGCTGGATCAGGCTCCTGCGGGGTCTGAGCTGCTGCTCAGGGCTGGTTCTCGCCTTTGTTTTGAACTCTTTCACTCGTCTGAGTGTGGTTTCCCTATCTATGAAACGGGGTGGGGGGAATGAAGGATGCAAGAGGGAATAATTTGTTGCATATAAAACTGAAACATCTAACTACCTATCCATATGTTCTGTGTAACTGTAAACATTGTCACTGCAGCATTCTTCCTACTAGAGAATTGACTCCAGAAATTCTGAGGCCTTTGTTTGCCTGGCAAAGCTCCTTGCTTGGATGAGAACTCTTTGAGAGCAGCCCAGGGAGGCAGTGAGATAAGGGCCCCTCTGGGCCAGAAGCTGCACAAAGATGTTGCCAGCACAGAGGCTGCAGCTCAAAAGGACATTAACCAGAATTCAGACGGAGAACTGTCTCCTGCTCCTTTAACTCCAGCTGTGGAATGGCACCAAATCTGAGGAAGAGGTGTGGGCTGTGCATTTCAGTGCTCCTGTGCTGAAAAGAAAAGACTACAAAACCTGAATAGGTTATATTAATTATATTAGATATTTTAAAAAGCAATACTCCTGTGCATGGCTGGGTTATTCCATCTGGCAGCGTTTCCATGCCCAGAGCAGCAGATGCTGGTGTGAACCAAATTGAATCCTCAGCCCTGCAGTGGGGGCTGCTCTCAGCTCTCATCGCTGTGATGTGCTCGGGGTGGGCTGCAGCGCTCTGTGAAAAACACACCTCTCCCGTTTCACAGCACGTCCGGGGCCGCGCTTTTCCCTTCCCAGGAGCTGTACGAGGAGCCGCCGGTGGTTTCCCTGTTTGTAGGTGCCGGTGCCCTCCACGCGATGGCGCTGCAGCCCCTCGGATCGCGCTGGAAGGGCCGCCCTGCCGCTGCCCCATCCCTGGGCAGCTCCCGCGGATCCCTTCTGGGCAGGTCCTGCGGGGAGGAAACTCTGAAACACTAAGTGCAAACATTTAATGCAACGGTGAGAGCGAGATTTGGAACACCACGTTCAGGATGTTTCTTAGCAAGGATTCCCACTGATGCTGCAGCCCGGCCACGTTTTAAGGCATAAGTCCTCAATGGCATGCAAAGTTGGGTGGTGCAATAAGGCTGGGTACCACATTTGCAAACTTTAACACATGATTATTGCATTTAATGTTTCTGGGTTTTCAAGCTGGCACAGCTCAGTGTACTGGCACCACCAGAAGTTGGAATGTGTGGTCCAGTAAACTTATCCATTGGAGCTGGTGAATTTTTCATTGCTTTCAAAGGATGGGCAGTATTAAAATCACATCCTCTGTATTGCATTGGCATTTGGGGAGAAAAAAAAATAGGCTTTGGTTTTGTGCTGTTAGAGGAGGAGAGGGGCACTTGGTGCCAAGCTTTTGGTTTGACCTTATAAGATGACAGAAATCAGCTGTACACATTTGGTTTAAGGGTTCTCTTACACTTGGGACACTTGGGATCAGGGGGTTTGCCACATCCAACTTCTGTTCCAGAGGTAGCACAGGGTTTAAGTGAACAAACTTTAACTCGGCTTCTGCTTCAGCTGCACGGGTTTGCACAAGCCAAGGAAGCCTGATCCATAACCTGTGGCTCCTGCCAAGCCTGGCATGCTCCCTAAGCCTGGCTTTTCTTGGCTCCGGTGAGCAGGACGTGCTGTTTGGGGTGGTGCCTCTGCCTCTGTGGTCCTTGAGAGGCACAGAGTCCTGCCCCTTCCCAGGCAGTGCCCTGGCTCCTGTTGGGGCACAGCAGCTCCCAGAGGAGCCTCCCTGTGTGCCACCACTGCCTTGACCCCAGGGGTAATCCTGGCTCTCACCACGCTGCCCTGCAGAGCAGGGAGGTGAGGAGAGCAATGACAGCTCCTTCCCTGAGCATTGAGAACAATGCTTGAGGAATTTCCTGGAGTGACAGGAATTGTCTTGCTTGGAGCTGCTCTGCTCTCCCGGCAGGTTTGGCCACGTGCTGTAGGGTAAATGTCCCCTCTGGGGACAAGGGCATGTCATGTGTCCCTCAGACCTCCCTGCCCTCAGCTTCTTGCTCTGGGGCTTGTCAGGGTCTGGGGGCTGCTGCTTCCTGAGGGATGCTGTCCCACAGCAGCCAAGCTGGTGGAGGGGGTGTGCACCTTCCCAGAACAGGGCAGGGTCTGACAGCTCACCTGGAACACCCCTTCACGGGCAGTGCTTTTGTGTTAGTAGAATCTTCTCTAGGAAAATCATCCAATGGTCATTTTAAGAGTCGCTGGTGACAGGCCAGCCAACACAATGTGAGTTATTGACAGGTTAGGTGAGCCCACTCTGAGCACAATAAACTGCAGTCACGGTCAAACCTTGCACAGCCTCACACCCACGTGTTGCATTTACATGCACTCCTGTTCGCTAGACTTTAAAATAAAAAATGAGTTTTTAAAAATGTCTATGCAGGCTGTAATAAAGTTGCTCCTCAGTTTTCTCTGACATTTGTCTGAATGTAGCAGGAGTCCTTCCTTACAGAGAAAGCTTTCTTGTCCTTGAAACAATTTCATGCACCTTGGCAATTGTCCCAGTTTTTCTAGGTCTTCCTTCAAGTGTATTCCCTGGCATTTTAGTTGTAGTTCATCAGTGTATGTGGCAATTGTCCAAAGAATGGATTTTCTGTTCAGTAGTGACTGAAAAATTGGGAGGAAAATTGTTTTGGATTAACTGAAATGTTTCATTTGATCCAAAACATAATGTTTTATTTCATTTTCCTACTGGCTAATGCTTTTAGCTATAGTTCTGTTTTGAAACAAAAGTGTCAGCTCAGGAGAAAACATTTCCATTTTGAAAAGATCAACACATGACATTTTGACTTAGGTTTTCTTTTCTCATCCTTCCCACTCCAATTTCAACCTCTTTGACTAAAAATATTTGCCAAATTGGATGAATAATCTTAGCCACTAAAGAGCAAAAGGTTGTTCTCTAAACACTTTTCAATGGAACTCTTCTGATTCTGTGGGATCTTTTTCCTCTTGCTTGTCCATCAGCAGATTCCCTGTTCCTCCAAGCCAAGGCATTCCTTTGCCACCCTGACTTTGCTGTGCTTGCAAACCAACGTGACCCCCATGTCAACCCACCTCGAGTACCCTGACTCAAAATCCTGTGCACCATCCAGCTGCTCAGCAAGAAATAGCTGAGCTTTTTGCAACTTAATTGATTATGAACAGATCCATAGCATTATTTTACTGAGGTCTGTGTTTATAGTCCTGCTCATTCCATATTGCACTTGATGGGTGGTTTAAATTCCTGTTTGCACCTCACTGCAGCATTGCAGTTCCTTGGCTTCTCCTTGGATGGCAGAAAATCAGGCTGAGAACCCAACTGTGCTCTTGGCCAGGTCTTTTGGGAGCTGTCACTGACAGTGCTCAGGCTGGAGTTTGTGTTTGCCCTGGGCAGCTGCACTCCTGCCCCTCTCCAGGCTGCTGCTGACACAGGAAGGGTTTCACCATCACCTGCGCCCTTTGCTCTGCCAAATGGAGCACAGGAGTGCTGACTGCAAAGCTGTTCTAGTCCCCCTGCTTTACAGAGTTCCTGGCAGCTCTGTCATTCCCACTGGAGAGGGAGCAACACCTTGGTTCCTTTGGCTCTTAACAGGTTGCTGCTGTGCTTTTTCTCTCTGTGATGCAGAGCACTGAAATTTGGCTTTCCTCTGCCCTTCAGACATGGCTGTGACTGGGACAGAGGGATTTGGCCATTTATTGCATTTTGTGCTCAGCCACAGTGAAAGCAGCAGGACTTTGCGCCCACCTGTTACCCGTGTGGTGATCAAAAGGTGAGGTTGATTTTGAGATACGCAAATTAATGTCACTTGAGAGCCATGGAGAGGACAATATTCAGGTGGGACAGCATGGCCTGGGCTGACCCAGCCTGGATTCCCCTCGAGAGTGGCATGGCTGGGGGACTCAGTGCTGCAGGTGTGCCCAGGCAGCCTGGCATGGCAGGCAGATCCCAGATCCATTTTGGCCACGTGTCCCTTTCCCTCCAGCCCTCTTGTGCAGCTGACAAAAGGCATTGTGTCAGTAAGAGAATGGCAGGCACCGCTCTCACACGGGGCTTGGTAAGGGCTGAGGGAGGAGAGGCTGGCAGGGATCTCTCAGCCAAGTGGGGTTTGTCAGGAGAGCAGCGTTGAGTTCTTTAAACAACTCTGTTTCTTGGGAGATGCAGCTCCCAGAGCACGGCTGCTGCTCCTGAGAAATGCCACTGTGCCAAAAGGACATGGTGTTGATCCCCAGGAATGTCCTCTGGCCCTTAGCTTGGGGACAGTGGATTCTCTGGATTCAGGGAAAAATGCCTGCAGTGGGGCAGTTTGACTGCTGGGCTCCAGAGATGCCCCTAAAAGGGAAATAATGGGAATTTACCCAGCGAGAGGAAAGCAGTTCCCATTCCCATACAAGGTAGCCCCAACAAAATCTGCAAGCTTGAGCTGGGCTCCTCTCCAGTGCCCTCCCTGAAGTGTTCTTCCTCTGAGCTGCCCACAGGGCCAAATTCCACACCCTTCCCAGACCTGGGAAGGAAGTGATGCCCCACCAGATGGGAGGAGGATGCTCTGAGGCTTCAGGATGGAAAAAGGGCTAAGAAAGGTCACTGCAATGTTCCTCACTGGGACTCCCAAGTTCATCCTGTCCCATTTGTTGCTGTGTGAAACACCTCAGTTGAGTTCCCCAAGAGCGTGAATGGCTTCCAAGTGCCAGAGGGCAGGTTTGCATTGGGGATGAGGGAGAGATTCTTTACCTTTCGGTGATCCCATGGACTCCCCCAGCTCCCTGTGCGTGGCTCCTGCTGTGCTCTCTGCCCTGTCACAGAGCCCAACAGGAGCCTGCAGGGTGTGCAAGGGTGAATGTGTCCTTTGGGCAAGGCTCAGGTTTAAAAGAAGACCTGGAAAAAAAACCCAAAAACACATAAAAAACAAGCACCTAAAAGCAATCATGCAATGGCATGAGGAAAGGCTGGTTTACAAAAACATCTCATGCTTAAACTCTGGCACATGTCACATATTGCAGCAAGAGCATCCTGTGGGAATATGGCTGTAGTAGGACTGATTCGAAATAATAAATAATTCGCAACACCCCAAAAGTGATGTGTAAAATACGGTTGTTAGAGGAAATGAGTTGCTTCTGTTTTCTTCAACTGCAGCTAAATGTGTGAGAAGTTGGCGTGTATTTTTAGAGAAACCTAATTTGAGGTAGAAAATAAACCCAAGCAAACCTGGCAGCACTTCAGGCCTCTGTATCTCATGGTTTTAGAAGTCTAGAAAATTGTCAAAATAAGCTTTAAAATGATCAAGATCAAGCACAGATTGACCAAAACTGGAACTGGGGATTTCTAAAGCCTTGAAGAATTTTGTCTGTGGACTTTGGATTTGCCTGAGAGATCTGAACTGAGTGTGTGGAGCTGGTGCTTCACCAGAGAGCTGTGAACTTTGCCAGAGAGACGAGGGGAATTTTGTGAGCATGCTTGCATGAAAATGCCATAACCCCGTTTGGGATGGCTGAACTCTCATTGAACCAAACTGCTTAAACCTGATTTAAGTAAGAGAAAAGCACGATTTTCTGTGTTGCTACATGGGCAGCTAAGTTGAAAGGATATGATGATATCCAGTGATTTATATCTTCTCTTCAACAAAAATGTTTTATTGTGCTGGTTCTAACTAAATTTTTGCTTTTGCAATAGAGGTAGACATGGGAATAAAAGGCAAAAATGGAAATAAATGGATACCTAAAGGCAGATTGAACCATAACATTTACATTTCTCCCTTATCTGATGTGAGGGTTTTGCAATTCCTGGGTTTGCAGCATTCCCAATGTAGAGGGAATTGTGTCCAGTAGTTTAAAGGAGAGGCAGGGGATGGTTACGAACTGGAGAGGTTTGGGTGATTGCTGCTGGATTTCCAGTGAGGGAAAACTGGCTGGTGGCCCTGGGAGGGTGTAACCAATTTGTTTGAATAAGCTGTTCATAAGTTTCCACTCCAAGAGGCTTGTAATCCTTATTTAATAAAATGTTGTCATAAAGACCACTTCTTAATTCCTCCATGGGCTGGGGATGACGTCTTGAAACAGAGGTCCATTTACATTAAAAATATGCATACTGTGGTAGACCTAGGAAAACAAGGCTTTCTATAATATTTCTGAGTTTTACAGCGTGTTTTCCTTTTATTTTACAATAAGTGACAGGTTACTCCAAAAAGAATGAGTGATAGATTCAGGAAAACTTATCATCTGTATGAGGGGAGCTGGTACAGGCTGGGCTGGCAGCCTGTCACGGTTTGACACTGGCAGAGTCTCAGGAGTTTGCAGTTTATTGCAGCCCCAAGACACGTGGGAAGTCTGTTTTGGCCTGCAAGTTCAAAGAATGAGTTGGAGTTCTTCAGTTTTCGGTCTCAGAGTTGTTTATTGTATCTTACCTATAAAAATTTTTCTGCTGTCCAGCCGAGGTCCGTCCAGCAGGACAGCCAGAGGCGCTCTGGGTGTGTTTTGTCTGTGGACTTTGGATTTGCCTGAGAGATCTGAACTGAGTGTGTGGAGCTGGTGCTTCACCAGAGAGCTGTGAACCTGGGGCAGTGTTATCCCTTTATACTACAAACATTATACCATTGTTTACATTATACAATGTTTACAATTACTTTCCAATACCTATCACCTATGTTAGACAGTGAGCTTCTACTCTAAACCAATCCCTAACATCACAGCAGATGATGGAGGTAGAAGAAGAAGAAAGGCTGGACACGCCCAAGTCCTTCCATCTTGTCCCTGAAACTCCTACTCTAAAAACCCTAAAATCTACTTTTCACCTAGTGATAATTTTATTATTAAACTACTTAAACTCCTGTGGCTTTCGTTTTCATACAAAGCTGGTAATTTGCTCCCCTGGCAGGGGTCCTGGCAACTCTGGACACCCAGAGGGATGCCCTGAGTTCTGACAGCACAATGCCAGTGCCCCCATGAAAATATATGCTCCCTGGTGTCTGCTGTGAGATGTGACCGGGAATAGAGGAAAGCAGGCTCCAGCTTAGGAATAAGCATCCCAAAAAAACCTGATTTCCGCCCGTGCAGAGGGCGAGTTTTGGGAGGCAATGTGGCAACATCCAAAAACCCGGAAGCTTTAAATTTATTTATTTGCGACTCTCCCTTTGTGTTCCCGTTTCGAGACTGTCGCTCTGTGTTCCTGCAGCCTGCCAGGCCGTGGGCACGGGGATGATGCTGAGCTCCTGGGCCACGTCGTCCATCGAGGAGGTGGCGGCGGCGGCGCCGGCCGCGCTGCGCTGGCTGCAGCTGTACGCGTACAAGGAGCGGCGGGTGACGGCGGCGCTGGTGCGGCGCGCCGAGAGCGCCGGCTACCGCGGCATCTTCCTCACCGTGGACACGCCGTACCTCGGCCGCCGCCGCGCCGACGTGCGCAACCGGTTCCAGCTGCCCCCGCACCTCAGGTACCGCCGCTGCTGCCGGCCGGGACACCGGGACAGCACCGCGGGGTGCTGGGGCTGAAGGTGGTGCTGGGAGCGGCCCTGGGGCGCTGTGCGTGTGTCTGCCTGGGCTGGGGTCTGCTCTGGGCACGACCTGGTGCTTGGCACACCAAAAGGTGCTGTGCCCGGCAGGCTGCTGAAGTAAGAGACATGGGGCAATTCTTTATGCACGGGTTGACGTGTTCTTGGCGAGAGCCTGGAGTGGCCTGCTCTGATGCTGAACTGGGATCCAGCAGCAGAATTGGCTGGGCTCCAAAAGTGGGCCAAAACTCCCTTCCAGAAGATGTTATGGTTCTCTCTGTGTTGTCCTGTGACACTGCTCTGGCTCCAGGGCCACGTTGCTACTGACTGCAGAGCCCCTTTTTGAGCAACTCCAACTCTTCCTTTACTCCAATACAGACACATGTGGATATCAGTCTTCCTAAATTCTCCATGAGGGCAGGTTTTACCCCACAGTGTGTTTTGGGACATTTTCTGTGTCTTGGAAATTGTGGCATCATGATTGACTTCACTAATTCTAGTTCCTCCGCACTGCAGGGCCAATGAGGAATTGAATTTTAACAGAGTTAAACCAGAATTTTAGCCTTACAATGATGTTTAAGGGTGCTGATTTGCCTGGCCTTTTGTAAATACAAATTGATAGACTGTAGAGACTCCCCTTATAAATACATGCTGAAGTGCTGGAACAGTTCTAGCAGCCAAGCACTGGCTGGAAGAATATTTACTCGATGGGATATCCAAGACTTGAAGCTAAAAATCTTGTGAGGTTCTTGCATGTAGATCTTGGTAAGAAGAACAGTCTACCATGGCACATGTTAGAATTATTTAGAGCATGAAAATGAACACAAAAATGAAGAGACAAAGAAAATAGCTTAATGTATTTTGAAGCAGATAAACTTTGAGGTGAGTTCTGGGTGAAAGCTGGCTTTGAATATTATCAATGAAGTTGATTTGTTCTTCCTATGTCTCCAAAGACTGTTGTGTTGTACTGGACACACATTGTGAGTAACATGTACTTAGCAAGAATCACATCCAGATGTTTTTCTTCATTTCCATACTGTTCAAAAGGAAGATAAGCCGTGGGGCTCTGCAGTGAATCTGATTCTCTACCTTGCTGGCTAAAACCCCTCCAGAGCTTGGGGTGCTGGGTCTCCCCCATGCACTTGTGCTTGTAGCTAAGAGATGAAAGTTGACAGAGGAACTGAACTCTGCCCTGATCTCTCTGTTAAACTACAGTTTTAGGGGGAAAGCACCAGAAAGCAAAAAAGCCCTAATGCATCCAACATGAAAACGTACCACACTGGTATGTGTGTGCCCTGTGTTGTAATTGTGCTAGAGATCTGTGTTTGACATATTATCAATATACACTGACCTTTTACTCTGAAAGATAAAATTAGGAGTTATGAAAATAGCTTACTTTTTAGGGGCAATAGAATTTTAAGACCTGGGGTTGAGGAGTTCTTGAATGTGAGTCCAACAACCCAAAGACATTTGAGGAAAGCAGGAGACCAGTTCTGAAGCACTTTGACCCCACCCCAAGTATATTTGTTATATTTGCCCAAATCTAACAAGGTTTTGAGTGAACAGGATGAAATAATAAGAAATGGGAGTAATCCTTAAAGGTTCCAATTCATCTCTGCAGATCCCTGAGTGCTGCTTGGGCAGAGCTTTGTTGCAGAGGCCATGGTGAAACTCTCCTAGCGCGGGGCTCTGCTCATTTATGTGATAACTTTTTCTTGGCTTCGGGTTTTCAACAAAGTTTCAAAGCAACAACAAGGTGCCATTGTGCTCTGAAATGTATGTAAGGCAACATTCATCCAAGTGTTGATCTGTATTTTGCAGGCCAAGAAAAACAACAGTTATTTATATAATCTTATCCATGGCTCTGTTTTTCTCTGGGCACCCCACCCTCCACAAACCAACAGCTGAAAAGCTGGATCTTGCTGAGAGCCCGCTCCTTTCTCATTTGCTTCTGGGCCTGGAGCTGAACAGAAAAGCCATGTGAAATGCTGCTTGTTGCAGGCATGAAATCAGCAGTGAAACCAGCCAGGTTCCATGCAAAAACACTCATGCACTTCCCAAAATGTGAAATGTGAGTATTAAATAGCCCAATGTGGAACTGGACACAGTTTCCGAAGAGCAGGGGCAACTGGGACATGGATGTGCTAGAACCTGGGAGATTTTGTTGCTGAAAAACCCAAGTAACAGCAATGTTTTCACATGAGCTTCCTTTCCTCTCTACAAGGAAATGTACAAAAGGGGGACACAAGGTAAACAGGCTGGCTGTTAGCCTTATCGGACAGATGAAAATTCTGAATTCTTGCAAAGCTTCATGGACATCCATCTTATTCCATGAAGCATAAGAAAACTTTATTTCCTCCTTGATCCCCTATTCCTCTCACAGCTGAATTCCCTGGATTTGAAAAACAAAACCCAATCCTATTTATTTTGCTATAGAAGTCAGACTATTACCTTGGGCTAGAAAAACTTGCCCCAAAGTTATCACAAAACCATCACAGAAAGATGGAAAGGCTTGGGTTGGACGAGACATTAAAGATTATCAAATGCTTTGTCAGCCAAAGGTTTTGGCTCACTGAGGAGTGGGATCTGATGTGCTGGGACTGGCTGGTTTTGCTCCTGCCCCGCAGCGCAGCGAAGCTTTACCCCAGGCATACTGAATGCTGCCTTTAGGGACCCATGGTGACTGCAGCAAATCCTCCTCAGACTGTTTTTCTGTGTCTTCTGTCACTTTTTAGCCTGAAGAACTTCTCGAGCAGCGAGCTGGCCTTTTCCTCAGGGAAGGACTTTGGAGAGGACAGCGGGCTGGCCGTGTACGTCGCCGAGGCCATCGATGCCACCGTCAGCTGGGAGGATGTCAAGTGGCTGCGGGGGCTGACCTCACTGCCCATCGTGCTGAAGGGGATCCTCAGGGGTGGGCAGCCCTGCTGCTTCCTGGGGGAGGGCAAGGGGAGGGCTGGCACTTCCTCCTGCACTGCCAGGAGCCCACCAGTGAAGGTGTTTGTGGGGGCAGCTGCCTAAAGAAGTGCCTGGTGTTGTCACCAGCGCCACCATTAACACCATCATGCCAGTAATTTTGTAGTGGACAAAATCATTCGGCAAAGGAATTTCTTACTGATGAGTTCTGGAATGTAATAGAGAAAATAAGGGCTGGCAACCAAGGTGGCTGCTGATCCAAAGGGATAAAATGTTCTGCTCCAACATTTTAAGCTACTTTTCTGGTCTCATTACTTAAAGATAAAACCTTTTTCTGTGTTGAGGCAAGGCTTTGGAAGGCTGAAGCCCTAAGGTGGCTTTGCATGAGCTGACAATGGTTTTCTTAGTGATTCCCTGATTGTGGTGTCTACAAGCTCCCATTTACGGAGGGACACATCCTGTTTGGGCTTTTTCCTAGCTGATGATGCCAAAGAAGCTGTAAAGCTTGGGGTAAACGGGATCCTGGTGTCAAATCATGGAGCACGACAGCTTGATGGGGTCCCTGCTACTGTGAGTACTGATGCCAATATGCTCCAGTAATCTCTAATTTTCTCTGCCTTTTTGGCTTCTTGTTTGCTTTCTCTGAATATGTGGAAGCTGGAGGAAAATCTTGGAATAAGTGTTCTATGCCTTAAGCCATTAGTAATAACCTCTCTCCACTTCTCTATGGATGTCACATCGTACTCTGAGTTAGACACAGCCTTTCCTTGGTAGATCAAATTGGAAAATATTTCAGAGGTTTTTTTCCACTCTCCTCTTCCACATCTTCTTTCTCATTCTTTTTTGAAAAGAAAAATTGCCGTTTGCCATTTGCAGCACACTGAAAGTTGTATTAGGGTCGTTTTCCCTCTTTTAATATTCTTTGGAGGCTTCTGAAAAATTGCAGTTAAGGAACAGCTAAAGGCAGAATGAAACTCTTCATTTTTCTCCTTTCAAGTATTTTCACCTTTGGAAAAGGGAGAGAGTGGTTAAATTACAGATTTTCCTTTTTCCTTTTCCTTGTCGTGCTACCCCATGACTTTTCCAAAGGTGAAAGGGATTTGAGAATTTCTCCATCGGCAAAAAAGAAAGAAGTAAAGGAAAATGAAAAAGTATGTGCTCAGGATGAAGGAAAAACCCCAAAATTCCAGTCATCACTCATCTTGCTTCATTTGGTGTGGGAAAGCTGCACAAATAAAAAGAGAATGAAAGGGAGGGGAATCAAAGCCCAGTTGTGCCTCTCTGAGTATTTCCAACATGTTCTTGATGAAAAACCTCCTGTTTTCCATGCTGGTTCCCTGTGGGGAGAGGGGAACAGGTCCTCTTGTCACCTCCTGGGAATCCATTCCCCAATTTCACTGAGAGCATTTGAAACTCCTGGGCAAGCCTGCGTGTGAGGTAATCCAACAGCAACAATGTATAAGGTTGTTAAAAACATCATTTTGAGGAACCCATGAGAGCTCAAGAAATACAAATTAATTTTTGACAGCTGCAGCTGAAGAGAAATTTGCAAACTCCTTGTTAGGGGTTACTCCTTTGCCACACCACAGGGCAGAGGAGAACTGCTAAAACTGATGTGTTCCCTGGGTTTATGGTACAAAGAACACTACTTCACAACGCCTGTTTTTATAAAGAATCTGTATCAGGTCATGTTAAATGGTTCTGATTTAGAAACATAATAATTTGCTTCAGTTTCGTGGGGTTTCAGATCGTGAGCTGAACCCAAGCTGGTCAATATTTCTAGTGTCTAGTTACACATTGAGGAAATCTATGTTTTAATTACGGTTTGCATCATGCTTTAGTTATTAGAGCACTTTAATGTTGGTATGGTTTGTCAGGATGTAGAAAGTGGTCTCTGGATATGGAAATAGATCCAAAATATGTCTGGCAAGAGAGCAAAACCAAAGGGAGGGGGAAAATCACAGCAAGTGCCAAACTTCAAGAAAATTTTAATCCAAATCTAAAAACAAAGTGCACTTTCAAGTTTTTTCCCCCCATCTTCTAGTCATTTTTATCCATTAGAAAGGAAATGAATTACATCCGTATTTGAAAGATGTGAATTTGTGTGTCTTTTGTCTTACTTCCACACACTGTTTCCAGTCTCCTTAATGCCTGGCTTCTGGTGGTGTTCCTTTCCTGATTTTCATGAATAGGAACTATTTAGGTGGCCTTGTAGGAAAATTTGCCCTTTAATTAATGCTCCAGGCTTGAATTTAGGAGGCTCATCCTTTCATTGGGACCTGGCATGGCAAGAGGGATTATTTAATTCCCTGGTTACACACTTGTAACTTGAGAACAGCGAAAATACTTTCCCCCCTTCCTTGTGTCACTGGTGTAGGGGATGAGCTGAGAAAAGGGATGAGCAGAGCTCAGTGAAAGCAACATACATGTGCACTAAAAGAAATTACTTCCCACCTTGCTCAAAGCTTAGAGGAAAGTTCATTTTTTCTTAAATTAAGAAAAATAAAAACCTTATATTTTCTCTGTAGTCATTCCTGTAATTAGATGCATTTTCAAAAGGGAAAATGCATTCATTAAAACTTTTCAGCTAACTCTTAAATTCTTCCAGGCATGTGCTTCTCTCACTCCTTGTCTGTAGGTACAGTGCCTGCCTCTGGGCTGCTGAGCTGGCCCTCAGGATAAATGAATGGGAAATTTAAACTGGGAGGCAAAGATGATTATTTTAAAAGTGAGCTGATCCAATTTCATCCCCAAATTAGTGAAGACTGGAAATTTGGGAGGTAACACCACCAAAGGCTTCCTTAGTGCTGCTGTTTCATATATTCTGCATAAGAATCAGATACTGGCTTGTGTCAGATATGTGTCATGGGGTCAGATGGCCACTTTGTGAGACCCTGCTGATTCTCATTCTGTTTATGTGACTCTCCAAATAAATCTGACCTTTGTATGTACCTTCTACCCTGCAAAGTCACTGCTGGTTCTCAATACAAAGCTGTGTTATTTGGGTGTATATTTAGGCATGCAACTGCTCATTAAGCTGCTGTAAAGCTTGGATCCTGTGTGTAAGAACTGGCTCAAAAAATAAATAGAGTTTCAGGAGCAGCCAAGCTGTGTTCCTGGTTTCTCTCTCCTAGATTGATGTCCTGCCTGAAATCGTGGAGGCTGTGGAGGGGAAGGTGGAGGTGTTCCTGGATGGAGGTGTGAGAAAAGGCACGGACGTTCTCAAGGCCCTGGCTCTTGGTGCCAAAGCTGTTTTTGTTGGGAGACCTGTCCTCTGGGGACTGGCTTATCAGGTAAGTGAGGGAAAGCCCAAATGCACGACTTCAGATCCCTGGATTCACTGCTTAGCCTTGTCAAATGCACATGCATGTGTCTGTGTGCACAGAGGAGTGTGTGTGATGCATCTGTGTGCATCTAGATCATCTGATTTGCTGTTTGCTAAAATTTGCTATGACCAGCCCTCAGGATTTACGTTTGTGCAGAAAACCTTTCTTGGCACACATACACATGTCTGTGCCTACACACACAATCATACACATAATAGTTCTCATTGTCTCCTAATCTGCCAGGGTGAAGAAGGAGCAAAAGAAGTTCTCCAGATGCTGAAGGAAGAGTTTCGCCTGGCAATGGCACTGACAGGTGGGACATCGACATTTCCTCTCTGAAATCACGTTTTCTCATTTGCCCCAGGCAAGGTGCTATAGCAACTTGCATGAGGGGAATGTTTGCAATCTAAACAGGTTAGTCTGTGGAGAAATGGGAAAAAGACTTGTTATCCCTACCTTATAAATGGGGAACCGAGTAGATTAGGTGAAAACATTATTTTGTTTTTTTTTTTTTTCACAAGGAGAGCAATAAATCCATAGAAAAGTAGTGGCAAATCTTTGGTTGCTGAGGGGTGGATTTCATCTGACAGAATGGAGATTTTTATGGGGCAGATAAAGAAAAGGCTTAGAGTGAGTTGGAAAATCAGGGGCTTGAACTGATCTGCAACTTCTCCTCCAGGATGCCGGAGAGTAGAAGAAATTGGCAGGACACTGATCCGAAGACATCAAGCATTGTTTTCCAAGATTTAGGTCTGAAGACTCCTGCCTTGTGCATTGCCTGTTGTGCTTCCAGACAAAATCCAACTGCATTCCCTCTGTGGGCCTCCTCCTGCAATCCTGACTGAGGGAATGCTCTGCTCTGTAGCAAATCACTTGCTGAAGAAAGAACTCAAAGCAAATTTTACAGGTGCTTCCAAATCTCTCAGGCTCTTAAGGAAAGCTGTGTGATTAGAGATGGGCCTTTATACAAGACCAGCACAGAAACTTCAAGGTGTTTTGCAACAAATGCTGATAATTAATTTCCATGCCTGGGAGTAATTTAGCTGTTAAAGTGAAACTATAAACAAAATGCTGAAATTTAAAATGCAAAAGATGCTTCTTGCTCACTGTTTAGAGAAACTAGACTGTAGATTGTAGAGATTAAATCTTGCTTTCTTATGAACAGAGTGTCCTTTCCCTAGTGACTTTATAAGCATCTGGGCTTGTGGCACGTAGGCTGTAGGAGCCCAGAGGACTCTTTGTTGTGAGGAACTAAAGAGCAAAGCAAAACTGGGGAAATTTGGGGAAATTCAGCTTTCATTCAATTCAGTTTAAGTGGCACAAGCCCCTCTGCAATCAGACAGCTGCTATGTACCTGCATTGGATGTGTGTCAGATCCTTGGCTACTGCGAGTCCCTGTAGCCCAAACTGTGCCAGCTGCATCCACTTGGAGCTCCGAGTCCCATTTTTCACCTGGACTGATTTGCTAATAGTGGCAAGGGAAGGCTGATGCTGCCTGGGACAGTTTGTAGAATTTGCAGCCATGTGCAAGAGGGAAACTTGAAGAATTGAGGCATTAACCCATGACTTGGGAAGAGCCTAGTGGCTCTATTGAGATTCCATGCACATCCTTCAGTCAGATAAATCTTGGTATTCTTCACTCTGCTCATGAGGAAAATGCAGAGACACACAGGATTTGTGCCTCTGTGTTCTGAACTCCCCAAATATCCACTGAATTCAGGAGACATTTTGCAGTTGTAAAGAATAAAGGAGGTAAGACTGTACTGTTCTCACCTTGGGTAAAACCAAGTCTAGCCTTTATACAAGACCAGCACAGAAACTTCAAGGTGTTTTGCAACAAATGCTGATAATTAATTTCCATGCCTGGGAGTAATTTAGCTGTTAAAGTGAAACTATAAACAGAAATGCTGAAATTTAAAATGCAAAAGATGCTTCTTGCTCACTGTTTAGAGAAACTAGACTGTAGATTGTAGAGATTAAATCTTGCTTTCCTATGAACAGAGTGTCCTTTCCCTAGTGACTTTATAAGCATCTGGGCTTGTGGCACGTAGGCTGTAGGAGCCCAGAGGACTCTTTGTTGTGAGGAACTAAAGAGCAAAGCAAAACTGGGGAAATTTGGGGAAATTCAGCTTTCATTCAATTCAGTTTAAGTGGCACAAGCCCCTCTGCAATCAGACAGCTGCTATGTACATGCATTGGATGTGTGTCAGATCCTTGGCTACTGCGAGTCCCTGTAGCCCAAACTGTGCCAGCTGCATCCACTTGGAGCTCTGAGTCCCATTTTTCACCTGGACTGATTTGCTAATAGTGGCAAGGGAAGGCTGATGCTGCCTGGGACAGTTTGTAGAATTTGCAGTCATGTGCAAGAGGGAAACTTGAAGAATTGAGGCATTAACCCATGACTTGGGAAGAGCCTAGTGGCTCTATTGAGATTCCATGCACATCCTTAAGTCAGATAAATCTTGGTATTCTTCACTCTGCTCATGAGGAAAATGCAGAGACACACAGGATTTGTGCCTCTGTGTTCTGAACTCCCCAAATATCCACTGAATTCAGGAGACATTTTGCAGTTGTAAAGAATAAAGGAGGTAAGACTATACTGTTCTCACCTTGGGTAAAACCAAGTCTAGCTCTTTGCCTGTCTCACCTCCCTTGCAGGTATGGCAATTTTACAGGGAGCAGGGAAAGGCCACACAGGTTTTGAATATCTTGCTGTGAAAATGTAATGTTCACTTTTAAAGAAGACCAAAAAAGAGAAAAAACCCTTAATTTCATGGTTTCACTGACATCACCAGCTCCACCATTTGTTTCCCATCAGCCTCGTGCATTCTGACTCTCCCACTTTGTTCAGTTTGAAATATTCCTTACTGAGCTTTAGAGGCAGCTTTGTAATGAAATGATGGAATATTATAATGCGAACTAAAGCTGGGGCTGGAACTCGAAATGGGGAGAAAACCCAAAAGGCCACATGCTTGCCCTCCAGTTGTAAAATCTGTACTCTTATTTACTGCAGAATGTGGTCTGTTGTGTGAGAGTTGCGTAGCAACAAAATAAAGTTTATCTGTGCAAGGAAATATGAATGTTTCTCAGAGAACAGAGAAACATAATTTCTGGTGTTTACTGCACTTACCATATCTGTTGCAATGTGGACTGTGTCAGATGTCAATTACAGACTAACTTTGGCAAGACTGTTTATTTGGGATAATATAAATGTTACTTAAAAGACAGGGGCATAATATCTTATGTTTACATGTTTAAGATCTATTTCTAAAGCTCAGAAGATGCAGTTTCCTGTCTTTGCCCCAGCCAGATTGGAGGAAAGTTCTGAAACTCTGTGTCTCAGTAGAAGTTCTGATGGTGAGGAAGCTGGTTTTGTTAGTTGTGTGTAATTCACCATTCCTAGTTCCTCTGGGATAAGGGGCTTACATTGCTTTTTCCTGCCTGTTATCTGAGAATCATCTGAGTGCCTTCCAGTTCAACCCTAGTAAGACTAGACAAGCATTAAAAACCAAAATTAGAGCCAAATACTTAAAGGCTGTGAGACTGTTAACAGAAAGTAAATTCATTTGTCTGGTAGAATTCTCTTTTTAAAATATTCCACAGTGAAGAGAATTTCTTTTGATTTTGAGACAGCCAAACACAACTACTTCTTGAAATTATTAAATAAAAAAATTCAAGGTAGGAATTCTGTTTGGTTTGGGTTAAAAAGCAGAAAGATTTTTTCCTTAGCCTGGACATTGTTCAGTTTTTTAAATGGTTGAGGACACTCAGTCTATGTCCACACTTGCTTCATCTGGAGAAGCTGAGAAAAAATCAGAGCACACAGGTGATAGTAGATCTTTCTATGGTTTGTGAGAGTGTTTCTGAGGAGAACGTAAGTAATGTCACAAAAAAAATAGGTCTTTGTGAAATATGTAAGTAGAAAATCATTTGTCTTAAGTAATAAGTGAACCCAACAAACTTTTAGGAACAATTAGTCATAGTCCTTAGATCAAGGCACAGAAGTAGAGGGGAGCAGAAATGTTTTGCATTTATGATGCTTTAGTGGAACTGCCTACCCAAATGTCAAATAACAAACATGACGGGTTTGATAGCAAAATTATTTTCTGTCTTCACTTGGGCTTAATATTAAGTCACAAATACAAAAAAAAAATATCTACATAGGAAAAACCTAATAAGGGGAGAACAGTGAGTGATATTTCAGTATCCAGAAAGAACAGCATTCAGCTGGTGTGCTGGGTACTGAGAAAAATCCCAACTGGTTTGGGAGGCTGGTGAATGATCAGTGACTGAATGGGGCTCTCTTACCACATCCCAAGATGGACCAGGAACATTCCCTGGAAAAGGAGATTGCAGGTCTTAATGAGAAAATATTTATCACATAGTTTTGTGAGGTGAGAAGAGACCAAAAGCAAAACCTGAGGGTATGAAAGAGGAGGATGATCCTGTGATTTTTAGGAGAACGTGGTACTTCCCAAGAGGTTCAGATGCGAGGCAGGCTCTTACACACTGGTGTTTCATGTTCAGTCTGTGTGTGGAGTTCTCTCCTGCTGGCACTGCAGAAGTTTCCCTTTTTGGAAGCATTGTCACAAAGTTGTCTCCAGTGAGCTCCTGGAGGGTTAAACCCACTGAAGAGTGTGTAGAAGAGGGCAGCATTCTCCACAGGATGTGCAGAAACCACTCAGGAGGTTTGGAGAGGCTTCAGCCCTGGTTTGGGATCTCAACAGCTCAGATCAAGACATGCATTTTTAGCACTAAGTTCTAAAGAAATCAATCTGCTTCAAAGTGGCAAGGTAAGTGAAAGATCCCGTGATGTTTTCTGGACAGCTGACAGACCACACCGAGGCTGGACATGCAGGGAGCAGAGTTCTTCTAAGGAAAAAACCAATATCCTTCTGGAAAAGCCCACCTTGAGCAGGTTTGGCTGTGCTGGGAGCATCTTTGCCAGGAGACTCTGGCAGTTGAACTCGGCAGAGGAGAGCACAGAGGTGGCTCAGCAGAGTCAGCCGAGGGCTCTGAGAACATCTGACCTTTCAGATCAAACTGAGGAGGAGGTTACTGTAGCTTCAGGACAGATTTTCCTCTCTCTCTCACTTGTCTGTCAGTCCTTTGAAGCAGAGACCTGCTGCTTTTTGAATGTTTGGAGCGTGCACACAGGGTGGAGAATCCAGTAAGTAAATAATAGGAGCCATAACTCAGTGCAGTGAAGCTGAGGAGCTGTGAAAGACATGATCTGTTTTCTTGTGACCTCCACCTCTCGCTGTGACTCCGGGACACGTTATTGTGTTTTATTTGCTCTGGGGGCCAAGTCAAACAAATAGCTCTGGAACTGGTAAGAACTCCACCCCCATTCCCCAGTTTTTCAGGTTGAGCATGAAACTTGTCTGTCTTACTGGGAATTTCTGAACATAAATAAACAGACACTTAGAGTAACTCGCCTTGATAAATGGGCAGTGTAGGTCGGGGCCTGCTGGATATGCAGGCGACTCAAAGATGAAGCAGAGCTGGGGAAGTAGGCAGGAATGGCTCTGCTTTTCTTGGCTTCTCAAATGGTTTTCAGCCTGAAATCAAATACTTGAGTGCATGAGGAAAGCTGGCTTCTGAAGTCATGATTTTGCACTGAACCTCACTGTAAGGATATCTCTTATAAAGCTACTTTTGATGTGGAAATTTGGCTCCAAACCACACTGAAGGCCATTATAAATAACCACTTCATCACAGGACACACAGAAGTTGGCTTCCTTGAACACTCCTAGAAAGCAAGCCTAACCTTATTGAGCCATAACCTCAGCTAGTGTAAATCAGAGAAGCTCCATTGACTTCATTAGTTTACTCTGATTTACACCAGCTGTGACTGCAGCCCACAATACAGCAAGATATGTCAGCTTTTAAATTCTGTCACTGGGTGTTGAACAAAACTGGTTTTAAAACAAGACTGGCAATCCCAGATTTAGATCCTAATGAGATGCAGCATTGTAATTGTTTCACGATGCTTATATGTTCCATTTTGTTTTCATTTTTGCATTGCTTCTGTTTTTCTTATCTCCTGCCAAACAGAGGAAGAGTACCACATATGTTACATTCATAACAAAGATGTTTTGCTGCATCGAGAACACGTCCTCCAGATGCAAAATGCCTTTGTGCTGTAGCTCAGCTTCTTCCTTTGCATAGGTACATGGGTTATGTGCCAACATAAGAACACCCCTGAGGGCAGCACTGTGCTTCCCCAGGGCCTGGAGCTCTGGAAAGGGGCACCTGGGGCTGTCCCAGGGGAACTTCAAAGATCTGATTCCCCCTTAGGGATTTCCAGCTCCTAAGTCATCACTTCAGGTGAGCAGGATGAATTATGCCCAAGAGCACCTTGATAGGAATGCACTGAGACCATCAATACGCTGTCACAGTCCTGCAGGGTGCTCAGGTAATTACCCACACTGAGTAATCAACTGGCACCTCTATGGTGTGGAAGGCTGGGAGGTGCATACAGATGGATATTCAGCCAAAGGGAAGACATTCATGTAACAGACTGGCAGTGGTGATTATTGGCTATTACTTTATGACAGCAGCAGCTGCAGGTTCCAGTCAAGGGCAAAGCAGCACTGTGCTCTGCAGAGATGCTTTTCTGCAGGCTGCAGTCTCTGCTCAAGAGTCAGAAGGGTAAATTGACAGGCAGAGGTAGAGAAAGTCTGTCTCTAAAATGGGGAAAGAAACAAACTGATTCCCCCCGCTAACTCCCTTAACTTTCCCTCCCATTACCCTAATTTGCTGTTCTCCCTAAGGCAGGTAACTCTGGGGTGGACAACACACACCACAAATACTCAACAGCCACGGGGAAGGTCCACAGGCAAACACAGCAGAGGTGGTTTAGGAGAACTGAAGGGAGTGGATTTTAAACACTTAATTGTCATTAAAAAGGTTCCTGCAAAGCAGGTATTCCCCATAAGGTTTATTTCATGTGAGATGAGTCTCCTGTTTGAGAACAGTCACCAAGACTTCAAAGGTCACCTACAATAAGGTGACACAGCATAAACTCAGCTGTTACACAAATTCAGGATGGGTGTTGTGCACATCTCTACTCTATGGTCAGCAAATTAGTTCAGCATGTTCTGTTACCAGAGCCAGAACCTAGCATGGGTGCGAGATGAACAATCTTCCTAACAGGTGAGGCCTGAACGCTGATCAGAGAGGGGAACTCAAACAGCAGGATTATCTCCCATGTCTAAGCTTCCTTCCTCTGGGTCGGTACACATATTCTATCAAAGAGAGAGGCTGAAGAGTGTAGGTGGAGGTCTCTGTTATAATTTTAATCCAGATTGTCACTGACTTGGGAGTTACATGTCTGCAGCCTTCCTATTAGGTAATTAAGAGCAGCAAAAATTACCGAATTTGGTATAAATTCCTTTTGGCGAGGTTATTCTCTACGCAAGAACCTGGAAGAATTAAAGAAGTGCCCTTCATACAAGAAACTCCACTGGCAAGCTCTTTGAAAGAGTTACAAACAGTGAAATGTATTTTAGGAAAAAGGAACTTGTGCTTTCCTGAGACTGTGACCAACAGAATATATCTGCAATTAAAGAGTAGGAGTTGGCACTAATCCACCTCATTTCCTCACTGCCTGCTGGAGAGTTTGTTCCACAGCTCCTCATGCATGGCTGCAGGACTGGGGGTAGCAGCACCCATCTCTTGGCTGTGACATCTCACTGCATGCTGCATGTTTTCTGCTGTGCCCACAGCGGTGACGTCCTTGGATGGGATGGCACAGGGAACCTGGGAAGAGAAGGATGGGTGGGACTTCTGGGCAGGGCCTTTGTCCTTTGGAAAGAGTTGGACATGAGGTATGGACAGTGTGTGTGTTGCTGGGCTGTTTTTGGTGAGAAGGTAAGAGCTCGTTTTAATTTTTCAAGAGCCCCTTGCCCAGAATTAAAGTTGAAGTTTTGCCAGATGGGACAAGGGGCCTGCTTAGGTGGGGCTTTGGTGGTCTGTGGTGCTTCAGCAGCACTTTATGTCAGCAGAGAAAGCACTGACTCTTGTGGCAGAGGAACCCAGTGCCTGGTTTCCATACACCATCCACAGCCATGGTAAGGAATCTAAAGAGGAGACTGGCAAAGGCCTTCAAGTGAACCTACAGGCTCAGTTCTCCCTACCTTCCCAAGAGACACCAAAGTTTTCCTACCTTTCACTGGAACTTTTGTGGGTATCCCATCAAGTTCATAGTATTTGAATTGGTGGGACTTGCAGCTGTCATGTGAGGTGCTCGATGGTTGCTTTTGTCAGGAATTTTGAGGCCACAGCTGGAGGAAAGCAGCGAGTTCTGTGGCAAGGCTGCTGTGGTGCTTGTTCTTAGTTTGGCAAGGGCTGTGCAGTGATCTTTTAAATGCTGCAGGTTATTTCCCAGACAAACTTGCCCTGTTACAGAGTTGGTGCTGAATCATAGAATGCTTGGGTTGAAAGGGACCTTAAAGCTCATCTAGTTCCTACCTTGTTGCCATGGGCAGGGGCATCTTCCACTAGACCAGGTTGCTCAGAGCTTCACTCAATCCATCTTTTGTGAACAGAAAGATGAACAGTCCCAGTACATGACATGCACACTTTAATATATAAATAACCCAAAGAGCTGATGATCTCTGTACTTTACTCTCTGTGTTATTTATCCATAAACTATACCTTAAACAGATTTGGTCTCCCAACCTTTGCTTTTTGTGTGCTCCCTGCTAGCAGGCTGAGAGACATCTCTGATAGCTCCAGCTCCAGTTCGTGTTCTGGGTATTCAGTGGTGCCACAGACACTGGGAAGACCTCCTGGCATCATTGACAGTCCTTCTCCTGTTAGTCTAGGGACTGACACTTGCAAGCAGTTATGTGTAGGTTTGCAACTGCTGCATAACAGGCTACAAAACCACACCCGACCGAAATAATTCGCTGGCATGCTAATGAGCATCACCCCAGACAGCTCAACCATCTGTGTGCTCTGCTTTTCATCTGTTTCAAGTGTTGGTTTGGGTGTACATGTCCCCTCTGCAAGCATAAAACCATACTTTTGATCTATTGCAGAAAGGCCCTTTTACCATATAGATAAAAAGATAAAGAAAATTATTCCTTTTGATTCTCAATCTTTTTTCCATTATTGCTCTGATATGGATGGGACCATATTGTCAAATTATTATAGAGGATGTAGAGCACATCCAAAGAACAAGGAACTCTAGAGCACATCCAGCCCCCTTGCTCATTTATTAATTTGTGTTGCTGTTTACTGATGTCTTTGGAAATCTTCAGAACTATGTGATGAGCAAAGATGTTGGCTGCAACATAAAGTGTGTCTCAGCCAACACTGTGGCTGCTGCCATGATTTCTAGAGCTGTGGTTGTAGCACAACCATTCCATTCTGAATCTGTGCACTGGATAATTTACCTTGGAAGTTTTTTGTTGCCTCTGAGAAGCTTTTTGGTTATTAACACAGGAAAAGCAATATGTATGTTACTACAAATAGTAATACGTGGGAATGTGTGATCCCAAGTCCATTCCAGCATGTGATTTACATCTGTGCAACAAAAAATTGCACATGTGTCTGACTAAGGGGCTGCCTGTTATCTCATGTGTAATGTGTGTAATGTGCACACCCCAAGCAGCTCCCAGTTGTATGGGGAGCAGAGGAGCCATGCTAAGGTGTGTATTCAACATCTGCCTTATAATTTTTCCTGCCCTGACCATGACTTTTTGGAGTTCACTTATGTCCTGGTGGTGAACCTGTGTCTGATTTCCCAGAGGTGAAACCTTTATGCCATGCAGGACCCAATACCTCTGCAGCCATTGCAAACATTCCAAGAAGTGTACACAGATCAGTAAAAAGATGGAGTGAGTACT
Source organism: Emberiza elegans (assembly GCA_024865655.1). Lineage (NCBI taxonomy): Eukaryota > Metazoa > Chordata > Aves > Passeriformes > Fringillidae > Emberiza > Emberiza elegans. Next base: position 8,351,162 of record JALJVW010000184.1, on the reverse strand, counting down.
TGGTCTTGGTTTGGAGGTGCAAGTGAGGTGATTTTTGAGGCTCTTTCATCTCAAAAAAGAACATACAGGGTGCTGTGGCTGAAAGTTGAAGGTATTGAAACAAAGCTTTTTTTTTTTTTTTAGCAACAAGGATTATGAGTGTTGGAATGTTTAGGGGATGTGGTAAATTGTACTTTGTAGTCTTTAAACGAGATACAATTTTTTTTAGAAGAAGAAATCCTCTATTTTGGCTAAAAAATATTGGAGACTTATTGATTGAAATGTTCTGGTTTTTCATGGTCAAAATGAAATGGGGTGATTGCAACATCTTTGAAACTTCCTAAGTCTATCACATTCCTTTAAGAAGGTGATGTTTTTGGTGGTAATTTTTTTTAAATTTATGGCTGAATCTATGAGAATAAGACAAGACAGGATAGTTTGCATGATTGATTTGGGCAGCCCAAGCTACAAAAAGGTGTTCCAGTTCCCTGATCCCAAATGCTGCTGAGCCTCTTCACCAGGACTTCCCAATGGCTCTGGGCATTTAGGATTTTCAATCCTCTATGAGCCAGTGTTGATACCTTGCTGAATTAGACTCATTAAAGCTCTACTCTGTCACCTTGTTTCTCTGACATCTCTGTTTTGACTTTACTGGTGTAGCTACATCAGATATCTCACTGTCTTGCTGACCCACACTAGGTTTGAGAGCATAATTCCAGGCTTTGTGAAAATGGAACATTTCTGAAGCAGCGGCCCCTCACTAATCTGCAGAGAGAAAACATGTATGACAGGCAGTGGGGATTCCATTTTTCAGGATCCAGGGTTTAAGACTGGCTTAAAGGAGTCTTATTAAAAGTGTTTTCCAGTGCTTGTGGCTCCTTCTGACAGCACCCAGGTGGTTAAGAAACCAGCATTAAGAATAAAAGCCGTTTCTCTTTTCTGCACAACAAATGGTTCAAGTGTCTGGTATTCAATTCAGAAAGGAAACCTGCAGCAGTCATGTCCCCTGAAATAAACCAACCAACATTTTGAGCTGCCAACACTTCTGTCTATTACGTCAAGGCATCGCAAAGTTTAAAGCATAGCAAAGTAATATATATATATTTTTTTTTTCAGTAATCCCAGGGTAAATATTAGGTAGACAGCATTTCTGCTTTGCGCATTAAAAGCCCGAATGAATTTGAAAAGCCTGCAAGTGCACTTTGGGGATTTCGGAAAGTGTCGTTTGACCATGAGCTAAGACCAGGAGCTGCCATTTTGCAGATGGGGCAGGAGGGAAAGGCGTTTGGCCTCATTCATAACTTCACAGCTACTGCAAATATCAGCTGATGAATATTTATGTTATGACTGGCAGAGGCCCGAAAGGCAAACGGGGGAGGATCGGAGGGGAAAGCTTAACTTAGGAAAATGGTTGTCTGATCTCTGTGGGATTTCTTTACCAACACTTTCCATGCTTGAACAGTAGCTGCTGAATGAAATCATTATGTACTGAGCCCCTGTGCAGGAAAACAAGGTTTGTCAAGACTCCGTTCGTTAGCACCTCGTACTTTGTTTGAACCTTGGACATTTGCTGGGTCCTGTAAAGGGAAGTTTTTTTTCTTTTCAAATACTCCATAGAGTGGACCAGTCTTCTTTTGTTTAGTCATGGTTTAATTATTGTACCTGAATTTTAAAGAAGCAAAAGAGGTGAGCGCCATTCCTCTCTATATAACATAATTTCAAAGTAATGTATTTCTTCATATTTGTATTATCTCAAATCAACCACTGAGAGGGGAAAAATCCCAACCTCTTCCTTTTGCCTTCACCAGGCTGTAAATTACCAGCAAGGAACAACTTTCAATAAAGCTTACCAACATGACTTCAGCGTTGGGACGGATCAAGCCCAGGAAGGAAACCGGCTGGAAAAAGGAACCACTGGAAGGCAGCAAAGGCTTAGCAAGGTGATGGTGGCTGCGGGTGGGCGGCAGCACAGGACCTCCACAGCACTGGACCACAGGCTCAGAGGTTCAGGGCTTCATGAAATGCAAATATAAATAAGGGCAAGCAGCCCGAGTTAGATATACAGAAGAAACAGAAGGGCCCACAACCAGTTGGTGACCTCAGAAAATGCTTCCCCAGGGGCTCTGCAGATTCACGACCCTCTGCTTCAGAGGAACAGGGAAAAAACCTGGATTTTGACTAATGTACTCCTTCAGAAAAAACCTCTAAACTTGGGTCTAATATGCCCACGTTCTTTCTGGGTGGTGATGCCTTGCAGGCGTTTCTTATACTGCTTGTTCAGAGCCACCTCAATGCCTTCATCTTCAGGAAAAACCCACATGCAAGAAACCACTCAAAACCCCCTCTCAACTTTCTATGTCCACCCCGTTGGGAGATCGCCGTGTGTCCCATCTACAGGAACCAGCAGATGGTGCTGCAATACACCAAGTATTTATTTCCCTGGAAAGGGAAAACCTGGGCTAGGTCTACTCGGGGCTGCCTCTGGCTACCTCCAGCCCCTGAGGGAAACCGCTTCCCGCCTTTCCTCACGGCAGCTCGGTGCAATTGCAAACCCGGCCAGTGCAGCTCCGCTCCTTCCCGACGGCGGGCGAATGTCCCCATCGTTATTTCCGAATATCCGAATAAGTTTCTGGTGGGGACAGGTCTTTGGGACTGAGGGGAAGAAGTGTGGGGAGGGGTTTGGGGGCGGCAAGGCAGCCATGAGGCCCCGGCGCTTTGCCCTCACGGTGAGGGTTTTGGCGGGCTCCCCTCAGGGAGGGCCGCCATGTTTGACTCGCTCCCCCCACATTCGTTGGTGCTGGGTTTGTGTCCGCGGCTTGGAATGGAGGTGCTTGGGGTGAAAAAAAGTCCAGTTTCCCCCAAATTTTTTTATTTTAATTTTTAAAATCTCAGCCTCCCAAGAAATAATGGTGAATTTGTGTCCACCTCTGCTGCCAGTCCAGCAGGAATCTTGGGGTGCTTCCCCTTCTCTCAGGGTGCTGAGGGCCACCCAGTTCCTGCCTCCATCACCTGGCTCCAGCCTCTGTGGTGAAAATAGTGAGGAAAAGCCTTCCAAAAAAGGACAGGAGAGAGACACGGGAAATTTGGACTGAGGTGCAGAAACACATGAAAGGACCAGGAGCAAGCAGGGCATACTCATGTACAGGGGCTCTGTAAAACAGGGGGGGGTGACCTAGGACCGGTGTGGATGTGATGCCTTATTTTTTATAGAAAAAGTTAGGTGGGGAAAAAGGCAACTTCTTGAAGCATTTAGTGTTTATTTGTGAGATTGTTCCACCAGCACCTGTAAACCCATGGTGTGCTGTGAGGAGGAGGGGTTGAGGAGCTGATCACCAGCAAGCAGCAGGGAGGGAAGGCACAAATAGGGAGGCACAGATTAGGGAAAGGATACAGGACAACCCTGTGCAGCTGTTTTTGTTATACCACCAAACTGTAAAGTTGAAAAATGATTTAAAGAGCAAAGGATGTGCCAGGAGTACTAGTATGTCTTGCTTATGGATGCTTGGGGTATTCTGTGCAAATTGGACTTTCCCCCACCCTGGTTTTTTTGATGGCTTAATATTGCAGAAGTGGAAGGGAAGAGCAACAACACAGTTGGAGTGTGGAGCCTTTTCCCTGATCCCTCTGGCACCAAACTGCACCAGAGTGACCTGAGGACAGAAGCAAAGTCGGGCTGCTCCCATCTTTTCATTGATGTAATCCAAAACGTGGAAGTTATTTCAGTGTGGAGGCTCCACGTGAAAAGGATCTCAGTTTGGGGGATTTTTTTTAGTTAAAAGAATTAATAACCAGGTGGAACGAGAAGGATAACCTGTGTATGGTTTACTGGACAGCAGGGGAGCAAGTGGAGGGGTCTTGATGGAGCTGGAGCAATTAGCATCCAGGGAATGTGGGGCTGTACCCAGAGGTTTGCACACTGATGCTCCCAGACTGCAGTTGCAGCTCCCAGGCTGAGACAGTCCACATTCCTTTCACAACTGAATAGCAACACTTTTCTTTTCACTGCAGGATTATTTGATCACTGTGAGTCGTGTGTGTGTGTGTGTGTGTGTGTGTGTGTGTGTGTGTGTGAGTGAGAGTCATGTGTGTGTGTTTGGCTTCTGGTTGGGTTTTTTATCTGCTCAGTAGCTTTTTGGGAAGGTGACCCATTTGTTTCTAATCAAAAGCACCTAGGAAAACCTGCTCCATAAGAGAGGTTATTCATCTCAGTGAGGTAAAAAGGATGGAAAGACAATTACTGCGTCTTGTGACTAACACCAAACGTGACTCAAAACATTAAGCAAGAGTGCTGCTGACGTGATAGCCTCATCCCCTCAGCTTGAATCCAGTCTGAAACATCCAGCTGAAACATGAAGTAGTTCCCCTGAAGCCAGGCTGCTCTGGCTTTGCATCCAAAGACACTGAAGTTAGTCCATAACCTAGAGAAAAAAGTGATGTTTAAGCAGCTCATTCCCATTACAAACAAAATTGGGAGAGCTGTAGTCTTTATGTTTTGATTTAGCAGGTAGGAGGTGGATTTCATAGGCAGCCTCATAGAGTCACGGCCTGCAGCCCTGGAGGCTCCTGCTGAGACTCACGCAAAACCTGCCAAGTAATCTCACCTTTTCCTCCTTGCCAGACTCTGCTTTGCCATTCTTGGATTTGATGTATGATGCAGATTTTCATTTCATCTCTGTGTGGGAATGGATGCTGGTGTTCCTTTTGCAGGATAAGGTGGCTGTGAGGTGATTTTTCTGTCCTTTTGCAATGTGCCTGTACATATCTCTGCTCCAAATGGTTTGAGGAACCGGAAATCAGAGTGTGAAAGGATGGGTCCTTGCAGGAGCTCCTCGTGCAGGGTCTGCAGAATCATAAAAAGGTTGAGAAGGACCTTAAAGATCATCTCAACCCACCCCTCCTGCCATGGGCAAGAATACCTTCCACTAGACCAGGTTGTTCAGGATCACATCCAGCCTGGCCTTGAGCACTTTGAGAAGGTGAGCTCTGTGCAATCGAACAAATGATTTAATTTGTGACCTTTATATTTCAGAATACAGCTGTTGGAGTGACAATAAAAATAATTATTCTGTGAGAAAACTGGAAAGTTATGGGAAAATTCAATGAGCGTCCCAGAGGACTTAAGTTTATTTTCAGTGAAGCATTAGTAGCAATTTTATTTGCCATATGAAGTGAGTTTTTCTTTTGGAACTGTCAATGTTGTCTCAGGTGCAGTGATGCACCAGTATGGGTGATACTCTTGATATTCTGTATAATCTAGGTGATGCTCTTGATATCCTGGATATGAAGAAGCACAACTGTTGCAGATACTTCCAGCAGTTAAAGTTTTTCAAAATTACACATTGCAAACATTAGTTTAAAAGAGCCAAGCAAGTTAGATTTTAAAAGGATGCTAATTACAGAAATATCTTTCCCCCTTCTCTTCCTGAGCTTACCTTTTCCTTCCCTCATACTTCACATCTGTGGTTTTGGGACCTGAGCTCCAGCATGGAGCTGCCTCATTTCTTCAGGTGGAAGATCGGGAAGGACACGCAGCTTTAGGTAGGTGAACCCTGATTGTGTTGGGGAAGCTGTGTGGCAGCATTTTGGAGAAAGTGCCTTTGGAGGGTGGGGGCTGGATCATCCTGCCTGGGGGTTAAAGGGGTTGTGGTGTGAGTGAAGGTGAGTGAGCCCACCCGTGAGCTGCTGTTCCCTGGAAAAGAGTGGGGCTGGATCACGCTTGTTTCAGAGCCAGCCACAGGATGTAGCGTCATGTTTGTGTGACTCTTGTAGCATTGTGCTGCGCTGGGTGATGTTTATTTAGTGAAGAATCATTTCCCAAAATACAGCCCTACCGTGTTTTGCAATAGGATGGTAAATACTGCTTTGTTTGTCAACTATGGGGTGTACTGTGGATGGCGAGTGATTCATTGCCCAGCAGGCGAGAATTTAATTTGTAAGAAATGTCTGCAGTTTAGCTTTAAAAAACCCCCTCTATTTTATGTTCCAAATTCTGGTGAGAATGATAATAATTTGGATGAACTTCCAGAGGTGGTTAAGGTAAGTGGTAGATTAGGCTTCTAACACCTTGCCAGATTTGGCCATAGTTTTGTGCAGTTAATTGAAAAGAAAAAACAAATTTTAGCTGTGATTTTGTTTCTGATTTCAAGGAGATTTAATTTTATACCTTGCTTTGAGATGTGACATGCACAGTTGTTACCCCTGAAATTGGACAAAAGCAAAGCAGATGAATTTTGGTTTTCTTCTGGAAGTCCATGGACTTTGGGAGATCACGGTATACCCTCCCATCCAGGAGAGTCTCATGTGGTTTGAGGTTTTATTGTAGACTTTTTCTACATCTGTACTCAGGGTAGATTCATGTTTAGGTGGAAGCGCAGCAAGGCCACAGCCAGGTGTTAGGATGTGGCGTGGGTGACTCAGTAGGTGGTACACTTCCTTCTCCACCAACATTGAATAAGTGTCCTTTGTGGTAAATGGATGGGTCAGCTCCTGGCTGACATGGAGAAAAACAAAGTCACTGCTAAGGCTTTGGTACTTGTACAGCAAAGTCCCCCATCCTCTGAGAAGCACAGATTTTATTCAGCCTGTTCAGCTGTGACCTGGCCAAGCTTTGTGGCTCTGGATTTAATTGTACCGTCCACAATTCCAAGGCCCCTGGTACTCCAGTGCTTGGACCCTGTGTGAGGGCACAGGGGAGGCCCCTGCAGCTCTCAGAAGCCTCCAGAGACAGGGATAAAACAGTATATCCCATAGTTCTGAACCTCTCTGAGACCTGCCAGGGCTCACAAATGACAAAAGCATGCATGAGTTCTGCTCTGCTTTAAAAAAAAAAAAAAAAAAAAACCCTTAAGAATCACATCTCGGGGCAGTAAAAATGTTTTTTCACCTTAAAGGTTGTTATTTCAAAGGATATTTTCATAGTGACTGAAAAAGAAACTGGAAATCCCATATTATTTCTCCTTCCCTCCCTCAGTCAGGCCCTTTCTGTGCCCAGAATTTTATCTGGTGTGAGGAAAAGGCTCCCTGGATAGAGAGAGATGTTTGAAGGCAGCATTTAGGTGTCATTTGCCGCCTGGCCTGACTGCAGCTGGCCGGCTGCTGAGATGGCATCTCCACTCTGGATGACACAGTTAGGGGCTTTCTTTTCCAAACCCTGCCTCAAGGAACAGAGGGGGAAAATATTGGAGAGTTTAGTTATAAAATGGAGAGAATGGTGCTTCTGAAGCAGGCACCTCAGATACAGAAAAGTACAGACACAGCTCACTGCTCTGTGCATGTTCCCACAAAAACAGTAAGATACTGAGTTGTTTCTCTTTGGCTGCAACTGGGCATTGAATGTGGAATTAAACAGCAAAATCTGTAGTCCTGACAAAATGAAAATTGTTTTTTGAGTTCAGTTCACATTTTAAATCTGCTTTTTTTTTTATAGCCACAGAAACAAAACCCCCATTATCATAAACTTTGATTATGCAGCAGAGTTTTACAGCAAGTGGCACTTTCTGTATCTCCAGAGTTCCAGAGTTTGTAGGCTCTTGGTCATGTAACAAAGTTCACACTGCTTTTCTGTGTAAGGGTTTGAGCATCGTTGGCTGCCAAGATTACAGAAGGTAGATCTTTTTTCTTCCTGTGGAAATGACATCTACATTATTTTTATAACATTATAATAAGTTACTACATAGTGTTATATTACTTTTGGTAAAAGGTATTGTGTCTTTCTGGATGCTTCTGTGGCCTCACTGTTGTTTCACTAGAGATCTAGGTGTTCTAAATGTTTGTGTTACCAAAGGGATCTGCATCTTTAACTGCCTTAGGGATCTTTAACCCCTTCAGGTGCCTACCTGTGCTTAACCAGTTTTGAGAAGCTGATCCTAAATCTCCCTCTGAGCAGAGCACCTCGTTTGCAGTTTTCTGTAGAAAGATCCTTTTGACAGAAAGGCAGTACTGACTTAGGAGCTGGTGGTTGTGATGGTGCTTGTGTCAGTTTTTGGTTCATAGCTGGATGCAGCTCCAAGGACAAAATAATCCAAGGCACCTGCTGGAAACTGCTCCATTGAGGACAGAGCAGAGGAAAGGAGCATGTGTGTCTTTACTGCTCAGGGTAGTGGCCAGAGTAATTTTTCCACTAGAATGTAACTGCATTGTAAAAAGAGAGGGTAAGAAAAATACCCTAAGTTATATCCTGGTTAGTCATGCACAAAGGAACAAATGCTGAGGGAAATTTTCACTCAGCCATAATGCTTACTCATGGTGGGTGTTGCAGTTTCTTTTCTAGAGGCTCAGTTGGGGATTAGTGCTGCCGAGAGGGAATGACTACAGCAGGAAACAGTGGCCCAGTTAGTCCTGGGGCTCCAGGCAATTTGTACCTGGTGCTGATGTTGGAAACATTTTATTTTTCCAAGAAACTTCTATCATTTGAAAAGCTGAAAACCTTTTTGCTGGGTGTATTTTAGCCTTTCTGATGAAAAATTGCAGTTTTCTGTGGAAAGCAAAGCCCTGCTTTGGAGGGGACTGTACTGAGTGACCTACAGGTTGCTTTAAATAGAAACATTTCCTCCAGCTCCACACATTCAAAAGAAACTGTGTTTCAATGAGCTTCCCCAGTGACAGTGAAGTTATTTCAGTAATTCTTGTGCAGGCAGAGCACCCTGGGATTGGCATATGGCTGTGTTCATTGCAAGCTGTCCAAATTAAAATTATTTTTTAGACGAGCAATTTTCATTCCAGGACTTCTTGTGCTGTGCAGGAGCAGCCACAGAACACCTTGTTTTCAATAATAAATTTACTGTTATCTATAATAACTCTTGTAACGTGAGACCTTGTATTGAGCTGTGTGATCTAACAGCTGGGATTGCTGAGGGCCTGCAGTGAAAAAGCTCTGGTTGTTTTTGCAAAGAATGAAACTGATTCATAGCAAAATTATATGAGTTTTCTACATGATTTGAAGGTAGTTTGTGGGCTTTTACTCTCACTCAAATTTAAATGGTTCCCAAATTTCCAGCAGAATGATTTTTCACACTTGAGTACTGGCAAAGACAGAACTCTTTAGAGCTTACAGGAGGTGTGTGGTTTGAGTGGCAGCTGCAGCTCCCTTCAGCAGAGCAGTGGGAGGGTGGATGTGGAAGGAAGTGGCAGGGACAGCAGCAAGCAGAACATGGCAGGAGAATCTTTTCTTGGGTTGGTCTGGCTGTTTGGGGAAGTCTTGGAGTGCAAATGATGAAGGATGTGAAGGTGTTAAAAGACTGGGATGAGCAGGAAACGAAGGTTGAATGGTGATGGACAGCGAAGGAGACAGTCCCTCAGGGAGGCCCAGGTGTCCCAATGAGGTTGTGCTCTCCTGATGCTCTCTGCTTGCCAGCACTCAGAGCTGATGGGTCTCTTTCTCCTGGCCTCTCCCTTTTTCCCTCCCTGAGACCCGGTGCCACAGCTGAGGTGCCACAGCTGAGGTGCCTTTCCAGGCACGGCTCTCCCTGGGGTGTGCTGTCTGTGCTGGGCTCCCCTCCCAGCCTCAGCTGTGTCACCATCAGCGCTGAGAGCAGAGCTCAGGGAGTGCCTGCACTCCCCCAGCAGCAATCTCACGGGGAGCAGCAAGCCTGCTGCATGGTGAACCTGGGTTTGCTCTTCAGTTTGCCAGTGCTGCTGGAGCTCAGAGTGGAGGTAGTGCCCACCCAGCAGTGAGTCTGCCCAGTGGAGGTGAGGAGCACTGGGAGCAGGGGGACATGCAGTGAAGGATTAGGAGCCTGTAGCTGACAGGCCCTGTGCAGGGCAGCTTTTCATGTCTTCATCTCACTCATCTATTTGTGGCATTGGTGATTCCCATGACCTTGGGGTTTTGCTGTGAAAGGAAAGTTTGAAAGCTTACCATCATTTATTTATAATTATAAATAGTAATAAAACCAGAGACAGTTTCTGGGCTCAGTACATTCCTCGCAGCAGGATTCCCCCTTGACACCAATCTCTGTTCCAGGGAATGGAATGCCCTCCATTCCTTTTCTGCACTAAACTTTCCCTCCTCCAAACAATAAGCCTGTGTTGCTTCCAGTGGCTCAGTTGTACCATGGTGTTGGTCCTGCTGTGTCCCATCCCAACACCTCCTGCACTGTTGCTGTGCTCTGATGAAGATTTTAAGCAGGGAGTCATCCAGAATATTTAAATTATTCAATAAATTAGGCTTAGAGAAGTGAGAGCCAAGTATGCAATTTCTACATTTCCAGACAAACTGTGTATTTTCTCAGAGGTTTTAAAGCCAGTTTTATAGGCTGAGTATGTAAAAAATCAGTGTAATCAGCAAATACTGACCTTTATGATAGAACAGGATATTGGCTTTAGTAATTGTGGTCCAGGTCAGGTGATCTAGATCTGAGAAGAAAATTATCTTAATTTGCCTCTCAATGTGATCTGTTGTTTCTCAACATCTGATATCTAAGAATATATGTCATGTCAGAAAACCACAAAGTTAAGACCAGAAAATAGAAGGGAGGCTTTAAAATTTAAAAATCATTTATTTTCTCCTTTTTTTCCCCTTTGACCAAACTCTTGAAATATTTTTTAAACAACAAAGATATTATTGTAAATATATGGTGATAGGGATCCTATAATTGCCTGGAATGAGGAGTCAGGTCTCAAATGTCTTGTACCTGAGTTGTTGTTAAAAAAAATGCCTAGGCAGTACATGGGTTTTTGGGTTTTACTAATTCACACAGAAGAGCATCTGGGCAGTTAGTGGTTTGAGCTTTTTGACTGAGCTTTTTTTGGGCTTTTTTTCTCAAGAATGTGGAAGTTAAATTGTGATAAGGACTCAAGCAAAGTGTTGTGGAAGCCTCTTTTATCTCTTCCTGGTCCCCAGTTTTGTCAGTATGTGGTAGCCTGAGCTTTGTGGAGTGACTGAAGTGTCTCTGTAACATTAGTCTGGATTTAGCTAGGACTGGATTGTCTTGAGTTCAGGTAACTCATTTCTGCCTCGCAGAGCAGAGCTGGGGCTCGTACAGCATTGTCATGAGGAGCCTGCTCAGTGGAAGCCTAAAGGTAACCAGAGCAGGTTTATGCAAAATGGAAAGAGCAAGGAGGACTCTGCTCCTTGAAATGAATGTTTCTTGAGTTTTGTCAGCTTTATTTTAAATATTTATTCTTTAACCTTTAACTTTAACCTTTAGCTCCCTCCATATTAATTGAAATCCACATTCTTTTAAACATCAGGCAACACAAAGAGGCTGTCTCTAGTAGATTTTGGCCTCAAGTCACCAAGTTGCCACTCATCAGCTGAGCTGTAGCAGCTGATGACACATGTTCTCATAAATGAATGCTTACAAATTAATATTAATGGGAACTGAATGTACAACTGCCCTAGTGAGATTTGGACTTTTTGTCCAATTTATGATATTTTTTGTTTTGTTCATTTTACTGTGGAGACATCTGTTTGCCTTTATTCCACTGGAAATTCAAGAGCTAACCTCGGTCAAAGTTTAATTTTGTTTTTAGTGTTACATTATATTTTCAGAAACATAATCAAGCCTAAGTTCACTCAAGGAAATCAGCTCCTGTTTTCAGTCTGGCCTCCTTTTTCTTTGAAAAGTTGTGCTGCATTTTAATGGTCAGGATTAAAATTAACCACCTGCTCACCATGGATCCAAGCTAACACTGGAACTAATGCAGCACAGCCTCACACAGTGAGGCACAGACATCTCTGAGCCATTCTTTTAGTGCCCAAGAGAAGCTCATGCTTATGTGCAATATTCCAGTTTTAAGACCCCTCCCAGAGAACGGGAAACGTGGGATTAGATTTGATTTTAATCTCAATGAAAAGCTTTCCCATTTTTAAAATTGTCAGCATCTGGATGTGCCTGGAATTGCCACTGGTGGAAAAAGAAGTTCCTTCCGTGGCTGCACTGAAAGAGTGATTTTGACAGAGGACTGGACTGAATTGTTTAAGTATTGTACATCCGTGGCCTTCCAGAAATTCCATTTAAATTGCCTGTACATGCAGATGAACTGAGCATCAAACCAACTTTGATGGAATAATAAGTACTGGGGTTAGAAATTGAGGAAGTCAGTCAGCGGAGCCTGTGGATGGCGGAAGGGGAAGTCACTCAAGGGGAGCTGTGTAAACCCAGTTCTTGCTGTATATAACTCAAAACAAGAATTGCAGCTTAAGGTAACTCCTGAATTCTTACATCGTACATCTTCAGCCTTTCCTCCATAAAGGGGCAGAAACTTCTGCTAGAGCTGTTTGCTTTGAAATGAGTTATTCAGTACTGCATCCATCTAATCCAAAGCTTTTCCATCAAAGCTGGACTGAAAGTTTCCTGTTCTTTGGTTTTCTGTGGTCTACCTTCTTAGTCACCATAACCTCTGGACTGCCAGGTCATACACGACTTGTAAGTTCTGGCTTGTGTTTGAATATAGTGGGAGCTCCTAAACCCCTTAATTTGGTTACTAATTCCATTGGGAAAGACTGAAAAATGAGTTTGAAAGCCAAATGTTATCTACTAAAAAGCCTCTTTTACTAATATGTAAAAAATGTCCAGTTCCATCTAAACCCTGCTTTTTTTGTCTAAGGATATAACATCCTGGTGACATCAGAGACACTCTTACTATATTATTTTTGGCCCATTCACAATGGCTTTAACTCTCAGTCTTGTCTCAGCCAAAATTGTGTCAAAAGGGGTCAGAAAGGAGAATGTAGTAGCCGCACTAAGAAGGTCATTTTTACTTAATATGTTGGGTGTGCTCCCTTAAACCCTGGGGCTTAGTATCTGAGGAACATTTGATTGGCTTGGATGAAGTACAAGTGCTTCTATACTGGAAACTAATCCTGATAGATTTTACAGGATGTTTCAAGTTACTAAAACACAAACCCCTGGATGAGGGCGAGTTAGAGGGAAGGAGGACCCTGCTGGGCTTGCCTCTGGAAGAAACAGCAGAGGCAGAGCCACTCGTTTGCTTTGAAGGAGGATGAGTGAGAGGGCGTTGGGACACTGACTAAGGCTGCCAGCCCCTCCATGGCTGGGGACATGGGAGTTACACACCGTTTCCATTATGGTAATGGCAACTTACAAACACAGATGGCAATCTCGGTAACTCTCTCTGCTCCACAGAGCAGCTACAAACAAACAGCAGCCAGCAGAATCGTGTGAAATGCTGGCGGTGGCCATGAACAAGTTCCTCTGCCTCCTGCTGAGATTTCCTTGGGACGGGGAGGGGTTGCTGCAGGGCAGATGTTCAAAACAGCGTGACAGACAAGGGACAAGAATCTTTAGGTTTATGAGAGAGGAAGGACAGCTGTGTTTGTACACATGATCAAAACCCACCAGAGATGCAGTGAGTAAAAGATGTACACTTGGAGCCCTCTGAGCTGTATTTGCTCAATATGGTTCTTTTTGGGGGGGGAAGAAATCCCCAGAGGTGCTTCTCAAGAGTCTGTGCTGCTTGCTGGGAAACAATGGGTGGCAAAGGTCTCCTTTCTGGCTTTAAATAGGCTCAGCAATCTACTGAATAAGCCACTTCAGCCTCGTTTCATATCTACCTTTACATCTTTGAAAGTTTGTATTTCAACTAAATTTTATCCTTGGTCCTGACCTCTTTTGCTATAGTGTTATCCCTATGTATATATACAGTGATTATTTAACAGAACATTAGGACTCCTAACCATCAAAACTTGGTAGAATTTGAATTATCCTAGGAAAGGATGAAAAATATATTTAATTTCACCCAGTACCTACTAACTATTTGCTTGTTCATCATCCTGGACTGCATTTAGATAAAATTTGAAATTAAACTAAATGCACAAAAAGACCACCAAAATGTTTTATTAGTTGTATCTCTTAATGTTCCTGTTTATGTAGGGGAAAATTATTTGAAGATATTTTGCATGTAAAATTAACCTGTTAAACACAGAAATAGAGAAAAACTTGTGTGGAACATTCACTTTAGAGGCTTGAAAAAAACCTGACCAAGCTCCCCCCACTAAAAAGTCTGATGTGGTTTCTACTTCTTGCCTGGAAGCAGTAATGTCTGAGACCTTGACTGAATCAAGTCAAGCTGGTTGCAAATTTTGCTCAAATCTCAGTTGGAAAATCAGGCCACAGTGAAATTAACAACATAAACAATGTCTCCAGGAATAAATGCCAAGAAAATGGAAAAGTAGGCTAAATTTCTGTGTTTGGCTTAGGTCAGGAAGAAAGAAAAGGGGGACAGTGTTATTTTCACAGAGAAATGGACAGGAATCACCAAGTGTGAAAGAAGTCAATGATGGCTTTCCACTGCTGTTTATTGGAAAGCACTGGGAGCCTTTCTCCTGCTTACTTCACCATGGGGAAGGAAGGTCTAAACTGGAAAAAAAAAAGTTTTCTAGTTTTTCTAGCAACTTTTTACGTATCTTTGATCAAGGGCCTGATTTTGTTTTAGCCTTGTTCTCTTTTGCAGAGTGATCATAGGAGGTCTCTTTTTGTTAGCTTCATAGCCAAAATTTTTCTTACCTAGTTCTTGTCATCAGTAAAACCCTAAAAGACTGAAAAACAATCATGTTTCTGTCCAAGTTAACCTCTCTAGAGGGCAAAGAGAGTTGAGCAGCTACATCCCATGCCATTGGTGTCATTTGAGTGTGCCCACCTCCTTTAAGGGTACAAAGAGACCTTAAGTCAGTGCCTTATGCCTGCACAGGGGACTGTAAGCATGGACTCTCTGTGCAACACCCTGCATGCCTGGGCTCCAACTCTGCTTTTATTTGTACTGGGAAATACAAACTGGAAGCAGTGGTATGATGGCAAGGGTAGAAAACCCCATCTGAGCAGCTCCTAAGGCTCCTTCCCTCCAGGGATCAGTAAGATGGAATCCCTTGCTGTGTGATACCCTGATATCAATTCAAATATTCACCTATATGATTTGCAGGCACTTGGACAAAAGATTAATAAAGAAAGTATTTCTGGCATCAGACTTGTTCTGAAATAATTGTTTGAAGCCAGCTTTACTCTGCATCGTTTTGCAGGTAATTTGCACCTCTTGTGCGTGTGCAATGTGGCATTTGCACTGAGCCCAGCTCCATCTGCATTTCTGTGCAGAAATCCTATGGAACACATGGCTTGGCACCAGGCATGAGCGCATGGGGTGGTACCTGAGTGGAGTTCATACCTTGTAGTTTATTCAACTGCAGCTGAATGGACCTGCTGTTTCCAGCAGACTGCTTTTCTAAAGAGTTCACTTGTCTCAGAGTAGCAGTGAAAGAGTAAAAAGGTTCAAGCCCTGAGCCTTGCTAAGAATTAGACCATAAAGTCACCACCAGCAGCTTGATTGGCCAGAAATGCTGGGTGACTCCAGGCCTGCAGAACTCCCAACACCCAGTGCTCATTGGCCTGGGGTCTCACCCACCTCACACAGTGTAGCTGCAATACTGAATCACCTTTTGTTGTCCTGAGAATGTTTATGGGAGCAGAAATCTTAAAAACAAAACAAAAACCCCCAAACCCAAGCAGGGATTTTCCTCTCTCTTGTGCATATGCATTATTTCTGGCTACCATGTAATTTTTCCTCTGCTATTTGGCTTTGTAGAGTTGATAGTATCACTGTGGTCAAACCAACTACATTTCCAGACCTGGGCTGCACAGCGCATTGCTGAGGTGAACAGAGAGGTTTTAAACAAATAACCTCATAAAACTGCTGCACTTTTTGCCCAGCAAGAAAAAGTTCATCATGCAGTATCCCAGTTCTTTGGGCTCCTCAAACCAACTGGAATTTGCCCACCTTGTCATGAGGTGCTTTCTTTCTCTTGCCATGTGTTCTGTGCTGTTTGCCACACAAGTTACAGATGGTAATTTTAATTTGAAAATATAAATGTAATAAATTCAGCAGATTAGTATTTGGCTGGTACTGAGGGCTGAGATTGTTCAATTGACTATTATGGAAAACACATCAGCCAACCTCATCCCTGACCAGAGAGCAGTGGTTCCATCCCCTTACAAACAAAGCCTTTGTTTTGTCTTCCTTGCTCTGTGATTCTGGTCTCTACTGTGCATTTGTTTCCAAAGCAAAACAAAGAATTCATAATCTTTGGCAGTTGAAATATTTCAACTTGGATTTTCCTGTTACACAACTTACCTACTAGCTGATGGAGTAGGAGATGACCTCACTGCTGAGGAACAGTATTTTTTCAGATGCCTTCAGCCCTGTTTGTTTCTAGTCCAGCTTTAACCAGGAGTCAACCATAAGGCAGAGTCTAAGGCTCAGGGTGCTGGTGCTGCTGCCCCACACTCCATGTGCAGAAAGACTCAAGCCCGTCCATGTGATATGGTTTGTCAAATGAACACACATTATTCGTATTCCCTGTGATGAAATGTAGAGGGTTATGGATAATCCATGGCTGCCATAGAGCCCTTGGCTCTTTTACCTGCATTCTGCCTATTGCTTCCCCCGGTTAGTTATAATATGTCTAGACTTCTATCAGATGTAATGAAAACAATCATAATGGCAACAAGGATTTCATTTTTCCTCCAAATGTGCTCCAAACTGACCCAGGCTTGGAGTGCCAGCAGCTTCCTGCAGTGCAGACAGTCCTGTTGTGTTGCAGGATATATTCTAGGGACAGATTTGAGCTAGAAACAAATTTGAACTTTCAGGTGTGACTGCCATGAAACTCAGTTTTTCACTGAGTCATGTGATATCTCTTCCTTATTATTTTGGTCATTCTGTTCAGACAGGTTTTAAGTGTTTCATTTTTTATTCCGAGACGCTGAAAACATGAGCCAAAGAAGCCTAGCAGAGGAAAGCAGGAGAAGAACACATAAAAGGATGTAAGGTACTGGACTGTTCTCTATTTTTTTAGTTTGGTTCTTTATCAATGTAAACTGCATGATCTGTTAACCACTGAGCATGATGGGGTCTTGAAAAAAGCAAATTAATTTAGAAAATGGATAGACTACCTGAGTAAGGACAGCACCAGTATTAGGCCTGAAAGACAAGCACTGAATGACTCCTAGTTTTTGCATGAATATTTGTAGGATTAACATATAAAGTTGAAAGTTGAACAAGAGGGAGGAATAAAAAGGGAAAAAAATGACATTTCTTTACAGGTCTTCTTCCAACCATTTGATTTTTCTGAGAGCGCATTTTTGACATTTAGTAACAATAATTTGCCAAGACTGGGGATTTATTTTGCATTGCACGTGTTGCACATGTAGGGACAGCTCTGCTCATAGGACTTGCAAAGTGCAGGAACAGACATAAAGACTCACAGAGGTGCTGGTTGTTTCCATGGGGCGATGGAAAAGGCCAAGCAGGTCACTGGCATAGCCAAGAATAAAGCCCAAGTGTGCTGACTCCTGATCTTGTGTCCTGCTTACTAAACTTTGCCTCCTGTAGCAGAAGAATGGCAGCCAAAATGCTGCAATTGTCTGGGGTGGGAACAGGGTTGAGAAAGACACTGAGCAAAAGCCATGTTCAGCTTTTTATGAATTTGTAATTTTCTGGATTTGTCACTAGCAGTGACAAAACTGCCAGCACAATTTCTGTCTTTTCAGTTCTGCACCTAACAAATTTGTTAGTGGGTCTTGCCTGCTCACACTGCCTCCGTTTCAGCATTTCTCTCTGCATGGTGTCTGTACAGCCAGATATTTTACTGGATTGTTTTATAACTTTCCAGAAATGAATAGTATTAATCACCCAGTAGCAATATATGAAATCAGGCATCTTTAGGTGCTGAAGGGGTGTAAGCTTGAAGCTTGGCAAACCATTTTTGAAGGAAGAGTTGGACAGATGTTCTGTCCCTTCTCCCGAAGCCTTTACACGCTGGCACACAACACGTACAGTGGTTGCCATAAGCTTTTATTAGGGCTGTTTTTCCATTCTGAGAGGGAACAGGGCTGCAGTATCTGCAGCACTCGTTGTGTTCCCTGTAGGAAATGGATAAAGCACACGGAGCACGCGGGAACAAAGCAGAGCCTGCCAGCCCCGAGGATGTATCTGATAAGTGCTGCATGGGTAAGGAGCTGCATGCCCAGAGCACGACTGCAGAGCTGGGCTCAGAGTCATTCTCGTGAACAGTGAGTTGATTTAACCACTACCATTTACCACTGAGACCTAGATTTATGTGTTTATAGTCATTTCTATGTCAATACGTCAGTGCTCAGTGCAGATCAGTTCTCTCTAAAGAGGACAGGAATGATCAAATTTCCTCTTTACTGAAGGGTGAACAGGAGCCACAGAAAGACTTCATGATTTGTTCACCTAGCCAGCCAAGATGGAATAAGGGATTCCCAATTCCCAGTTTGTTGTTCTAGTGACTGGTGGAGTCTGTTTCCATTCCCAAACAGTAATGTCTATCCTAAACCCATTAAGAACACTCCTTCCTATTCCATATTCCAAACTAGAACAAACTGTACTGATCTGACCCCAGTTGTGAAGCTATAAATTTAATTTACAAGGTCATTTATATGGGAGGAGAAGGAGTGTCAAAATACAAGAATCTATGCAAGTAGAAAACAGAAGAGGCATGGATAACATAACCCCTATAAAATGTCTCCACATGTGATTTGTGTGGAAACAGTTGCTCTGAGATCAGAAGGAAATCTGTTGCTTTTGGCAAAAGTGGTAATTCTACAGCTCAGGAGTTACTAGGGCCTCTGTGTGATACTTTCTGAGCTATGGACTTATCTTAAAGACTTCCTGTTTTGGAGCTCTCAGTCCTGCCAAGATGTTTGTCTTAGCATGATTCAGTTCTGTTATTAGAATGATATCAAGATTTACAATGAGCTGGTAAAAGATTAAAAGATACAACTGCAGCAAGCATAAAGATGAACATAGTCTGGAATGGAAGGTAGAAAATTCAAGAAGAAAATTTCAGGCTGGATGTTGCTTTAGCAGTATTTTAGGCACTCTGTGCTTTCTGTAAGTCCATCAGTCCAGCATGCCTGTCCTCACTGTAACACTTGTTAGCTCTAAAAACTCTTTCCTTCTACTGCCAGCTCAGTGTTGTGCAGTGTGGATAGGAGATAGAAAAAAACAAATTAAATTGATTTGATTTTAATGTCTCTACAGAAGTAACTATGGGATGTGGTCTCTAGAGGTCTCCTGCAGTAGGTGCTGACCCACTTCCTATGCAAACAGGGTGACACTTGGTCTATTGTTTGGTAACTTCTCTAAGTGATGCTGATCAAAATAGGGAGCAATCACCTCTGGTTTCAGCTGTGGACACACAGGGCCCATTTTGAAGCCAATAAAGGCAATTAAAGCTGCATTATTGTGGAGCTGGGAAGAGACAGCTGAAAATAAACTCCTTTTTGCAAAAGGATCTGAACATGCAAGGTATTCCATGGGCATTAAAGGGTCTGAGCATCAGTGGGAATCACTACAAGTTTCTTTGGAAAACACATGACCCTTATACCATAATGACCACGTCCTCTCAACGCTCCAACCCTGCCAGAACCCAACCTACCTCATACTAAATAGCAACAAAAAGGCATGCAGTCAATTTATCTTAAAATCACAAATCAATGCACTTGGGGTTAAAATTCTATCAAAGCAGAACTGGTAGCTCCCAAAGACAGGGCAGATAGAAACCTGTCTTGCTTGGGCACTGTGAGTGCTCTCCATTTTGGTCAATTTGATTTATCAGGGTATCACTCAGGTGCTACCAAAATGTGGTAACATAAAATAGACCAGGAAAATAACATTAAAAAGCACAGCAGAAACAGGTATTTACCAGCGGTGCTTGAGGTGTTGGGCAATACTTTCTCCACAGGTTCAGCTTTCTTTCCCTTGTAGCATCTCAAGGATGTGGGTTCAGGAGTGGAGTTCTCATCTGAGCTTCAGCCACGCTCTAAGGAAGATACTAGCAAGGTTTGGAGACAATGTAGATAGAAAGAAACCCCAAACTATTCAGAACTGCTGCTTTTCTAATCTTTTCTAGCTAGGGCATATGAGGAGGGAAACCTTGGTTCTGATGAGATTAGTGGTAATTTTTCTTTTCTCTTGCAAGGGGCCAGGATTTTACCCACACCTCAGGAGCCTGTGAGTCTGAAGGAGAAGGTAAAGTGCCTCTTGTCCAACTGTGCAGGCAATCACTGGGCTAAGCTGTGTGATCTGGGCATAATTCAGTATTTCTTCTCCAGCCACTGGAAAGGTGAGGGAGCTTTTGGAAAGTGGATTCTGACTTAAATGTCAGAACTAAAAAATAAAAAAGTGTGACTGGATAAATGAACAGAATGAGATGATGGATTAACTCATACATTTGCAGTTACTCACCTGGTCTCCTCCACAGTATAAAGTCACCTTCTTCCTTTCAGTGGCAGGTTTTGTTGTCACTTGTAGTTAATATTGTAATTAAATAAACATAGATTTGGCATGAAATTTATGCTGGCCTCTCACATTCATGGAGTAAGGAAAGAGGCACCTATCTGACCTGGCTCTGTGACACATGGGACCAATCAGTCAAAGGTTTTGCTCTACAGAACAGTTGTTTAGATAGCAATTCACAAGATTTACAGAGGAGATAAATTATACTGGACTCCAAACCACACCATATCCCTTGCTTGTCTTAAGGTTAGAAGTGGAAAAAAACATTTATGAATGGATAGAGGACAGGATGGGAGCTGAGCTCTCTCTCCCACTCCCTCACAGACATACTTGTATGTATGTGTATATATATATATATATATATATATATATATATAGGAATTACAGCATTTAAATATACAGTGAATAGAGACTGAATCAGCTGCTGAATTTGATGGAAGCATGGGCACTCAGAAAGGTGCTGATTTAACAGCTCTTGAACTCTGTAGAGGCTCTTCAGGAGCTGTTGAAGCCTCTTTGGAAAAAAGCACTTCATTTCTGTTGGTTTTGGGAGAAGAGAGCCTCAGTGGTAGCAAACATCCTGTAATAGAGTGGATTTTTTTATTGTGTTAAAAAAAAAGAAAAGAAAAATCTCTGTTTTGAGCTGTTATTAATTGTCACTGTGCAATTGAAAGGTCAAACCTGATGTTCTTGCTTAAGCAAAATGCTGTGGAAAGCCAATGGAGTTTTGCCTGAGAAAATACTGGATAGAAGCATGCACAAATGTCAGCATTGGGACTGGATTTGAACTGGATTCAGGCATTAGTTAAGAGAGTTCCAGAATAAGCTCTAAATCTTGGAAGTGCTATCTTTAAAGGGTGCTTCTACATGAGAAATACGGGGTGATCCCCTCAATTTATAAACTCTTGGGAAGAAGGAGGAAGTGGCTGTCATTTATGGCTCTGTTCCCTTGTCCTAGGGGTGTGAGCTCCCAAGTGTCATTAAGTAAGCCTAAGGTCAGGCTAAATGCTGCTCCTGAAAGTTCCAGCTGGTTCTCCCCATCCTGTCCCTCCTGGGCAGGTGGTATCAGGGGTGACTTTCAATCCGGGCCTCTTCAGAATGTCTTGGTGTCCATTTTTTCATGAGTGTGCATGAACCAGCAAGAGTATTCACAGTGTGACAACTGTCCATGGTGCAGCAACCAGGAAGGTGCTGGAAGAAGAGGGATTTCATTTGTTTAGCAGCTGCAGAGGCAGCTGTACTGCTTGTCTCTTTCCAGCCTGAACTTTCTGTCCACACCAAAGCTCACCTGTCCTGCTCTCTGATCTTTCCTGGAGCAGTTACCATATAACATTCACAAGATCATTTTTTGTGTGGCTTTTCAATCATTGACTGAAACATTTCTTATTTCTGTGTCAAGTTCCTAATTTGACCTTTGCAGATCTCATCAGCATAACCAAATCATGGGATAGAAAAGGTAATGACTAATTTTTGTGAACAACTTACACAATGCAGCATCCTAAATTAAATAATGAAATGTCAACAGCAAACTTCTTGTAAATTATTCTGAGAGGGAGATGGAAAACAAGTTCACAAGTCCTTTCAAATAAATCTGAAAACATCAAGCTACTCACAAACAAAAGAAAAGAGATGGAGGTTTCCAAGAAAATTATCATGCTGCTCAACTCCATTCCTGTCCAAAATGAACCAAATGGTTGGGAAAATGCAGGTATATCTGCCTTGAGATATAGAGAAGGTGGAACCAGATGTTTGCAGGTCTCATGTCACACTGATATTGATGAATGAGACCTTTTTAGTGGTACTTCATCTGCTCAGTTAAGGCATGGTGGATGGAGCTGAAGAATATTGAGGTGTTCTTAACTCTTAAAATAAGAATAATGCTGATAATATTAAAGGCTGGAAAGTCTGAACCAGATCTCAGCTATCCTTGTGCTAAAGCTTGACACAATCTCTGTGTAGAGATTATTTCCATACCCTATTTAAAAAGCAAGATAAACTAGATTAAATCAGTCATACTCCTTTGCATCAAAAGATGAAAAGTCCAGGCTGTGCATTTTGAGAAGTGCCTTGTTCATTGTGTACAGTTTTGTCACAGTCTAAAGATTGTGACTGGAGCTTGCCCTGCTCTGACAGAGGAAGGTGTAACAGGAGCCAACAAACAGAAGGAGGAGGATCCCTTCAAACCAAGAGTAAGGCTGCATTTTGAACAATGAGCTTATTTAACCAGGGTGGAAAAAATTACCCAGGAACACTGTGCATCTCCATCACTGGAAGTCTTTAAATCAAGAATGGATGTCTTTCTGATGACCATGCTTGTTGCTACAGCAGGAGTTATAGGCTTTGAAATTCCATGGCTCGTGTCATCCAGGAAGCCGGGGTAGATGATTGCATTTGGTCTCCAGTGGCCTTCCAGTCCCTGTGAAGCATTCAGCTGGATTGCTGCTTGCAGCATGTCTGGAAGAGGAAAAGTAACATTTCTCATAGCTGGACAATAGATGACAAGTGGTTTCCACTGGAGTTACAGATCAGGTTTTTTTGAATTTTCCAGGCAATGCACTAATTTTTCAGGGAATAAGGAAACTGCCAAAGGACCTTTTGGTTATTTAAAATTTCATTACAGCATCCTTTCCACTCCTCCCCCTTGTCCTCCCCTACAAAATCAGTGTAGAGGTGAACAATGCATAAAAGTGGGGTACTGGTCCAAATATGGAAACACTGGCTCTGAATAACTGTGTTTGCATTGGGCATCCTTTAGATGACATAAATTAAGTTGACTGAATTTCTCTGACTACTCTGAAATTACTTTTGAAAGAAAACAGATTTTGGCAATTTGAAAAAAAAAAATTAGTTCATTTGCAAAAGGCATAGATCGACTGAGGCTGGCCAAAGTGTTTTTGAATTGCCACAGACACCTAAGGATCTACACAGCCACTTCCAAACTTTATGCCAGAATCAGTCAATTCCTACAGAACTCCTGGTCTGATATACCTGGCAATGGTAAATATTATGTATGCAAAAGAGGAGAAACAAACAGGCATTCCTTGGTGGTGTTCTGCAAATAGACCAGCATTGTGCACACACTTGAGCTGCCCATAGCCAATTAATTAAACCACAGAATATCTGCAAATATTTACCTGATGGCTGGGGGTTGAAAAAGCTATAATATAAATAGCTTACTACATAAAATAGATTTGATTTACATTTCAGCAGATGTGTTGGTGAGAGTAAATGATGGGGAAAGAAAAGGAAGAGGAAAAAGCTAAAATGAAAACAAATAGATTATGTTTCCAAAATCCTACCAAGTATGTGATGCACTGAAATGATCAGACTCTTAACTGCTTGTAAATCTGCCTGGATTGGGGTTGTGAAATTATTTTTAGGGTGACAGCAGAAGCCTTTCTAATGCTACCATTGTGGCACTGTGTTCAGCTGAGTAAGAAGCAACAAGAATGGCATAAAAGTCAAGTGGGCAATCTGAGAAGGAGGCAGTTTAGCAGTACAAACATTTCTCTCCAAGTAGAGGCAGTATCCTGATGTAATTGTATTTATAACCTGTGAGCTTCTGAAATCCTAGGGAGAGTACATTTGAGGACAGTGCTGTGGCTGTACATGGCCCAACTAGGAGCTATTTCATTTTTGAGGAAGAGCATCAAGAATTCTTGCTCAGCTACTTAATAGAGTGTGTCAGAGCTCCGCTGTCCTCTGTGGAAGTGGTCCCTTCCCAGCACAACAATTCTGCATCCAGTCCAGGCAACCTCAAATATCCCCCCGAGTCGTATCTTACACTTTCATAAATCTTAAACTTGGTTTTAAATGAAAGAGCTTCAAATAAATGTCTTCCAGTTATTTTTATTTCCTGTCTGGTTTGGAAGTTTGGAATTGGTAGGGAATAAGGTTTTTGTGGTCTTGGAAGCCTGCTTTCTCCAGTTGGACATTTGCACTCCTCATGCATCAGCCTGAGCCATGGTGGCAGCAAGGAGGACCTTGGAATAGGAACAAAGCAGGAGAAGATACCATTGTGGAGGAGTTCTGGAGATTGGAGGGGTTTCACAGACAGATTGTGGGTACATATTAGGATCTGAGGTTGGGGTTTTTTGAGGCACTGAGTGAAAAAGTGGGAGACTGCAGAAGTTCAGCAGAGCATTTTTCTGCTGATGTCCTCAGCTGGGGAAGCGTTAACAATGCTGACACAGACTGTCAACTTCTGGTTTCAGATTCACTCCTCCAGGATGAGAGACAGGAGTTCATATCCCTCAGACATTGTTTCAAGCTGTTTACAGGCTGGAGAAGATAACAGTGCATCAGCTTACATTTTATGGGTTTGCTTGTAATTACAGGAAAGGAAAATTGAGGTTTTGAGTGTTGATTTCAGTGGGAGCAGAAATGCAGAGGCACTTCTGAAAATCTTGTCTGCAGTTTATTTTGAAAATGGAACTGTAATTTTTAAAATCTCAGTTCTGTGAAAAATGTCAAAGATGGAAAAAAATATTAAGTCCTGCATGTGTGCAGAAATAGATGTGACAGTTCTACCTGATTAATTCTGAATAAAAGCAGCACAGCCTTATGCAGATGAAATTTCCCAAAAGTACATAAAGACCTGAAAAGTTACACTAAGGGAGGTTAAAGCTGGCTTTTGAACATCAAATTCAAAAGAACTTCTTACTTAACTTTGTGAATTGTAACAATTCAGTTTCTTCAAGATATTCAAACAAATTGAGCTTTGTCTTCCAGGCCAATGGAAATATATTATCCAGTGCTGTTGTGAAGTAAAATGGCTCCAGCAACTTTATGGAAAGGGAGAAGGTTCCCAGGCTTTCTGTTCCCAATCCAGTTTAGTTTCAAGCCTCATGCTCAGTTTCACTTTCAGAGTGTGCCCTAAGAGGAAATGTAATTTAGACTAGAGCTGCATTCACAAGTTAATGGCACTGACTGCAATCCTTCAAAATGATGGATACTGGAATTTCCCCCCCTTTACAGGAGGAATTGCATTTCTCAATGTCACATAAGGGAGAGAAACAAACATGCAGAAACAGCAACAGGCCCTCAAATCTTTGAAGGTACATGTGTGTTGCCAAAGCTGAAGTAATTTTCCTGCCAGAAATCATTGTGATGGAAAGTTAGAACTCCTGTATCTGGGTCCTTTGTACTGTGCTGACCTGGTTAATATACCATTCTGTGTATTGGAGAGAAACTGGGAATTGTGGGGGAGGCAGAGAGGTCCTCAGGCAGGTGAGGGTTTGTCTCTTGAGGTAAAGGAAAAGCTTAGCCAGAGAGCCCAGTTTCTGTTGTCTGTCCATGGTGTTCTGCCTGTTGCGAGTTCTCAGCAAGTGTTTGAACAGCAGTATTTATTAGTTTGGGCTGATTTTGCAGTATTGTATCTGCTTTTGCCTTTGTGTGTGTGGACTGATTTACTGCTGTTGCTTTGCTACACATTCACACCTGTGCTGGTCCCATGAGGAGGTCTGTCCTGAAAGGTGGTATCCTCAGAAGATTCTTCAGGAGCCTTTGAAGATAACAAAAGGATGGGTGTCCCTGAAAGAGGTGAGTGGAAGGATGAGAAAGAGCCATTCTGATCTTTTCCATCAGCAGTACCAGCACTAGTAGCCAGAAAGGACACCTAAGAGGAATCTTCCTTTTAGAAACAACACAGAGAAAGTTATTTCACTTAGACTTATAGAACCACAGACACAGACTCTGCATCCCTGCAAAATTATCCATGTCCTCTGAGGGAGCTACGTGGGAAAGGTCAGTTTGTCACTTTGACACTGTTGGATGGGCACAGTCCTTACACTTGGCTCAGAACCATCAAACACAGCAAAGGTCAGAAACACCTGAAAATACTGAAATTAACAGCTGGTAGAACAACAGCAGAACAAAAAGCAGGTGGAAGCAGCTGTGTGTGCTGCTAATGGATCCACTCTGTGTTCCCTCCTAAGGTGCACATCACACTCATGGTTAAATATAAGGGTTTAGCCTTTCAGACAATCAGCACTCAACCCTGGGGGACTAACTCTGCATGGACTGGATGCCTGTTGTACTCAGAAGTAGCTGTTTGCCTTCACCAGGTGATTTCTCTTCAGCTGATGGCAGTTATCCATTCAGTGTAACTGGGATCAGTACACAGAGATGTTTTATGTCACTATAGGGTGTCTTATGGCCAAAGACAGAGCTGAAATCTCTCTGCTTGTGTTGCTGGACTTCACTGCAGCTTTGTCAGGGTGAAGTACGACGTATTCCTGTGATGATGTGGTAGGAGCAGCATCCCCAGGAATCCGCGCAAGAATACTGAGTGGAATAATATTAGTAGCTTCTCATGCCCTGTTATTGCTGATGTGTCTAGTCTGAGGCATATCCTATTATCCTAAATTATTGCAGTGTTGGCTGAGGCCTGGTGTTTTTCCATGGATTTACATGTGACTGCCATGATGTGGAGGAACCAAGGGAGTCATACAATCAGGTGATTTTCCTGAGCAGCAGTGAGCATGGGGTCTTGGTAGATATCTGTGTTCTCTGCTCTTCTCAGGTGTCCCCCTCCAGAAGAATGCCTTACAGTAGTTTGGGTTTTTTTCCTTTAAACAGGCAAGGAATAATACCGGAGGGAAAAACCTACAATAAAAGGAAGGCTACTTCTTTGGTGTTTTGGGAAACATTTTTGTGAAAAGATTTTTAACATTTGTTTTTGCAAAGAGATACCTTAAAACACTGACAATTGACAAACAGGCTGGAGTAGGGAACTGGGTTATATCAAGACTGCTTGGTGATGCATTGACATTTGGTGTCATGGCTCCATTAATCAAAAATATTTTGGAGGAAATTCTTCCTGGTTCATTCATGCACAAATAATTTACACTGGGAGCAGTGGGTCTAAACCCTTTGGCAGACTGAATGGAGGAGCATGATGAACAGCTAGGCTGGCTCCTGAGTGACCACTCACTGCTTTACCAGGGCTCTCCTTTTTTCCAGGTATGCAGTTTGTCTGTTGTGCCTGGAGGGAGCTCACAGTAGATATTTGTGAATGATAAAATAAAAGGGGTCTGAGGGCCCAGAGACTGAACAGAGGATCTTAGGTGAAAGAAAGCTCAGTTGTTAACCTTCCTGTGCCTGATACGTGGTTTGTCAATTAGGCAGCAGAAGCTGAGCTGGTTGTATATTGACCTACAAGCATTAAACAACTGGCTGGGAGCCATATCCTGTGAAGTCTGTACTGTCCTTTTGATTTGAAAAGCAGCACCACAGTTGTGGTTCCACTTAGGGTTTTTGAAACACAGGCTTTAGTTTAAAAAAAAAAAAAAAAAAGAGAAGGAAAAGTATCTTTCACCAGGTGCACTTTGACTGTTTATTTGGAAAAAATAAAAAGGGGTTTGCACAGAAATATCCATAGTGTTCCAAGGGTTATTAACATGCATAGCCATGCCTGGCTTGACCGTGCAGTGTGCTCCTAGACAGAATGACAAAGCTGGAAAAATGAAGTCAAGGAAATATGAGCTGATTTATTTTTTATGTGTAACAAGCTAAACCTTGATCCAGTGCATCTGTGGAGCAGAAGAATATTTATTCAGTTCCACCATCGAAAACACTGAGGGACACGAGGTGAGTGTGAATTGTCTCAGCTGAACTCGTGTATTCTCCAGACATAATTAAACACTGGCCCAATTTTTAATGTGGGCTACTTAATTGGATGTCAGAAATTCCACATTTGGAGGTTCAGTTTGACCTTTAGTTACATAAAAGAAGCATTTAAGAGTCTCCAGTGAGAGTCAGTGTTTGAATGCAGATGCCTTATTTGAAAACTGTGCTCCTTTACAAGTGATGCATTCCAGGAGGAGAAAGCCCTGATCCTGCAAACAGTTAGGAGCAGGCTTCAGCTTGCTGCCAGGAACACCAGCTTGCTGGAATCCACTCATTCCAGGGCATGGCACGCTGGTAAATACAAGCAGATGGAAAGCAGTTGCAGGATTCAAAATTAGCATGAGCTTTTCCTCCCATCTAAATGCATACAAATTTGTGAATATACTTTAATCTCAAGGTAGAAGCTCAGAAATGAAAGCTCAGATAACCATCTTTCTCAAATGCCTGGGGATCTGTGGAGGATGCATCAAATCAGTTACAGTGAGACTTCCATTGAGTGGTGGAGCCTGGTGTGACCAGGTGAAAAATGGGACTTGGGTATAAACACAAGGTCATTTTTGATCCAGCCAGCCCAGAGGAGATAATATGGAATGGAAACTTGGCAAGATCAGCTGGATTTCGATCTACCTAGGAAAGAAGCAGAGGTTGTGGGCAGATATTCTTAATCACAGTTATTGGAGATGTTGGTAATGCCTGGTGAAGTGTCTTGAAGGAGCACTTCTGTGATAAGGGAGTCCTAAACCACCTGAAACTGTTTGGTCAGTGAAGCTTTATTTATGCCCCAAGACATGGAGAGACTCCTGTAGCTCCTGCTGCTCAAACTTGACTCCTACCAGTGCATGACAGAACAAGGTTACAGCTGTGGGAAGCAGGTAATTCACACACTGCCAGCATGGCTCCAGTGTGGGCTCCTGCAGGATTGGCCTCACAGGTAACACAGGTCCCAAAGGTGTCTCAGAGATCCCTTTGCACATGGGCTGTGATTCTCTTTCGGTGGTTAAAAAACAGGCTTATTCCAACACCAGGAAATTAACTCATCAAGGGAAATGGTTTGCTGGCTGGGTATTAGATGCTGGGAGCTGCTTACAAGGTTTAGGAATGAAGCGAGAATCTCCAGACTTAGGTTGGATATGTATGTGCAGCTCCCTGTTTGCTATGATGTTGTGCTGAAGCATCCCAAGTGATGCTCTTGTTCCTGTACTGATTTGTTTGGTCAACTCAATTCAGGTGAAAAAGGGAGTTTTAAGGGTAAAAATGTCATCAGTTCAAGGCATTGCTCACTGAAGTGAGTTCCTCACTTGCCAACTGCTACTTGGCAGGAGCAAGCAGGCAATGTCGTTAGTGTGGTACTTTCTGGAGAAGGATGCAATGCACTCCATACAAACTGCAAAATCCAGGGAGTGCCAGATTACCAGTGTAGAGTCTTTTCCTTTGCTGAGCCACAGGGGATGGTAAAAATCTGCAGATACTTTATCAGCTTTAAACAAATGTTCTTTCTGTGTATGGCTCGCAAGTCACACAGGGCAAATGTCCACAAGAAAACAAAACTCAGTGAAAACTGGGCTGTCAGTCAGCACTGAGTGTGCTCTCTAACTTGAATTACATCCACATTACTCACAAGGGCAACTGTGTATATGTAAAACAATTTGCACAATTTGAACTGGCTGGCCTAATTATATAAAGTACTCAAGCAAACAGATAATTCCCCAGGAAAATTATGTTTGTCTTTAAAATTAATCCTTTCTCTCACTGTATCTATTTATAGAAAAAGTTTCACAGATAAAGAAATGGAGGTTCTTTCCAGGCACAAAAAATATTGCATAGAAAATAATATGTGGATTGGATGAATGTAGTATTTTGATCATAGCCTATGGAATATGCAGGGGAGCAATCTACAGTTTTAGTGTTCTAGTGGTTCTTAAATCACAAGTTGATGTCTGCAATATTATGACCAAGGCTTCAAAAGTAAAGACAGTAATACAATATTTTTAAGCAAAACCAACATAGGGTTCATATTTCCAAGTTTTTGTCTGTCATTCTGTGAACTGAAAGAACTGAGAGCTCTGAGCTCTGTGGAGCTAAAAGAAACATTGAAATTCTCAAGATTCTCTTTTTTGTTGGTTTTTTTTAAACTTTTGCCTCTTTTTGGAAAATGCTCACCCAGTATTAGAATAAGTAGCAAAAACCCATGAGTGTGACAATCCTCTTGTCACACCGAATTTCCTGCACTTATGTTTTTTAAACAGATGATGGCCCTGGTGAGAGGGTGAGACTGTGTACAAATGTTTGTGGTTCAGAGCCCAGTTTTCCAAAGAGAAGTCCAGAACACACAATACGTCACCTGTTTGTACTCCAGCTCCATGAGGCAACGAAGACAGAATTATCCAGCCTTTCCAGATCAGCTCTCCCGTGGGGCTTTAGAGCTGAGTTTTGGTCTCTGCAACACACAAAAATGTTTCCCCACATGAATTAAAATATTACTTCTTGGCTGTACAGCGTGCTACAGGCTTTATCCACTGGTGTTACACTTTTATACTGTTTTAACCATTCCCAAACGAAGGTGGGGAGATGGGCTTGCCAGCGTAGTATTAGTCTGCCTTTGGCTCAGGAAGTGTTTGCATTTCTTGTTATTACTGCTAAGCAGATTATTCACTGTTTATGTGAAGAAAATTTATCATGTCCTGTAATATACCTAATGAGACACTGAGGGGATTTTGCCAAGTGAGGTTCCTTTACCTCCAATTTGGATCATTTTTATGACCGACTTTGGGAGCAGCAGAAGTCAGACCCAGTGTGGATGCTTTTATTTGATGTTATGTGAGTTTAGACACCAAGTGAGTACCTGGGCATGGCAAAAGAAGGTTTGCTGCTGTCTGTAGTAGCACTGGAGAGTGTCCAGTAAATGGTACAAAGGCTTTACTACAATTAGGACTGACAGCAGCATGGAGCTCTTGCTCTGTGCCTTTCTGCTAGAACTTCCTCCCAGTTTGTGAAGGGAAAGCTTGGCCTGTGAGAATGAACAAAAAACTCTGTGACAGTACCCAGGTTCTGTGTGCTGCCAGTCAGCAGGAGCATCAGCCAGTGTCACACATCCCAGTGGGAATGTGGCATCCTGACTGGGGCATCTATTGCCTCCCTTCCCACTTGTGCTCCCCTGGCCCTGCTCTCCGGGCATACCAGGCACAAAGGCCAGGTGCTGGCTCCTGGACATGGAGCAAGTCCAGCAGAGGTGGACTGGAGCAATCCTTCTCCTGTGTCAGATTGCTGAACACAGACCTGGAGGAAGCACAGATGTGACTATTGCATACAGAAAGGAAGAGGCTGGCTATGGGGAGCTCAGGATTTTATTCCAGTTTCTACATGCTTAGGAATTGTACACTTCCATTGATTATTACTGCATTTTTAGCATTTACAACTTTCTAGTTCTCTGGTTGTGAAAGGTCCTTGGCCAGGTGGCTCTCAGCCAGGTGGCTTTCAGCTCTCAAGTGATATTCATATGAGAGACAAGCTGTGGTCATATTTTCAGACACATTGTGGTCACATTTTCAGTCAAGAATTAGGGCAAGAATAAGACCATTCTTTCCCCTTCTCTAGTTGGAAATGCTGTTCATAGGCACCTTTCTGGTGTCATTTCATGTCTGTTCATTTTGGTGTGACAGTGGCCAGTGTCAGTCACGCTGCCGTGTCAGTCGAGCAGAAAGCCCAGACAAAGGAGGGGAACTGATGGCCATGCTCAGCCTCCAGGGAGAACATTCAGTGCAGATAAATGGAGGAGGCAGGCTATGCAGAGCCACTGAGTGTGCCCTTTGTGCAGCACATTGGGATTTTTGGCTTTTGAAGGTAAGGAGGTGGGCAAACTAGAGCGAAGGAGAGATTTTTCACTAGCCAGCTCCCAGGCTGGCCTTTGCCAAGAGAATGACTTTAGTGCAAACGGAAACCCAGTCGTATACAACTGCATGTTGAATGTCAAGGGATGGAAATGTTGTAAGAGTCAGAGTCCATGTTTGCTTTCTTGCTTGTTCTTTTCCGTGCTCTCTTGAAGAGGAAAATGGAATTTAGGATGGGGAAAAGAAAGAGCTGGCAGTACTGATAAAGCAAAACACACATGGACACTACCTGACAATAATCTGCATTTAGCTGCCAACAGAGGGAATGCTAAATAAGCATGGCATCTCTTACCAAGTGCTTCTGGATGGATTTATTTTGGTTTAGGTTTTTTTTTCCTTCCCTCAGTGTTTTTGCTAATTATAAGCTGCAGCACCAAGAATATTTAATGCTGTTGAAGGGATGTGTGGTTTTCTGCGTGGTGGGAGTGATCTAGCCAGGCATATTACAGAGGAGAAGTGTCCTAAAGCAATGGTTTAAAAGCATTTTGTGTCCATCTGAGCAAGCACCTTGTGCTATTGGGACTTCAGACAGAGCTTTACTGCTGAGCCCAGGTTTAGGGTGTTCTTTGCACATTTTCAGTGACAGAACTCCATAGTTCAGCAAGGTGAATCCAGTTATGCCAGGATAAATTCCAATAAAATTTGTTTTGCTGATGTACCTTTATTGATTTTTAAAATCTAAATGCATGATGCTGTTTTGAAAACCCAGTGACCCTTCTGGAAAAGCTGTAGAGTCTGAACCTCTGGGAATATCTTTGTGGGATATCCTTGTTCCTATTGTTCTACACTGTGGTCACCTCTGTCTGCTTCTGGAAGGATCTGCTGTAACCTAGAGGAATTTTTTGGCAGGAACCAAGACAAAGTTCTCAATCTGATTGTTTTAATCCCTGTTTTATTTTTGGAGAGGTGACTGCAAAGGAGCAATGTGGCTTCCCCAGTGAAGCTGTGTTCTTTGGCATTGCCTTAGGATTCCCATTAGCTGTTCAAATTAAAAGGTTCTGGTGTGTTACTAGAACAGCTGTTTTCATTAAACTCACTCATTTAGGATACAACAAATAAGCCTTTAATCTAATGTGTTGATCAGTGACAAGTCAGCAAGTTCATTGAACGTGTTACCAGCTGAGGAAATGTGTGTTTGCTGCTGCTTAGTCTAAACAAAGGGTTTTTCTTTGTTGCCTTAGAAATAGTCTCCAAATTGTGAAGAGGGTCCTGTCCCCAGACTCATTTTGGGTCTCATCTGTGATTATATGTGAAAAAATGTTATAGCTCACAGGTAAGAATTGTTGTGGTTTATCAATAGTCTGTACCACTTTCAGTTGGATTAGAGGGGACACAAACATGGAACTAGGTATTTCTTTTTTTACTCTCCTTCCTCCCCTCCCCCTTTTAATGTAAAAAGGCTCAAAAAGAATCCAAAGTAATTCTAAAAATAGCAGCCAAATCATAATAGTGTTTTCTTCTTTCTCCTGCTACTCTGAAAATTAACTCAATTTCTCTTTATTTGCACACTGGACATGAAGCTGAAACAAATACTCCATTTACAGTAACCATGGCTGACACATGTAAGAACCAAAGTCTTGTGGGTCTTTGGGATTCGGAATTGGGAGGAAAAAGTGGTGGCACTAATCACAGCCTTGGCATTTTAAACTGAGACCTGTGGTCTTTTAGGGTCATGTCTACTCAAATGATCTTCAGCTAGCAGTTAACAGCAGTGCTGTTTGTATTTTGCAGCCTGATTCTACCTTTGATGGTCTGTTTTTCTC
Organism: Emberiza elegans; assembly: GCA_024865655.1. Taxonomy (NCBI): domain Eukaryota; kingdom Metazoa; phylum Chordata; class Aves; order Passeriformes; family Fringillidae; genus Emberiza; species Emberiza elegans. Next base: position 8,317,630 of record JALJVW010000184.1, on the reverse strand, counting down.
TACCTGCATGCCCAGGAAAAGACAGCCCTGTGTCACTTCAGATGAGGTAAGTTTGCTTTGGGATAGCCTTAAGCTGAAAACTCAAAACCGAACATGAATCCATACCAAACCAAATAAATCTGAAGATCCATCTGTATCCTGGTATCTCTGAAAAATGGCAAAAGCTTGGAATATCCTAGGACAGCAATCCAGTGAGTATATTTTATATGAAGGACCAGCTTTGTGGTGTCTTGGTGCATTTCCCACAAACCTACTTAAAGATAATGCTAGTGTTAAAAATGCCCCCAAAAAAGCAGATGTGGATGTATTGACTCCCAGTCCAGTGTTTATTCTGCTTTATTTTTGGTTGACATAAAGGCCTTCAAAACAGCAGGCCTAGAAATTGGTGTTTCCTTCCTTGAAGCAGCAGCTGGACAGTTTGACTTCAGATTACTGCATAAAGGTGAGTGTCCACACCCTGAATTGAAGACCATCTGCAAAGGTGGGTGTCCACAAAAATGAACTCCTGGGCTTGCATTTTATACATTGCATTTGTTTATACAACTTTTCATTTCCCTACATATTTAGAAGTAGTTTCTATATGAAATATTTAATAATTTGAGCTGCTAGGAAACTGAAAACTCATCTTCAAAGTTGAAAGACTAAAGGAAAAACTGGCATATTGTTGTTATTGTCATTCTTATGTCAACGTTATAGAAAGCTATAATCAGTTTTATAGCTGAGAACTACACTTTGCGTGGTTACAAAGACTGCTGGTGGTCAAAGAAATGGAACAATCCTTTTGGGAAGCACTTTAAAATTCCACAGGTGGTGTAGTGGTGGTTTTTTCAGGTATTTAAGCAGAACTGTTCTCTTGCTATTCCCACTTTTAAACCTGTCCCTAGCCTGTCCCCAAACTGGGTACCTAAGAGAATTTAGATATTGAAGTTCAAAACTTCAGTAATCATGAAAAAAGTAAAGTGCTAGGTATGGTTTTTTTGCCAAATACATATGTTTGTACTGAAAAATCCTAAATCCACGTGCTTTTGGGACCTGATTTGTTATCCTAGTGATGGGTATAGCAGACCAGGGTCTGAGGGTCAAGCATGAGGGTTATACTTTGATACTTGTATGATCTTGCAATCACCATATTCCACAACATTAACACACATTGGAACAAGCCATCCCTGTGTGATCAGACTGTGTATGATGGACAGAAACATAATTTTGCCAAAATGGAATCATCTAAAGGATTGGAAGTGATCTAAGGTCGGAAGGAGCAGGGCATTTGTCTGCAAAAGCCTCTGCTGAAGGTTTTCTCACATCAGTTGTCATGACAATAGGTGGCACCCTCATGCCAATAAATATCATGTTGGACAGAACTAGGCTCCCTTGCACTTACATACTGCAATTTCTTTAATCAAAATCATTGGAACTTAAAGCAAAAGCAACTCATTAAAGCAGAATATTCATGAGGGAAAGGTGAGACATGCCTGAAAAATAAAAATGTAAACTCCATTCTGACTGTTGATTTTAAAAATAAGACTAAACTACCAGTTTAGCATAAAACTAAACTGCTGTTCTGTTGAGGCAAATGAGAGTTTTGAGTATGGGCCTGTACTGTGCTCACAAACTGTGTCATCCTGTGCTTTATAACTGAGGATTTGACCCCCTAGGGATTCCTTCAGAAGAAACAAGGTGTGTCCTGCTTTATTTGCTGTGTTACACAAAGCCTTGGGTGCACGGGATATCCAGGCAATCTGGAAGCTCACAGCTGCACAAAGTCGGAAAGGGAATCTTAAAAGAAAGGCTTCTCTCATTTGAGTTTTTGTCACTTTTACTTCCAATGTGAGTCAAAACCTGGAAAAAAATATTAACCAGACATTGTCAAGCCACAGGCATCTTGGCTTGTGGTTTGGATAAATGTCCAGGTCATTTCTTACTCTATCCTGAACAAATCTTATTCCCTGCTTCTCTGCTGAGATAGAGAGGAGGTCAGGAATTGGCAGAAAAGAGAACATTAAAAAAGCTAAATGCATTGTAGAACAGTGAAAGGTCACCACATATTAGGAAGTGTGAAAGACACCTGCTTTTGTTGATTTTGGTGATTTAGCTGGGTATAAGAAGTTTTGCTAAGCCTAAATTTTATGCATTTTCTTATTTTCATGAAAATGGTGTTTAAAGATCTGAGGTAATTCCAGGGACATAAATTGTCTTAGGCCTGCAGATGGCCCATAAAATTTGCAGAGCCTTGGCCATTTATTAGCTGAAATTGGAACAGAAAAAGCTTCAGGATTCATTGAACTTTGCTAGCATTGGCAATGTCTCTGTTACCTTTTTACTGGGATTTTTCTTCATCCTTACCTTGCAAAAGTAACATCTTAGGATGGTAATGCCAAACTAAAGGGGAAAAAGAACTCATGGAGTGAATGAGGTTCCTTTCTAATTGGAGTCTTAACAAAGCTCTTAGCTAAAATTTTGCTGAAGTAGCTATGATGTTCTAGGGAAAATTAAAATTTCCAGTGTTTCAGGAAATGTTTCTTATTTGGACCTCTCTTCATTTCCCTTTCATCATCTTGTGCTGATTTTTGCAAAGGTTTTTTTGCAAAGCAGTGTAATCTCTGGACAAATTGTATTCCTTGGGATGAATGTTATCTCCAGGTTTTGATGCCAAAATGGAATTGTCGTTTTCTGCTTAGCATTTGCTCCTCGGCAGGTCTGGTTTTAGGCAGGTGGTTACAGATCCAAAAGGGACCAGGAGACTCCTTGCAAGTCAGTGAAGTCTGTCACATTGCATTTAAATTATGTTAAATGAAGATGCTTTACCAACACTTTCTTCTGCTCATCTTGCACTGACAAATACCCTGATTGCACTGTTAAGTGTTTCTATTCCTTGAATTTCACAGATGGGAAAACTCATTCAGTTCATGCAACTCCTGTTTTGAAAAATCTAAACAAGTTGGACATTTTTTTGTCCCACATCTAAGCCTCAGGTTGTGACAGTGACCTGCAGTCCTTCAGAGCAGCAGGATAAATCTTTGTAGCCTCACTGGGAATGAGGAGGAGGATTCTGCTTCATCATGTGCTTTCTCTATCCTGAAGTGGAAACAGATTGTGCAGAAAGTGTTATCAGAATACCACCAGCCTTTTCCTCCTGTGAGCAGCCGGCTTCCAAAGGGAAGCAGTAACTGCTGAGGATCATTAATTCTTAGAGGGTAGGGGGAACACTGTCTCGTTCCTGTTTCTGGTCTCCCCTTGGGTAAAGACCAAGCTTTAGGGAGAAACTTCTGTGCAGCCTAAATGTCTCTCACTGCGAGCTCCCAACAAAATACTCCAGGGCAGCAATATTAGTGAGAAACTCACCTGATGGAACCAGGGAATCAGGCAGTCACAGGTTCAGTATAACAGAGAGAACCAAAGGGATTCATTTGTCAATGTTTCTGTGGTCTCTCTCAAAACCCATTTGATTTCATTAAGTGAATTTAGTCAATTAAGTAGAATTCTTTCATTTCTCCACTTTATCTTTTGCAAACATCTAAGTGCATCATCAACTGCAGATGTGATTAATACATCCTATTATTTGTACTTCACCTTAACCTGGCTTTCATTAATGAATGATTTTGTGATTGCTCAGTCAGGTGCTCCTGGCCACAGGGATGGCAAATCTGTACTCAAAGATGTCTTATCAAGGCCCAGCTTCCTACAACATTCACCGGAGTATCCAAAGGAGAGCAGATTCCTTGTGCACTCTTTCTCTCTTTGCTCTCAGTGGGAGAGAATTTGGAATGTCTGGAGCACCCTGCACCCTGGCATTGGTGCTGGCACCATCCTCTGCCATTTCCATAGTTTCTTTCAAGATGTATTGAATTTTTTTCACAATGTGTCACTTGTTTTGTTTTTCATATCTGGATATAAAAGGCATTAATTTCTACTGGTTACTATAAGAAAATAGTTCTAACAGTCCAAAATTTAGGAGTTACAAATATTTGCAGAAGTAAATACCATGGAGTATCAAGCACTTGAAGAACCTTTCCTCATAAGAAAGAAGGGGCCTATTTACAGCTCTTCTGTACATACACAAAGTATTCAGTATTCTGCCTTTTTGATCCTTGGGTCAAATTTTAACCCCAAACAGATTGTGTGGTTTGCACGGAGCTGTAAAACTAAATGAAGCACAGTCAAAATACATTTTTGGTCTTAATTCCATTTTCCAAATCCATGCATTAAGCATGAATATAACAGCCCAGGTTTCAAAACCAACAATATTCTCCTTAGAAACCAGCACCTCTGTTTGCAAAGGAGTTCCCAGAATTACAGTGCTCTCATGACGCACTGAGGTGGGTGTGGGTGGTGGGACCCTGGCCTTTGTGGAGCACTGGGAGAGCTCAGGACATTGAGAGCAACGTGAAAGTTAGAGGCTGTGTGCAGGTGTGCAACTTCATTCCAAGTTTCTCAGCTGGGGACTCACATTTAAGTTCCAGGCTTCAAGGAGGTAAATGCTTTTCTAGAAATGGCTCTTGGTGTGTCTGTGCTGCAGCTCACTATTTTCTGTTTGTGGGCTGTGCCCCTTTGTGAACCCTCAGACACTCCAAACCCCTCCATGCATCCAGCATTTCCACGGGACCTGTGGGGACACAGCTTAGGGCTGACCACTAAAATGTGCTCTTTGATTGGCCATGGGCAAACAAAGAAGGTTTTGGTTAAAGGCCAAGGTGACATGCTAGCTTTTCTGGAAGTCTTGTGAGTAAATGAGGAGCTTTGGGCTTAGCTGGAAACCTTGGCTGTCATTCCTGAGCCACTGTGCTTTACTTAAGAGCCTTCCTTCAGTGTAAGGTTGAAAGGTGAAGGAAAGAAATCCCAGACCTGCACACCATGCTGCAGAATACACATATTTCTCCTGCATACATCTCTGGAGGAGTCCTCCACCAGGCTGACACTAACCCTGACAGCCAGATGTGCAACTCTGATCAGACAAAAACCAAAATAGACTGTGGTTTACAGCTGCTCGCAACAATAAACAAAGCATATCAAAGGATCCCCCAAAACACACTTTCTCTGTAGAAACCTACATGGTTTTATTATTCTAGTCTCCAGCTTTAAAGCATTTTTGTCATTTTTGTAGAAGAAGAATTAAATAGTTGCAGATTCCAGCCAGGGACAATTGTCAGGGACTGGACTGGGCTTACTGGTCAACCACATCCATCCCAGTGAGACTGTGCATTGTCAGCAAAAGTTTCCTTAAGGATGATGTTACTTGCCAAAATCTGCTTTCTTCAGTTTGCGATGCATTTTTATAAGGACATTACTTATATAAAGCTCTCCCCACTGCCCCATGCAAATACTTACAAACACCATTTTACGTAGCCCCAGTTGGCCTGTGCAATATTCAGTCTTTCACTTGACTGCTGGTGAGTTCTTTCTGTTAAACAGAATGAAACAGGAGCATGCATCCCCTCCAAGTAGATCTTAATTGTTTTCTCCAGGTGAACATAAATATCACAGATTGGTATGACCAAATGTCATAAGTATTTGAAACACATTTCAGTATGAAAGCATCTAAAATATATCTGGTGTAAGTTGGAAGTGTTGCCCTGCAGAAAATTAAATCAGCTTTGCAAACTAACCTGGGAAGGGGAAAGTGAGAAAAGCTACTCTAATATGAAAACAAGTAAAGCTCCTGTTTCAACCTGTTTTTTCCTTGAATCTATTTTAAATCTTTAGCATTCTCTTAGCCTCCAAATTTCTATAAAGTTGAAAGATGCTTTGTTCTCCAAGGCTGGTATCACCTTACTAGGAAAGCCGTGGAGGAGGACTCATAATGTCTTCTATTATACAGCTCTATCTCTACTTAATGTTGACATGAAATTCTTTGCTGAAGTTCTGGCAATAAAATTAGAGAAACTTATTCCCTAAATTGTTTCAGCTGATCAAGCAAAATTTAGAATTCATTCTATGTCCTGAAACTTCAGAAAGTTGATAGTTTGTGTTATCCTGACTCAGTCAAACTCTTGTCACTTTCCTGGAATCTTTGTGGGTTGAAATACTTGGGTATTTTTACTTTTGCAGACATATGCATTCTCCTGTGGAATTAAATGTGAGAAAATTTTAGTTGTATTTTATTACTTCAGAAAGAACAGACAAAATAATTGTTCTTGGATTAGTTTCTTCTGTTCTGGCCCTTCCCTTTTTACCTTGGTGCATCACTTCTCAGGGTTCTGGCTTTCCTGACTCAAGCTAGGAATAATCATCAGGCAACAAAATATATTGGTGATTCTTTCACCCATCCAGGGTAGGTGTTCAGGTTTCAAATGGCCATCCAAAATGTAGTCATTTCCTTGGTTCTCAGAGGTCACAATTTAGGAAGCCAGTTGTTATGGGAGGACATCAGGAAAGGAATTCCTGCAAGGAAACCTGTGAGTTCACTGAGTTACAGGAGAATGAAGGGGAGAAGCCAAATTACAGTCCTTGTCCCAGCAGCCTTTGTCTCAGGTGGGTGTTACTCCACATGGCAGAGTGGAACCTGCTCTTCTTCAACCCTGAAGATGAAGCTCCCTAAGAAGGTGAAATCCAGGAAAAAAATGCCAAAAGGAATCAAAGCAGATCTGCCTGTCACAGTTGGTGGCTATAAAATTCTGGGTGTGAACAATTGTGACCTCTGGAGTTTTAAGATGAGATGGAAGTGTTCAGAAGTAGAGACAAGGACACCCTCTCCAGGCTGTACAGGTGCTTCTGCTCTGTGTCCTGAAGATCCAGAGAGCTTGGCATGATTCATTGCACCACAGCATGGCTACTGGAACAGGGAGAGTTAATCCTGCCTGAAAGGTGGGAATACAAGCTTAAGCAAGAGACTGAAGAAGGCCAAGAGCCTGTGCCTGCCACACTCTGGGCAGACACTGATCCTGGTGTCACCTGTGAGAAGGGCAGAGAGTGTTTCCTGGGAGTCTTCATCATCAGCTGCAGAGTTATTGTTGCTGCTCTAGGTAAGCCAGGAGCTGGCCCCCTGTGGCACTCTTTTCCCAGTATTCCCAATGGACCTGTCAATGAGTGGGAGCAGGCTGGAAGCTGGAGTGCTTTCCTAACTCACTGCATAGTCTTTACATGCTGCAGCAGACAAGCTCTTGTGGTCATGGCATTAAAATATTACAAGCTTTGTTTTGAAACAATGACACAGAAATGTTCGCAATGACTCCTTGTGCAGTGGTTTGGGATTTTAGCTCATGTCTGGAAACCACAGTTTCTAGATTGCAGGACAGCTCATAGCTTGGGAATTTCCAAAGTGACTATTAACTGGAATGTTGGTTTATATAACTGTGTCTGTGTTAGTTCAAGGTTTGTCCTCTTGCAGGTGGCAGAGCTGCTGGGCAGGGAATGGGGAACAGGAGGAAACCTCTCACCGTTCATTTTGCGTGGGTGCGGTGGAAATCCAAATTTTGACTAACCCACCATGTCTGGAATTAATCTCTCTGGCAAACCAAGTGCAATCATGGCAAGAAATTGTATTTGCTGTGCTGAAGCCTTTCCTATGGGGCTGATCCAGCTTCTTATGAGGTCAATGGAAAAGCCTTTGTACGCTTCTCTGGGTGAAGTGTGCTAAGGGGGCTCTGTAGGTTCTTCTGTCTTGAATGGATACAAAAGCCTCTGTTCCATTCTGCAGTTCATTCTGATCCAGGCACTGCAAGTGGGTAGGATCAGAAAGCACACTGGAGGGATCAGAGATGGAGCACTTAGAGAGCCTTTACAAAACACTGTGAACTAACTAGGTAACAGCAAGGAGTTACTTCAGTCTGACCTTCTGCTCCTACAGAGGAGCTGCACTGCACCTGTCCATTGAGTGCCCAGCCTCAGGCAGGGCTTCACACACCTCTCCAGTTACCTGCTCTGCACAGGCCTTCTTAGAGATCTTAGCTTAAGAGCTCTGCTGTTTCCTTTTACCTCACCTTCACTGTTCATGAAACTGAGGCGTGAGTTCAGCAGCACCAGTGCCAGCTGGCACAGCAGTGCCCAGCTCTGCATCCTTATGGAATTCCTGCTGGAACAAACCCCCCAGCTCCTGCTCTGTGGAACAGCACAGCTTCTGAGCATGGGGCCACAGAAGGGCAGAGAAAACAGAACCAGGGACTGTTATTTGCTAAGGATGTCGTGAGCTGCAGGAATCTGTGTACACTCCCCCGAACTCCTGTTCAAATTCAGAACGTGTCTGAGCTGCCTGTCCTGACACTAAGGAGCAAGAAAAGACATTAGAGAAGAATGACAGGCAAGAGACTGTTCAGAGCATGATTTGTTTGTTTTGCTTGTTCTTCTCCAAGATGAAGATGAAAGATTCTTCAAGCTGTGTGCTCTTCTGCTTTCATTGCCACTTTCTGTCATGCCAGGGGGGTGTCTGCTGCAGATTTTGTGCCTCAGGCATGCAATGGGGAAGCCAGGAACAGACCCAGAACAACAGCACACTCAGTTCAGTGGAGTACAGTGAACTTGGGGAAGAGCTGCTTCCAGAGGACCAAACACAGGAACCCAGTGAGATCTCAGCCCTGGACAAGCACAGCAGGATGAGAATGGCTATCCTGATTTTTCTAGAATTGTCTTTCCAGGCTCACTAAATAGCAATACGGCCTAAACATTAAACAAGAGAAAACCATACTATTACCACTGAATTATTTTAATTTGATTTCTCATCCATTCCACTTAAAGGTGGCTCATTCTGGGTTGTTTGAATCCTTTTGGAATTGGATGCACTTAGGATCCCGCATAAGAGGAGCACCAAACTTTCTCCAGTGCCTAATTAGTGCCCTTATCTTCAGTTCTCAATGTTGTTTTTTTTAAAATTTTTCCTCCTATCAAAATTAGAAAACTTTGCCTTTAAGGTGAAAGGTCTGACTGCAGTTTAGTGTCTGACTGGCAGAGCCAAATCTTTTCTACAAGAACCACAAATACTGAAGGATTGCTAACACAGCAGTGTGAAATGTAAACTGTAAAGTGGTACAAATGTAGTAAAATGAAAGCTAATGAACCCTGCTGTAGAAAATTAAAGCTGTGTTCATAGCTGAGACCCTCCTGTCAGGAAATGTGGTGACATGCTTTCTTCATAACCATGAGTTAGCAGAGTTTACAGCACCCTGAACCTGTTGTAGATATTTGCCAGAGTTGAACTTCTGCTCAGACTCTGTGCAGCTGAAGATTCATGGGCAAGAAAGGGACAGCAATCCTTTCTTCTGAGTAGATCTTGGATTACTTTGCGAAATGCAGAACTCTGCTAATACCTTAAATGTAAGAAAACAAGAAGGAAAGTGTTTTTAAATGGATTTTATCTTGACAAATGAGTGATGCATTTTAATGCACCATAAACATGTAACCCTCACCTCTCCTTCACTGTAAGGTAACATATTGTTTTGTTTTCAGTTTACCTCCCACCTTCTAGCTGTTCTGTTTTCCATTACTGCATCTTCCAGTTCAACAACAGAATCGTTGAATCATATGAGAAGGGTCCAGCAAATCTTATTTGTTCCACCAAAATTCCTTCCATGTGTTGAAGCTTCCTTTTTTCTTCTGCTAATTTTTGTCATGTGCTTAATTTTAGTCATTTCTCCCACACATTGGAGGCCAGCATGCTTCCCTCACCACTGACAGGTTTCGAGGCCTTACAAGAAGTAACTGAAGCCTGTTGGATTTACCACATCCTTAGAATGTAACCATGTGCATAACTTAAAGCTGCCCTCACAGAGAGGGGAGAGCAGAAGAGCAGAAAAGTTGGAGTTGGCCTGGAGAGTATAATTGGTGATTGAATTAGAGATGCTAAATGGTAAGAGAAGAGAAGAAGACAAGAGCTAGGCTCTCACTAATATTGGGGGAACATGATTTGAAAATGGCTGTTGAGACATAAAACCAATTACCTGGATTCAAGGTGAACTGAGCAAACTCCCCCGGGGTGGTGCCAGGTAGTGTGGGATTTGGAGCATGTTGCTGCTGGAGCCCTTTGAAGTCTCTCAGTTTGAGCTCAGAATCATACAGGATTTGGGCAGGAACTACTGGGCACTTCATTTGCTCAACACTGCATTTTGTGCATACCTGTCTGGAGGCAGGTTTCCAAGCTTTGAATACCTCTTTCCTTTGCAAAAGGATATTTTGGGTAATTTGTCTTCAAAGAACTTTTTCCAACAACGGTTTTGATTTGCTCAAGGAAAGTGAATGGGAATTCTGTTAGAAGCAAATGCATAGCAGAGACATCTACTACTGCCCTTTAACTGCTGGAGACTTTGCTCTTGTGTGTTTTATTCATCTCATAAAAAACAGCTTAGAACCTTGTAAAGAAAAAATATCACAGAAAAGATGTGAGAGTTAGCACAAATATATACCACACACATAGGGTGGTCTTTGCTTTGCGTGTATCCAATAAACTTCCCTTTTTTCTTCATGTTGTTTTTGCCAACTTCCCATTGTTTCCTCATATATGAATTTCCTTTGGCTTGGGCCACACTACCCCCATTGTTGTTGTAGGTTTTCTCGCTCTCTACAAATTTATAGCTCCCCAATAAAAAAAAAAAAAAAAGAGTGAGGATACACTTTATTAGCAGAGCCAAAGTATGTAAATGTTTATAAGAAGCTATGCTTATAGTAATCCTAAGTAAACTGTAAGAACATATAAAACTTAAATGCTTAAAACTTTCTGGACACTACATCTTGGTACAGGATTAGAACTTTTGCTAGCCAAAATGTTAAGGATTAAAGAACTGGGGCTGCAACCCAGTGCTGTCCCATGTAAGTTTAGAATATGGAAAGTTTTTTAAAACAGAGCTTGACAAAAGTATTTGAGAATGTTTTGGTGATAATTACTGCCAGAGGGATCTTTGCATTCTTCTATTGGGTCAAAGGCCTGGATGTAGAGAGGTGGAGGATCCAATGGCTCCTCATGGCCCGGCACCCATCAGTACCAGCACTGTCACAGTTGTGCTGATGTGCATCTGCTGTTCCTCATTCCCATTCTCATGGAGAAGCCAAAGACTCCGGAATGTGGACGCAGAAGCATGGTCTAAATTATCTGTCTTTTGCAAAGCAGAAGTTTGCTTTTCAACACAGTCTTTAATTGCCCAGAAGAAGTTAGGCAGAGTATTTGCACCAGCATGATACTTATTATCAACATGGTTTTCATTTGAGGACTTTTTTTTTTCAAATCTGTTTGAGAGTACTCTCCTTTTCTGAGATGTTGGACTTTATTTCTTAATCTTAGGATCACTCAAATTTCCTGTAGGGGAATAATTCATCCATGACCTCCTCTATCAGTTTTATTGTGCTCTTTTTCATATGAGATTAATTTGTAGTGTTGCTGTTTAGCATAGATGAAGGCTTTCAAGAGTCAGAAGAACCTGTGCAAATCACTATTTTGATGCACTGGGTGTTACTGGTCTTTTAAAAGCACACCTGCACCCCTTTCTGGAGGCAATAGCTGCAGCTAGACTGAAATATTCTAGTAAAAAATCTGGAAGTACTGCAGCAGCCTCTGTAAGTTGATTTTCCTTTTTTAGCATTTTTTTTTTTTTTTTCAAATTTTTGTTGTTTTTGGGAAAGAAAAGTGCATTTCTTCCTTCTCTCACCTGTGTGAGCATGACTGTGCATTTTACCAAAGCACAAATCAATGAGTTTTTGAAAGCAGCTGGTAAACTGTAAAGTTGGGTGGGAATTGGTAGAGATTCCATGGGAATCTCCCTTACAGGCTATAGTGGCAGTGTTGTGCTTGTGTGCTCTTGACAGTAATTTTTTCTTTGTCCCAGCAATGGCACCTCCATCTCATGACAACTTCCAGATATCTGAAATTTCTCTTTATTCTGCCTTGGAATGAAGACAAGTCCATGCAAACCAGTGGCTCTTTCACATGCTTTCACAAAAAGCAATGACTTCTATTTCAAATTGAAAAGTCAAAGTTTTTAATCAAATTCATTTTTCCTGAGGACTAGAGTACCCTCCTCCATGTTAGGAACATTACCATCAAAATCTCTTTCCATGGAAAATGTAACAGAATTGTATCATTTTATGAAGGAAAGCTCTGTGAGAAATATTCTGGCTGTCTCCTCCAAATGTTTCACAAACATTTTTGAGCACCTGATTTGGATTTGCACTTGTGGCTGGGCTGTGTGTCTGCAGTGAAATGTGTTGTTATTTCTTTGGCCAGTTACTGTTTCTCTGTTGAGTCTGAAATGAGAAAATCTCTTGTGTTAGTACCTTTTTTGTGCTTCTTCTCACCTCCTTCAAGCTGAGCCACCAAGGAAGTGTCTCCAATGAAACCTCTCTTTATCCACTCTCTTATCCAGCAGCTTGTTCTGCTGACTGCAGAAACACTGCTCACACTTGAACATATTGAACTCTCCTGACTTGGGTCTTTCCTCAATGATCCTCTCTGTCCTAAATGCAACCGAGGAAAAGCGGGTTTTATTGAAGGTGAGCTTTGAAATCTTCATTACCTAAGTAGGTTTGATACTGGTTTACAGTCAGACCAAAGAAAAAGGACTTCACAAATGTCCACTAATAATATTTCCTTTTCACTGGTCTCCAGCTGTAGTTGTGTCTCTTTTACAGCCTGTGTCTCTTTGGTGGTCTTAAACCCAGAAGACTCCTTCCAGAGTTCTGCTGCTCATGCCAGATGCCTGCAGTGAAATTCAAGGGTGGTAGGAATGGGCTCCAGCCATTATACAACCACAAAAATCTCCCGATGATTCAGAAATTTCATTTAAACAATAAAATGCAGGGCACAGATAACAGAGGAAAGAAGAAAAAAGTAAGATGCAAGTGTCTCTTCCTTACATTTCATAGCTGACATCTGGTGTAACTAAAGATTTCATTAGTGCAGCTGTTGTCCTGCACTGTCTGCTTTATACTCAGTTCTTCCTATGAAAATGTAATTCACTAAATCTGGGCTGACTGCATTGAATGTCCTCTTCTTAAGATGCTTGGGTGACTGGGGGGGTTGCTCTCACTTTATAGATCAGGCTATTATCTCTGTAGAGCTTTATAGGATAGCAAAAAGGGATAGTGGTGGTGGAAGTTACTTGAGTCAGCAGCTGGGGGAAAAAAGGGATAAAAGATTGGAACATTTCTTTTTATATTCTTGGCAATAAAACTGAGACTAAAGGCCAAACTAGCAGCTGCTCATTCTCGATGAGATGTGGAGGTTTCTTGGGGGGATCCTGAGTCCCATTTTCCCCTTGTGACAGCAACATTAATCCACTGATTCTAGCACAGGGGGTATCTGACCTTGTGACTTTTCCTTAGTGGTTGTACAGCCAGGGAAAGACAAGAACTGCCCCTCTAGAGCAGGAATTCTCCCAAGTGCTTCTGATGTGCACAACTTGGTTGCTGATGCCTGTGATACCAACTCTCATTTTCAACTCCCTCAAGGTACAAATGGGAGACTGATTCTGGATCAGCTCCATGGCTGCCAGGAGTCAGCAGGTCACCTTTCAAAGGTGGAAGTTTGCTGCACAAATCAGGGGACTGAAGGTGACCAGCTGCAAGTTTTCTCTGCTCCCAGCTTTTTTTGGTACATGTTGATTGACATGAAAGAAAGCTTTCATGGTGGGAAGGGAAAAGGGCACAGGAAACCTGTAGGAACTTGAAGGCAGTAACTGCCTCATGGGGGACAATCCTGTGTTTCACTGACAGTGAGGGAGGCAGCTCTCATGATACGAACAATCAGATTTTTCTACACTGACTTTGTTTTTTTTAGTCCTCCGCCAACTGTGCCCCTTTCTTTGATGTTCCCATTTCAGGTGTGGCTCTTAAAGCCTCTCTGGTTGCATTTTCCAAGAAGAAATAGCCCAGCTCAGTGCATGTCCCAGTTGTGAGCAACATGTCCTGCGAGTCACTGTCATGGCTATTCACAGTTGGCAGCACACATTGGGACACACAGAGGAGCTGGGAACAGAGGGCTACAAACCTGTGGGTTGAGCTGTCATCTGACCATGAATCCTGACACCAAATTTAGGTCACATGGAAGTTAATTGCCTACATCCCTTTTTCTGGTTCTAGTCTTGGTACCCCGTTCCAACCAAACTGGCTGTTTGTGCTCCTTTGAAAACCAAGCTGATGGCTGTTAAAAGGCCTGGAAATGTTTTGCCTTCATGGGGTGAAAAAGAATCTGAATCCTAACTTTGAGCTTTGTGTACTGGGAGGAAGAATGTTATCACATAATAATTCAGGGAAATTATCTCCACTCAAAGCATCTTCAAGTGACCACAGATATGTTCTCTTGCATTCTTTGATACATCTTTAATGTGTTAGTGGACTTTTATATCCCTTTCCATTTGTGCCTTTTCCTCTTGGCCTGTCACGAGACTTTTTTGTTTCATCTAATTCTTCAGCTAACAAACAAACAAGGTTATAAGAATAAGATTGTTAAAATTATTTGCTGTTGGAAAGTAAGTTTTAATCAATCAAATGTCTTACATGTTTAACAACTGCTTTAAAAAAAAAAAAAAGGGAAAAAATCCACACAGAAATAATGTTGGCTTTAGTTTATGTTCTTTATTCAATTGAAAATACCATTGAAGTCACTCAGATTTTTGCAGAAGTGAGAACACAGAACATCAAGCCTTGGTTCTTTTAAATATGGCTTTTTACTGCATTGACAGGAACATGTTTTCCTTTGATATTTAAGTTCTGAGAAAACTATATCAACTGGCAGCAATGTAATTAAGGAAGAAGAACAAGTGAAATCCTCTCCAGGCTAACCACAGGCTTTGGAGAAAGCTTCCTTTTCTCAAGCACAGTAGCAATTAAAACCTCTTCACTCAGCTCCATCACTATAAAGCATGATGGGGATCTGGTGCTGTTCATTCACACCTACCCTACACATGGCCTAAGGTTCAAATGGCCCTGGAAAACAAAAAGTACCACTTAAAGTGAGCCTGCTAAGCTTCCAGGCAGGTAATTCTCTAATTATACAATCACAGAATAATAGAAGGGTTTGGGTTGGAAGGGAACTTAAAACCATCTCATTCCAACCCCCCTGCCATGGGCAGGGACACCTTTCACTATCCCAGGTTGTTCCAGGCCCCATCCAACCTGGCCTTGAACACTTCCAGGGATGGAGCATCCACAGCTTCTCTGGGTAACCTGTGCCAGGACCTCACCACCCTCACAGGGAAGAACTTTTTTCCTAATATCTGATCTAAGCCTATTCTCTTTTATAATATAATTTGGAGATTCTGATTTTTTTCTCAAGCCAGAACATCTTCAAGGATGAAAGTATGTTTCAGTCAGTTTCTGATTTTTACACTTAATTTTGAGCAAAACCAGCCAGAAGTTGTACTTTTGGCATCATTTCAGTGAAATATTTTGTTTTCCAGAGGTAAACGACCATTTGTGATGCAAATGTCTGTTTAAACAGAAGGGTTGATAGTGAAATATCTTGGATCCTAAGGAAGCAGTTCTGTCCATCTGCTGAGAGAGAGGGTTTATTTGCTTGCTCACAGCTCTTGGAGCACAGCAGTTTGCATCTGCTTGTCCAAATGGAGGCAGAAGCATCACGTGGAAGCTGCACTGTCAACCACAGGAGTAAAACCTTGTTGTGTTTTCCCGGCTGGTGCTCATATGGGTGTATCTGCTAGGGAGCAGAAATAGAGGTGAGGTTGGACCTTCCCTCTATTGGGGAATCTGGTCAAACCTCTTGCACACAGCAGGTCAGCTTCAAAGTGGGTTCAAGTTCAGACTTGGATCAAGGTTCCACTTCAGGATGCCAGACAGCAGCTCACAGGGTTTGGGTGATGTTTTGAGCAGATTTTATTCCAGTTCTGAGAGAAGCCATTTTATAACTAATTCAGATAATGTGGGCAGCAGGATTGCAGTGCTGAAGAGTAGAAGTCTCACAAACTCTGTGAGCTGTTTAGGTTAGGAATGGAGTCATGCCAGTTCAGGGCAATATGTAATACCTGTGCAAGCAGACACCTGATAGAGCAGCACCAAATGCCCCAACAAATGGCTGCCTGAGAGGAACAGCTCCTTTGTCAGGAGAGGAGCAGCACGGACCATGCTGGCAGGTGATTCCACAAGCAGTGGCCCTGGTGTGGCAGTGCTGCCAGCAGCCTGGCACAAGCGTTGGCAGCTGGATGGGTGAGTGTACTTGGTGTCTCTGTGCAAATGGGGACAGAGCTAAGTGACCCTCTCATCTTCTGGCCAGTCTGTCTGGGGCACAGCCCTGACCACGAAGCTGTGACACAGTTCTGGAGCCTGACACCCTGCCAAGTGACCAACCACCCTCTGGAGCTTCTCCTCATCTTTTCTCTAGTCTGCTTGAAATTGTGCCATCCTCTTCAGGCTGGCCATACTGAACTGCTGTGACCTAGCCCAAGAGATGCTCTGACAGTGATTCCAGGAATGAGACAGATCCCTGGGGAAGGTGGTTGTGTACAATGGCTTGTGACCTCTGGCTGTGGTTGCAGCTGAGAAGTCACAGTGGGGTGTGGGTTGCAAAGCTTGTGCTTGTGGAACAATCTACTCAGGCAGTCTTGGCATGGGATGGGGATTGAGCACTGGAGCACCACGCTGGAACAGTCAGTGGCTCACGGGGAGATATGCAGTGTCTGGATCACCTCCAGGAAGCTTGGGAGGGGTGAGATAACTTTTCATTTGCAGGCACTGCCACTGCCCCTGGCTGTGCCAGCCTCCATGGGGCCTGACAGGCTCAGGCTCTCTGTGCTAACAGCAGCAGTGGCCTTGTGGCTGCCTGGCTGCTCCTCCTGGCTGCAGCCTCCCACTTGCTGGAGTGAGGCAGGGAAGGCCAGCAGGGACCAGCAAGGAGCAGCTGCAGCCCAGAGCTGGCTGTAGGGATGGGAAGGCTGTGAGGAAGCAATCCACCAGGAGTCCAGGATGTGGGTTTGTGTGTTGGCATGGAAGGGATTCGTCTTGCAAATAGCCTCTGCAGGGAGTGCTGCTGTGGACATTGGGCCATGCCCCTCTGGCTGTGGTGGAGCTAAAATAGATGAGATGAATATTTTCCCTTTAGAAATGTCCTGGAGGTGTAGCTCAGTTTGTGGAGATAATAATGTGAGAATTCAAAGACAATTGCTGGCAGAAGGGGGAGTGGATGTGGCTCAAAGCATTAGGAATTTCTTCTTGAGCAAAAACTCATATTTTAATGATTTGGAAACTGAGTAAAATCTCCTAGGCAGTAAGGGACTGCAGGTACTAAATGCAAGTTGAATAATTATCCATGCCCTCTGACAAAGACCAAGAGGACAAACTGTCAGGGATTAGAAATGGGTTTGCAATTTTAGATAGTGTAACAATTAGGGTAATATTAATAATTTGAAGTACCTGATCAGAGGAGCTGGTTGTTGATATTCTCAAGGTAGGGATTGATTTAGATTGGTAGGCAAAGGTATCATCACAGTGTTCATGGTTAAACTGGAAAACCCTTTGCATCTTATGGGAAGTACAAAGCCAACTGTTTCTGGCCAGTGCTGTCATCTGCTCATGAAGTATTTGCCCTACTGAGGAAGTAAGTTCTGGTGTCTGTACATTGATACATTTCAGGAATGCCAAGAAAGGGGCTGAAGGACAGCTGTAAGAAATTTAATTTTAGAATCACTTGAGAGATGCTGATGTGAGTTCAGTAAGTTGTTGCAGGGATTGTGAATGTTTTCCAGAGACTCCCAGGGAATATGTCAGTGCTTAGTACAGGATAACCTGTGCTGGGGAGTGACAGTCCTGACAGAAATAATGCTGAAAATGTGTCAGTATTACAAAACAAGCTGGGAAGAGACACAGCCAACAAATCCATGCTCTACAATATCCTTTGGATTTCCTGGAGATGAGGAATAGCGTGTCTGAGCTGCTGCATAGGATGGGAAGGTGGAATTGTGGCAAATGAATACAGGGAAGGCTTGGAATACAACAGAACTCTGAGAGTATTTCTTGTATAGGAGAATGTCTCCTGGAATCTGCGTTCCAGAGCATCGGCCTTGTTAAAGCCCTCGTGTCAGCTTGTGAGGAAGGAGGCAGGAAGTGTTTAAAAAGCAATCTGAATAGTTTAACCTCCCCAGTGGCTCTCTGCCCTAGGCAAGGATTTAACGTCATGTGATGTGCTGCCTAGAGGGTTGGAGTACTCCTGTCACCCTGTTCTAGTGATTTCAGGGAATACCAAATTGGATATACACCCAGGTACTGGCATCATGTTCTCACAGGGTTATGTGAAGTACATCCTGCATTTTTTCATGTGAAATCTTTGGCTTGGAGCTATTTAAGTGACCATGAAGAACTGGAAAAAATGGTTAAACATAATCAGTGTCACCAGTTATGCCAAGAGATCATCCTGCTACAATGTATGTTCTGTGCAAATAGTTGGGACATCTGTGATTGAAAAATAAATACTCAGGGGCCTTCTACCTTGGGAAAATGGCATCATCAGTGGATGTGCACATTGAAATGAGTAAAATAGTATGTAACATCTTTCACTTTGGAAAAACTCACCCATCTTCTCACCAGACATGGACAGGACACTTGCTGAGCAAAAATGAAATTAAGTCTATTCAAAATTTCCATGTCCTCCAGGTTCAAATTACCAGAGAGGGATAATCTTTATGGTAGAGATGAAAAATAAATGATTAATAGGAGCTTGGAAATGATTTGTTTGGAAGGTTATGAGCCCAGCCCAGATTTTGATAGGAAGGAATGTGAGATTCTCAGCATGCAAATGGGTGTGTAAAGGAAATAATCCTTTGAAAAATAGTCCTGGGAGTTAGAGTGGAGACCAAAAGTTATTTGTGAAGTTAGGTCAGTCACTAGTAACAAGTCAGTTTCCAGGCTGGATGCTGGAATGGCCTGGATCCATGGTTCTGAGTGATGATCACAAGAGAAGTTGATAGCAGGATTCCTTGTGAATTACACAGAAACAGCAGAGCTCTTGCACTTGGGTGGTGACAGCAACAGAGGCCAAGAGGAGATGACATTATTTTGGGAATGCCCAAATCAGGGACATCTAGAGCTGCTCTGCCAGATGCAGCCTCTTGGCCTAAGGACAGACCCAGCAGCTGTGTTTAGATTCTGCCATTTGAAAGAGATGGCTGTGATGTGAATGGACAGGGGGAGGGTTAAGGAGAACAGCCCTATTATCCATTATTGTTGCGTTTTCCAGGATATTACAGATGGGTTCTGTGCTTTGCTCCTCCCATATTTACATTCTGCTCTGCCAGTGGAATCTCAGCTTCTCCTCAAGGTACCCTGTGGTGGTGAGAGGTCCTGCCTGGGGTACTTTGAAGGAGATCTTAAGGAGAGAAGGGGGACTGTGCAGATGGCTTGGGGTTTTGTGTGTGTACAGTGCTGTTAACCAAGTAAACCTCACTGCTTGTTCCACAGCTGAGAGACAGCCTCAGAAAAAGCTTTATCAACAAGGGAAAGAAGAGTCCTTTTGAAAAAGGCAGAAAGGTCTAAGGAAGGTCCCCAGTGTGAATAAGAAAGTATTCAGCTTGCTGACATTGGGGATGTCCTTATTTGAGGGAAGCTGAATAAGGACGTCCCTTTCTGCAGGTGCACTTTTGGCCATGCCTGTGTTTTCCTAGACATGTTTCCATATGCCCTGTATAAATAGACCTGATCCTCCTCTCAGCTGGAGCAGCTGCTGATCAGGTGGCAGGTTAATACCTTGGAGAAGGTAAATTTGAACACATCAGTTTCTGGAGCTGAACCACACCCAAAGTCCAAGTGGTTTTGATGTCCTTTTGCTGCTCTGTTTTTTATAGAGGAATTGCCTACTCTGATGGCAGAACTTCCAGAGTGTGTGGCAGGCACAGGCACAGGGGGCCTTGGCAAGTATCCAGTCTGCTATGTTAGGCTTCTGGGAATGGTTCTCCTTCACTGAATCCCAACGAAAAAGCATCTGGTTGTTTCCTTTAGGGATGTGCAGTATGGATTGATAAAACCACCTCTGTGTTGCCCATTTGTGGTCATTTTTTATCAAAGGAAGCCTTTACATAGAGTGTTACTGATAATCCCAGAAGAAAATCTGTGAGAAATATGTGATGACCTTTCCTGATGTTCAGGTGGGGAGCACAGAGAACCAACTTCTGCAACTGTTGGTAAAGAACTGAGAAAACACATTGTTTACTATAAAATAAATGAACAAATACAAAGGTTGTGATTGCACACATGGAACAACTGGAACTTTTTACAGCCTGTGTGCAGAATTCAGCCTGACCCGTGGAGGCTGCAGAGCCCTTAGAGGATCTCATGGAAACAGAGGAATTTCCTCAGGGCTGTGACAGCAGCAGCAGGAATGGCTGTAGTGAACAAACCACTGTTTGCACCTCTCCCAGTTGTGCCTCGCTCCTTGCTGGCCCTCTGGAGCTGTCCAGCAGAAGTCACAAAGGTGCTTTGTGACTGTGCCTGGTAGGAGGACAGTCCTCCAGCAGATCTCAGCCAAAGCACCCCGGAGGAAGCCCTGGCATATTTCTGCTTAGACAATCATTTATCTTCCACGGCAGCTGACAAAAAGAGCTGAGCAACTTTCCCCAGAATTTCCATCTTGAAGAAAACCTGACAAACTGCTGTTTGTCTCAGTTCCAAATCGGAGTGAAAAGATAATATAATGGAAGATTTTTTTGTGGGTTGAAAAGCTCTGAGGGGTTTTCATGAGAAATAACTCCTTGGCAGAGTGAGGCAGTTTAGTCAAAACTAGTCTGTCCTTCCACACACTGTGCACAAGTCATGGAGAGCTGTGGTTTCAGGGCTGTTAACTTATTATTTTGCTTTTCAAGTCATGGTCTTGACTTTGTGGATGTGTCTTTTCATGCCTGTCATTCCTACCTTTGACCTTATTTCCAAACAGAAGTATTGTTGGTCTGCAATTTTATTATGAGCTTGGCACAAATCAAGACTTGATACTCAATTGACAGTACAAAATGTTCTCTTAAGCAGATGAAATGAAACTGGACCAATGGTGCTTTGCCTTTTGCTTCTGAGGTATTAAAACAAATTAATGTGATTCCTCCTGTAGCTTTGTACCCAAACAATAAATGAGGCCAGAAGTGACAATCTAGACCAAATCTTTCCCCATCAGAAAATGAGATTTTGTTACAACAGAAATAAATCTCTGCATCTGTTTTGTGGTGGTGTCCCATGGGACCCATAGTTGCAAACCTCTCCTGTTTTATTCTCTCCCCAGGACCCAAATGGTGTCTGAATTGCACTGCAGGGGCTGCTCTGATGCCAGGCTGTTTTATGAGTGATGAGGTCTGGCAAGAAAAGCAGGTTTTAGCCGTGCAGATGCTGTGAGACACTCAGAGCTATTCACCTTCAGCCATAGAAGGGATTATTTGTTTACCAAGATGGGTATTGACATCCAAAAAAGTCTTTGGATGTGATTTTTTTTTCTGGTGAGAAGTACATGGCAATCTTTTTTTTTTTTTCATGCAGAATAATAAGAATGCAATTACTGCTTCTTTTTCAAGAGGAGAAATAATTCTTTGGGGTGTTTTCTAATTTGTTTTTCTTTGGATTCCAGTCACTCTTATGGGTCCCATCTGTTTGGGACTCACTTCTCAGAGCATTTTACATCCTCTCAGTGAGAACCAAATGAAAAGTTTGGGAGTGACTGCCATGTAGGCATTTTCCATTCCTTTCCTGAAGGAAGTCTATAAGAGTTGTTACAGAGGTAGCAGAAACTGAGGCATTTGCACCAGGTGTTCTACAGTCTTAGGTAAAGTAAAATTTCTTTATTTAAAATAAACTGATTTCAATGACATTTTCCTATTACTCAAGTTTTCACTCTGCACTAGAGGTTTCTCACATCCATCTGATGACATTGGTGTTTTGGCCAGTCCAAATCACCCAAACTGTTTCCTACTCCTGCTGATGTCTCTCTCTTCTGCCAAGGTAGAGCCCTTTCTTTGCCTCCCTCTCAGTGAGGAATCCCAAAATGCTAGAAGCCCTTCAGTGGAAGAAAACAACAGGGTTTGGTCAAGTGATTGTCCAGTTTCCTTCCTTGTTTCTTGTGTCAGGGACAGATTGTTAAGAACTCAGCAATGATGCTGTAGTGTGCCTTAAGGGGAGGGTAAAAAGATGTTTAAGGTTTAGGAAAGAACATTAGAACCTCTACAGCAAGCCTTGAAGCCTCACAGAACATATCTTTTACTCCTCATCAGCCAACAGCACATAATAGTGCTGTTTGGACTGATGGAATTATTAGAACTGGGCAAAGTGCTGGACATAGCATGACTCCTCTTGAGCTTCCTTTATTCTCCTATGTTTGCAGTCTTGGCTAAGTACTGAACCTATTTAGGGAGTAGTTTTGTGGCTTTGACAGGTGATTGGGTGGTATTGCTAATTTCATATGTGCTGTAGGGGGACAGGGAAATAATTGGCTGCTCTGTTATTCCTTGAGGTGTTGGAAATAAAGTGTTTGACTTCTGCCTAAAATAGCTCGGACTTGGTTTCCCAAGTTGCTAAAACATCAAAATACCTCTGCTAAAATCAGTATTTCAGAGTGCTCACATGAAGGCAGCCTGTGGGTAGCCAGCTCTAAGTATATGATATGCAATAAATTTCTGAAGGAAGATAAGTCTTTAGTGAAACTAAAATATCATAGTACTCCTTATTCTGAACTGTTATCAAATTCTTCTCAGCTGTGGTTTCCATGGAAAGCTGATTTTCTCCATTCCCTGCTCCAAGAAGTTTCTATTTTCATTCAGCCTAAGAAAATAAACTCACTGGAAGTATATATAAACATTTGCTTCAAGCTACTCCAGTAGAATCCAATCCAACATGTACAGAAGTCTTTCCAGTGACTGCAGTTTGATCATTTCCATTCAGTCTTGTAGTGAATGACAGTTCCGTTTAAAAAGAAAAAAGTTAGAAGAAGGTTTTGGTGAAAAATAACATTTGAAATTTGTAAAATGAACCAAGTGGAGCTGGTTTTCTGCTGTGTTACACAGTTGGGTTGTGCACTGTACTTTCAGCAGTTCACATGTGTGAAGGATTGACCAGAAGGATTGATCTGTAGCAAATCCAGTGTGATCTTTGACTCCTGATGCTAATTAAATACATACCTATGAAAATTCTTCATAGGAATGATTTAAGTTGATTCCTAGCATATTATTGCTTTCTCTGTACCAGGTACTTGCAATTTTGCAAAGGCATCTGAAAAAAAGCATGCACTAAAAGCAATCCTGAAAAGTCCTGATTAGGTCTGCTGGGTTCAGAGGGCAGAATTCTTACCTCACTGGCGCTGTGTCATTCAGATCCACATGGTCACAGCTTCCTCAGCTGTGAAGGGAATGACTGTACAGGTCCTGGTCCTATTTTGGTTTGTAATTGTGCACCATCTCATACTTAACCAGTGCTGCTGGATGTCTATCTTGTAATTCTGCAATGCTTTCAATGTGGCACCAAGAGGAGCAGACTGCTTCAGGGGCTGTGTTATTAGAAGTAGCAGCAGAATCGCTCACCCTCCATCTCAGGACAGACAGATGCCACGAGTCCCCATGGGAGGAGGCACCTCAGCCCTCATTTCACACTCTTCAGCTGGAGCCTGAGCAGGACTGTGGGCTGTGACTTGTCGCTTTCTGTTGGCAGGGCAGCACCCAGGTGACCTCTGGGGTGACAGGGTATTTCAGATGGGGTTGGTGTGCACATTGTCAGTTCAGCAAAATCCCAAGGAGTGCAAAGTACCCCAGATGAGAACTGCATTGCAGTCGACATCTGATTTCTCCTCCTGCCTTCATATTGATTTCATAGGGCTGTTTCTCTACAAGTCATATGTTTTCATTCTGACCTTCTTTACCAGTCAGACCAAGTCCATACAAAGTCCGGGGCAGGTTTTCTTGATGATGTGTTATGCAGAATGTCCCTCTCCTCTAGCCAAGCCCAGATCATATGTCAATCATAGGAAGTGAAAAAAATATGTGGTTCAACCACAAAACCAATTTCCAAGACAGAAAATCAAAAATAGAGATGTTGCAGAGTGGGATGCCAAAGTATCATTGCATCTGGGAAGAGACTTCTGGGTAAATGAAATGGAATTTTTCTGTGGAGATGTTAACAAATGGTAAGGGATTGCAAAGCCTGCAAAAGTCCATGTAGTCCTTGGCTTGGGTGAGTGATAGACTGGACTTTGAGTGGCTGTGCAACATCCTAATTATTTATGGAAAAGGTAGCATTATGTTTTCCTAGTGATCTGTGCTCAACTGTTGATTTTCACTCGCTGATTGTCAGCCCTCACATATGAGTTATTTGTGTAGAACAAAAGCACTAACACAGAGGAAACTGGAAGTGTCTGGTGGTGTTTCCCCTTGCCCTCCTGGCTGCACATGTGGAAGAACACAGCCCTTAACTCCAGCATTGGCTTCCAGTAATGAGCTATTGCTGCCTACAGTGCTGATTCCTGGTGCTTGGCCCACTGTCAGGGTGATGGGACTTAGATTAACTACAATGTCCCATATCCACAGAGGTATTCCAAAAATAAGCAGTCAACTGTTGAAAAAGTTAATTGCTTTTATTTTGTCTGCTGACGACCAGAAGTGTAAGATGCTGAGTTTCATTGCCTAGCCTAGAGCATAAGGTGTGACCAAGATTACTGAGGAAGGAAAGAGTGTCAAAATCTTGGACTCCCAGTTTATAAGAAAAAAATAATAGAAGGTTTGGTTCAGCTGGGTGCCTTTTCTCAGGGGAAAATGGGCCTGAATATTACATCGTGTTGAGATTTCTTACTTTTGTCTTTCCCTCTGGAGCCTTTGGGGTGGGTGATTTAAAATGTTGTGCCAGCTCTGCTCTGAACCCCTGTACCAGGTACCTGAAGGCTTCTGCTTGCTATTCTGGCTGAAGGGGACCCAAGTGCCTTAAGCTCATATACCTAAGGGAGCCCTCCCCACTAAACACACAATTCCACAATGCTGATTTTCTTTTTCTTAGCACTTAGTACATGTGAGAGGGAAGGGGAAGGGTGTTGTTTCTCACCCAGAACACAGCTCTTGGCACTATTGGGTTTTTTCATCCGAAGAAGCCCAGAGTAAGATGAGCACCGAGTTAAAGGAAACAATGGGAGTGTAAATGTCATTTAAACATATACATCTGCAAGCCATTCTCTCCTGAATGCTTGGAAAGTTTGCTGTGTAAATATTGCTTTTTCTTCCTCCTTCCCTGCTCTGCTTGCTCGTGGCCTGGGGACACGAGGAGGGTGCAGCACACGATGCCAGGCAGCCCCATCCCTGCAGAGTCCCTAAAGCCCAGATATCACCCGTGCAGAGCAGCTGAAAAGCTCTGCCATTAAACAAGCAGGTGGAAGCCTCGGCAAGGAGCCCAACACAGGAACTAAACCATTGCAGGCACGGCCCCATTAAAGTACCTTTCAGTCTGGAAATGAGAAAAATGCCTTAGGCAGACCATTCTCAAAATAGCGTTGCAGACACAAAGCCAATATAAACATTAGATGCTCTTAAAGCGCATTTGTTTGAATCGTGGGGTTGAATTGACTCCTTCAGCACTGACAGACAGTGCATATATCTCACTAGCAGCTCTCCAGAGGGTTCTCAGCTGTTGGTGTGGGGAGACAGAGACTGTTCTTCAGGGAGGTTTCTGTAGCATGGCTGTTTCTAGAAGGTAAAAGGTCAACAGCAAAGTTCTGGAAACGTAGTAAATAAATACTCTGACAGCCCTGCCCATCATCTGTGATGACAGAATTCTGCTGAAGTTATTAGTGTTATTTATTTGTTTTTACAACAGCAGCACTAATTTATTTTTATTAGAAGCCCCAGCTGTGGTTGGGGTTCCATTGTTACAATCATGTCATAACAGGCAGGTCCTCTTTGAAATATTAGTGCTTCAGTCTGAGCAGCAAGGCTGAGTATGGGAGGTAAGGAGGGTTCTTCTTCTTCCTACTCTACAACTGGAAAATGGTGGCATGCAAAATTTCGCAAGTTGGCCAAGGCCAAGGCCACCCACAGTCCAGAAACTGCAAGCTGGGGATTGTAAATCTGTCAGTTTTAATGAGGTGTCTGGCTGGGGAGAGTCTCATATGAGTCCAGTTTAAAAGTTAAACAGAAAAAGCCCTGCAAATGTACTATAGGCAGCACATGGCGTGCGTGGTCAGTGCTGCTGAAGGCAGTGCAGTGTGTCCCATGCCCTCAGAGTGAACGTGTGTGTGTACTCCCATCAGTCTGGGTCGAGGCAGAAAAGGGGACGATTTCAAAGAGAGAACAAAGTTTGCTGAAAATGCAAACCAGACAGTCCTGAAACTAAGGATTACCTCCTTTCTCAGAAATGAAGCAGCCATGCCCACCTTTACCACCACAAGTGGCATTTCTGACATGTCCCTCTGCCACTGCATGAACAATGAGCGCAGGCTGCTTTTTCTGGATGTGATGGGTGTTAGTGTTGTAAATCAGCAGAGTTCCCTGACCCACTCAAAGTGTCTCCCCTCACACCTGCAGCTGTGCAGGTGCTCACAATTAGGTGGATGATGTTTCCTGACTTTCACCAAGAGGTCAAATATAAAGCAAAATGAGATGGAAAATACTGTAGCATGTGGTGGTAGAGGGGGCAAAAAGGAGTGGGAAGGAAAATTATTTCCATTCTGACGCAAAGAACTTTCAAAAATTCCTTTGTGAACTCTCAATATTTCCTGTCCTCCCTCATTCTGTATTTTCTGAAATATGAAGACAGGATGTTCCAGATGGAATGATGTTGCCAGGATGACGGAAGGTTGTTTGTACAAACTGAAAACCTTAAATATTTTCCTTTCTTGGGTTTAGGACAATGGTATTCACAGGTAGCATCTGTGTTGCCATGACCCCTGAAAGCCTGGGCTTTAAAAGTCATGCAGATAATCATGGATTTTGTCCTGCTTTAGGAACTGATCACCCATGTTTGAGCTACTTTTTGGGAAATAGCATCTATAGGTGAAAGCCTGTTGTCACCCAGAAAGAGAAAGAATGCTGCAGAGAGGATTTGTGTTATGGAACATGCAAAAAGTCCAGTTTCTTCTGTCACCTTTCACAATTTCCCTTTCCTTAATGGCAGCATGACTTGATCATGTACAGGTAAAGATATTACCGCACACATGAATCTAATGCTGTGAGGCTGCTAATGGATCTGAAGGGAAAACAAGGAATTCATCTAAGGATGACCCTGATTTTGCCAAGTGAAGTCAATGAAAACACTTCTATCAGCTCCATTAAAGCTTGGTTTTGAGTGCTGTAATTAAACATATTCTGCCTCCCTGTTTTACCTTCCAGTAGAAATTAATCCTTTAACATCACAAGCATTCCCTTTATTTATTATTGTTGAGTGGGATAGGAGGTGCAGGCCCAGAGTTGGACAGCATCTGACAGCTGGGAAGAGACTTCAGGGCAGCCTGCGATGACTGTGCCACTCCTCTCAACTGGGCAAGGACCCTGGGAGTGACAAAACCTTTTCCACACATTTTCACTGTGACCACACCTCCTAGAAAGAGGCAGAATGGCTGCAACAATTCCTTACTGTCACTGTCTGGGGCCCTGGGGGTACAGCCCTGCCCGTGAGAAGGCTGATGAGCAGCACTGGCAGCCCAGGGCACATGGATTAGCCTGCTCCAATGCCACCCATCCCCATCAAACCTCTTGGTACAATAAATAGGGAACACATGATTTCTCCATCTCACCTGCAAATGCCGTATTAACAGTTCACATTGCAAGGGGAGGAAGATACTCCTTTATTAAGTGCTCAAACAGGCTACTTCAGCCCAGTCCCAGAATATTAGAAACACCTTGTTCATCACTACCTAATTTTCCCTCAGCTGTTTATGTTTGTTCTTGATTCTTTGCTGCTGTTAGATAAATGAACTTTTCAAATTCAAATAAAGAACATTCTAAAAATAACATTGATTCTTGTGAATCAGAAGGCTGCCTAAACCATTACCAAATACACTTTTTTCCCTGTTCTCCTTATTGCAGCTATATTAGAGCAATCTGAAAGCAAATCCCCTCTAGTCCCTGGTAGGACGTGGGAGGTGTTTGCACCTTCTAAGTGTGGCCAGTCCTGCTCAACTGGCCACACCTGCACTTGGTTCCATAGCAAGGAAGGAGTTGGACTTGTAGGGAAAGGCTGGTGTATAAGGAGTGTGCTGGTGCTGCTTTTATGGAGAGCTGTAAGCTGAGGAAAGGCTGAATTGGGAATATACTGCTCCATGAGCGAGCTGCAGCCCTTCTGAGCTTGAGGTAGAGACCTTTTTATAGGGTGATGATGTTAAACTGAGGAATACTGCCTGGATGAAAGCTCCTGCTGGCAAGGTGCCTCCTGAGGAAGAGGAGAGTGGGGAAGCAGTGAGGACTGGAGTTCAGCTGCTCTGCACAAAGTTTCCTGGTATGTCAGAACTTTTTCCCCTTTGGAAAAGGGCAGAGTACTGAGAGCAAGGAGTAAGAATGAAAGATTTGGTAATGTGAATGAAAGATTTGGTAATGTGGTTACAGCCCTGGTAGTCCTGTGAGTCTTCAAAATGAGGCTGGCAGGCTCTGCCTGGTGCTGCTGGAAGATAGTAGCAAGGAGAGAAACCAAACCCTGCTGACTTGGGCTGAGTGAGAGATCAGAGGTTGCTTTTTCCTCAAGAAAGTGCTCCTCTGAAAGTCTGGGGTCTTTGTGTTACCTGTCTATAAATGGCTCCCAGATGAGATTCACTTCAGCTCCTGGAAATGATGCAGCATTAATAGGTAATTCAGAATGGTGAGTGAGTCTTAGGGGGGCTGTGTTGGCTCTTAGAGCCCCAAGATTTGTTGGGGATGATATCACAATCTGCAGGACCCTTGGCATTGATGATGGGCTCTGGATGGCTTTATTTTATGTCCATGTATAGAGGCAGGTGCCTAAAGAATCATGAACAACCCCCGCAGAGCTGTGGTGAGCCTGCCAGGCTGCTCTGAGTGGCTCTGTGTGCCCTCTGCCTGTGGCTCACCAGTGAGTGCTGCCTGCAGCTGAGCAGGAAGGAAACCTGAGGCTGAGCCTTGTGCTGCAGTCTGATATTTGAGCCCTCTGTTAAACTGATGGCATGTTGTTGGGGTAATGTCTGTGAGGCTCAAGCTTTTATCAAACAAGCAGTGGTGCTTTGATTCCAGTACAAGGAGGATGTTGTAAATCCCGGGATATTGCAGGTTCAGGGAAAGGGTGACATCACTTAGACATGTTTTTTAAGCAGCTTCACCAAAATCTGCAGACATTTATTGGTCCAGATGAGTTTGCAAGTGTCAAATGCCTGACCTTCATTTCTGTTGCACTTTGAAGAATTAATACAGATGTTGGTACATGTTGTTGCTAGTGACTAGAAGGAAAGGCTTGAAATCCTTTGTTCTAGGATGTAAAAGTCCATTTTTCTTTAGTTACCCAGGTTAATTAAGATCCACCTAATTTCTGGAGCATTAACTGTGGCTTGTCATCACTATGTGCAAAGTGGTGGCCAATGGGTTGTTATTCCATAAAAACTCTTTTTTTGCCTTGCAAAAGTTCCTTCTCTCTGATCACTGGGTTCATTCTCTGTTTGATCCCTGTATGAGCCATTCACTACAGAGCTGGACTCAGGAATCCTTGAGAGTCCCTTCCAGCTCACAATATTCTGTGAAATTTGTGGCCTGAGCAGGACTTTGGGCCACAAGTTAGAAAACCTGACTGAAATAAGAAACTGGAAAAAATTGTGTAAATGGGATTTGTGATGCTGGTGGCTGTAGCAACTATGTTGCCTTCCCTGTCTCTGTGCTTGGGGGAGCACCAGAATCCTTCCCAGCCTTTCACATACTGAAGCTGTGTTTCCTCCACCTGATTTTTGTTGCAACTCTGTAATACATTGCTAAGTTAATTTTTGGCTTCTGCTTCATTATAAGAGTGAGGGGTTGAAGTTTGAGGAAAACAGGAGAGGCATTTTCAAGTTATAGGATGATCTTTCTCTTTGGTCCATTATTGCTGTTGTCCACTGGTATTTAGTCATCCCTCCCAACCAATGGAGCTTGCAGAGTGATGAGGAGCACAGCCCAAGGATTGTCTGGAGTGATGTTGTGCAGTCAAATGTAGGACAATGGAAATTCTAGGGGTGGTTTGCCTGCTTTGAGTGATTCCTGATGCAATTAATCCCTCCTTTTGAAACAGATTATGGTTTGGGCTGGACAGGGGGATAGAAATCATTCATCCAACCCAGAACTTTTGAAGTTTTGCTGTTCCTTTGTGGATCAGCAGGGACACTGAGCAGGGTGTACGTGGGTCCTGAAGCTGGTTTATTGTTCAAAGTATATCTCTTTGTGAATTATCTTGGCTGTTCCTGAACTCCAGACTTCTTGATTGGCTTTGGTTTTTGGTTTTTAAGATGGAGTCCCATAAACCTCTGATTGGAGCAGGAGATCATTTTTGCTTGCAAATCCCTGAATCTACTTGAAGACTAAGGAAGGTTTGTCTAACAACATCTCAATAGAGGTCTGGGGAGCTTCTGGTGTGGGGTGTGAGCTGTGGGAAATTCAGGACTCTTGGCCAACTAACCAGTATGATTAAGTAGAAGCTGTTTATTGTTTATGTTATGTACATATACATTTTAACTCTATTTTATATGCTGATCTCATATTTGTAATTGGTGCCTTTGCTTGTGTTTTGTATTTTCTTTTTGTAGTCTTTTGGTACTTCTCAGAATATGTGATTGGTTGCAGTCTAAGTGTTTTGCTGCCCCCCCTGTTATTGAGTTTTTGTGGTCTTGGAATTTGATTTCTCAGCTTCTTCTTTCTTATTTTAGCACAGTTTGTCTTAGTAACTGTGATGAATTCCTCTTCCTGTGCCCCTCCACATGATAGTACCCAAAACCTGCAGTCCATGAGGAAGTTCTGAATCCTTCCCTAGAAATGTGCGTACACATACTGTCTCATTTTATGCTTTTTCTAACAAATGCTTTGGCTCAAGTGACAAATGCTGAGGTAGGAACCTGTCCTTTTCCCTGTCATATCAGCTCCAGAAGCTGAGGGAGCTCTCTGCAAAGCATTTCTTAATCAAATAATTTTCTGGAGTCTCAGCAGAACAGCAATAAGAAACAGAAATAGGTGGGAAGTAGCAAATGTAACAGGCACGTTGTAATGGAGGAATAATGGTGTTTGACAGTTGCAACTTAAATGAAATTATTTTTCTAACATCGTGACTTAAATTTTGTGGAATTTCTGGCCTTGGAAATGTTTAAGACTCAACTAGACGTGTCCCTGAGCAGCCTGGTCTAATTACACCTGCTTTGAACTGGAGGTTGGAGTAGATGACTTCCAGAGGTCCCTTCTTACTTAAATTATTCTGTGATTTTAATAAGAGTATCCCATACCATGGTCCCTTTCTCTCTGTGTGGCGTGTGATATATGTTACAGTGTTTTGGCAGGGATTTTCTGAGTTGTTGAAGTCATTTATACTGAAATAATTCTTGAAAATATTAATAAATATTATACCACACTGTATCATTTTACTGTGTGTGCTACTCTTCCTATCAGTGCCTGGCTGTATTCGTGGCTGCTGTAAATCACTTTAGCCATGTGGATACTTAGTTGCAACACTTTAATTTAATTTCTTTCATATATTCACATTTGAACCTTGGTTTTCTTAGTACTGTGTCCAATGTGTGGTGCTTAAAAGACGCTTAATGTTTGGGGGTTATCTATTAGCTTTTAAATTCATAATGAAACCTCTCTCAGACTTGGGCTAAGGCTCCTCAGGGGCAGCCAAATAAAATTCAGGATTGCTTCTAATCTTTTCCTTATTGCTATTATGATTTAAAGATCCTCTGTCTACATGAGACCTGGGCCCTAGCATGCTTTCATTTTCAGACAGGACTCCAAAGAACTCATATAATGTTAATATCTTTCACGCCGGTGAAATGTCACAGATTTTTTTTTTACTGGCAGAGAATTTGGCCGATTCTGCAGTGTTTCAGGGTTGACAGATTGAAGATCCAACCTCTGCCAGTTGGCTGGGAGGGAACACCAAGCCTTGGATGCACATAATCTTGTGGGAACAGTCTACTTCTGGAAATCAGGAACTATTTCCTTAAACTGCTGATTACTTGGAGACTGTACCGCAAGGAACATA
Source organism: Emberiza elegans (assembly GCA_024865655.1). Classification (NCBI taxonomy): domain Eukaryota; kingdom Metazoa; phylum Chordata; class Aves; order Passeriformes; family Fringillidae; genus Emberiza; species Emberiza elegans. The sequence goes on along the minus strand of JALJVW010000184.1, from coordinate 8,285,617 downwards.
ATTCTCCTGCCTTGTTTCTGTTCCTAAACAGCTGTTTCCTGGCCGTGGCTGGACACAGGGTACTGGGCTCAGTCTGGTTGCTGGTATTGCTCTGGCTGGAGCTGTGCCTGCTCCTGGTGGGCGAAGGAGGACGCAGACAAATGATCCAGCTGGGGTCTGAGGGAGGGTGGTTGAGGAAGAGTGATGGAGGTGGTCATCCTTGACTGTTGAAATGAGGCTTAATTGCTGCTGTTCAACAAACACTGCTGCTGTTCAACACATGTCACAGGCTAAAATCTCCCTTGATTTTAAGGTCTTAATCATATTGCCCTGACAATCAGCAAAATGGACATACTGTGCGGACCGCAAGATGTCAACAAGACACACCCACTGTCCACATTTGGCAGCTTTTTTTGAAAAGTGAAATAACAAGCGCCAGGAGTGCCAAACCAAACCTAAAATGAAGACAAAACCAGAAGGACCATCCAGATGGGTGTGTGTCTATTTGAAACAGACCTTTTTTCAACAGGTCTCATGACACGCTTGTCCCAAACTGGAATCCAAGTCATCAGGTTTATGGTAATGAATGATTCAAAGGGAGCAACTCCCTCCCCTTCTCTCTGCTCAGGTTTTTGGAGAATTCTATGGTGAGAAAAAGGAGGGAAGAAATCTAAGACTGTTTTACCTCAAACCTCTAATGCACAGTTCCATTACTGGTGATGGATAGTGTGCTGTGGGCACACCAAATGGAAAATGTATTGATTAGGTTGATACATGCCTTAACTCAGGGTTGTCTCAGACTTATCTGGGGAGCCTAGGTCACTCTTCTAAAGGATTTAATGGAGGCTTTTGAAGCCTGAGGACCTCATTGTGTCCAAAATATGAGGACTAAGATGATCAGGGACTTGTCTGTATATGTTGTTGAACATTCTTTATTTGCTTTTTCACCTCCTGCCTGGCTATGAATATGTGTAGGCAGTTCATTCTTTATAACCTTACATTTTTTTGCACCATTACTTATGTAGAACTTATGTGATCATTTTAAATTAAGCCTTACTGTTTATTGAATATTTAAAGACATCATTATGAAGTATTCCAGAGTAGAAATCAATAGTTTAGTCATCCATAACAAAAACTTCTTAGATGTTGTAAGTGGAGGAGTTCTCAAGTTTTTTCCCCCTGTATTGAAATGTTAGCTTGAACAAAAATGATTGCTGAACTTTTTTAGTCAGCCTGAGTGTTGTAGTGCTTTCTCCAGCTTTCCAAATCTGCCGTGGTCAATTAAGGATCACAGCACTTGCCATTTCGACTGAAGTTTTGTAGCTGTGGGTTATTGAAACATGTGGGGGTTTCCTCTCTAATATATTGATGCCTTGGAAGCTTCTACTGTGTGCTCTGCACCCTCAGCCATAGAGAGCAGAGTGGGAAAGCAAAACTTTCCATCAGTTCATGACGTGCGGTCAAAGTCGCATTTCAGCATGCACTAAACAGATCCTATTCTGTTTGACTTGGTTGACATTCAGGGATGGAAATGAAATTATAAAAATCATCCCTTATTCATAAAGTCACTGAATGGTTTGGACAGGAAGAAGCCTTAAAGATCATCCAGTTCCAGCCCTCCTGCCTTGGGCAGGGACATCTCCCACTGGACCAGGTGGCTCCAAGCCTTGTCCAGCCTGGCCTTGAGCACTTCCAGGGATGGGACAGCCACAGCTTCTCTGGGCAACCTGTGCCAGGGCCTCACCACCTCATTATGAAGCATTTCTTCCTAATATCTAATCTAAACCCACCCTTTCCCAGTTTGAAGCAGTTCCTCCCTGTCCTGTTGCTCCATGCCCTTGTCAAAAGTCCCTCTCCAGCTCTCTTGTAGCCGCTTTAAGCACTGGAGGGTTTCTGAGGCCTCTCCAGAGCCTGAACAACTCCCACTCTCTCAGCCTGTCTTTGAAGGAGAGGTTTTTCTTTTGCCCTCCTTAGCTTCAGTGGATGAGGATGTATTTCCTTAGGAAGATGCTCTGTATTTGCAGACTATCGTGTTTGCCAAGCACTGCTGTAATTAGAATAGTAAATATTTGTTTTTGATTGAAAACCCAGTAAATATTTGTGTATAACCCATATAAATGGCTAGAGACATTTTTTCAGCCGAGCAGATGCAGCCTTGCACTGACCTTTCCCAAAAGTTTTCCTCCTTTTCTGAGAACTAAGTCATATAGTTAGAACCAGAAATAGCTGCTGTTCTCGTCACCTTCCAGGGAACTGCAGATCAGGGCAATGAAAAAACACATAAATGAAAATGATCCCCAAATGTTCAAGCTTGCCTGAACTTCTCTATTGACAGAAGTGCGAAGATCCAAATCTGTGCACCCCAGGCCCCCCTTTAGTTGCAGGGTTGGTTTGTACTTTGCAACTTTAAAATGTTTGTTTCTTTCAAATGGGGAAGGAAAGCAGCAGAGCAGAGGGGTGGTTGTTTTGATGCCCTGAGAAAGGGATGCTTCCTCCTTTTTCTTTAGTTTAATTTGGGAATTATGCTGCTTTCATTTTGTTTCTGATCTGCTTGCTTCCCAGATATGCAGTTTATCCTCTACTGGAATTTAAAAGGGCTGTTTCTCTAGAAGTCATCTGTTGGTGCTTTACCAACAAATATGACTGCTCTCGCTTAATACAGCTCTGGCTGTTGAGATGCATCAATGTTTGATTCAGTTTTGTTCTGGATTCCTTCTGGAATCTTCACAGTGGCATTATTAATGTAGCCAAAGTGTCTTCTTGGTTCTATTTCAATAGAAGCACAGTGGTCTCTCACTGAACTGATGTGGAAACTGGGTAAGATGCTGAGGCAGAGCTTGTGCAGTGAGGTGACTCTGCTGCAGTCTGGGTTTAACAGCAACAGTGCAAGAAACGCTTTCCCTGCTGCTGCTGGGCCTGCCAGGGGGTATGAACAGAGGGTTTCTCCTCCTGTTTGGGGAGATTAAAAATTATGGATGAGGCTAGAGCAGAGGAGGATGCAGTTTGGGAGTGTTACAATGAGAGAGCGGTGGTGGCTCAGCAATGAGAATGAGCCTGTTCATTGTGAGAGTTCTCTCAGTATCTGTGTGCAAGACTCGTGGTGGAAGAGGGAACATTCCATGTGCACTCCCTTTCCTGCTGGCTTTTCATGGGGTTTGCTCTGTGGCTCCCAGCGCCTTGTGCAGGCAGATGTGTTCTCAGCACATGCTCAAAGAGCACTTGCTGTTCTGGCACAATCTAGCAATTTCTCCAATAGATTCCTACAATGTGGGAGAGTGTCTAATGTCAGAATGGGTAGAGTAGTAACCAGATCATTGATAGGGAGAATATAAACTCCATAGGAGCAATAATTTGCAGCCCCCCAACTCAACTTTTCTCCAGGCCGTAGAGTGATTGTCTACAGTTATGTTAAGCCAGGTGTGGGGGTGTGGTCTGTCTCTTTATAAATACCCCTGCCTCAAGTATTTGCAGATGCAACCATCTCTTCTCTGATTTCAGAACATTCCTGCCTTGAAAGGTTTTATTCCATGGCACTGGACTTGCAGCTTAGCAGTGCACATGACGTTGGGACATTAATTGTCAGTTAATGACATTTGTCCCTATTTCCCCTCACTTGCTGAATGAAAGCAGTTGTTGAAAAATACTTCCCTGGCTTAAAACTATGGAGATATCCTTCTTTCACTAATTTAGCAATGGGGTTATGGTTATTTATGTGTTCATCTTTCAAAATTCACACCTAGGGGACTTTTTAGGTATTAAAACCTAGCAGGAGGTTTTGTATATTCAGATCAATGACTATCCTTGTAAAAAATGTCAAGGTCTTTGTTCAGATTTGCCTCCTTGGATCCAACTATATGGAGTCTTTTGGTTTTTGAGATGCAGTCTTTCACTGCTGGCAACACAATGAAATTGTCCAACCTCAGTGTTATAAGACTTAGATTTTCCTGAAAAAAACCAGAATTTTGATTTTCTGGGAAATAACTGTTAAAGGTGTTGCAAAATCACTAACCAGTGTCTCCTTCAATGGATTCATTGGCCAGTTCTGAATGAAACCCAATTTCTGCAGTGTTTTTTACCATGGAGTCACTAAGGCAAAACATTTAATGTGACCTTAAAAAATAAAGGTGCTGGGCACACCTGTGGATATGATGGATACCTCAGTCCATCTTGTATTACATACACATCTTGCTGACCAAGGGTGCTTGAAAGGCAAAATCCATTTTTTCAAACATTTAAAAATAACTGGCTGGAAGATGTACTGTAACAATCAAACACCCATCTTGAACGTGGCGTGGTGAAACTTGAGGAAAACTCAAACCCTGAGAAGTTTCAGGTACGTCCATTTTATGAATGTGCCCATGGTGTGGACTCCATTGGTGACCAATTTCTTCAGAAATGAAAGAATAATTTAAAAACTACAGCTGAGAGGGATGCAGTTATAGGGCATCCTCTGACTGTGAGCAGGATCAAACCCACCTATGTCACTCCTTACAGATTTTCATTTAACCTGCCCTTAATTCTCTTAATGGTGGATATTCTGTCCAAGAAAAACATTCTTGTGCTTCACTACTCCTTTACTCCCAATGTTTTCCTGAATATGTGTAACTTAATCATATTTCTATTTGTTCTGACCACTGTGGATTAATTCTTTCCCCTTTTTTCAGCAGTCCATTTCTCTTCTCTTAAAGCAACCCCAGTTTCTCAGTCTTTTTTGGCAGCTCATGATTTCTGAACTTCAGACCATTCCCATGACTCTTCTCTGGAATTTCTCTAAATGGTCCAAATCAGGGTGTAATTATTCAGCTGAGGTCTTGCAAAAGCTGAATAAGTGGGCACTTCATTTGCCTCACAGTTTTTACTCCAGGTTATGTGTTCCAGGATGATGGTTAGGGCTTTATTTATTCAAAAGCCTGGTTCTCTTCAAGCAGCCAGCACTTCTGCACATTACTTCTTCTTCTAGCCATAAATGAGTATTCCCACTTCAGTGCAAAGATATTGCACTTACTGAATTTTCTTGGATATTGTTTTTTGCCACATAATTCATTAATTTAATTTGGAACTCTAGTCCTGTCCTTCAAGGCAGATTCCCTTCTAGCAGCAATGTCATTCATCTAAGTTATAATGTCTAGGCCAGAGGATCTACATTAGTTGGTGCCACCTTAAAAGTTGGGAACTGTGGTTAAAATGCAATTTAGAAGTTCCATTTTGACTTGAATTCCTGGTCAGTCTCTACTGGAAAAGTGCACCCAGCGATCTGCATCACATTTTGAAGAGGAGAAAGCTGAGGCCCGGAGGAACCAGCAACTTGTCCAAGGTCAGGGAGGAAGATGGCAGGGGAGCAGGGTCCAGTCCCAGCTGTGTCAACTCCCAGACCAGGGCCTCAACCACAAGCCCATCTCTGTGCCCAGCTGAGTCTGTGTGTCTGCCTCCTGGGCAGAGCCCAAGCCCTTGGTGAAAGATCAGGATACAGTGTAAGCAAAGTTGTGTTTATTTTAGAATGCAGGCCCTGGATGTTGGCATGGCCGCGGAGCCGCCGGGGATGTCGGAATGCCTCGTGGGGTTTGTGCTGAACCCTGGGACAAACACCAGTGCAGCCAAGGCAGGCTCTAGGAAGCAGGGGGCACCTCACCTGGTGTTGATTACCACTCCTGCATATCCTGTCTGCTTGGGGGAAATCTGGCTAATACATGTTGGGATGAGTGGATAGTAAGAGTAGGAAGGAATAAGTGGTCATGGGGAGGTCAGAGTGAGTGGCACAGCTTGTTAATATTAGTCCTGAAGCCAGATGGGCTCATAAGATATATTGACTTTGGGAAAGGTGATGCACTGCTCCATTTGGATAGTTGTCCTATGAATTCTCTGTGTGATTTGACTGGAGCAGCTTCACAGGGATGCCAGCTGGAACACGTGCCTTGGGAGCAGAGGTGATTATGCCCTGCTTTGGTTTTTGGCTCGTTATCACAGGAAGTGTATGCCTACTTCTCTGGTGGCCTGTCTTGCAAACACTGTTGGAGTATTAGAAACATGAAGCAGATGGGGGTGGAGGGTAGAGTTTCTGACTAAGGCTAGTTCTGTTGCTGGGGATGTATCTTAGAGAAAAAAGGGGATGTCTAAATAAAAAAACATACTTGAATATAAATCCACAAAAATAAGGCCATCTTTAAGAAGAAATGTGTAGTAGTGAAGTGATGTGCTGTGAAGATTCTCTTCAAGTCTACTTCATCTTGGATCAGGCACCAGAATTGTCCAACTCTGTACAGTGCCAGGGTTAAACCTGTGCTGTGTGAGCCATGAGTGATACTGGAATGTTCAAAATGGTAGGAACAAGAGGTAGTGTTGTTTATGGGATGCTTGGGAGAACTGTGTTCTAAGATCCTCTGAATTGTAGAAAGAAAGAAGGGGTTAATGCAGCTTGTGGGGAGACAGGAAATGTCCCAGCTGGAGCTGATTAAATCTGCTGTGTAGCCTAAGCTGCTCAGATGGGAGACACATGGCAGAGTGAGATGTGTTGCTTAGCTCCAAGGGATGTCTTATCACTAAGTGGGCCTTGAGCACTGATTGGAGGTCTCCCTCCATACTGAGGGTGGATCTCCTGGGCTATCAGCAGAATGTCAAACCACATTTTTAACCTTTTCCACACTAAGGTTTCCCCTGCCCAAGAAGAGGCGTAGCAGTGAAAACAGAAGGTGAACAGAGGTGAAATAGAAGCTGCATGTTTTTCTGCATCTGGGCACCAAGCCCTTAGAGAGGCTCTAGAGCTGTTGGTGCCTCACTGTCCCTGTTTCCTCCCCTCTGTCTCTAGGCAGAGCAGTGACACGAAGTGTGAGGCAACCTGGACTGTTCAGAGATGGGAGAAGGACTGGGACAGCCCTGCTGTCAAACTGAGTCTTAGAACTTGACAGTTGTCGGGGCACTGTTAATTGTGGCTGTATCTAATTAGCAGGGCCTGTGACCCCAGCACAAAGTCCTGGTTCATGAGCAGTTTCAATTTGTACGAGTTTCCTCTGAGGCATTACAGCATATCTGTGTTTCTTCTAAATCAGCTCCAGCCATGGGCATAATCCTGTGTCCAGCAGGGATTAGTGCCAGGGTCTGTGTGGAGCACTTCCTTACAAACAGCTGTGGGACAGACCATCTCCAGAATCCTTACTTGTGGCTATTTTAGTTTTAAGAAAAGTACTTTTTACAGAATCCATAATTTAATTTTTTTTCTTGATTTTTACTATTCCTACACATCTCTGTTCTGAGGCAGGAGTTTCTAGAAACATTCCACATCAGGCACCTGCTTGGCTAATTTTCTCCATCTTTACAAGGTGTCTCACAACCTCTGTCAGATCCTGGAGTTTTTCTTTCAGCTCTGTCTGGAGCAGCTGGGGTGCATCAAGGCTCATGCATTGAGGCACGGCTTTGATGTTGCTCCAGTGATACTGTTGATAACACCTGATTGTTTTCCATCTAGATCTTCTCAGAAATTGATCTTGATTGAACACATGTTAGGCCCTGTAAAACTAGACAAAAGCTCCTCCAGTGGGGCTAAAACAGCAGTTGCACAGCTTTGGGTTTGCTTTCTTTAATAAACTATTTTTCCTTTTTTTCTCTCTTTCACTGGGGGCTGGGAGAAGCAGCAGATGTGGGGAGAGACAGCTCGTGCTGGGAAAGGAACCGATCACGTTCCTCTGATCAGAACTGCAATAAAGAGAGGAGGTTTTGCCTTTGAGTAGGAGCTCTGGTATTACCATGAGAAAACTGCAGCTGAGCAGTGTTCAGGGGCCTGGCCAGGTTTCAGTTCCAGTATCTTTTGCAGTAAAAGGTCTCTTCTGCCAACCTGTTCTGTTGGTCCTTAAAGAGCTGTCTCCCTATTGATTCAGGCTTTGTGCCCTGGCAATATGGGAAGGGAATGAAAATTTCCATTTTGAGCAGATGCCCTCAAGTTGTGACCCTGCATGGATTTCAGCAGGTACAGGTTTTCTTCAGTTCTGGGAAACAAAACAGGACACCCATTTTTGCCAAAGGAAGGTGGGCATTTGTCCCTCAGCTTTAATAACTGCAATAGCCAGAGGCTGTTCTAGCTTCTATCAGTGCTGAATCTGACCTTGGAGTAAAATGTGCCTGTGTAACACCAACTGGATTCAAATTGCTGGATCTTTGTCTTTTTTTTTTATTTTGCTCTTTACCTTGAGAGCATTTTTGAGGTGACAACATTTACACAACAGGAGCCATGGAATTTCAGAGTCATTTCCCCAGAATGAAACCCACATACTTTTGGTTTGAGGGTCCATTCTTATATACGTGCTAGTCTCTGTTTCCTTTATCCTTCATGTTGGAAGAGTGAAAAAGGTCATTTATAGGAGGATTTGATGGGGAAGAAGGGTGCCAAGCCTGCCCCAGACAGGGGAAATGATTTAGTGGTTCTCGTAAGGTCTGTGAGAGTGGATGCCTTGCTACCAAACCCAAAGGGAGGGTGAAATTCTCTCCTGAGCAGAGGGTGAGCACAGAGAGATTTGCTACTAAAAGGGCTGGGTTGAGCCAGAAGTGGTCCATAGGCCCTGCTGCCAAAGGGTGGATGATTCCTATGGAATGGTGCTGCTCAGGATAATTGGAGGTGGCAGTGCTGGTCCTGGCTGGCTTTCATCTGCCCAGGCAGCCCAGGACATGCACAACCCTCAAAGGTCACAGAGGTCGCTGGTGCTAAACTAAACCAGCAAAGCTCCATCTTGACTTCATCGCAGCATGTGCAGGAGCCCCCTGGGCTAGGAACTGCAGCAAAGGCTGCATTGCTGGGAATTGCTCCTGCATTTGTGAAATGCAAATACCTACACCACAGTGAAAGGGTAGTGCTGAAGTTTCCTGTTTGTTGTTCTGGCCAGAAATTCACATTAGTTTTGAAATGCATGGGAAGACTGCTGCCAGCACAGGCAAAGAGTGTCCTGCTCTGTTAATTTTTTAGCATGTAGTAAAGCCTGAATATGTGACTTCAACTTTTTTCCCTTGGTGGAGTTTGCCTTGGCTTGGTGACTGGACCACTTACTCTTCTCTTCCCTGTGAGTCTGGGTTCCAACACTCTGGCAAATGCATCTTAAATATTTGAGGCCCTTGAAGTTTTTCTTAGATTTAAGTGTGGTGACACAAATTATGTAAAAGCTTTTGCTACATAATTATTCGAGCCTTAACATCTTTAAGTGTTTTCTGATGTTCTGCAGCTCAGTATGAGACTTGTTGTTTTGTTTTTTTTTTCCATGATCTGCTTTTGTGGAGATCTTGACATCCTCTGCTTGCTTGATGAAACAAATCTGGAGGCAAAAATGAATCTTTACAGAAAACATCTTTGGTTCCCTTAATGACGATGATTTACACAACAGGAGCCATGGAATTTCAGAGTCATTTCCCCAGAATGAAACCCACATACTTTTGGTTTGAGGGTCCATTCTTATATACGTGCTAGTCTCTGTTTCCTTTATCCTTCATGTTGGAAGAGTGGAAAAGGTCACTTGTAGGGGGATTTGATGGGAAGAAGGGTGCCAAGCCTGCCCCAGACAGGGGAAATGATTTAGTGGTTCTCGTAAGGTCTGTGAGAGTGGATGCCTTGCTACCAAACCCAAAGGGAGGGTGAAATTCTCTCCTGAGCAGAGGGTGAGCACAGAGAGATTTGCTACTAAAAGGGCTGGGTTGAGCCAGAAGTGGTCCATAGGCCCTGCTGCCAAAGGGTGGATGATTCCTATGGAATGGTGCTGCTCAGGATAATTGGAGGTGGCAGTGCTGGTCCTGGCTGGCTTTCATCTGCCCAGGCAGCCCAGGACATGCACAGCCTCAACCCTGCAGAGGTCACTTGGCTTGAGCTGGTGCTGCCTAAACCAGCAGCAAAGCTCCATCTTGACTTCATCGCAGCATGTGCAGGAGCCCCCTGGGCTAGGAACTGCAGCAAAGGCTGCATTGCTGGGAATTGCTCCTGCATTTGTGAAATGCAAATACCTACACTATAGTGAAAGGGTAGTGCTGAAGTTTCCTGTTTGTTGTTCTGGCCAGAAATTCACATTAGTTTTGAAATGCATGGGAAGACTGCTGCCAGCACAGGCAAAGAGTGTCCTGCTCTGTTAATTTTTTAGCATGCAGTAAAGCCTGAATATGACTTCAACTTTTTTCCCTTGGTGGAGTTTGCCTTGGCTTGGTGACTGGACCACTTACTCTTCTCTTCCCTGTGAGTCTGGGTTCCAACACTCTGGCAAATGCATCTTAAATATTTGAGGCCCTTGAAGTTTTTCTTAGATTTAAGTGTGGTGACACAAATTATGTAAAAGCTTTTGCTACATAATTATTCGAGCCTTAACATCTTTAAGTGTTTTCTGATGTTCTGCAGCTCAGTATGAGACTTGTTGTTTTTTTTTTTCCATGATCTGCTTTTGTGGAGATCTTGACATCCTCTGCTTGCTTGATGAAACAAATCTGGAGGCAAAAATGAATCTTTACAGAAAACATCTTTGGTTCCCTTAATGACGATGATTTAAATACCACTGATAATTAGATTCTTAGTGACTCAGAGCAGATTTTCAAAAGGCCAGCAGCCTAATGATTGAATGGCTGTTCCTATTGAAATAATTCTCAAAAATGTGCTGGTTAGTAAGAGATTGTGAGAAAGAACCTGAAACTTTTAAAATAAATTTTGGGGCTTGGTCCAGTCTGAGCATGTACCCAAGTACAGCTGATGTAGCAGTGCCTTTGCAGCAGTGCTGTGACAGATGAGTAACAGGAGCTGGGACTGCAGGTGACAGGGAAGGTGGTGTGACCCCATGGTCAACCAGATCAAGGAGGGAAGGTGGTGATCCAAACCACTGCCTCATTTTCATTCCCTGCCCCAGTTCTCTCTTCTGCTGCAGCAGCATTTTATTGAGAAATGCTTGCTGCTGAAACCAGATGAGACTGTAAAGCCCCACCTGGGAGGAAAAGGAGGAGAATAATCCCATTTTGAGTTCTCACATGCCATTAGTGCCATACAATGGGAGGGAGTGGGTGAGACTCAGTATAGCTTTACCTAATGCTGTGGGTCATGTAACTGAGGTACTCAATGGCCTGGCCAGCTGTAATGGGAAGAAAAATATTATGAGATTCTTAGCTCATCTTACCCCCTAGTTGAGAATAAAGTCCCTTTCTTTACAGATGAGCAAACCCCAGTCCAAAACAGGGAATGCATTTCTGTATAAATGTGTCTTAATGGATAAGAGAATGTAGCATTTTATGTGTGAATCAGCATTCTGGCTCCCAAAAGGTTATTCAACTAGTCTAAAATATAATATGCTTGGAACAATGACAGCACCCCTTCTGTTATATTGTAGATATTTTTGCTGTATTTTGTTAAGGATCAGTGAAAAATGAAACATTACTCCTTAATCCCTGAAGAGCCGTCTAACAGAGCAGTTGAAATGCACAAGGAATAGCTATGAAGAAGAAAATAATGGACTGGCTGTTTAATCCAACAGAAAGTCTTAGGTGGCAACTCCTGTTTTGCTATGAATAGCAATTTCTCTGTAGACATTTTATTTTGTGTTGATCGAGGGCAGTAAAACAGCAAAACTTTGTGCATGGCCAGAAGTCAAACCGATGGTTAGTTGTGTACACAAACAGAAAGGGTTTGCTTTCTGCCTCTGCCCTTGTAAATCATCAAGTGTTTGCATTGAGAAGATGAGCCCTGGTGCATGCAGGCAGAAGACCTGTGTTTCTGGAGGCCATCCCAACAGAAGGGAAAGGCACCACCAGTGTAGGGATCACAGACGCCTCTTGTACTTTTGGCTTTGTTGGCAAGGAGCTAAGCAGGTACCACGAGCCTGTTGGCCCTTACAGAGTGCCCATGCAGCACCTGGGGAGAAAGGTTCAAATCTGCATAAAGCAATGGGGCAGACAGTTCCTGCTGGGGTTGTCTTGGGAATTGGCATGTCTGGTTCTCTGTGGGGCTCTGAAAATTGTACCCTTGCCAGCAAAGAAGGCAAAAAGGCTTCTTTCAAAAACTGCTGAGATCTGCAATGCACCCTGAGGTATTCACAAGAGGCATTGCATTTCAGGAATACATTAGAAACATAAGATCCAGTTATTTATTTCTCCCAGATCCCCCAGTAGTAGCCTTCCTAAATAACTTCTGTGCTTAAAAGTCTTATCATTAGCCTATATGTAGGATTGTTTTAAGGCACCATTATGCCTTTTGCTGCTTCCACAGTTACCAAACCTTGGGACAGAGGTGAATGTAGACATGAAATGCTGGCTTGTTGTTCCTCTGGGGAGAAGCTATGGGCTACTCAGAGCCACTGCTGGTGCAGATCAGTGTGCAGAGGAGCTGTCACCAGCTTAATAAATGGACTAATCCTGTCTCCCTTTGGCTTGGCAGGACTGGGATGTGGAGAATCGTGCATCCAGACTGTGCCTAAAAGTTACTTTTGAGCCTGGGCCAGATAGTTAGCATTCAAGAAGTGATACCTTACTCACAAACGAAGGGTCTCACATGTTGTTTTGCCCCCTTTTTACTAATATTGTGGATGTCATTAAAAGGTAAACCAATATCAACCCATGTTATTGACTTGAGTGTGGTGTACCCTAAATTTAGAGCAGATGCCACATTATGGTATTTGTACTGTACCCTGGCCAATGTTTACTTCTAATGATGCCATCTGTGCTTCGGTGCTGCTCTCTTCCAAATGCTTTAAAATGGGTAAAAGCAGTTCAAAGTAGGGAACTGGTAGTTAAAAATGGTTGTAATATATTTGACATACTGGCTATTGCCAAGGTGTGTGCAGAGTTGTTTAACTCAAGACAAGAAACTGTAGAGAGTCAACTCTGGCAAGCAGGTAACAAAACTGAGTAATCAACAGTTGGTTTTTGCTTTTAAACAGAAAAGGAAAACCACAAAACCTTTCTGTCCCAAATGGAATTAAAAGATCATTGCAAAGTGCTCAATCACAAAAAGGGGATGCTTGGAAAGGACTCTAGACACCTCAGAGGGAGAGAGAGCTGCACATTTTGGACCCCAGTATGTAAAGGCATGATGCTCTAGCTGAATGCATCCTTTAAGGAATCATCCTCTCAGTCAAGCAGCATCTGTCGGTCTGGGGATGGTGCTGCTGTTTTAACAAAGCAGTGCTTGAACACCGGGGGGCAGAGGGACCTTGCAGCTTTAGGACTTGGGGCAAGCAGCTCTGAATTGCCTCCATGTATTAGCTCTGGGCAAAAAAGGCAGTTACAGTCCCCCATGCCACCCTGGATGTTATTCTGAGTGCATTCTCTCCTCTGGCTGAGTTGAGAGGGTGGCCAGCAGGTGAAAAGCTGACAGTGCCTCTTCTAGTTCCACAGCACAAAGTTTGTACTAATTGTTGTGATAATTACTCAATGAACCTCTTGCTGAACTTTGTGTATGATGTTGATTTATATCCTGCAGTTTTTTAATGCTTTGAACCAAAGCTACAGACAGATTTTGTGTACAGTATCATGCAAGTGATACTCTTTTGGTTTTGAAATTATCCAGCATTGATTAAATTATTCTGACTTTTCAGATGGATAATAAGTAAGCAAACTGACAGTTTTAGAAAAAGAAAGAACTCTAGAGAGGAAACATCTCCAGAGGCTTCTCCAGCTGCCTGTTCAAACTTTCAACCATCCATAGAAACTGCAAATACCTAAGACTGATACTTTTTGCAGGCCCTGAATGCATCCCATGAGCTGTGTTCCAGAAGTGAGAATGTTACACTAACAGGGTCCTGATATAAATACGGAGTTACAGTGGGTCAGCTCTGGATGATTATTCCACTTTTTTTTTTGCTTTTTCCTGGCTTTTATAGGTGGTCTAGATGTGAGCAGTTATGATGTTTTGTCTTGTAGAACTTAACATAGGTGGGAAGACCAAAGCAAAAGGATTCCAATGCTTGCCAGTAAATTATAAATGTACCAAGAACTTATCATTGGAAAACAGGCATGTACTAAAGAAACAGGGATGTAAAATGCTAATCAAAGGTCCGGTCAGGCATGTGCTCAGCTGATTAACCAGAAATAGACTTCTAAGTTCTTGTCATTTGTCTGCTGAGTGGAGTGCGTAACTGCAGGTTTTGAAACTGGGAAAAGAAAGAAAAGAATTCTTCTTCCTGCAAATAATACTTCTCTGATCTGCTGTGCTCTGGTGGACCTGGTTTTAAATGGAATAGGAGGACTGTGCACCTTGCACAAGCAGACCCTTTAGTGCCACATGTTACACAGAAAAAAAAGGTGACCTGCAGGGGTATTGGGATCATTGCCACAAAGTCTCACTGCTGAGATGATCACAGAACAGCAAATTCCCTTGCTGTATTTCCAAGGTGAATTGCCTTGGCATGGCTGGTGTGCTCCTATGCAAAAAAATGTTCAAGTGTCACTAGTCTACTCTTAGCAGCTTTTTCTCAAGCAGCTTTCATCTCCTGTAGTTGTTCAGAAGGAGAATCTCTCAAAAAACAATTAAATATCTTTTTGCTTCTTACTGCTGTCTTCTATTATTGACCTATTTGTTGTGCCAGTGTTTTTGTTGATCCTGCACACGGGAAGGTTCAGTGGCCCACTGTGGTCCCTTCCATCCTTACCCATCCTGTGGGATGCTTGAATCTCCACGTGGAACAATGTGTAATCCTCAGCACCTGGCTAAAACTCACCTAAAATGTTTTTGAGATGAAGTTGGGCTGACAAGCTGTGACCCTGTGAAATGTTAAATTGTACTATGCTCTACAAGGAAATGGAAATTAGTGGAATTGATAAACTTCAGAGAGGATATGGGGTACAACCACTGAGTGAGCATTTCTGCTGCCCGATCTCCTGTTAGTGGTGAAATAAAAGCTGCTGCTTGAACAGGGATGTGCAGGAGGGCAGCAGATCCCACGTAGCTACTGCTGGTAGGCTGAGCAATGGTGATGGGGAGAGGTGAGCTTGAGAAAATTGTCAGGAAAGCAGTCAGGGGTTTAGACAACTGAGTCGCTGCACCCTAGCCCAAGGCTGGCCGTGCATCAGGTGAGATGGGTGAAAAATTATTTCTTCAAGTTACTGCCAAGAAACTGCACTCTGCATGGCTCCCTGCTTCTTTCTGGGTCAGGAAAATGTGAACTAGATTTGATTGAACTTTGCTGGTGATGTTTAAATCACGAAGTGTCTCGTTAGATTCAGTGGGCAATGAGACTGATGGGAATTTTCCTCTGAGAGGGGCCCGAGGCTCTCCAACCAAGGGACTCTTGGCAGGACATCCAGTGCATGGCTTCACAGGCTTTTGTGTTTCTTAAAAGCTAATGAAAGAAATAAGCCCAGAAACAGCCTCAAGGACCCTGTCACTTAACTGGATTGAATTTGCCAGACAATAAAGTGAGAAGTGATGACCCTGGGTCCATCTGGAAGGAAGGGCTTTGGTGGTGAGGGAACAATGAGGGCTCAGCCCAGGTGATTTGGCTCCGGGCAGGACTCAAGGCTGGGGGTTGTATGCGAATGCACCGCCGGTGGCCAGCGGGGCTGGAGCGATGAGTGTGCTTCCCATTAGCGTCTGTTGTTACACAAGAACACAAATTACTCCTCTGACAAATGACATGGGTCCCCTGCCAACGACAAGTTTTGTTCTGTGTCAAAACCGAGACATTATGCATTTTTTTTCCTCATATGTAAAAAATTATAATTCCTGATTTTTCTTTGCTACAAGGTCATTTCTAGCCCCGGATTTTGGCATGGAAGGCCCTGTAGGACCGGCCAGCTAAAACAAGACCTTATTTATACAGGGGACTTGTTTATCTTTGGCTCCTTTGGGGAGGTCGTGGTGATGGCCCAATGAAGGCCTGTTCCAATCCTTGTGCAGTCCAGCCTATCATCCATGATCTAAAAAAAATTTAAAAAATAGCAAGGTGAGGTAAATCATCTGATATCAAGATCTATGAGTGAAGCTGTCAGTTTATAAAGGTGCAGAAAGATCTCATGACAGTGACTGAGAAAGTCAGGTTAAATACACATAAGTTCTCTGCTACTGGCTGCCATCCTTCAGCCTGTTCCAAACAGCTTTTTCCTTCCCTCAGCAGTTGGTTCTGAAGAAAAAACTGATCAAGTCTTTTAGCATCTGTAGTATCCAGTTCACTTTGGTCTTGCAGTAAATTTTCCTAGACCCTGCTGTTTTACTGGAGAGTGAGAAGGGCTCTCCAGGCTGGAATCTGGCAGCAAAACATCCACCAGTACCCTAACATGGAGTGTTATCAGCTGCCCTATCAGTCAGGTCACGTGCCTTCCCACAGGGTTCAAGGGCTGGTGTTTGCTGTGGCTCGAAATGCAGCTTGTGGGGAGCTGTGGTTGAAATCTCAGTGCCATCATCTTGTGGGTGTTGCTGAGCCAGTGTCAGGATGGAAAAGGAGGGGTCAGCCATAATTAGCCCTTTTCCAGAGGTAATGCAGTTAATGCTAGCATTGGAAAGGGGAGGAGATGGGAGTGTTTGGCAGCACTGCTGGTTTGAGGATTGTGCTGCCTGTCCTGCCACCACTGGCTGCTGTATTTTGGACAAATGCACATTTCTGTTTGCAGTTCTGGAGCTCTGTGTGGCTAAAGAGAGTTCCCGAGGCCTGAAACACGAGCCATGGTGTTGGTGTGCTCCTTTGTGTGCAGCCCAGCCTTGGTGTGAATTGTAAGTGCAATGTTGTGTCTTGTTTTGGTTTTCTGCCTTCCTCAGTTGGTACCAGGATGTTCAGGATGTTTGAGTAGCATCGAATGCAGTTTTTGGTGCTAGAGCCTTGTCTCACTGCAGATTCTGCTAATGTCACTTTCTCTTGCTGATTGCTGTTGAGACGTCTGACCAGCTGCTGATAGACACAAATCTCTGCATGATTTGTTACAATGGCTGGACTTAATTCAGAGCAGGAGTAGATCTCCAAGAATTGTTGCTTCCCCTTGCTCCCAGTGCAGCGTGCGTGGAGCGTCCAATGCCCACGAGCACGTATGGCTGCTCAGCAAGCAGATCCTGCTCAGAGCCATCCTCCTCACCATTGATCCCAAATGCTGGGGCTGCTGCTACTGTGGGATGTTTCCTCCCCACTCCACCCACTCCAGGCTGCTGCTGGTGGTCTCCAGCTCCATCCTTCCTTCATCAAAGACCAAAATGTCCATGTTGCAGATGGTGTTAATAATAACAATTGTGTCTCCAACAGTGCTAATGGCCGTGGGCTTCCTTTCATCCATCTCAAATGTTTGAAATCCTCTTCTAGCACCGACCACCCTTTTTTCAGGCAGCTCAGTGGGGTGGTTTTGGTTTCTGGCAGGAATACCAGCAGGCTTAGTGATGATGAAACAGAATCTTGATTGCAGGACTGGGTGGGTTCTCTCTTCTCACTCCCTTCTTGCTGCAAGCTGTGCAGTGATAGCAGCTGAGGCAAGGCCTTGAGCTGGGGTTCAGGAGCAGCCTATTGACCATGTTTGCCCATCCAGTGTGAGCTCAGAAAAGTTTTCTTTGAAAATTTCATGTATTTCCAGGCTTTTTACATGCTACAGGAAACCCCTGGAAATGAATAGAAACTTGAAAAATTCAGCCTTGCTCAAGTGAAGGTCACATCTTGATTTAGGAACAAACTTCTACTTTCATCCATTTTTACTGTTCTTCTGTTTCTCTGACCTTTTCAATCCCTCTAAAACACATCCTTTCTTTTTCCAGTGTGTGAGAGTAAGACTGGAAGGATGAGAAGTTGCTGGCTCTTTCAGGAACAGCAGTAGGTTTTAAAAGGATAAAACTGCTGCCATAAAAAAGGTCAATACCCTTAAAATCTCCAAATATTCCAGCTAAATCAATAAATGTGACATTCCTCTGGTTTGTGTCTGACTCAGTGTGCAGCACTATGAGACCTTCCTTTGGGCAATATTTTCAGCCTCCCGAGCCATTATGGGAAAACATGAGATAGTTCTTGGAGTTGTCTCATAGAAAACTGGGCCAGGAGTCAGCTGATCAAGATCTTAATTTAGGCTTTTCCTCTGCTCTGCTTCGTGTTCATATGGATAATTTTCTTTCTCTTCTTTTCCTCACCTCCTGAATCATGTCTGGTTTCATAGTCTCTGATCTGCTCTGATTTATTTTCTTGGGCTGCTGTGGTGGATGCAGCCAGCTGGCCAGGATGTGCAGGTTTTCAGGTGGTACCAAGGTGATATCACTGACCAAATAAGAATAACTTGAAAGTACAATGCCCAAACCATACTGGAAAAAAAAAATCCCCAAAAACCTGCCAAGCAAACCCTGTCACATTCTGATTTTCAAAATATCATGTCCCTGGTGAAGATTTTATGAGACTTATTTATGTCTTATTTGAGAGGGGAGATTTATTATAATTAGGTAAGAGAAATACTATTTCAGTGTTTCTGCAGACTTGGAAACTGCTGGAAGTTAAACATGGCAGGTCCCAGCCTTAAGGAGGACTTGAATTTAAAAATGTATTTAGAAAGGTGCCTCATTTATTTTGTTTAATCTGGGCACTGCATTGCATTGAAGATGTGTTTTCTTAGTGACCTTTTTGTTTAATTGGAAAATAGGTTACAAATGAGGAGATATATTCTGAATTTTGATTGTAATGCCAACCTCAGTTTGAAATAATTGCAAATTGAGGAAGAATGGGTTGTCTGTTTTGAACCACAAACTACAGAGAGGAAAAGCAGTAATAATGTATTCAGTATTCATTGCTGACCCCAAAACTTCATACAATCAGTAAATATTATGGTCATTTTTACAGTGGGTTAAGTAAAGCAGAGTCTCCTAGGAGAGGAGTGGGAGGGGAGGCGGCATAAGGCAGAACATTCAGATCATGATGGGGTAAAACAAAGGGTTCAGGAGCATTCAGAGCAGTTCTTTTCTTATTTGATGTGTGCAGTGATGCTCCTTGCAATCCACAGTGTCATTCCCCAGAAAGCTGGGAGGTGAGGGAGAGGGTGGATAGAGATGGAGAGAGCCCATGTAAATATTTGTGCAAACAAAGCCCTTGCTGCAGTGCTTACCTGGCCTGCAAAGCCCTTGCCATCTTTCTCCATGACCTGCTGGTGTGGTTCTTTTGCCTGGAATCCTCCCATCCAGCACACATTGCCTGGTATTTTGGCCGGTAGGCTCAAGCCATGTGAGGGATGGAGTTTCCTGACTGAGGATTCAAACCCTGTCTCTTTGGGGAGGAAGATTGAGTGCTAAACTGCTGTCCCTCCACGGGGGCTTTACTGGAGCTGTGAATTTCCATGCTGCAGAGTACCAGGCTTCATGGGATTCCACATTCATCTGCTACAAAAAGCAAATGACCCTGATTTGAACTTCCTCCAAGCTTTCCCCTTGTTGCTCGAAAGCCTTTATTCCAGCCAACTGAGCAACAGTTCAATCCCACCCCTTCTCCCTCAAGCAGCACTTCAGCCTCTGGAAACTCTGGTGCATCTCATTAGATACAAGTGTACATTCCATATCTTGAACCAAGTCTGGCTACTCCTGGCAGAATTCCTTCTGCCAGAATTCTTCTGGATTGGTGTGTGAAGGGATGCCCAAGTTTTGCGGCTGCTGATGGGATGCCCCCAGAGCTGCATTGTGAGCAAAGATTTCACAGCAAGGATGTGGAGTTTCCAGAGCCAGATGGCAAAGATTGCCCATCTCTGCATGGTTTGCCTGCGAGACAAAATGGAGGCGTTCCCGTTAACTCCCTTGGATATAAAGATTTAATAGAAAAAATGGTGGTGTTTCTCAGCCTGCTCCCTCATCTTTTTGTGGGCATTGGTTTTTCTCCAATTCTCATTTAGGGGTGTTTTTTAATGGTTTTTGTGGTCCCCAAAAATCTTTCATTCTGGCTCTTCATCCACTACTGTCGGTTTAATCTTCCTTTATGTGAGTCAAGAAAGGGGTTACCCTTTAACTGAGCAAGGATCCCATTTCCTTCACAGCTTCCCCCAAAGTATACTGGGACATGGACATCTCCTGTCCCAAATGAGTATCTGGGTCTTTGCTCCCCTTTCTTTCTTTAGGAATCCCAACACTAGGCAGCTCAATGGGTCCCTTTTCAATCAGCACCAAACCCCATCAGTTCTATCAAAAATGCCTTTGCATGAAGACATTACAGTGATAGGGTGGGAGTCTACTCAGACCTTTTTTTATTATGTCTTGCAAAATCTCTGATAACTGGAAAATGGAGAATCTCTGACTCCATTGTGAAACTGCATAAATTCAGAACTTAATGAATTGTAATTAGTGGCATCATAATGGGCTCCATATGTTAGTAAGTCATTTAGGAAGAAATACAGTTGTTTGCCATCCTGCACAGCACTGACAAATTAGGATTCAAACCATACAAGCCTCTGTCTTTGACAGATCCCTTATACAATGTGTTTGTCAAGAATGTACTTGTATGAAATGATGTACAAAGCAGGATGCATGGAACAATCCTCTCTTGTTTCCATGTTGCCTCTTTGTGTGTGAGGGAATCGAGGATGTGCATTCCTGGCTCTGTGCTGCAGGAGCTTCCAACCATCTTGAGGCTTGGATAAAGGAGTGCTCGGGCTATAGGTTACCTTCTATATTTCAGTACATCCTGCACTTGGAAAATAACTGCTTCCCAGGGAGAGAAGTATTGTCTAATAGATCTGGTTGTCATGCCTGAAGGTGCTGTATAAATGACAAAAAGACATATGTTTGTATAATCTTCATTACTTTTAACACGGCTCAATATAATTTCACAAAATGTTTCATTTGTTTTTATTTCAAAGATTGTGACAGTTAGGATTTTGAAGTACAAGTTGCCATCTGCAATCAATTTATGATCTCTCCCTAGTGCAATTGTGGAAAAAAAAAAAGGAGGGGAAAAAAGAGAATTATTTGGAGTAAAAAGCATTGAAAAACAAGTAGAGTGGAGTAATAGCACATCTGTTTTCATAAGAAATCATGGAACCTGGACTTTTTTCAGTGTGGTATTTTACTACCACATGGCTTTAATCCTACATCTGGGCCTGTTGTTTTATGAAATATTTCCCACAGATGATGTCAATTATAATTTTTGTCCCGCTCGTCAATTTACGGACTTTTGGAATAAGACAAAATGAAACAACCAGAAAAAGAACAACTTATGTGGTCTACTCTCTGACAAAATTATAGCTGTGTGATACACTTCTAAAATCAATAACTCTGTTAATGATTAGCAGAAAACATTGCTTAGTTTATGAGCAGAGATGTGGCCCACACTCACCAGATGTTTGGCTCTGAGTTGCATTCTTGTTTGCTGTGTATTTACCAGCAGATGTTCAGCAGTTTATTTAATACCTCTTGTATGAGCCAGTAGTAGGTCTGAGTCTGTGTGACATTTATAAGCCATCTGCCAGCAATACAGGTGGAATGCTTTTATGGTTTCTCTCTTTTTCCAGTGATGATCTATCAGTGAAACCATAGATAAGTCTTTATGGATTTATATAGCTATTAGGAAATAGAATCCTTATCTTTGTAGGAAGACCCTTAAATGCATTCCTCAGCAGATGCCTTTTCAGCTAGTCTTTAATTATTATTTTTATACTTAACCTGCAGTACTATATGAAAGATATGATGAAACTTTTCTCCTCAGAGATATTTGAGCTCTTTTTAAATTAAGCCCCTCATTCAGGTATGAATGTTCTGAAAGCTTATGCTCATTGGAGCTGGAATCTTTTCTGAATTGGCCTTTGAAAGCAAAGTAAAGATCCAGCTTGTGTTCCCAGCTTTCCCAGAGGTGAGGAGTATTTGAGTTTAGGGTTTACAATGAACTAGACTCAAATTGTTTCAATGCAAGGGCATGCAGAAATTCCAGTGCTGGTTTTAGTTGGAAATGCTCACGGGGTCTGATCCAAATCCTATTGAAGTGAAAGACTCTTGCTGACCTCAGTGGGCTTTGGATCAGGTCCATGGAAAAATGTTTCTATGAAAAGAATGCATTTACTGTGGCCCTGATTCAGCAAGGTATTTGAGCATGCACTCAGAGTTTCTGCATGTGCATGGTCCCGTTGGCACACACGTGGTTATTGTTATCACAGGTCTGTACTGCTCCTTGAATGGCATTGAGAGCCTTCATTGTGTCCAACTTGGGCTGAGATTATCTTCCCTGGTAGGAGCAAGGGTCAAGAGGTTTAGTCCCCAAGCTCTGCAGAGCTTTGGAAATCTGCTCTCTGTGAGGGAAATCCGTGCAAAATCTTGTATTCCTGGCTCGAGGCTGCCCTGACTGCTTCTCCAGAAGCCTAGCTGCAGTGGTTAATAGGATATTTGCTTGCTTTTAAGGGCATATTGGACCAGGTTGTACTTCAAGAAGTCCCCTGGGAGGGATGATCAAGGAAGTACAGCTGGGCAATTGCAGATATGAAAGATAACAAAGGCTAAAGTCACCAATAAACTGCAGAATCCTACCACAAATTATATCAGCACATGAATTCAATTTCTAGATTGTTCATTAGTGTAATTTGGATATGTACATGTTCCTCCTGGGTGTTTGCCACAGTATCTAAACTGGTACATAAGGAACTACTTTGGAGTGACTTACAAAAATGTTTATTGCTCTATTAGAGGAAGAAATATCAGAAGTAGAGGAGTAATATGGGCAACAGGCAGAAATAGAGTAGCCATTCCAAAGTATATGGTAATTGGAACAGTCAGTGAGCTTCTCACTGGCTGGTGCATATTCTGGCTGTGGGCAGTGTTGCAGTGTTGTCTGGTCTTGGTTCTTTTCCTTGTCCTTACCCCCTTTGTGCCAGCTCTGTTCAACCCTCAATCAATCTGGTTGGAAATTCAAGCTTTCCTCTCCAATAAATAATCTGAGGTTAGTAGAGACCAAATGCTGGAGGTGAGAAGAGTGATCTGTGAAAACAATGCTGAGGTATTTCTTTGCCTATTCTAGTTGGAAGTGTCAGTCAATTGGTTTCCACTGTAGTGAGCATACAAACTTTGTCAACCTCTGGTCTCAGTTCAGTTCTGTGACAAGTGTGACCTCTGGATGTATATAAGGGTTCATACCAGCAGTGCTTTTGTCTCTCTGTGCTGCACCAAGACTTGCAAGAGAGCTTGGTTTGTTGATATTTAGCATTAGATCTAATGGCTGGTCAAAGGCAGCTTCAGCCTGGGGTGAAGGTGAAATTTCATAACAGTGATGTCACTCAGCCCTGGAATAAATTAAGAAAAGAAAAAAAAATTAAAAATTGTTTCATCAGCACTTAAGGTCCTTAGAGTGAGACTGAGGACTTGCTCCAGTTTCTTGCAGACAGAAAATCTCCAAGGTGTATAAAAGCCCAGGTCTGTGAGGGATGTGACTGAGGCTGCTGTGAAATAGCAGTGCAGGTGCTCCTGTCCTTCTGGAGGAACCAGCACATGAGATCCCTCCCATCTCCCTGCCCAGCACCCAAAACAGCCCTAAATACCATGCAACAAAAGCAAACTCAGTGTGTCTGCCTGAAGGATACTGGTGCTGTCCTCTGGCTCCAGGGAAGAGCTGTTTGGGGTGTGGTGGTGTCCATTCCCTTCCTGGGGAGAGCAGGAAGGTCCCTGCTGGTTCCAGTGGCTTCCCAGCCCTTTTTCAATGGAATGCTGTAAGCTGAATCTCGTGTTTCAGGGTTTCAGCCTGCAGGACTTGGGAAGGATTTATTGTTTGCTTTCCTCTGAGGCACCAGATTTTTCCCAGCTGGAGACATGACACTGGAGGTAGGCCAGTGCTTGGACGTGGTACTTGAAATCCTCTTTTTGCAGAGGACTGGCTGGTCAAACTGATTTGATTCACAGATTTGGGAAGAAATTTTGTTCTGCATCACTTGGTAAGGCCCAGAACCATACCAAGGCCTTTGGGTTGAGAAGGCAAAGCAGACAAAGCCCCGTGATGTGGCAGCTTGAAGGGAAAGCAGCTGAGCCCGTGGACAAAAGGTCTCAGTGGTAGACAGGACTTCAAGGAGAGACGCTCAAATCCATCCCAGCTGTGAGTTCAGGAAGATGTCTGTCAGCCCTCTCCCTTCTCTGTCCCTAGGAAGGGAGCAAATTGGGCTTCACTTAGAGTCCAAGGAATGGTTTTGTCCCACTGAAATGAGTGACTCACAGAGGGCATTTCCCTCAGAGAGCTCTGCAGCCCTTGGATGCCCAAGGTTGTGCTGGCTGGTTTTCCTGCTGCTCCATAAATGCTTGTTCCTCCCCCTTCTCAGGGGATCACACCTCCTGGGGCTTGCCAGGCAGTGGTGTGAAGAAGCAGGAGTCTCATCAAAGATGTAAATTCATCCTTTACATCCAAAAGCAACCCTGGGATGCTTTGGGTTCTGCTGGCAACTCTGTGTGCCACAAAGTCAAAGCCAGGCTGGTGTTTCCTTAACTCAAGAAGCCATTTAGTCTCTACTTCTCAAAGGCACTGAGTCAGTGCCTGGTGAGATGCCTCTTGCCAGCCCAGATTGCTGTAAAAGCCTGCAGGACTGGGGTGTTCATTTCAAAACCCCACAGAAATGGCATGCCCAGGTCTTCTAGAAAGCCTTGGAAGTCTGGCTGCTATAGCTAACAGCACTCAGGCTGTATGGGAATCTGGAATAATGCTCAACAGCAGGATCTGTTCAACCAGCTGAAACAAAATAGCTGTCCTGAAACTGCCTGTTGACAGAAATCACAGGTTTTCAATTAAGCTTACCTTGAAAAAGGACTTGCTTTCCAGGGAAACCTTTCTCTTGAAAGCTTTCTTCAAAACCAAAATGTTTCCATCTGTATAATCTGAAGGGGTAGTGTGGGAATTTGCTGGTATTCTTCAGCCTCAGATCCCCATTCATTTCTCTAGTGTGTGTCCCACCAGGAATTAGGAAATACAACTTCAGTGATGCAGCAGCTTTCATCTGGAAAAAGGGAAATCAGCTGTATCATGGGGCATAAAGGGAAATGAGAGCATGAGATCTGGAATTCCATCTCCCAGGACACCATGCAGTAGCATTTCCTAATGGAAATATTTTAGGTTTTGGTTGAAATATTTTGGTATTTGAGTTTCAGCCAAAAAATTGAAATTTTTCCTTTGAAAAATTGAGATGACAACTATTATGTATTTCCACTGAAGCTTTGCCCAGGAAAAATCAAGCACTTTCCAAGCAGCTCTACAGAAGATCACATTTTTTTGACCATTTAAGCAGCTGTTAGAGTATTAAGATGGATGCTAAAGGCAAGAAAAATAATTGAAAAGGCAGTCCATCAAAAAACAATGAGGGCCAAATTTTTTTAGAGCAGTGCTTCAGCTGTGGCAGTGAATTGTGTGAATAAATGAGCCTCTTAAGGATGAAACTGAGCAGGAGAGGTTCTGAAGGCTTGTCTGCTTTTTCCATTCTGTGTGTGCTACTGTTTGTCCTTGGTCTGTGTCAAGGTACATGCAACACTTCAGAGAAATCTGGGATTGGAAAATGTTTATGGGAATGTGGGCTGTCTTCTGCAGTGCTTCCTCCATCCCTCTTACCATTGCCAGCTACAGAAAAGGGGATTCAACTCTGGCAGCACACTTGCAATTTTTACTTTATCAGGACATGTATCTGGCTGTTTAGAAGATGACAGATTGGCATGGCTGTTGCTTTTCTCTGTGGGTGCTCTGTAGCTTTGAGTGCCAGTCAATACCTGTTGGAATAGGTGGGAGGAATAAAGCCTAAATACCAACATCCCTCCCTGCTTTGCTGTTTGAGTCAATTACCACCACCAGGGCTCTCAGTGATGAGTGACCCACAGGACTTACACAGGGTACAGAAATTAAGTTATTATTGGAGTTGCTGTGTGCTTCCCCCTGCTCTCTGCTCAGGTGAGAGCCAAGCCAGCACTGCCTGTGTGTGTCACTGATGGAAAAGGTGACCCAAAAAGGATTCCTTGAGGGGAAAGGTTTACAAAGGGCTCATCTTTGTGGGGTATTTGGGTGGAATTAGAGTCCTATAACTTGTGCAGATGCAAGTCCTTGTGAGGATGGCTTCATTCCAGAGTAAGTCTCTGCTGAAGGTGTATCCCAGCATACAAGGAAACCCACTAATTTTTTAAAGCTTTAATGATCCATTGTGGCCATGCCATTGATAATTATGGTCTTTGTAATTCCTGTCACAAGGTCAAAGCCATCCCTAAGGCATCCTGGCCACAAGGCCTGTTGTGATCATTTCTGAACATGGTTGTTGTTATGGCTTTTTATCTGACATATCAACAGCAGTTTATCCTGAGTTAAACTACTGCTCAAGAAAATGGTGTCCATCCACGTGTGCAAAGGCACAAATGTGGTCTGGCCACACCCTGCACTGTGACATCTACCCTGACAAAGAAACCAAATCTTTTTTTACACGGCAAAAGGACTCTGGCATTTGGTTTTAAATATTTCCTTTATGTAGTGTAGAAACATCACCAGGTAAGTAGAAAAGCTCTGAGAGTCCACCAAAGGGTTAAAACAGCTATACCTGTGCTCTACAGCCATGTTAAATCACCAGCTCTATCCCAAGCTCAAATCAGGTAGTTTGCAGTGATTTACCCTCCAAAGGATCCCCGTTTGCTGTCTGCTTCACCAAACATCTTGCGTGATCTCTGTATTTAACTGCTGCAGGTGGCTGTCAGGGATATCCTAACAACCTGTGCTGTGGCTGTGCTGTAGGAATTGAGCAGATATCACAAATGGTATGATAGTATTTGTGGGTTCTAAATTCATTTCCTGCCTGGACTTCAAATCACAGAAGGGTTTGGGCTAGAACAGATATTAGAGACTATCTTTTTCCAGCTGCCCTGCTGTGGGCAGGAAGAGCTTTTCACTAGACCAGGGCACTCAAAACCCCATCCAGCCTGGCCTTGAGCACTGCCAGGGATGGGGCATGCATGTTTTATCTGGGTAACCTGTTTCAGTGCCTCACCACCTTCACAGTAAAGAATTTATTCCTGTTATCTGCTCTAAATCTGCCCCACTTCAGTTTGAATCCATACCCCTGGTCCTGTCATTCCAGCTCTCTTGTAGCCCCCTTTGGGTGCTGGAATGCCTTCCCAGGACTTTTTCTTCTCTGGGCTGAACAACCCCAACTCTCCCAGCCTATCCCTATGGAAGAGGGACACTGGTTTTTTGGATTGTTTTGTGCTTTTTTTTCCTTAGAAATGTGACTTACTGGGCACAACTAATTGCAGTTGGTGCTAGAGTTCTTGCAAAGGAGAAAGGTCCTGGAGATAATCAGAGTAACAGCAGCAGACTTACCCTCTGATCATTTAGAAATGGCATTAACCTGGGAGTGTTTGTAACCCCAGCATTTGAGCACCATTTCAAACACAGCTTCTCCATCAGTGCCGTGCCTTCAAAGCCTGGAACACATGGGAGTCACTGATGGTGATATGTGATATTGCAAGTGAACTTCTGCTACTAGGAGTGACTCAGTGCCACAGAGCAGGGAGTTTTTATTGAAAAAGCTTTACTACTAACTGCAGGCACTGCTCCAGATGCCTCTGAGACATTATTTAGACAGAACTCGTCATCCACCTCTTGGAATTAATTTGTGGATGAAAATTTAATTATAGCAATGCATTTGTAACTTTTTGTTCTTTTCCCATTAGGACATGAGGAAAATGTAGAGTCGGTAATAACTGGATGCCACAGCTTTACCAAGATCACAGCTCCTCTGGGACGCTGCTTTGTACTTCCAAAGCAGAGTGCAGCATGCTGTGCTCACATCTGCATGCAGGTACACAGCAGTGTCACTGGCAGCAAGCTTTGGTGGCTTTAATGCTGTCTGTGATTGTCCTTCTGCTCTGATTGCTTTGTTGCTACTTAGTGTCACAAAAGTGCCTTTTGCTTTTTTGGTCTTTTGGCTCCTCCTCACTCATCGAGGCCAAGCTGCTTCTGTTTGGCCTTGTTGCCTTCCCTGGATGCTGTGCTCTTGGGAAAGGTACAGCAAATCTTACAAAAGATATCAGGATGCCTTAAATCCCCCTTGGGTAATCTTACAGTAGAATTCTCGGGGGAGAAGAAGCCTCTTCATCATCACCTTCCAAGTTTAGGATTTAACCAACTGCATATGAGGTTCTTACCATTTTTCATGCTGTTTTACCCAGCCTTCCAGCAATATACCCTGTTTCTGAGCAGACTTTCTTTTCCTCTGCTTGCTCTTCTTGAATATGTTCAATGTTAATTTTCCAGTCATATGAGTTATTCCATTATATGTTATGCCAACTAACCTATAATTTTGATTATGTATTGATGCTTTCAGTTCCTCCTTTTCATTTCCCATACTGCTTGCCTGAACATGCACACATCAGCAAATCGAGCCTCCATTTCCCTTTCTGTCCCTTGTCTAACCCTGTTATCAGTACCCACATTCCCTTCCCGAGGGTTAGGCTTTTTTCCAGGTCACCATGTTCTCCCTGGTTGCCCTGACATTACTTCAGCAGTCAGGCATACACACACAACCCCAATCCAGGCAG
Source organism: Emberiza elegans (assembly GCA_024865655.1). NCBI lineage: Eukaryota > Metazoa > Chordata > Aves > Passeriformes > Fringillidae > Emberiza > Emberiza elegans. The sequence goes on along the minus strand of JALJVW010000184.1, from coordinate 8,257,254 downwards.
TCTCTTCTCAGAAATACTCAGTAAACTGGTTTTGTCTGATCCTTCTTTCCACCCACCAAAGAGAAAATGGAAGTGAGGAATGAGCCAGAAAGTTTAAGAGAAATCATTGGGGTGGGTGGGAAGCTCTAGTTCTTTGTTAGCCGGTGTTTGTGACTTGCTGGGGAGCTGCTGTGTTTAGGCTGAGTTATTGGAGTGCCATAGTGTGTGTCCCACTAGCTCTGTCAAGCAGCTCTAGGAGGTTTTATGGTCTGTCGTGCTCCAAAATTATTGTGAGTGACATAGAACCCCTGGAAATGGAGCATTTGCTGGAGGAGCAGCTAATGACATGGGTGGTCTGGGGATTGCTAAAGTGACTTTGAGTCATTTTAATTTTCCCTTTTATATCTACCTGTGTGGCCCTACAGGAAGGAGAATAATGAGGGAAGCACTCATTAAATGTGGAAAAGGGATCTAGTTACCCATTTTCAGGTGTGTCGACATGCGTAGATCCTGTATGGAAAAGTCAATGTATAAACGAAGGGAAAAATATGTTAAATGTGAAAGTTTGAAGTTCTGCAAGCTTTGCACCTGCCTTGCAATGTGACACGTGACAGGCAAAGAGGGGAAAATTGGCTGAATTATGCCACTTAAAACCTAAAATAGAAGTGGGAATTTTCATACAGCAACAATCCTTGTACTTGTAGCAGGCCTGAAGGGTTTTCTAACTGCTGGGGGAGCGGGGCCTTTCCAAAGCAAGGGGTTTCCATGCCCTGAATGTGTGCATGACCTACCTCTGTTTCTGTGGTGGGGAGCATTGCTGACATTCCTGCACAGGCATCCTGGTGTGGGAGTGCCAGTGCCTTGCTCTCCCTGCTGCCATGTGCTCTGGGGAGCAGGGATGTGCCTTGTCCAAGCTGAGGAATGCAGCTGTTTGCAGGTGTTGGGAGTTCCTCACCCAGCTGAGGCACCAGCCTGCCCCATTCCCCAGCTCCTGCTCCCTGTCTGCTGCCATGGATGTGGGGCTGCTTTGCTCCCAGGGGCCTGGGTGCTGCCAGGCTCACAGCCCCTCCAAAGCTGGCACTGCCACCCATGTGCACTTCCTTCATGCTGGCACCTAGAAGATAAGATATTCTTATCTTCTATCTTTATTTGTCTATTTTAGCCATGACTGGTAACAAATATGTAGCATCTCCCATATGATACCCATTCCAGTCCATACACCACTTTTCCCACATTTTTCACATGGTTTTCACTGCAAGAATATGAACATAGCTACGTTTTATGAGTCCACCTGCACCATCTGTCCCTTTTGAAGCTCCAGTTTACCTCAGTGGTGCAGGATCAGGCACCTTCTGTGAAGACTAGGCTGGCTCCAGTTCTATTACACGGCTCTCTCTGCATGGAAATGCAGCAGCAGGTAACACAATAAGCAAACACATGGTAGGAAAATCGTCCAGTGCACAAAAGAGATCCTGGATGACATTAAACAAATGGCCTGAAGTAGCTTTAGAAAGGGTTTCATGCATCTCAGGCTGTTAGCTGGTTTATGTTTCCTGTCTGGAATGAAGAGAGAGACAGGGCAAAAGAGTCAGGCCTTGTTTATGCTCATGTGTTTATTGTATCAGAGACATTTAAGTAGGAGGATATGACAGGTTTTCAAGGGGACAAGGTATGACTCAAATCCAGGTGCAGCTTATTTTCCATGAAATGCATCACTTGCCTATTAGCCATGGAGTTACCGGCGGCCAAAACAAACCCTGGCAAACTTGGCATTCTTCTTCCCATAAATGAATGGCATCCCAGCTTGTTATTGTTATTGTACAAATATAGCAGGTGTTGCTGATTTCTGCTTGATAACCTGCTGTTTAAGGGGAATTTATTTAACTTTTACGTACAGATAAGTGGGCTGCTAAACCAAATTCATCCCAGGTGGAACTGCAGCCTTTTTTTTTTTGTTCCTAAACTAGATTCTTATCCTGAATCTTAGTTATTAGATGGACAGATGTTACTTCCTAAAATAATGGCTTTTGAGGTGTGTTTGCTTCAAGGAGTTAAGCATTTTTGCTTTATTCTTTCTTTTTCTTTCCTTTTGATGCCTTCTATTCATGCATCTGTCAGAATTTCACATTCTTTGAAAAATAGACATAGTGCTGTGGACATGCCAGGAATTTAGGACACAAATGGGATTTCAGCCTGGAAATGCTTCTGTGCTGTCTAAGGTAAAAGAGAGCTTATTGGAGGAACTTGAAGGAATTCATTTGGATCATAAATATGTTTTAGAAATCAGTGTCCATTGAGAAATTAGATTAACGTGGGTTGCTTTAAGAAGCACCTAAGCTGAGATAATGCTGTAAATCCTAAGCTAATGAAGCTGCATATAGACCTCACTGGTTTTTAAATTTTTTTGGTGGGTGGTGGGGAAGTCAAACACAGATACTGGTAATTAAATCCAAGGGAATGGTATTTCTAGGTAGCCTGCCAGCATTGGGTGCTGCATGCATCACAGCAGATAAGATCTTCTACACTGTTTAAAGCTATTTGAACACTCCCAACATTTTTGCATGTTTCCAAAGAGAGAAATACCACAGACCTGAGGTTAGGGTGTCTGTGCTGGGTTTGACGGGAGGGAGCAGATTCATGCAGCCACCCCATGGCACTGAATCATTATTTCCAGAAATGTTGCCTCCTGAGTCAGTCAGTAATTTGGGGGTATCCACAAGTCCATGCCTGTAGGTGGGGATGCGAGTACCCACTAACATCCAGTGTAAATAGAAGAGCTACTGTGCAGTGGCCCTTAAGAGTTAATGTTGCCTCAGTGGGCCTTTGGTTATGCTAAAAACTGCTCCCCAATTACTCTGTGGATGGGGACAGCTTGTCTTATTTATCCTTATATATATATCTGGATTCTGGTAATGGTTTTACAATTATTTCAGGCTCCACCTCTGACATGATTCATCAAATCAGTGCACAGTAGAGCCCCACTTGGTGTTCCTGGATTTGTATCTCTTGGTTTGGTTCTGACTGATCACTGGTCTTTCCCATAAAAGAGTTTTGGAAGGATTTTTTCCCCAGAAAAAGATGAAAGGGGAAGGGATATGTCTCTCAGTGAAGCTTTGTGAATGAACATATGCCACTTCTGCTGGCTGCTAAATCAGTTTTATTGTTGTATGGGCTGTAAAATATATACAGCATAAGGGAGACTTGACTAATTTGTTTTTAAGGGTGACTTGTTGCTGTAGACTCCAGCTGTATGGTGGCCTCTCATGCTTGGTGCTACCTTTCTGAAATTGAGATGGTTCCTGGAGTCAGAGCTTCGCCAAGAGCAGCCAAGAGAGACTCTGTTGAAAAGCACTATCAGCCTCAGTTTATGAATACACAGAAGTCTTACAGCACAGAGGCCAGTAGGTGACAGAGAAACTGGCAGAAGCAGGAACTATCTGATTTTAGAAATGAGAGAAAAGTCACCCATTTACTTTAGGCATGAAAAAGTTCTGACTTTATGCTCTAGTCAGTAGTTTGGCACTTATTGATACAACTTTATTCCTCTGAACTTCTAATAGGCCAACAAGAAATAGGATGCCATCAGGGGCCTTGAGGGAAATCTATCCAGTGATGCTGGATATGCAAATATATAGCCAGCCAATGAAGCAGAAAACTTTGATTTATTTATTTAAATGTATTGGTTTTGGTTTGGTGGTGTTTCTTGGGGGTTTTGCAGTTTCTTATTTATTTTCATTTATCCCTAAGCAGCCCACAGTATACCTGATCCTAAGGCCTTGGTTTCATTCAGGGAATGAAACCCTTTTTGCATTGTGTTTCCTGGGGAGTGCCTCCTGTTCTATCAGTGATACCCTATGGGATCTCTTCAGGGGAAAGATGTGTGCCTTTGGATTCCACTGTGTGCCAAGTGACTTTAAAACTTGTCTCTAATCTCTGATTAATCCCACTGCATTCCTTATTCATGTAATCCCTTTAGGACAGCAAAGGGTGCAGGAAAAACTGTTTGGATAGTGGCTCTGTTCCCCTAGCTCGTTCTTGGTGTGCCCTTTCAGAGCAGAAATTCCAACTCTGTAATTGGACTGGGAGATGTTTGTGTTCCTGCAGGGATCTTAAGCTGCTCCCAGATGTGAGCTTCCCACCCAGAGGCAGCTCTGGGGGTGACATTTGTAGCTCTTCAGAAGAGCTGCTTGCAGGCCCAGACACCCAACAAACAGCTTGAATTGAAGCATAACCAAAAGGGTTGGGTGTCACTTTGAAACAGCCTGGACAATTCAGTTCTGGCGAAGCTCTTCTCCTGTGTGACTGATTTGTCTGTTTTCCCCTACTTTCCTTGCCAATTTATAATGGCTTCAAAAATGTCTTTCCTTTTGTTGCTCCCTACTGTGAAGTCAATTAAATGTGTCTTAACTCTTCTCCTTTCTCCTGGCCAGCTTTTTTCCCTGCATTTCCTTTCATTGGTGATATCCCCACCCTTTTATCTAAAGGCTGAGCTATGGAGGCTGCTCTCAGGTGCTCTGCTGGCTTGGTAAATGCAGGTGTATAAACTAAAGCCATCTCTCTCTTTGCTGGCTCATTCTTGGAGGTCTGCAACTCCCTTGGAGACAGCTGTTGTCTTCTTCTGTGCCTTTAATCCAGTTGCTTCTTGCTCTGGGAGCTGCCTTTGTCAGACAGGACTCTGGATTTTTTTGCATGAACTCAGTGTTGGTGTTGCAAAACATGTTTCCATGAGACAGACTGTGCAGATGGCAAAGAATAGCTGAGTGCAGCCGGGAGGAAACCCATTTGTCACCATTTCATCATCAGTCCCCATTGTGCTGCCACCAGACAAGCCCATTCATCAAGACAAGTTCCAAAGTGCTGGTGTTTACCAGGGACACTGCACAAATCCCATCTCTGGAGATGTAAGCCTTCCCTCTGTGGTTTCTAGCATTGTTCTTGATTTCTGTTTGCAAGGATGTCTAGAAAGACTACTTGAGGTCAGCAGCCTGTTTGCAGGTGATGTTTGATCCCTGAATGCCTTGCTGGCCACAGGGGAGGAGGAACCTGGGGCTGTTCCTGACAGCCTGTGCAGCCTACATGGGAACAGGTGCCTTTTATTTACTGACATGACATAAATGTGAGCTTGCAAGCGCCATCCTCTGTGTGTTGCCCACCACACCTACCAAATGCCTCGTGCTGAGAGGAGCTGAGCTCCCTGGCACCTTTGTGGAAACATGTGGAGTGAAGTGGGACGAGGAGAAGTCTTTGTGCTTATCAGGGTGACAGCACAGCTGGGACTGGACCCAAGTCCTTCTCTTCTCTTAAAGTTTTCTTCTGAGGCTGAGTTCTTGCCAATGGCCCGATCTCTCCAGAAGAATGCAGGCTCTGAAGGCCAGGAGGAACTTCTGTGGGCCTGCAGACAGCCTGCAAAGCCCAGAGCATGGGAGTGGATCCTGGAGATGAGGAGAGAGCACTTGGGGGCAGGTGCTGAGTGCAGACCCAGAGGTTGGTGCCAGGTGAGAGCTCAGGAGGCTGGTGGGCACTGCGGTGTCTGTCCCTTCACCCTGAGGAGCTGGCCCTGCAGCCAGGGGCAGCGCTTGGCACCAGCTGGGGAACACCAGGTGAGTTTTTGCTCTTGCAAGCTTTGCTTGTTTTGATTTGGGGCTTTTCCAGACAGCTTTCCACCATTTCTGGGCTAGCAATCAGGAGTTGCCTGCCTTGGGGGGGGGCTTAAAAAGGCTGAGAACTGGTTGAAAAAAAATTTTGCTAAGTTGGCAACAGTGGGCATAGAAGCAAGATAGGGAATTTAAAAAAAATCAGATAAGAAATTTGAAGGTTTTCAATCTTGGGTGACCTGAAGAATGTAGGTAGGAGAGTCTGGAGAGTCCATGCACAAAGGCAGAATGTGCTGAGGTGGGAGGGTTTGTCTGGACACTGTAGCAAGGATTGGTGAAAGATGGGGGGTTATTTGGGACCTCTGCTGTGGGGACTCTTGTCTGGGAGGCACTGAATGAAGGGGTTTCTGGCCAGGGTGTTTAGTGGGGGAGTGTTCCTGACAGTGAGCAAGCGGATGCTGGTAATCAGAACAAGATGGAGCAGGCAATGCCCTCCAAACCGGGGGGGTGGGGAAGGGGGGCATTTTTCCTTTCCTTCCCCCCTCCCCTCGCCCTCCTCAGCATGGATATCATTGCTACAGGGGGACTTGGTGCTTTGCAATCAGTGAGGATAGGTTGCATTAATTAGGAAACCTGCAAAGGAGTGTTCTGCATCCCCAGAAATCACGGAAAGGGTTAGTGCTGCACCAGGAAGCTGACAGCACCGCACTGGACCACAATTAAGACTTTAAAATATGTAACAGCATTTTTATGACATCAAAGTACTGTTGCTGCACAAGGCAGTGTTTACAAAAAGCTCCCTGCTCTTCACCCTACAATCATGATGTACATATTGGCAATAAGGAAGTCAGCAATAGCTATTTACTGCTCTCCTGCAGCTGTGGACTTATAACTTAGGTCCCTAATTAAGTAGAAGCAGGGCTAACCACGAAGCACACCACAGTGCCTTAAAATGGCTTTCATACTGCGGAAATCTGGTGTTTGGTTACTCCAGAGAGTGGGTTTTTTTCCCCTTGAAAACTATATTTGCACATTCAGAAATAATTATCTGGAGATTAAAAAAAGAAAAGCTGTCTTGATGCACCAGGAGATCTAAAGAGCTTTTCATGGAAAGCATTTAAAAAAAAAAAAAAAAAAAAAAATCCAGCTCTGTATGGGAGATATTGACACCAGCCCCATCTTTGTCATCAAATGTGAGTGATTGTTAGCAAAGGAACTGGTCACGCTGCACAAAGGAGATCACAGTGTGTGTGTAAATCTGCATAACCTAATTGACTATCTTGGGAATGTGATCTTCAGCTGTAAAACTCTGCTTTTGACAAAACAATAAAGTTTAAAAGGAATGTCCCATCATTATGTTCCTTAAATGTCACAGGAACTGCAGTAAGTGCATCTTGGCAGAGGCCAGCCTACATCATTAGTTCCTCTCCTGGTTGCTTTTAGGTTTTTTGTTCCACATGGCCTGACTTGACAGGACAACAAATAGGCCTTTGCATCTGTACACATTTATTAGTGGGTTTTATCGTTGGACATCAAGGAAATTGAGTCTCATCTAAAGGTTTATGGCTGTACACATCTGTGGATTTTACTACCCTTCCTTTCAAACAAACAAACAACAGCAGCAGAAAATTATTTTTGGAAAGTACAGTTTAAGATTTAATAATCATTTGATGTTCTGAGAAGTCCTTGGCTGTTTGTCCAACTATTTGCTGGATGTTTGTTGAGAGCTGTAGTTACTGGGAGGTGGGGATGGCTAGGGAGCTGGTGGGGGGCAGGCGTGCTTCTGCCTTGCATGAAAAGGTGATTTTTGTGTAATCACAGCCTTCTCCTGCTCCCAGCATAGCTGGATTTTGTTGGATGCTGTAGAGATGACTTCTCATTGGGAATAAGGACTTTGTACAAACAACAGTCCTGTCTCCAACTGATAACGCGTGGAGGAATCCTGGGGGTCAGACCAGGGCACAGCACTACCCTGTGCTGCTTTTGCTCTGCTTGCTAACAAGGGAGATTCCTATTCAGTGGTTGGTGAAAGAGAGCCTGAGATCTAAAATAAAGCAAGACCTGCACAGTTTGCAAGCCTTGCTCATTTAAATTCCCCCTGAAATCGGTGGGATAAAGGATTTGTTCGAGATTTCCTCAAAGTATTGCACACTTCCTTCACACCTGACCATAGTCTGAGCTGTCACATTTAAAGAGAATAATATAAAAAACAGAATCCTGAAGAAGGATCCTAGTGTAAAATGAAGCAGTGCATGCCTAAGATTGCAAAGTGGCTTAGACAATAATTTTGAGAGAATTGCTGCCTGTTTTTTCTTAATGCTGTGTTTATGCACAAACTAAAAGTGACAGCTTATGTGCCAACACTCTGAAATATTTCACTGCAAATAATTTGAGGTTCATACCTCCTAGTGTGTTTCATTGGAAGAGGACTGTCCAAGATGAAAATTGAGGTCTTAAGTTAGTGGGGCTTGTATTGATGGATTACACTTTGTTCATGAATATTTTAATAGCTCACATAAGGGAAAACTGGAAGCTGATTCTTTTAAATTCATTTTTTCAGCCTGGGGAGCTGGATGAAGGAGGATTTTTCCCTAACAAGAAATTCTTACTCTCAGTCTTATACCAAGGATGTTGTTTCATAAAAACATCTTCAGCCTACTTTGTTTCAGCCTGAAGTGTTTCAGGTGAGATGAAGTTTTCAGCTGGAGAGCCTGACTGGTACTAGGAGCCTGAAAAGAGGGTACTTGTTATTAATTGGCTCATAATGAGGAAACAGGGCTCTCACTGCCCTTACGAGTTGATTTTACTGTGTTCACTGATCTATTCGCTTTGAGGGACACTTACACACACCAGCTCTTGGAGTAAGTGGAGAAAGAGATGGGATACTGGGATACTTGGAGAAAGAGATGGGATACTGGGATAACTGGTTCTTCCCTGAAGAGAGAACTCTGCTCCCTCACTGTGTGCTCACTGTGGCTCTGTTTGGAGCCCACTTGAGAACAAAGTCATGCTGAACTGCCCAAAGTTTGTGGCAGAGCCTGGGATCAGGGCCTCCATAGGGATACCCCAGCTCCCCATGCTCTGGTCTGACCTGAAGCCCAGATTACGTTGCCAGCGTCCTTTTGAAATAATGGTGTCTGGAGAAAGAGAGAGCCGCCTGTAGGACTAAAATAATGCAACCATCCTAGGGGAGCTGAGAGCTCAACTCTTTGTTGGGCCCAGCAAGGAGCCCCACCTGTGCCCTTTGCTGAGCTACCACAGCCAGCCCATTGAGCAGCTATGTGAAGGCAAAAGTTTAACAAACGCTGCTTGCTGGGAAGAATAAATAAATGTACGTTTTCCTGCACCACACAGTGCAAGTGAAACTGCCACTGAGGTGAAGAAAGGCTGGGGCAGTCCCTCTTCTCAGCCGTTTGTAAAGCTTGGAATGAGCTCCCAATGAAATTGTTTCTCCCCTCTGCAGTGGGCTACTTCTTGGCCAGCTCAAAGAAGCCCCAGAAAATATTGCACCCATATGCGCCTTTTTTTTTTCATTCTCATTAAGTTTATAAAACCCACAAATTTAGACCATCTGTCCTATAAATGTTTCTAAACTAGGGCAAGATGAAAAAGCTGTTCTAGCTTTTTGATATAAGCGGTCAGCAAACCAAACACAAAACCAGAGCAAAGCAAATATTTTCTTGTCATACATGCTTCCCAACCGTGACGGATGAACTGTTATTTTTGATGTGTGTTTGGATCCAAATTTTGGAGAGAAATGCCTCCTAGATATGTGCACTTAGCACCAAAGCAGCTTGATATGAAGAATTCTTGTTGGGGAGGGGGAAACAGAGGGAAAGTTGCGCCACATGCTGCCCATGGTTCGTATTAAAGAAGCTGTTTCTTCAATTATTCATCTCCCAACTACCCTGCTGACTGCTTTAACAAAGCCATCGCAAGCATGGACTGTGTCAGCCCATTCTCAGGGTAAGGTGTGCATGCTTCTATTCTACCCACCTGTATCTTGGATGTTAATCCAGGATTATTTATTGCCTCCATGTGAGACTCCAAAGAGGGCTTGGAGCAGGATAATGAAGAGAAGCTGTCTGCTGTGCTTGCCTGACAGGTGGGATTAAGCCCAGGTCCTTGTTTGCAAGCAAACCCAACAGCAACCCATGCATTGTGAAAAGGCTCAATAAAGCAACTGGTAGAAAGTGGAAATCTCACTTGAAATCCTTTTCTCTGGTGTTTCCATGGACACAGCAAATTCCCAGCCTAAACCCTTTAAGAATGAGAAGGCACTGTTTGAATTGCACACCCTGCTTTGGTATTTACAGCTAAGTGGGAAAAATGAAATCTGCTCTATGTCCAGTGGCATTTTTAACTTCCTTTGCTATTGGCACATCACTGCTTTGATGGCCAAACCCTCACCCACATCCTGGGGCAAGGGGATCATGCCTGAGCCACAGAGCTGCCTCAGTGTGTGCTGGGGAGCTGTGTGTGGGGCAGCCTGAAGGGGGACAGGAGTGCTCAGTGCGCCTGGAGAGACATTAAACCATCCTGGGGTTTTGTGGAGGAGGAGAAGACGACTGGTGCTTGAGCTGTGCACACTGAGTTGGTACATGTTTGAGCAGTGCTGATTTTCTGGTGTCACTGAATTCCACCCGCCTGCCTTCAGGTATTTCTCCAGCTGATCCCCTTTGTCATCAACAGGAGTTACAGGCAATAGTTTTACACGAGGCTCGTTTTCATTCTCTATCTCAGAGGTAAAACGTGAGTTAGAAGTTGTTGTTCTCTGCTGTAATTGTGGGAGCATTGAGATAAACAGCTTGGATTTGTATTTGGGCTGAGGAATGCACCTTTAGTGTGACTTTGTGTGGGAAACTTACATCTAGCAAAATGACATGTGTCTTTAAAAAAAAAACCAAAAAACTTCTCAGATTAGAGGGATGGAGCACCTCTCCTACAAAGAAAGGCTGAGGGAATTGGGTTTGCTCAGCCTGGAAAAGTCACCTTAGGGGTGACCTGATTGCAGCCTTCCAGCACCTGAACAGAGCCTGCAGGAAACATGGGAGGGGATTTTTACAAGAACCTGCAGTTGAAGCGCTCCTTGAACAAACCCAGGTTACTGCAGTGAATCCCAGCTTTGCTGGAACTCGTGTACTCTCTCTAAGGTTGGGACAAGGTGGTAAATAATCTTGGCTAAAAGTACTGGGTAGATGGAAGAGATGTTGAAACTTTGTTAGTGCTTTATCCCTATATTTTTGTACATCTCAAGTGTCTAACCTAGGTTTTACCAGCTTAGGATTTTTGGCTTTTTAATTTGAAGAAAGCATTTTGAACACATGAAGAGAAGTGTAATTACAGATGAATTCCTCTGGGAAACTTAATTTTATCAAATGCAAAAATTAAGATTTCTGGTTTGAAGCAAAAATGGTTTGAAATCCAACACTTTAGACTGATGAGGAATGGCTATTTTATTTTATTATTTTTAAAATTTTAATTTTTTAAAAATTTTTATTTTATTTTAAAAATTATTTTTAATTTTTAAAATTGTTGTATTTTTATATTTTTATTTTTAATTCTTTTATTTTATTTTTTTAATTTTCTTTTATTACTTCAGTGTGATTTCACCACAGAGTAAAGGCAGTGCTTGCAGCCCCTGCCCAGCTGACAGGAATGTCTGAGCCTGGCACCATGAACAGCTTGGGTTGTTTATACCAGTGGGGGTATTGCCATCTTTATTTGAGCCACATTTTTCTGGAATGGTATATCTGGATTTAAGTCCTGGTTTCACATCCAGGTGGGAAGTCATCCCCACGCCCTGTGCACCATCCTTGGGTGGCCTGTGGGGGTTTTCCAGAGGAGGCCTGGAAGGGAGGAGGAGCAGATTCTGTGTTCTGCAGGTCCCTGTCCTTGCTCCTCTGCTGATGGCGTGCTCCGGAGGGAGGAGTGTTTGCTGCCCTGCATCTGCTCCCCTTCTCTCTGGAGCCCTGGGTGTCCTCAGCCGCAGTGTGCTCAGGAACTTCTGCCTGCTCAGTCTGGATTGTTCTCCCCTGTTGTGCTGAAAGAGAGTAAAAAGCTGTGTCTGTGTCTATGCAAATAAAGGAGGGGCTTTCTCTCACTTGTTTCCCACCTCTCTTGTGAGTTATGGGAAGATTCCTGCATGAACCTTCCTTTCTCTTCTTCTTTCTCCTTTGGTGAAATGCAGTAAGAGATCCAGGAGTCTGAGGTACCATCTGAAATAAAATTGAACTTACATGAAAGGTTACCCTGCAATATTTAAATATATCACAGTTAATCCACGTGGTTGAATTTTCCAGGCAGAGCTGTCATTTTCTCAGCTTTATTTGCTGTGTGTCAGAGCAGCCTTTGGCTGCTTTGCATGCAAGTCAGTAGCTCTGGCACAGCCTTAGTTAGGGTACTCTGTGGTGTCTGATGCCAACTTAATTCCTTACCATGGGCAAAACTCAGCTTGAGCTGTCTATTGTCTCCAGCTGTTACAGTTTTGCCCCTGTGTGTGTTGGAGACTTGGGGATAGGGAGACAGAACCCTGGAGCTCATTGCTTGTGGTCTTTGGACCTTCCGAGCCATATTCTTGACCAAAATCAAACTTCTGCAGTAACATTTTGGCTCAGGTACCACAGGAGCTTGCACTCATTAATAGTTGGGGTGCTTGGATTTGTCTGTTGTGCCCTCTACCTGTAGTTTTAGGTGAGCAAACCTGAAAATAGCTCTAAATGTAAAGGTATACTCCAGAGCACATTATAAAAAATATTGCTGTTACTAAGCAAAAATAATGCAAACCTTTGTTTTATGTTTCTTAATGAACATATTCTTTCTCAGCAACACTTCTGCCAGGAGCCTCCACACAAGCAGAGAACTTCAATTCTGTTATTGGATTTATTTTTAGCTACTCCAATCTCCAGTGCACCAGCATCCCTTCCTTCAGTTGCCAAATGCAGGAATTGATCCAAAGCTCACAGCAATTAACAGGAAGCATTTCTGAACTTTGATAAAATTCATGACTTGTCTGACTTGTTCTTCAGAAAGGCTACAGTGTTTTTCTTGTCTCCCAAAAATGAAACAGGCAGCAGTGATAGTTGTCCTGAAGAACTCTCCTGAGTCTTCTCATGGAGGCACACATTCACTGCTCTGAGCCACCTGCCAGCTGAGAGATGGTTCTGCCAAATTTGTTACACCTGCAGCACTGGCTTTCCCACATCTTTGTGTGTAGGGATTTCCGTGTCACAGGTCAGAGGAGGATCACAAATTGACCCTGTTTTATGTGGTTTTGCAGAGACAAAATTACTGGTGTGCGTGTTTTTCTGTCAGCAGAGTAACATTACTTATTTCATCTTATTTACTGTGAGCAGGATGAGCAGGGCTGTAAATAAATGTACTTTTAAAACTGTTTCAGTAGACCACAAACCAGCGATTCTTTGACGTTAATATGATTTTTCAGCTGAAGAGTAATTGTGGATAGTGGTTTTGGACAAGGTATCCCAGTAATAGCATTTCCTATGATGAATATTCCACCTCTTAAATTGAGTACTCCTCATGCCTTTGCATGTCAGCAGGGAAAGGAACCAGGTTATGATGTGAGTGAAGTTCACAGAGAGGATAATAACCTTATAATTAGCACTGGCTGGGAGATAAGCAAATCAGCACTCAAATATGCAAAGTAGAGTGGAAAAATGCCCGTCAGATTTTCGGGTTGCTGTTAGGAGGGTTTATTTCTTTAGTTTTTTGATGAGGACCAGCTGTGGGTTGGCCTGGGGTAATCAGAGACAGTAGACAAGCTGGTAGGGTCATTGCTGCTTTGAAATGCTCAAGTTTATGGGGTGTCAGAGCAAGGCAGGTCATGAACCCCCTGGGCTGCCTTGGAACAGTGGGGGACTCTCCAAGGGCCGGAGCATCGGCTGCTCGAGATCTGCAGGGCACAGAAATCCATCTATTCCAGGTGGGGATCCCCCAGCCCTTGGTCCTTCTCTCTGCCAAATCTCTATCAGCGCAAACACCTGATCTGAGCTTCTCTGGGTAACTTGTGGGGCTGTTGGTCCTACAATCAACCCAAATAAGTGTTTGTGTCATGGAGAGATTTTAAAAGGTGCCCGCATTGGACCTCAACCTCTTGGTTAGGAGTAAGCAGAGATTGCTGCTTTTGTGCAGGCTGTGTTTTGAAAAATACCTTTTTTCTTTTTCCTGTTCTGAAATGGAGATAATGTTGAAAAAGATAATTTCTATTTTAATTGATGTGTGAAAGCTAAGTGCTTTTGTCTGGGAGTTTTTTTACTTGTCTGCTTGTGTGGTGTGAATTCAGTAAAACTTGTTTGGAATGACTCCAGACAAAGGTCTTGTCCATGGACACCTTTTGGACACATCTGGACACAGCAGTCCTTTCTTTCATGTAAAATGTGGCATTTGGGAAGAGACATTTGCAGCAGCTGAGTAAAGATTTGGCCAGCTCTTCTCCAAGATCATCTGTTGTAGCCTTTAGCACCATACCAAAAGCTGAATTTTAAGTACACCATCTCAGGGCCCCGTTCTGATAGCAAAAATCTGAATTAGAGCCTGTTTGCCTTAAAAGCAGATTTGTTTTTTTCTCATGAGTGTATTATGTGGAGTAATTTTTCAAATTAGCTGTGGGAATTTGTGTTCTTAAAAGAAAAATATAGAAAGAACTGAAATAATCTCAACTATTGTTACCAATGCTTTAAGATAATATGGTAATTGAAACATCAATTTTGTCTCCTATAAATAGTAGGGAAGTTTGCTTATTATTTCTTTTCTCCTGCAGAGCTTCTAGTTTGTGCAACCTCTGTCAGTGGAGCTGTGCTAATTTATGTCAGCTGGTCCAATATTTTTGCTTATGATTTCTGCCTTGGCAAAACACATATATAATATTGTTTTTCCCAGAAGGTTGGCTGAATACTCTAAAAGTCATTATTGACTAATACTGGGGTTAGCCAAGTAGGACTAGGATTTCTTTCAGTAGTGGAAACATCGATCATGAGGGTGAAGCAGGTTGTATTTGCTGAAAGAAAAGCTACCTCAGTTTATTTGTAGAGCATAAACATCTCGTGGGTCTGTTCAGAGTTACAACACTGCAACTCCATTACAGCTGAGTGGAGAAGCACATTATTTTTCAACAAGTGATATTCACCTGTTTGCCTAAATGATGCCAGGTGGAGAGAACCAACTTTTATAACAAATTTAAACTCCTCATAAACAGAGCTTTGAGTTGCCCTCTTTGACTTTGTCTCCCAGGCTTTGAGAATGAAAGGGACACCTGTACCTTTGTGGTGAGGCAAAGGAGCAGGTGAAGGAAAAATCATTTGTCTTTATTCTCACTGTATTGAGCAAACCACAGATCATCTGAGTGGGGAATTAAGTTACACTCAGTTTTGATAAGTTAACACTTCCTAAAACAAGAAATTCAAAGGCTGGCCTTGTTTTGCCACCAAGAGGCCTCAGCTTCAGTTGCTGAATTGTCCTGTGAGCATTGCTGGTTTGCACCAGTTTGATCACGTAATGCACAAGCTGGAGTGGATTTGGTCCCAGTCAGATAAAGCAGGATCTGCCACAAAGAAGAGCCTTGGAAGCAGCCAAGATCTGCTGTGATGTGGATGGTGATGATGGAAGAGAAATGGATACAGAGTGGAGAAAAGTCTCAGAAGCAGCTGTGCCAGGTAAAGAAAATCTCAGTCCTAAATCCTAAATCTCAAGGTACAGAGTAGCAAGGGAAAGTGATTGTGAGAGATCCTTACCCTGTTGATTGAATATTTCAGAGCAGCATCTGGCTGCAGTCTGGTATCGGTGTTCTGGTTTTGCAGTGGGTAAATCTGCCTTACTCTTTAAAGTGCCAGATACTCAGCACACAGGAAGGTCCTCAACTTCAGTTTGGGTGGACTGAAGTTTCTGTAAAAATAATTCAGAAGAAAGAATGAAGTAATCCTTCCTGACTGTGACAGCAACAGGTCCAACCATTTCCAGGTCTGCAGAAGTCTGACAGGATTAAATGTTAGAGTCCTAAAAAGACAGCAAGCTGTTTCAGTACATCTTAGTTCCAGGTTTATGAACAGAGGGTTGTGGTTCCAAGGTAAACTCACACATTTCTTACAGATGTACAGAACTGGTAGCTAAATTCTCCAGAAACTGCACACAGTGAGGTTTGGGTTAAGCCATGTTTTACCAACCTTTTATGTTAATATTTGAGCATTTCACCTTTTCAGTCTGTTTGGAAAACAAATAGAAAATCCAAATGCAGGCATCCAGTTGATGCTATTATGTGAAGGTCACCCACTCATGCTCAGGAAAGCTCTCCAGTTATGACCTCCCTCCTGCAGAATCCTGGGTTTGGCAGATTTCATGTGGTCTGAGCTCTGCTGTTTTTCCATGTGCTCTCATACTTTTAATCTGCATTTTTTAATAAATTCCTAAACACTGGATACTCTTCCTTTACTCCTTCTGTAGGCTGGCCAGTCTTCAGATGACAGAGTGTAACTCAATCCAGGGTAGCAGTGAACATTCTCAGCTGGAATTTTGGGGGTTACCTGTGCAGTGAATGGAAGTGGAACAGAGCCGGGCATCTCAGAGGTCACTCCTTGATGGACTTAGAGGTTCCAGGCTTCTGACAAACCAGGCTATTCCACAGGGAAACTTAGTGTTGATGGAAAAGGCAAATCCTTCTCCAACGTCCTCATCTGAAAATCTGTTGTACTTTGGTACTGTGGGTAATAAAGTGCATTTGACCTCTTTGAATACTTCAGCTCCAACTGCTTAGACATTTTTCATTCTCCTTGCTGCCTTTTGGTGGCAAGGTATCAGTGCCATACCTCTACAGGGCAGATGGGTTTGTCTGGAAGACTCTGGCTTGCTTCTGTTTAGGTTTCTCCTACCCTGGCTTTCCATAATAAATGTCTTGCTATAAATTCTTGGCTGACCAAAGGAGTTTGGCTAATCCTCACTTCTGGATGCTTATCAAAACCAAAGCTTGAATTTCATCCACTGTGAATCCTAGTCTATTTTTAATGCTGCTGTTTGGAAGCATGGCTCCATGTGCTCTTAATAAAATAGTGGAAACAACATGCAGCAACTTTGTAAACAAACTTAAAAACTATTATTTTATTTTTTTAGAGAGCCAACTTATTTGTAAATAATCTACACCAGATGTTGGCCATGACATAAATTCCCTCTATTAATATCTTTTTATATGGCCTTGGACAATTCACAAGTCTGGGCCTTGGTTCCCCAGCCAAGAAAAGGTGTGGAATCTTCTGAGGACATGAATGCTTCAGGAACAAAGGTTATTTAAATAACTAAGAGACAGCATTTCATCTTAGACCATAGCAATGAGTACTGGAACTGGAAGGAATTAAAAACATATTTCTAATATTTGCAAAAATGGTAGTTTGGTAGGACTTGTAGTGGAGGCACAGCACAACAGTCCAGTCTGTGTGCTTACACATTTAGTTTCTATTTTGGAGAGTGCTGCTTGTAGCTGTGTTGAAGTCACTGGCCAAATGGTTAGAGCAGAGCTGGCCTACTTCTGCTTTCAAGTTGGCTTTTCTAGAAGGAAGCTTGAGGTACACCTGCTTGGAATGTATTTTTTACTTGAGGCCAAGATTTTCTGGAGCTGGATCCTGATGATGGGTAAGGTTGACAGAGAGACTTGGGTATCCTCCCCAGGATGTGCTCCTGGCTGGCAGAGCCCACTCCATGATGTGTGCACACCAGTACAGATGTGCCCTTATTGCTTTCAGTCTGAATTTCAGGCTTTTGGGGCAGACACAAGCTGAATTTTTTTACTTTGAATTTTTGTGTGCCTGTTGAAGCAAATAAAGAAAGTAGCCTGCATTTCCTAAAGTGTTCAGTGCTATTCACCAGTCCAAAAACACAGCAGGAGAAGTTCACTTCCTGTCTGGGAACGCTTGAGGGGGGTTTTCCCTGCCCTCCCAAACCGAATTCTTGTACTGCAGCCCCTTTTTTGGTGTCTAAGTGGGAACTATTGGGAGCAAAGTTGATTCAGGTACCTTTGTGCTGTGGTGCCATGGAGGGGCAACAGTGGAAAGGAAATACATGATTTTGTAGTCATCAATTAAATGAAATGGAAGCAGGTTTTGTGGGATCTCTGCTGTCCCTCCAGGAATGTGGGCAGAGTTTTGTCCTATTTTCTTGCAGAGCTCTAGATTTGGCCTCTCCCAAATAACGAATTTCCCAAATACTTATAGGGGGTTGTGCTCCAGCCACAGATGGGATCTGTAAGGCCTTAAGTGAGATATCAGCAAAATAGAAGTCCTGCATCAATGCCTTTTTTAGTGAAAGTGTCAGTATTTCTTCATCCTTCACAGAAGTTGTTCTGTTTTGTTGCTGAGCATAAAGAGCTTCTCTGTTTTCTTGTACTAGTGAAAGTATCAAACCCTTATTCTAGTCTCTTTCTGTTGCTGACTGGGCTTTGATTTCAGATTAGTTTGTTCTTGTTGGCTTTTCCAACACCAAATGCAAAGAAAACCGAAGGAGAAAAGGCCAGATGTGTGGATCAGCTGTAACACAAAACTGCCCGGCCCAGAGATCAGCAGGACAAAGGGATGGGATGGAGCAGCAGCTGAGCTGCTCCCCTCCAGCACCCCTCAAGGAGAGATGAAAGAGCCTCTGGCCTGTCAGGCACACCTCAAACCCTGCCATGTTTCCCTTCCTCCCCACACAAGGCAGCAGTGTGGGCTGTGGCTGCACACCTGCAGCTGTGCTCCAGCTCCACCTTTCTTATTCTTCCTGCCAAAAAACAGATCTGGGCAATAAATTGGGAATAGGCTGGTGAGGTTCAGAAACCAACAGCAGTGTCTTATTTCTCTTTTCTTATTTCCACATCTGAGGGTCAGTGGGAAAGAGGAAGCCAAGGTGAGGTGCAGGTGGAAATGGAATGGGTAAGATTTAGCAGCAGGCATGGAGGGGCAGGGCAGATCCAACTCCGTTTCTGAGGACTCTTTATGCCTGAACTAATGCATTCTTTTTAATAGGGAGGACATTTACCTCATCATATAGTCTGTGGCCATTTTCTTCCTTTCCAACAAGTGCAGAAACCCTGTGTTTTGCATTGTTAAAATGAAACAGGGATGTCATGAGGGCAGCTCCATCTGCACCATCAGAGCTGGTGGCAGTGGCTCCAGCAATGGGCTCAGCTGCCAAAGGCTGTGTCTCCCTTGCCCTGGTGTCCCTGCTTGCTAAATCCTCACTGCTGAGAATATCCAGCCAAGCTTCCTGCACTGTTCTTTACCTTCCTGCATGACCATGCCATTTTATTCCTATCACCCCTCAAACATCTCTCAAGGGCTCTTCCATCTGTTTGTTTGCTCCCTGGAAGGATCAGCTCTGCCCTTTTATTTGTAGTGTTTGCAAGGTACATGTCTAACCTTAGAACAAATTTTATCCAAAGCCTGCTGGATTCAGTGAGTCGTTGACTCACATTCTGAATTGCTTGATTTCCCCCTTTTCCATTCTCCTATTTACCCACATTCTATGGATCATTATATCCTGGCCATTTCTGCAGTATCTCCTTCCCAAAACGCATTCATTCATTCCTTGTGGCTGAACATACACGGTAAGCTCCAGGAGTCATGTAAGAAAAACATTAATAAACCCCCTACTAATGGGATTCTCTATTAAACATACATTTGGTTATTCTGTGAACAGGGTGAAGTTCTGAGCACCAGATTGATGGCTGGGATCCATCAGATGGTTGCCACTGGCACAGGTTCCCTTGGATATAAACAAACAGGTGAAAATTGCCTTTGTTTTGCAAACAGCACTGGTTCTGGTTATTATTATGAAGCAAGCCTACTCTGTAAATAACTTTGTTTTCAGAAGCAAGCCCCTTTTGCAGTTATTGTATCTGTGGTGCTTCAGCCTGAAGGAGAAGTTGGATTCAGAGTAATTCTGTGGGTTAGGTGGTGTGGACTGAACCTTTCCCCCCCTTTGTTGTAAGTGCAGCCATATCTAGCACTGGAGGGGCTGGGGCTGCTCTCACGGAGCTCCTTTCTCCTGGGCTGAAAACACTTGGTGGTTCTGATTTCAGAGCAGGGCTCAGCCTGTGCCTCAGGCTGCTTTCAGGAAGGATAAATGTGAAATCAGTGAAGGTCTGCATTAGCAGCCATCCAGCAATTCAGCACACAAGTGCTCTTGTTTGAGTCAGCTGGAGACCTACAGCCCAGCTTGGGGAGGAGAAGAATGAGCTGGCTTATCCCAGGGACAGAGCCCTTCCTTGGGGAGGGAAGTGCTCACCAAGCATTAACATACATGTGTAATTTGAATTCTTTTTCTGTGTAATTTGCAGACTTTGCCACACTCCGTATCTCAATGTTTTCAGGAAATCCAGCCTTTTACTCCAAAATAAAAATGTAGAAAAAACTTCCCCCTTGCCCTCACTTATTTCCACCACCAACCTCCCTCTCAGTTTGGGCAAACAAAAACATTCAGGTAAAACTCTCCCAAATGAGCTTTGTGACTTGGGGGAAAAAATGTAATTACTATGTTCAAGAAAAATAGACATTTTCCTCTAATTAAAAATCCAATTTTCCATAGGGTGAGGGGAAAGTGAAGTTCAACATCTCTAGTCGTGTACTTGAAGTGTGTGGGGAAAATTGCACAGAGGGCAGATGTGTGAATGAGCAAGCAGAGACAGAGAGAATGGATTTTTTATGCTGCACACGCATGGGCTGCTTTCTGCTTTTTAACATCCCTTAGAGATGCTATTATTTGGCTTTTTCCTCCTTTCATTGTGGAATTTTCTCCCCTTTCCTTTCCTACCCGTCTTTAGATAATTCAGAAAAAATGTGAAAAAGCCAAGGAAGGGAAGTGCAGATAAAACTCAATTATTTTTGATTAATTATTCAGCTTCTTATTTATTTTATCTGGAAAATTTCAGCAGAGCCTTCTCCCCTCACTCCAGTGCCCACAGGCTGTGGGGTACCCAGGCTCCCCTCCATGCTGCAGGGCAGTGCCCACAGGCTGTGGGGTACCCAGGCTCCCCATCCTGCAGGGCAGTGCCCACAGGCTGCGGGGTACCCAGGCTCCCCTCCATGCTGCAGGGCAGTGCCCACAGGCTGCGGGGTACCCAGGCTCTCCATGCTGCAGGGCAGTGCCCACAGGCTGTGGGGTACCCAGGCTCTCCATGCTGCAGGGCCGTGCCCACAGGCTGTGGGGTACCCAGGCTCCCCTCCATCCTGCAGGGCAGTGCCCACAGGCTGTGGGGTACCCAGCCTCCCCTCCATGCTGCAGGGCAGTGCCCACAGGCTGTGGGGTACCCAGGCTCCCCTCCATGCTGCAGGGCAGTGCCCACAGGCTGTGGGGTACCCAGGCTCCCCTCCATGCTGCAGGGCAGTGCCCACAGGCTGTGGGGTACCCAGGCTCCCCTCCATGCTGCAGGGCAGTGCCCACAGGCTGTGGGGTACCCAGCCTCCCCTCCATGCTGCAGGGCAGTGCCCACAGGCTGTGGGGTACCCAGGCTCCCCATCCTGCAGGGCAGTGCCCACAGGCTGTGGGGTACCCAGCCTCCCCTCCATGCTGCAGGGCAGTGCCCACAGGCTGTGGGGTACCCGGGCTCCCCTCCATGCTGCAGGGCAGTGCCCACAGGCTCTGGGGTACCCAGGCTCCCCTCCATGCTGCAGGGCAGTGCCCACAGGCTCTGGGGTACCCAGGCTCCCCATCCTGCAGGGCAGTGCCCACAGGCTGCGGGGTACCCAGGCTCCCCTCCATGCTGCAGGGCAGTGCCCACAGGCTCTGGGGTACCCAGGCTCCCCTCCATGCTGCAGGGCAGTGCCCACAGGCTGTGGGGTACCCAGCCTCCCCTCCATGCTGCAGGGCAGTGCCCACAGGCTGTGGGGTACCCGGGCTCCCCTCCATGCTGCAGGGCAGTGCCCACAGGCTCTGGGGTACCCAGGCTCCCCTCCATGCTGCAGGGCAGTGCCCACAGGCTGTGGGGTACCCAGGCTCCCCATCCTGCAGGGCAGTGCCCACAGGCTGTGGGGTACCCAGGCTCCCCATGCTGCAGGGCAGTGCCCACAGGCTGTGGGGTACCCAGGCTCCCCTCCATGCTGCAGGGCAGTGCCCACAGGCTGTGGGGTACCCAGGCTCCCCATGCTGCAGGGCAGTGCCCACAGGCTGTGGGGTACCCAGGCTCCCCTCCATGCTGCAGGGCAGTGCCCACAGGCTCTGGGGTACCCAGCCCCCTCCATGCTGCAGGGCAGTGCCCACAGGCTGTGGGGCACCCGGCTCCCCTCCATGCTGCAGGGCAGTGCCCACAGGCTCCACCCAGGCTCCCCTCCATGCTGCAGGGCAGTGCCCACAGGCTGTGGGGTACCCAGGCTCCCCATCCTGCAGGGCAGTGCCCACAGGCTGTGGGGTACCCAGGCTCCCTGTCCTGCAGGGCAGTGCCCACAGGCTGTGGGGTACCCAGGCTCCCCTCCATGCTGCAGGGCAGTGCCCACAGGCTGTGGGGTACCCAGGCTCCCCTCCATGCTGCAGGGCAGTGCCCACAGGCTGCGGGGTACCCAGGCTCCCCATCCTGCTGCGTGCGCTCGGGCGCAGCCCGGCCCGCGGGGAAGAGCAGAGACACAAAGGAGGTTCTGTGGTTTCACAGTGGTTGTCCTCGTTCAGGGTGGGTTTTTTCTGTACTGCTTTGAGGGCCTATTTCATGGGACACTTCACAGAATCAATGCAGCTCATCAGCAAATGGGTGCTGTGTGCACCAGGCCTGTGACAGGGCAGGCATTTGTTTCATTTGTTTTCCCTGCGTGTCAGGGGCTTTCAGTCCTGCCCCAACACTGGAAGGGTTGTCCTGCTGCAGATCAGAAGAGGCTTTTGCATAACCTGAATTTTGTGCAGCGAATCAGAGTTTATTCTATAGATTCACTTGGTGCTTATCTCTGATTAGAATCCTGGCAGAATATTTTTTGATTCTGCCAACGTTCAGGCCAGAACTGATTAATAAGCATCAGGTGCTAAAGTTCTGAGATGAAGCTCCATCCATGCCAAGGCTTAAATTATCTTCCTTTCTATTTATTTTTCCTGCACAACTGAACGCATATAAAAGCCTGGGTAAATGCCCCATTTTAGAGTTTGTAGCTAATGTTTGTTTAAAATGCCCCAAGTACAAGCTCCATAGGGTAGGCTTTGCTGTGGCAAATTAAACAGCCAGTTTGATATTTGATAACCAGTAGAGCATAGAAACTTAAATAGGAGCAATGTGCCCAGACAGGCTGAGGCAATGCCCAGGTGTCATGCCCTGTGTTTGGCAGGAGTTTGGCCTTTTGGAGTCAGCCTCAGGCAGCCCCAGGAGATCTGAATGACAACACACAAAGATGTTCTAGAAGTGGCATTTTGGGGAGTCTCACTCTTTTTGGTTCCCCCTGCCTTCTGAGCCTTTCTGTTTGACCTGGCCCTGTGTCAGTACCTTCTCTCCAGCTTTCACTGACTTGAGCAAGGGGTAATTAAAATGGGTATGATACAGCTTTTGTTCTCTGTCTTGCCTGCTTTAATTTCTAATTGCTTGGAGATCTCTCAGTATGTTTTATTTTGCTGTATTTATTTTTTACGTTGCCTAGTTCAGTAGCAGTGTGATATCACTTAGAACCTCTAGGAACTGCTGTAATATAAATATCGGTAAACAGAAACGTGGAAAAAGAAGAAAAGCTGGCCTAGAAATGGGCCCAGGCTGGAATTTGAAACTCATGTGGTTCCTGTGGTTTGCTGTCGTCTAGGGAAGTGACCATGATGTTCTCTTGGCCCAGCTCTTGGGTCAGAGCTGCTTTAGACTTTTGTGTGTGACAAATGTGATGGTTTCTTTCCTTCAAATACTTTTCTAGTGCTGTAGGACAGACAGAGATACCAACAAAACACTCTCTCCCTGGCCGAGTTCTCTTGCACAGGGAACTGATATGTTATTTTGCTGTTTAACTTCTCTGCTCTGGGAGGATTTACTTCTGTTGTGTTCTTGGCACAGCTTTTTATTACTGCCTCCCTCTAAATGTAGACAGCATTGCCTAACTTTAAGTTAAGGAAACCAGAGCCAGGTAGTACCCAGTCAAGGCACTGCACCTTAATTAATGGACAAATCAGTTCACATTAACTGATGACCTGGGCCCAGCCAGGTTGAAATGCTTTGTTTCAAATGGCTTATCAAAGATTAGATAACTGTCTAGTAACGGGCTAAGGAGAGAGGTGTGCGTATCCCTGAACTCTGGTCCCCTGTTTCTGTCACTCAGCAATGTAGTCTGTCTGAAAATGAGGATAGCATTGCTCTGACTACAGAGCAGAGCAGTAGAAATGAGGTTTTAAGTCAACATTTTTTAGTATGTCTGTGTACAGAAAGCCAGCAGGAAAGCTTCTGCCCACGTTTACACATATGCAACCCAAGTTTGCAGTTAACTGAGCACAAAATGCTGTCCTGAGTACACAAAAATATTAGAAAACATGTGTGCTTTATAAGAATTGTACTACTGGTTTTCAGCATGGTTTTATTTAATGAAAGTTAACATGATCTATGGTAATTATTTGTGCAGTTATGAGGCTTTGTTGACGTAAGCATGCAGTCATGAACCCGCTTCTAGCACATGGTTTTAATTTTTGCTTTGTTGCTTTCACGATTTGACACTCTTAGCCAAATAAAATATTTTTTGAGAATTGATTAATGAACATTCCCTGATTTATAACAAGACTGATTTATAGAGCATTAATAAGGAAGAACAAAAGTTTACCCTAAGATGACTTAGGCTTTCATTTCTGGTAGCTTACTAATGGGGCAGGTGGTAGAAGATAGCAAAAACACTGTCATTGAAAATGCAGTGCAAAATTCCAGATTTGTTCCATAGGAATCCAGGAATGGCAAAACTCTTACTTTGTTTGCTCGTATTTGTGCAGTCCAGCCTTTCAGGTGGCTGCAGCAGGTCTGGAGTAATCTGCTGTGGAAATAGCAGCTCTCATTCTTTCGGTGCTGTTCTCTAGCCTAATAACGTAGGTGGCTCATGGTGGAAGGGAGCTAAACTCTGCTCTTACGAGCTGCCACCTTTGCAGACTGGCTGTGTTGATGTCTGCACGTGTGGCTTCACCCAGACGTGGAGAATTGGGCAAAATGAGACACCTCATGGTCTTCAGAAAATCAATGCATTCTGCATCTGGCAGCGCAGCAGGACGAGGGAAAGGCTGACAGCTTTCTGGCATGCTCCCTCTGCAGACATGGCCTTTGTGGAAATGTAATTACATTTCATAAAAGAAAAAGGAATTACAACAGAATGGAAAAGAAACACCAACTTGGTTGATACAAATTATCCTGTAAGAATAATAACCATGCTAGTATTGATTATATGATAATTCAGCGTACTTCTGCTGAGAGTCTCGTCAACTTAGTTATGTAAAAATCCATGATTGTGTTCTATTTCTTCCTGCAGCAATCAAAATTTTGCCTGAATTTTTCTGTGTGGAGCCTGTGCCAGGGAACCAGCTTTGTTTGTTTGTGTTGCAGGTTTAGGGACCTGTGATAGTGTGACCCTCCTCCACGTGCCTTTTGATTGATTGATCAAGACCAATGCTTGATTTCAGCTGCAAATCAGTGTTCTGTTGGCTCAGGGGTAAAGAATTATCCAAATGTCCCATGGCTCAGGCTCTCCCCCAGTTTCTCATGGCCAACAAGGAAGATGTAGCCGTAAGCTGTTTCTCCAGGGCAGCAGGTGGCTTCTCCAAGCTAAGCTGGGCCATCCCCAGCCCAGCTGTGGGAGCAGGGATCCATTCTGTGTCTCAGTACTTGAGTGCCAGCAGAATATCCAGTTCCATGGTGGAGTGTACTCCTTAACACTGCTCTCCAAGCTTCCCTCTGTTCCTAAGGAGGGATTATGCCACTGAGCCTGCTGGTCTAGTCTGGTCTCCTGCAGTGGCACATAACTCTCAGGGCTTAGCCTGGTTCTGTGGCATCAGAATCTGGGATTGCTGCTATTTCTCTGGCTTTTCCATATAAACCTTTGGAGGTGGAGATAGGAAATCAAATGTCAGGGAGAAATGGAGAGATGAAAGAGGATACATGTTTGGGTCTTTGCTGGAAGGCTTCTATCTGACTAGAGCTGTAAATGAAAGCCTCAAGGCCCCTGTGTAGGTTCTGAGTGCTCAGAAGGGTTAGTGTGATGTGGGGAGGGGCTGTTTGCAGGGCCTGGATCCTGAAATGGCTTTGCACCAGGAGTCACTAGA
Organism: Emberiza elegans; assembly: GCA_024865655.1. Lineage (NCBI taxonomy): Eukaryota > Metazoa > Chordata > Aves > Passeriformes > Fringillidae > Emberiza > Emberiza elegans. The sequence continues at coordinate 8,231,470 of JALJVW010000184.1, read as the reverse complement.
GAGCAGCCCCGATAGCTCCAGGGAGTCGCCCAGGCTGGCTGCTGGCCCTGGAGCCCCAGGAGCTGCTGTGTGCCAGCCGGAGCAGCTGAGCTGGGCTGCGTTACCCAGAGCCCACTGCCTCCTGCATGGCTGTAGCTCAGTGCTGCTGCCCAAGGATTCGTGGCACTGCTTGGTGTAACAAGGATTACAGCTGTCAGCAGAGCAGAACGCTGCTTTTCATCTTAAACTGCAAAACTTTGCTATAAGGGGCTATTGTCCCCTTACTCATGTAGCCTTGCTCTCTCTGGCATTAAATTCTCTGAGCTGCAGTGGAATAATAAACTCCTGTGTGTGTATTCTGCATTAGGCCCCATTCAAAGCTTAAGACACAGCCTGGAAGTAAGCCAAAACCAATGTGAGTTAGTGGATCTGGGTGATGCTCAGTTTTTTGTGGTTTGGGTTTTTTTCCATTTTTTTTTAATAGCTGCCCCAAAGAGCTGCTTGCTCAAATTTGGGGATGGTATCTCCTGTGTGAGTAGATCTGTTTGGCATAATTGGCATATGAGGACATGCCCAGAGAGCTTGTAAACACCCTGTAGTGCTAAGGGAGGAATAGAGATGCAAGGTGCTAACAGATTTCAGGAATAATGCTTGGGAAAACAGAGTTCAGCTTGATCTACTTCTCATTAGCTTTAGCCTTCAAAAGCAAAACCAAAAGACTCAATTACTGTTTAATTTTCTGGAGTGCTTAAAAAAGCTTTTGAAGCTTTCCATAAAGATGAGGAAAAAATGCTTGAAAACCTGACAGTGGGGTAAAGAAAACAAGTGTAAAATGATCGTTAATCAGAATAAGTTAAATAATTAAATAAAAACAGCCAGATAATAAAATTAAGAGCTGCTGCATCATCGATTTTCCTAATAAGAATTGCAGTCCATGTTAAGGACTATCACACTGAAGTAATTTTCCCTTGCTGTTTGATAACAGTGGAACAATAATATATTAAATAACAAGATTCTGTTATTTAAAAAAATGATTGCAGATTTAAAATATTACATGGTTGTCTTCTCAAGGTGTTATCATAGAAGGGTCACTGGAAATATCAGACTTTTTGGATGGGAATCTTTTCAAGGTTGCTCAGTATTCCTGCCAGAAGTCACTGCCCTGAGCACTGTCTGCTGCCACTGGGACCTCAGCTTCTTTAGAAATGAAAATAGTGCATCTGCTAGCCAGAGACAGCTTCCCACCTCACCAAAAGTGCAGAAATTTATTATAAAACCACAGAAAAGTGTCTAGGTTGCTTTTTTAAATTTGTTGCACCATGAAAATAATCCCAGTGACTTCTATACAATGGCATAGGCAAGATTAGAGATGTGATGGGGCCTTTGCTGATGCAGTGGTTTTTGAGTGAATGGAATGGACACCCCAGGGGAGTCAGAGCAGCTGAGAAGCCTTAAGGAGGTTGTTTTCAATGCTGTGTTACATCTCCCCCAAAGGCAGAGCCGATCCAAGGCATAGTGGAAAGTTCTGAGTCAGCAGGGCTCTGAATGGCTGTTGTGTCAGACAGACCCAGGCATATGAAAGCACTTAGACAAATATGCAGTTGTTAGCACACGAAGAGTTTTGATAAGAAAGATAAATTTCTTTATGTGCTCTGCTGAGGCCTCAGGAGATCCCAGCCCCATGTTTTACCGAAGCTCTGTTGCTTCAGTGCTGTACTTGGGCTGCATCTCTTTGGCCTGAGCATGGCCCTGGCAGACCTGGCTGGTGCAGGATTGAAAAGGGCATTTCCAGAGTGCCTCGGGCACGTGCTGGCAGCACAGGTCCTGCAGGAAGGAGCTGGGGAGCACAGCCTGGGGTAGCTCCTTCCAGTGAGCTGCCCTGAAGTGCCAACTGGCAGTGTGAGCTGCTATGCATGTGGGCAGGCATCCACAAGGATGAGCAGGCAGCTGGGAGAGGCTTTCTGTCCTCTTTCACAGGGAATCTGGGGTGCACAGGCGAATTTTTAGTGCCCAGCACTGATCCTGGGGAGCAGTGGTATGATGTGATCCAGAATTACAACCACCAGTGAGACAGAGGAGAAAGAAGAAAGGATTGACCAGGAAAAACAGGAAAGGAGGGGTTACTAGGAGAGAAAAGGAAGAAATGGAGAGAAATCAGTTAACTGACAGACACACTCCAAGGGCCTGCAGGGAGACATGGTGGGTGCTGTCTTTGTGCTCTGCATGTTCAGGGTGGTGCTGTCCAGCTCAGTGCTCACCTCTGCCTGCCCCATGTTACAAACAGTGCTTACAGCCCCTGTCTGTGTGTGTGTATTTATATACATCACTGAAATCCACTCTGTTTTCCTGCTTTTTCTTTTACTGCTGGGGCTGGATGCAAGTGTGCAGGGCTGGGTGAGCAGCAGCTCTTGAGGGTGGACAGCTCTTCCCCCTTGGCACAGGGACAGTGGGAAGCACAGACAGGGCAAGTGCCTGACAGGTCCCTGCAGTTCTGGGGACCTCAGCATTCCAAATTCTCTCTGGGTGTTCTGCAGTTCCCTTGACGCTTCCACAGGTGGAAGGTATCCAGCATTCCAGTTTGCTGTTGGAGAAACTCAGACAATCTGTCCTGTAGGTGAAGGTCCCAGGGACAGGGACCCTTGTTGTATTGAACAAAAACCTGTTTGTCAAGCAGTATCTGACCACTGCACGTTGGGTTCTGTTAAAGCCCAGCTCTGGTGAGTGGGCTGTGATCTTCCAGGTGTCACTTTGTGTTTGTCCATCCTTAAGAGACCTGTTTCCCACTGCTGGGTGTTGCTGCTCCTTGGCTGTGGGCATGGAGCACTGAAGACATCCGGTGGCTGCTTGGGTTAATGGCAGGTGAGTGAGGAGGCCTCGCTGGGGTTTTATGCAGCCAAAGGTGCTGCCCCACCTGGAGTTAAAGTGTTGCAGTGCCTCACCGAGCCTGGGAGAACACAGCTCCCACCTACAGCGCTGTGTCCTGCTCCGTGGGAAGGAGTTACCAACCTGGCCCAGCCTCCCTCGTTCCTGTATTCCTGAATTTACTCATCTGCAGAGGGAGCTGGGGAAGAAATGGCAGGGTTATTAAATTTTTAATCCTTTGCCCCGTGGCTCTTTAGCAACAGCCCATGAGGATTTCTTCTTGAAGGCTGGTAACCCGTGGGCCACATGCTCTGGTGTTTCCCTCTGGGGCTCACAGCTCCAAGTGCTACCGGTGACCTTTGGGGACTCTCTAAAAGGAACTAAAGCGTGCGCCGCTTTCCCATCGAGCGTCACTGTGGAAACTACAGCCTGTCTTTGTGCTTCATTCATTTTCAATTTGGCCAGGCCTGCCACTGATATATGGACAAATGAGGAAGCAGCACAAGAGAAAAGAATCCTCGACAGAGGAGAGTGGCAAATCAAAACTGTTGTGTTGTGCTGTCAGGCTCAAGTGTGAATGGTGCTGCACCTGGAGAGCCCGGACAAAGGGGCTGCATTCATGCCTGTCCCTGTGTGTGGGAAGCCAGCGAGACCTAAAGGAGCTGCTGTGTCAAGAGCCTGATTCAGGAGACCTTCCTTGTTTGGGATTAATCATATAAAAGGAAGGCATGAGTAAAACTATCCTGTTCACAGGAATATCCTGTGGGCTGGCTGCGTGTATTGATCTTCACTGAGCGGTGCTGGGGAGGGCTCTGAGACATCTGGGAGATGAATCACCCCAGCCAGAACTGGAGCAATTAGCTACATTTAGACCAGCAAAGGGCCTTGAAAGGTGTCTAATTGAGTGGCTTGCAACTGCGCCAGGAAACAATGTGGATTGGACAAGAATCTCACAATTAATTTCTGTATTGACCTAGTGGGACACCGTTTTCTCATGTGGACAGATTATCCTAGATAACTCATTCAATTCTTACAGCAGCCACTGCCTACATAAGTATTCTGTTATCTAGGAGCAAAGTAAAGGAGGTACTTGAGGAAAAATCTTTCTTGCAGCCCATTATTAAATCTGTGACCTTTAAATATAAAACGGGGTTTTGGCAAGGTCAAGGCTCCACATTTCTTGGGAGCATGAAGTTCAAAGTTCTGCCCTGGGAGCCCCAGTGGTTTTAAATATTGTGTTAAACTGCTTTAAACAAGCACACATTTACTCAAGGACAAATTCAGGGGCTTAATAAAGGAAGACATGTAAAAAACAAATTATAGGTACTAAGAAAATAGAAACAAATTAGGTTCTAGATAGGTGTACAAACTTAATTTCCCAGAAAAATAGCAATCATTTCCTTTCTAAACACAAAAAGTAAAAACTTTTGACCTTATTTTAAATATTTTCTTAAACATCAACCTTCATTATATGGAATTACAATACAAGTATTAAAATTCCTGCTTTTAGTGTGACCAAAACCGTGATGGCTGGACCTGAGAACTTGTTGGCAGATTATAATTGGCAAGATAAAGCCAGAATTAATTGGTGAAATCCAGAGCTTTGAAATTTTGATTAGTGTGTGTGTGTGTGTGTGTGCACAGCGCTCCCCAAGAGGAACAGCTTTTCTATAACAAGTTGATAAAATAAATAGCAGTGTTCTGGGGAGAAAGGTCTAACTTGATAAGCAGGGAGGCAGAAATAGTTTCTTCTTAATGCTGCTTGCTGACTTTTGCTTTTCTTTCTTGGTGGTACTATTTGAGGAACTCTGCATCTTAACTAATCACGTTGGATCTTTTATATCAGAATCCTTTTCCGATCAAAAGAAGTTGGTATAAAATTGGCTGTTATGAAGCAGAGAGTCTTAAAGCTGCTCCTTCGCCATGGCCAGGTGCAGAGCTGGGCTGCAGGGAGTGTGAGCTCCCTTTGGGTGAGTGGGAGCAGCCGGGCCACAGCTCAAGGGCTGGCCAAACTGTCAGGAGATAACCTGGGGAGGACTCATGTGATAACTTCCAAGGGAGGTGCCCACTAATGTAAGGGATGGCTTGTTTTGTTATATTCCAAAATGCCAAGAAGCTCTAAAGGATATTTTTCCTCTCACCCCCATCTCCTGGACCCCATTGGACTCATCCCTGAGTGCGGCTCCAGTTCTGCCAGCTCAGGAATCTCTGCCTCTTGTGGCAGTAGTAATGACTCAAAATAGCTCCATGTTTTACTCCAGGGAGTAGGATTAGGCAGCAAGGTTAGTCTGATGACGGAAGAAGGATTACCAGGATTATTGATTTATGGATTATACCTGGAGCAATTACAGATGAATATGTGACAGATGGTTCAAGGTTTAAAATCATGCCTACTTCACACCTTGCCAAAAGCTCTGAGTTGCTCTGGCCAAGTGCTCTGCAGCACCTGGAGGCTGATGATGTTCCCTGCTCTCTTTGGGGCGGTTTCAGCCCTGAGAAAACCTGAGCACTCTGGAACCAGACTGGGAACTGATGGGGAGGCAAAGGGGCAAGCTGGAAATCTGACCCTGTGCAGGGCAGAGCTCCTCCCTGCCCACCCCTGGGTCTGCTGAATGGCTTCTCAGTTAGCTCTGAATCTTCACCTGCTCTGCTGCAGAAGAGGATAAGGAAGGAGACACAAACAATTTTATTGTATTTCAAAGAGAAAAGCCATGTTTGATTTTGATAGGAGTCAAAATCCTCAAGGAAGAATTCAGATTTGGAGCAGTTTGTAAGTGGTAGATGCAGGAATCCCAATCTGGAGCATTTTGCAGAAATTTCAGTGCAAAGTGGCAAGGCCAGTCCAGACAGCAGGAAAGGCTGGAATGCTGCTGCATTCACTCATGTTTGCCAGGAACTCCTGACTAGATAAAAATTACTCTGAGCTGAACAAATGCTGGAATTTAGCTGCATAAGTAGATAGTCTGTCATTTTTCCTTCCAGAAGTTCTTTTAAGGTGCTACAGCTTTCTGTCAAAAGAGATATTTCCATAAAAAATATGTTCATTCACTCTTTTTCTCTTCCCACCTTCCCAAAAAATTAAAGCCTCCAACAGTCAAGAACAAACAAACAAGAGCAAGTTCTCAGGTTTTTCATTGCCTTTCATTTATTTGTTTAGCTTTCATTTTAAAACAAATAGTTTCATCTACCAGGGTCAAAACAACAGAGCTGCTCTAGAGGGGAAATAATCCCTTTCCCTGATCCAAGTGACTCCATTAAGAGGTTATATCTTGCAAAAACCTCAACACAAGCTTGCTTTTATGACACCCTACTACATAACTTAGAAAAGGAAATCAGACTGATTCCTGGGACAACTGGATGAGCCCCAGAGAAGGGGATGGCAGCTCTTCCCTGCTGGAGTGACTGACAGCAGGGGAGTTTTGGGGCCAGGAGCAGAATTGTGATATCCTTGCTGCATTGGGGATTATGCATGCAGCACGTGGTGAAGTTGCTGTTGACTCCAAGCAGCCACAAGAGAAGAAGTTAAGAATGAAGCAGCCTGAACCTGAGTGCACTGAGGAGCTGAGGCACTTGGCCCCAAGGCTGAATTTCAGCACAAGTGGTCTTCTGTAACACACAGTGCCAAGGTGATGTCAGAAAAGTGTTTGCAACTTGTTTCCAGTTATTTATTTGAATTATTAAAGTGGGTGCTGGGAGGTTTTGCTTGCTTGTTTTTTCAGCAAGCAGTTGTAAGCTGAAGTTTAGTGGAGCTAAGTGAGGGCAGCCAGCAGGGCAGATGTTACTGCCGGCCGCAGCAGGAAGGTTTCATTTCATCCAGCTCTGCTCGCCTGGTGGAACAGGGTTGGCAGGAACTGGGAAAATGCTCTTCTACTGAGCAGGTTCTGAATTTCTTGTGTACTTTGAGGAAACAAAACCAGTGCTGGGAACTCGTGCATCCAGTTGGTGAGTTTCTAGTCAATACAGTGACAGATGTAACATAGACTGCCTGGCAGGTCTTACTCCACTGGATTTCTGAATGATCTTCCCCATGGCTGCTGCGGCCTCTGGATGTGGTCCCCAGCTCTGTGGTTAGCTGTGCTGAGGACACACAATGAGTAAGAGGACAGATTGTGCAAGATCTTCTCCATGCTCCTTCCCAGGAGGAGAGAAGGGATGTGAGCTTGTTTGACTTGGGTAGACGAGCAGCCCACTTATTTTGCCATGAGGACAAAGGCTGAACTTCTCTTGGGCTCAGAAGTGACACAACAGCTCTCCTGGCAATCCTGATGAAAGAATCAATTCATAGGTTCCCAGTCCTTCAGGACCGTTCTGCTGGCCTAGACTGCTCTACAAACTGTGTTTTAATGGATCTGGGAAAACTTTGTTGTCTTTCCTCCTTCCCAACAGGAATTATGGGAAGACACTGGAGGACGAGCAGTTTCCATGCTCTCACTATTCCTGTTCCTTCTCTGTGGGCCAGCCAAGGAGTGCTAACAAGCCCACCCAATTAAGTTAAGGATTCTGCTTCTGTGGGAGGTGATAACTCAAGGTACAGCAGGAGCTAACTTTGCAGGGAGAAAGTGTTTAACAGGAGTTTTCCCAAGGCTCTTGGGTTTTTGGAGGAAGCATTAGAAATGGGTCGATTCTTTCTTTCACAATGAGATGATGCTTTTCTATAATATTACTAACTGAGGTTGTTTAGATGAAATAGGAAACACAAGCTAAAACAATCCCCCTTTTGCTCACTCATTCTAACAGCTGTGGGTATGACTGTAAAGCTGTGTTTGGTCAATAGTTGTGTGGATGTTTGTGATGATTTTCATTTAGCCTTCATGTACAGGAAGAAATGTCCAGGAGCACATTTGGTAATATTCCTAAACTTTTGTAACATGAGACCTTCTTAAAGCAATCTGTTAAATCTTAGCAGAGAAGGGGGAAGAGACCCTGGCTTTCTGTGTGTGAATTACGAGGTGTGTGGATTAGCAAAGGGAATATTAACAAGACTTTACTGTACTACTTCACACAGTGTATTAGTTGTTCTGTCAATCTCACTGCTGTGGGAGGTCACTGAGGCAGATGTGTCAGTGCGCTGGGAAATGGGATGGGTCACTCTTCTGCCACAAGAGTTGAGATTTCCTTCAACCCTGCATCTGCTTGCTTGAACCAGGGCATGAATTAATAGCTTTGATTAAAAAAAAAATTATATATATTCCTCAACTAGTGCCTTCACAGTGAGGTACCCGAGTCAAGGTACTTCAGTGTAACTGTTACTTTATCTGATGATTTTGGCAAACTTGACAAACAGTAAAAAAATAGCACTTTTGGTTTGTGAGTCCTACATGATGCCCTTCACTGTGTTCCTAAGGGCACATCTCCTGGGAGTTCTCACTGAGTTTAGACCCAGTAGAGCTGGGGGCTGTCTGTTTGTGGCTTTAGGAGCCCGGTTCAAGCTGCATTTCTCCAGGATACCTTCTGGAGATGAGTCCCAGGCTGTGCTCCAGAGGCTGAGCCTTTCTCTGGGGGAGCTCACATCACCTCTAGCACGGGCTTTGCTCGGCCCAAAGGTCCAACTTCTCTGACCTACTTTGAGGCAGCTTAATGGGAATCTGTAACAAATAACCGGTAATGATGGCTGTGGGGGGAAACAAAATTATTTGCCTGACAATTGAGTCATCTTTGTTTCATCTTCCCAGAGCTATTAATTTGCTTAAATTCCCCACATCCTTTGTGTGGCAGTTGTCCTCCCACCTCTGCTATTGATTCCCATGTGTTTCTACCTCTGGATTGCAAGTCCACTTGCATGCAGTTGAATTCTTTTTCTTTTTTATTTTTCCTTGCTGCTGGGAAAAAGATTTTGTTCGTGTAGTTAATTTATTGTCCCTTTTCACCACATGAGATCATCCACTTCCAGACGTCTTTTTGAGTAGCTGTCAGTGATGCAGTCCTGTCTGAAAGTGGCACCCAAGCCTTCCACACACGGAAAGAAGCATGTGTTGGAAGGTATCATCATCTGGTCGTGAGACATGAGTAATCTTTCATGTGCTTGGCATTTGTTGTCCTACAATTAGACTCCTCTCTTAAAGATAATAACCTAATTATAGGCTTTGCTTCAGCAGTTTAGTGGAATATGCTGGTGAATCACGGGTGAAAGGGGCAGAGGAACATTCTGCAGCTATGCAGGCCAAAAGTTGGGAAGTGACAGTCAAACACTGCTCTTGCCTTTTCTCCTTGATTGAAGGGCTGTCCCTGGGAAAAACTTGCTCAAAGTGCCTCCTTGAAGACTGAAAATGCATTTAATGAATCATTTGCCTGCACTGTTTATACAAATTGCTGTGTCTAATGGCAGAAATATCTGTAACATGGATCTTCTGAAAAAGAAATGTGCATCATCTGTCTCTGTGGAGAACTTTTCAATATAAAGAGAAAGAACAGACAGAAAAGGGTTACCCAGCAGTGCCAGGAAGAGAACTCACCTGTCCTGTTTGCAGGGGCTGATTTCTTCTGGGGTTACAGGTGCCAAACCCTCACCTGTGGGAGCAGGAAGAGTGTGGCTGCCCACATTCCTCTGGCAGCTTTAGAGCTCAGGAGAGAAGTACTGATGGAAAGCACCCTGCAATGGCCACAAAATGGGACCTGGGAGGGGATGTAGGTGTGACTTCAGGTGCTAAACTTCACTAATGGATTCAGAAAATGGACAGGCTGCACACCTCCAGTTTCTGCTGCTTTCAGCTTCTTCAGATCCTCTGTTTTGGACTTTATGCTTCCCTGGATACATGTTAGTTTTCCAAAACAGGCAGAGAAATGTTGGCCTCTGACTTTAATGCCCAGGTCTGTCTTTAGCCAGCACTACCTTATCTTTGCCCTGGACTGCTCCGAGGTGCCCAGCTTCCACCTGGGAATGCCTTCCTTCCTTGGCTGCAAAAATAGGCTAGAGACCTGATTTTTGTCTCTTTAAACTGTCTGATAGATCTGGGCATTTGTTACTTAGGCAATTACAAATTGCCTGAATTCAGGCTTCAACTGACAGCTCTTGGCAATTTCTAACCACTCCTACTTGAAAATATCTACATTTTTCCAGCTGTTGTGCCCAGTACAGGCTTGGGCCAGGATCACATTTCTGAGAAGGTATATCCTACATGTGCTGTGTAATGCAGCATTTATCACTGCAGATAAAACACATTTGGGCTTTGTCTTCTGTTCACACACTCTTTGGCAGGCCAGATCCTCACCTGATAGAAATTCAAGCTGTTCTGTGCAGATCCATGGAGAAGTGCCAGTTGACACTGGTTAGGTAATATCTGTGCATTATTAATCAGGGCTCAGATAACGTTGTAGAAACATTTTTCCTCAGCCAGGAGATAAATAGCTAAATAAGATATAAACCAGCAATGAGTGCAGTAGGCCAGAAATACTGATGTGGAAATGTCTGAGCTGTAATTGTTGGCTCTGAGAGTTTGATTTCCTCGAGGCCAGGTGGTACCTCCAGGCACAGGAGGTTAGTGCTGGGATTTAGGGTCAGCAACCCCTTGCAGGCAACATCAGGAGGTGAAATCTTAAGGCTTGTCTTTGCCTGGAAATTAACCAAAACAGCTATTCCAGAGTATCTGGGATTGCTGCTTTGGTGTGTTTCCAAGTGCAGACTGCTTTGAAATGCTAATGCTGTTTAGCTGTTATTTACAGTAAGAAACAAAGATAACAGCCCACTAGACACTTGAAGGAATGGGGGGATATTTCAAACTACAAAAAAATGAGGTGGCTTTTATTTTATTACAGACAGGGACTGGCCATTGCTGATTTGCACAAAGTTTTCTGGTTGTGCTCTGGAAGTTGATGGAGCTGTGTAACGAGGATCTTCTACTGTGTAACAAAGATCTTTGTGCACAGGCTTCTGAAGGAGAAGGAGGGATAATTCTGTTCTTGTAGCAGGTAGGACAATTAACGATGAGAGTAAATAACATCCAAAAAGTCAGGCTGAATAGCAGGAGGAAGTTTCTGCATTAAGGACAGGACACTGCCAGGCTGTCTGTCAGGGAGGCTCCATACGCAGGAACTGCGTGTAATTGAAAACAAAACAGAAAATAACTTTTTAGGTCAATGTTGAAAGGTGTGCCACTATCTTCTGGATAGTTTCTTTGAAACTTGAATTTGAGTGGGCGTAAGGAACAAGGAGGGCTCTGGAATGCGTGGTTCATGTTTTTCCCTTGGCATAGATGTTTTTCTCGTGGCATGTTTGACAAACTCTGTATTTACAGCTCTCTGAGTGAGCACACCTGGCAGGATGGATGCTGCCATTCCTGCAGCTTGACTCAGAGGTGGCTTGGGCCTGAAATACCTGCTTCAGGAATTTGTCACATGGTGTTTGGACACACAGCCGGGCTGGCCAGGAGCTGTTTGAGAGCATCAGTCCCTGCAGGGCGCCCTGTGGCTCTGCCACTGTCCGTGGGTGTTTCTCGGTGTCCTGCTGGGACAGCGGAAGGGCTGGAAGGCACAAACCCCCGTGGCATCCTTGTGTCCCCTTTGGAACTGCATGTGCAGGCTCGGTCCTGCCTCAGCTGCGGATAGCCAGCCTTGACATAGCAGGAGGAAGTTTCTGCATTAAGGACAGGACACTGCCAGGCTGTCAGGAGGCTCCATACGCAGGAACTGCGTGTAATTGAAAACAAAACAGAAAATAACTTTTAGGTCAATGTTGAAGGTGTGCCACTATCTTCTGGATAGTTTTGAAACTTGAATTTGAGTGGGCGAAGGAACAAGGAGGGCTCTGGAATGCGTGGTCCATGTTTTTCCCTTGGCATAGATGTTTTTCTCGTGGCATGTTTGACAAACTCTGTATTTACAGCTCTCTGAGTGAGCACACCTGGCAGGATGGATGCTGCCATTCCTGCAGCTTGACTCAGAGGTGGCTTGGGCCTGAAATACCCAAGGCCAGGAATTTGTCACATGGTGTTGACACACAGCCGGGCTGGCCAGGAGCTGTTTGAGAGCATCAGTCCTGCAGGGCGCCCTGTGGCTCTGCCACTGTCCGGGTGTTTCGGTGTCCTGCTGGGACAGCGGAAGGGCTGGAAGGCACAAACCCCCGTGGCATCCTTGTGTCCCCTTTGGAACTGCATGTGCAGGCTCGGTCCTGCCTCAGCTGCGGATAGCCAGCCTTGGGAAGGAGGACAGCGAGTGTTAAAAGGACCGGCGGCTCAGGGAAGTGTTGACTGTAACAGGTACCGTAATGATGAATGGCATGAATGGACAATCACTCCTGCCGCAGCAAATAAACCCTGTCACATGGAATCCGGCGTTTTCCAGGGAAATCAGCTTTCACTGCGGGCTGCCAGCACCAAATGAGCTTCATAAAGCACCTGCAGATCTGAGCGTCAAGCAATTATTCCACTATCTTGCCTAAAAACAAAAAGGGCACTGCCCTTCGCTCACCCCCGACCTTTTCCAGCTAACATAAACTAATTATATTTGCGGCAGGAGGGGGAAGGGGGTAAACCCACCCCCCCAAATCTTCCTGCGGGGGCACGGCCGGGTTTGCGGGTGCCTTGCGGCCCCTCCATCAGCTCATAGCGCCGGGGAGCGCCTTCGCTCCGGCGCTTGGAGGGATCCGGGGGGGCCGAGCCCCGGCCGGGAGCGGGGCTGGGAGCGCGGCTCGGCCCCGGCCGCCCCGGGACAAGAGCGCCTTTGTTCGGCATCACTTAGCAGCAATTACAGCCCGTCAAAACAGTTTTTGTTTTACGACAACGTGTTAATGGGCCCACGGTTGGGTGTGAGAAGTAACCCAAGCCGCATGCACTGAAGCGAGGTTAGAGGTTAATTGAGACTTTCTAACACAGCGCATGAGATTTTTGCAACCTTTTGCAGCGAGGGAAGTGCGGAACAAAAAGGAGATAATGTGATACAATTAGTTGGAAAGCACGAGGGTCAAAATTCCCAGATGGAAAGGAAAACTGGCCAAGTGAATCAGGCCAGATGGGCCACCTGGACCATAACGAATGCCAAAAATAGCTTCAGTCCTTAGTCTGGTGGACGAGGCAGTAGGTGGTATGTCTGTCCTTCACAGTGGATTTGTAAAAAAAAAAAAGCAAGGTCAACATTATAAACAGCAGTAGCCTGTTGCAATTTATATTCCACATCTATGGTCATTAGCGCAGCTCATATTTTTGCTTTTATTTTCTTTATTTCAAAGTTATGTGATTTTAACCCAGCAGCCCTCTTCAGACTTGCTCATGATACCAGTCTGCTGATAAACCTTGGGCTTCCCACCATTTGTGTTGTTTTCCCCACTGCAAACCTCTGGACCATTATTAACTCACTTGTTATTACGTTTTGAAGAGGGTTTTGGTTTCAGGGCTCCCCATGGTCAGTGTGGAGATGTTTTGGTGTACCTGAAATAACCACCTGCTCCCTGCTCCCCTCCCTCTGCAGCTGGTGTTGCATCTGGAGCCTGGGAATGGCACAGGTTATGGTGCCCAGGGATGTGGCCCTGGGGATGCTGCCCTTGCAAGATCCCAAAGGATAGCACCCTCATCCCCTCACTCTGAGCTGCTTCAGCTGCTTCCTTTTTCTCCGTCCTTTGTCATTTCCAAGAGCTCTTCAGGGTGACACATGTAGAACAGGAAAAAACCTTTCTTGTATTCACCTCCCAGCCTGCACTGGAAATGAACTGCGAGGTTGACTGGAAGTGCCAAGTCACTGCTGGCACCTGTTCAGCACTTATTTGTTTTCCTAGAGCCACCCTGATTAGTTTCCTTCACTACCATATAAGCTTCCTCTATCGAAGCTGAATCATCTGCTGCAGGTGCCTGCAGCTCCTTCTCTGTGTCCTGTCCAAATGTTTGGGGGCAGCAGGATAAGGAATGTGGCATGGGGGAAATGCCACCCACCTCTGCTGCCTTTTCCTTGCCCTAGCAGCCTGCACACGCTGGCCCTGCCAGCCCTCGGTGCCTGCCTTCACCCTCCAGTGGGCTGAGCAAGGCTGATGTCTAAGGAGGAGCTGCTGCCAGCCCTGGGGTACCTGTTTGAGGTCAGTGGAGCCCAGCTGGGCTTTATTAATGAGGACTGGCCTGGTGGGGAAGGAGCATTGGCAGGGGGACAATGGCACTGTGCAGCCTTCTGAGCTCCAAGCACCAGCTCAGCAGCGAGGGAATGGCACTGAGTTCATACAGCAGCAAATTGCCGAGGCTGAGCCCAGCTTTGCTGAGCCTGCCCCTCTGGTTTTCCATCTCTCCTTCCTTCTTCATAGCCCTAAAAGCAAATGGAAGGGGTAGGAGGAGAAAGGGAGTAGAAAAGCTCTAGGAAAAGTGAAGGGGGATAACAGGGGTGGGGGTAATTGGCTGAATTTTGTATCTGTGGATTGATTACCTAATGTACTCTGTCTGATTTCAAAGTGGCCTGGTGACTGCACACACAGAGAGAGGGAGGAGAAATAGAGGAGACTTGAAATAACAGCAGAGACCAGCCATTGAGAAGGTGTAAATGAGCGGGATGAGTGTGACCTGGGGATGCTGGCTGCCCTCTGTGTAACCAGAGCACTGCTGAGTACTGCAAGTTTGTATGCAGCAACCAGACAGTTCTAGGAATTGGGAATCTTCCACAGGAAATGTAGTAAACCGCTCAGCTTTCTTTCATGGAGATCCTGACATAGACCAATCTTAAAGTTCTGTGTTGATCCACTTTCCTGTGCTGTAAACATTCCCAAAGCAAGTGCTCTTCAGGAGATGCTGCAGTGAAATTATTGCAAGGCTGTCCATGGTACCTAATGATTCAGAGCCTGTGCTCACTGTAATTACTTCTCCATGCAGGTGTGAATCTCAAATGAACGCAATCCCTGACTTTCCCTGGCTCTTCCACTGCTCCAGCCTGCACTAGCACTTGCTTGTACTTACCTGGTGGCTGGGAAAGTCAGAACACAATAAAGCAAAGGAAGCTCACAGGAGCCAGTGAGTATTTATTTTCCCTTATTATGAACCACATGGTTTATGGGTTTTGCTGTTGCTAATCACAGTTCATTTGTTGGTTTATTTGTGGATGGGTTGGGGTTCTTTCCCTTCTCTTTGAAGCATTAGAGATTGGCTGCAGCTGAAGGTGAAATGTTAGGTGACTGACACACATATGCTAATGTTCCTGCTGCTCTTGAGCAAACTTGCGAGTGTCTGTCTGTCTTTTGCATGGATTTGTATGAGTTTGTTCTGAAAGCCTTAGGATTTTCCTCATAATGCCAGGGAGCTTCTATTTTTGGGGGAATGTGGGATAAACTTCCAAGGATTCTCCTCGATTTGAGTCTGCACTTGGCTGTTTGAGGTTTGCAGGAGGTTGTCCTCTCTAGTCTGTTGTTCCTTTCACTGACTTTACAGTGAAAATATTCAACCCAATCTACTTTTAAGCAAATATTTAGCAGACTCAGATTCTTGCCAATCCTGGCTATTATCACAGACCACTTCAAGTTTCTTTTATCTAAATCTCTCCTTTCCAAGGTCAGCTGCCTTTCCTTTGTGATTTGTTCTCCATTGCTGCATTAAAGACCTTCAGTGTTTCAACTGCAAGTGTAAAACAGAACCAGTGGCTCACGCTGTGCCAATCTCCCCGAGCAGAGAAGAAAATCTTGTCTGTATTGAGCATCAAACTGAGTTAACTTTGTGAAGCACGGTGCTGTGCCTTTGCTTTGGGTAGCAGCTAGAGGGCTGGCTCCTTCCGAAAACATGGCTTAGTTTAAACTGGTTCCTCCCATGACTTCTGGCTGGTAAAGACTGAAAGGCGAAAATGTTATGATATAGGAACAGAATGAATCTCCGAGACTTACATTTCAAGCATAGTTTGGCATAATAAATGGCTTTAGTTTAAGGTACAGCTACTGCAGGATGTGGTGTGGCTTTGACTTTCTGCAGTTCCTTATCTTTTGGGTGCAAGACTGTGTATGTTAGGTTTCTTTTGAACAGCTCCTTAGGTATTAAAGCCATATGATTTCCTTCATTTGTCAGCAAAGGTTAAGAATGTGGCTCAAATAGTCAGCCAGTTAAGATAAAAAATTGTGAATTTGGAACAGATCACTTAAATGGGACTAATGGTCAGCTCATTTCTCTGCTGTGGATATTCCATAGTGGCTGAAGAGTTACAATAATAAATATATTTTTTAACTTTGGGAAAAGTCTAATAGGGAATAAAAATAAGGTTACATAGCCAATAAAACACAGATTAATCAGAGCAAAATACTTCTGTTAGGTACAGGAGCTACAGGAATATCTCTGTTGTCCTTGATTTGCCTGCTTCTGGAATGAAGTCTCAACTCGATGAGTTATTGCTACTGAGTGCTTATATTTTCCCTTAGGATCTTTTGGAATTACTCCTTGATTGCCAGAATCAAAAAATAAGGTAAAATTTCTAACTTTAGAAAAGTTTCATCAGTTTTAACTGGATAAAAATAGAAATGAAATGAAATCTCCATACTGAAATGAAGAGTGCTATTGACGTTGTTTTGTTTAGTGTTTTTTTCCATGGTTGGTTGGGGTTGGTTTTTTTAATGCTATATTTTTGGTTATTTGGGGAGTTTGGCCTTTTTTTTCTCCCCAAGATGCTGATCTGGCCGATTTTAAAAGTTGATCCATGTGGATGGTGCTGTGAATGAGCGGAGAGGCTGGTATATCACTGTAAAAAAACAAAACAAAACAACAAACCACCAAAAAAAACCCCAAACAAACAAAAAAACCCAACCAAAGAAAAAAACAAAACAAAACCACCACAGCAACCAACCAACCAAACTCTGAAACAACCCCCAAAAAACCACCAACCCAGAGCAGTTCTTATATCCAGCGCTGTACCGTGATGCTCCTCCAAGGAACAGGTGGGAATATTGCACCTACAGCACTGCTTATGTCATAGGCATCTTCTATGGAAATGCTTGCTTGAACCCCTGAAGGCCCAGTGTAAGATAAAAAGCAAGGAAATCCCATTTTCTGCGGGATAGGAGTTTAAATTTTGCCCCCTCAGTGAAGTCAGTGACAGCTGCACTGTTAAAAACCCAGGACGGAGCTGAGAGCCCCAGTGCTTTAGCTGGAGGTGTTTCCAAACGCACCATTCCTTGCCCATTGCCTCCCAGGGAACAGATGGAAAGTGTTACCAGCAAAACACGTTTTCATAGGCTTTCTGGTTCTCTTTAGCAAAAGCCTTAGAAAAGTCTTCAGACAAATTAGTGCCTGAAGGTAGAGGAAGTCTTTAGGAGCACGGGAGAAGTGCTGACTCAGCCTGTTCTCAGAGCAGTGTCCAAGGGGAGCTGCTTTCTGCCTTCAGCCTTTCCACCACGCATGGTGATTCCTTCAGAATCAATTACATCGCTCTCAAATGTCTTCTTAAGTTTAATGAGTTCACTTAAACACTGAGAGAGCAAGAGTTCAGTGAATGGCAGAGGCAGCCAGCAAAAGTCAAGGTATCACCCAAGGAAAGATAAGCAGGATCTCAGCTGGGATATGCTCTCCTGCAGTTTTCCTGCCTTTAGTCCCAGGCTGTCTCTCAAGCTTGGAGCAACTCCAGTGGTTCTCTGGGCTGTGAATTTGTGCTGGCAAACACAAATATGTGACTATATAAAGAGTTGGGAACAACAGCATCTCAGTCACAACCTGCTTTGGTTTTACCAAAAGCCCACAGATGCTATAAGGGTGATCTGTTTGTTTGCTTATTCTTAGAACTTTATTTCAAACTGGGAAAACCCTTAATCTTCAATAATCACTGAGCAAAGTCAGATTTGGGGAAAAAAAGCTGATGTGAAATCACAGGAGAACCAAAAGTAGAAAAAGCCTTGAAATCTCTTAATTAAATCTTACATTCTAGGAAAGTCAAATATAGCTCAACTAAGTTTTTCAAAATATGTTCAAAAATTGGTTTCCAGGTTTATATTGTTGTCTTGGTTTGAAAAATGTGTCTGCCAAGGAAGGTGGGATCTAACCCCCTTCCTTCAGAATTATTATAATTCTGAAATCATGGGGCTGTCAGGCAAAGGTGTGGGAAAAGGAGCAGCAGTTCTTTACTGTAACAAACAGACAGACAGACAAACAAACAGACAGACAGACAGACAGACAGACAGACAGACAGACAGGCAGACAGACAGACAGACAGACAGAGCAGCAGCCCCAGAGCGGAGCCCGGCCGCGGGCGCTTTCCTAGCGCTGCAGTTCCGGGCGCGGCCACCAGGGGCGCTGCTGGCTGCCGGCCGGGCGGGGGCGCTGGCTCCGCTCCAGCAGGGGGCGCCGTGGCTCGGCCGCGTCTCCCTCACGCGGCCATGGCGGCCGGGCTGGGCAGCGGCGGCCCTGAGGGGAACCTCGGAGCGGGGCTGGGAGGGCAGGGCCGGCAGCCCCAGACAGGAGATGCAGCAGAAACTCTGCAGCTCCAGCAGGAGCTGAGGTGTGGGGTTACAGGGCAGAGAAAACCCCCGGAGCAGGGGCAGAGGAATGGTGCGGCCGGGTAGCAGCGGCCTGGCCCCCTCAGAGAGGCCCCCTCAGAGAGGCTCCCAAGGGATGCGGGGTCCCGGATTTTCCCCTGACATGGTGAGGATCCCTTCCAGTGAGGTCGGGTGTTAGTAAGGTCCCAGTGCAAGAGCTGCTCAGAGGAGCAGAGCCTTGCTCGCGGTGAGGAAAAAGCAGGACAGGGCTGGGCTCCGGCCATGGCAGTGAACTCCCCGCAGGAAGCAGCAGCTCGACCGTTCTCCTCTGATGCCAACAGCAGGAGAGCCAGAGGAGCCGAGCCCAGCCCCTCACCACCCAGCCGAAATCTCCAGTATCTTGCTGTTCCAAAGAGAAAACTCCACAGGTAAGAGAGGACCAGCTGCACCTTCCCACACCTTGGCCATTTCCTATGTCTCTCTTAAGTACCCGTTATCCTCTCTCAGCGACAGATGGGACAAATCCCATGAGAGAAAGAAAGGAAAGGAAAAATCCTAACCCCCAGCAATTGTCTCTGCCAAATTTCCACTCCGAATGAATTTTTATCCTGATATTAATTTATAAATGCATTTAAGCAAATGTATTGGTTTAAGCAGTTGTGGCATGAGGACTTTGCATGTGCTGAAAATCAAGTGTGTTCTTAAACCTTTTGCTGTGTTAAGGAGGGAAATACTTCATGCTAAATGTAAGTTTCTTACTGTTTTTTGAGAAGTAAATATCCTGAATTTCCTTAATTTCATGTTGGAGGGATCTGTTTCTCTGAGAATATAGATTGTGATGGAATTAAATCTCTATGCACAGTGGAATAGTGCTGCTAATAGTGAAATAGCTGAGGAGGATGATGTGGTGCTCTCTGATTTGTAGCCACATGACTGCAGCTAAAGGGAGCTGTGGCTGGATGTGTGTCCTACCTCTCAGGCTCTGATTTCATGTGGTACCTGAAATGTGCTTAAATTTCTTTGTATGAATGTTGACTGTTGGATGGATGACTTCAGAAAGATGATCTTTGCCTTGAAAATTCAGCACCTGCTTGAGCACCCGGCTGGTTTGAGGGCAAAGACCCCAGAGATGGGATAGAGCCCAGTTAAAAAGATTGGAGGTGGCTCTTATGTGGAAAATAGTGGCACATAGGAAGAGGAGGAATGAAGCCTTGGAAGAGTGCTTTTTTGGTAGGATGTGCCTGAGGGCAGACTTTAAAGGTGAATGTTGGAGTTAGTAGTGAGCACATCTGTGAGCTGGGCAGTTTGGGCGCTCAGACTGCACATCTGCAGCTTCTCCTCTCAGGATTATTTGTGGCACAGAGCCACCAGACTGCTGCTGCTGCTTCTGGGGACGCCTTGGGTCACCCACTGGTGAACCAGAGTTTTCTGGTTCCCTGCCTACAGCCATTACCATAACAACTGGACTGGAATTCTTTATTTAGCCAGGCTGGAGGAGCACGGCATCCAGGGAAGCAATCTGTCTGGTTTTCCTGGTCATCTCTGTCACATCTGAAACCCTTTGTGGATAAATCAGCACAATATTCCATGGTTTGCAAACGCTTGAGCTAAGTAGGGTGCTTACAACAGGGAAAGGAAATAATCTCTCCTTCCCCTTTCCTGATGGATTTTGGTTATGCTGAAGGAATGATTCCTTGGTATTGTAAATGCCTGTGCCTGTTTAGGTGGCTCTGATATTCCCATTTCCATATGGAAGGTGGTGTCACAACTCATTTTTGCTTTTATCATCCTGTAATTTTCAAAGCTTACCATATTTTGCAAACACAAGGCACAAAAGAAATTTTGGGTCTTTCAGCACTGTCAGACTGTCCAAAACCTCAGAGCTGTTTGAAATAAAGTAAAAACTCCCTGAAGAATAGAGCTGGAAAAGTGGGAAATGATAAGAATAGAATTTGCTTTAGCTGAGAAAAAAAATAGGGAAATAAAAAATACTTTAAGAAACTGGAATTTATATCTGGTATTTGAGAAACAGTTTCAACATTTTATTCTAAAATTTTTTTTGTCTCCTTGATGTGCATTTGAGTTTTAGGAAATCAAGAAGAAAGGGACTGACCCTGAGCTGCACAGCAGAGCTCTTTTGTAATTTTGATACCAGGCAGTGGCAGTGTAGTTTACTGGATCTGGTAATGTGCATCTGTCTAGTCCAGCTGCCCTGATGGTCTTCCAGACAAGTTTGGATGTGTTTTTCAGAGCTCTTCTGTGGCTCGGCGTCTGGCATGGCTTTGGTGCAGGAGTGGTGGGGTGAGCTCCTCTTGTGCAGGTATCAGATTGACCCCTCCTAACCTCAAAACCTTTTTAGCTCTACCAGGCACTGCAAAGCCTCCAGATAATGCTGACTCTGAGTGGTACCATCTGGACTTGATTTGAATCAAAAGTCAGGATGGAAAATCCTCAATAATTCTCAGACCCAAAGGCCGAGGCTGGAAAAACAGACCCCACCACGCTTGCAAGACAGCAACTATTCCTGGTCTGTGAGCACTGGTGTGTCTCCCTCACTGGTGAGAAACCACCCACAGATTCTGGAGTGTTTCGTGTTGGGTTTTTTTCCAGGATAACCAGAAAGGCATGTGTGATTTTTCCTTATGAGACCAGTTGGCAGAAACAGAATTATAAGTGTTTAGCAAACAGTGTATTTTGAAATTAAGCTTAATGTATTTTTAAAAACTTTGCTTGGATCTTTCTTGTTAAAATTAGCAATAAGAGCATGTACTAGTTTTCTTTAACTATTGCCTTTCTGAACACTTCTCTGAGGGTACAGGTAGCTGGAGCTTGTAGTTTAGCTCTGTTGCTTAAGATAAAATGAAAGGGTTTGATTAGACCCTGAACAACAATATTGCAGAACTGCATGAATGAATTATTCCAAAGAGGAGATTTTTCCAGAAGAGTTGGTTTCCCAGTGGCTAAGAAAGGAAGTGTTAACCAATGTTTGCAGCAAGTCAGGTCCTGAGTGCTTGCTGCTATTGTTGGCAGGTGTCTGGGCACTGTGTAGAGATGGTCATGGGTAGGGATGGGTGAACCTCAACAGGTTTTGGAGGTTCAGTTCTAATTATTATGAGCACCTGAATGGTTAACGCTTATCTGAAGCACAGCAAAACCTCAAAGGCAGCTGGGAGGCTCCAGGCAGAGCCTCCTGTGTGCCCTCAGGCTTGTACCCATGTGGGTGCCCTGCAGACCTCTGGGAGCATTGGAATATCTTTGCTAAGGCTCTGTGGAGCAGGGGGGGAGCAGGATGTCTTTGGTGGGAGTGTTCATGGTGTGGTTGGTTGACAGAGACCAAGGAGGTCTCACAGCTGCAGTGTGAGCTGGAGAAGGTGACAGTCCAAAGGGATCTCTTTGTTACTGTTTATTATAGGAACTCTCCCAGGTAATGGAAGTAATTAGGAAAGGAAAATCCTGGACTTTCCTCTCCCTAGCAATGGCCTGGATCTGGGCTTTGCTGGGCTATTTTGTCATGATGTTGTGCTGCCATAACACCAGTTACAGCTCAGTTCAGTCTGCCCAAGCCTCTGGCTTCAGCCACATGGAGAAATGACCCAATAAATCCCCCAGCTGGGGAATCAGGCATGGCTGCTCTCTGCAAAGCTGTCTCTGCTGAGCTGCTCATTGTGTTTCTCCCCCTTAGCATCAGCAGATCATTAGGAAGATTCCCAATTCTGTGGGCACTCTTTGTGATACCAGCCTGACCACACTGCACCTCCTTGCAGCTTCCAAAGGAGAACACACATTCCTGCTTTTTAGAAACAGAGCTGGACTTGTGTAGCCAAATTTGGGATGCCTCTAATGTTTTCTTTTGATGCTTGTTGTTTGTGCTCATTTGACTCATTTTCCAGCAGGAGTCAGAAGCTTTGTCTGACAGTGAGGTTCCCAGTGTGCTCAGTGACATCCAGCCCCACTTCCCAACTGTGCAGTTAAAATGGATCATACAGAGAGAACAGGACATTAATCAGAGCCTTGGGATGCAAGCAGAGCAGGGAGGACAATCTGTGTGTGACACAGGGATGCTGCTGCCAAGCTGGGAAATAAAGTTACATTTCACAAGACTTCCCTTCTTGTTGACATTCCAAGTATTATGGAAAAATATCAACGTAGTAAGCATCAGTGCTGGCATCCTTTTGTCCAGCACGCAGATAATCTTGGCTGATCCCTAAGGAAAAGGCAGAAAAAGCCAAAGCCAAATATTTTTATCTTGCTTGCTTTTATCTCATATTAGAAAAAATTTTCAGCATCTTTTGTGTGGTGTAGGTTAAAATAACACCATCAGAGCCAGGAGGTTTTCTGTTAATGTGAGAGTTATTTCAGGAGTATTATGTTATATAAATATAATCAAAACGTGCCTGATTTTTTTTATGAGCCCATTGTTTCTGTGTACTGCTCTGCAGAATAAATGTCACCCAAGAATTTAAATAATAGTACTTTTCCAAGAGGAAGACTTCAGGAAACTTTCCTGGTAATTTCATGCACTTTTACATTTAATTCTTCCCAGCCTTTTCTTAATCTGCTATAATTTTAGCTGTGTGTGACATTCTAATGCAGCTCTATGGTATCCAGCTGACATTCAATCTCTGGTATGGCCAAAACTGTTTCTGCTTCACTTCTACTTGTGTTAGGGAGGTCAAGTGAGAGTCTGTACCCAGCCATACCCACAAAATCTGAAGTAACCACATAGACTGGGTTGTTTTAGGCCAGGTACACACTGAACTGAGCAGATTCTGGGATTCTTCCGATGCAGAATTTTAGGTGTGGGGTTCCTGGAGATTCCCCTGTAATGCTGGTGGATGTGCTGGCAGGATTGGATGAATTCCATCTCTTGAAGCAGCTTTGGTGTGGAGCAGGTTCTGCTGTGCTTTGGGACGCTGGGAGGATAAAACAGCCGGGGGCTGTTGCACATTCTTGGTTGCTTGGTGTAGGGAGCCAGAGGGGACTGCTCAGGAAGGGAGACACTCAGGCACGTGCATGAGCCAGGGCAGTGCCATGGGGGTGACAGTGGCACTCTGGGGATCCGTGACCCAGACCACAGCTTGGGAGCATCAGCAGAAGCACCAGAGAATGATCACAGCAGAGGCAATACTTTCAGTTCCCAGGAGGAAACACAGCTTCCACAAAACCTCCTGGCACTTGTTTATGGAAAAGTAATGTCTTGACCAAGATTTTTCCATAGTACAAGTTTTCTGGGCACTTCTCTTGTCTTCCAAGCCTAAAATGCCCCCTTGGGTGGCATCCCAGTGACTCTTTGCCCCTGGAATAGGAGCCATCTAGGCAGGTTGTGCTTCCTGCTCTGGAATTGTGGTAGCAGCGCTGTGAATGAGGATCACAAATCCAAGAGCAGCTGTTGCTCAACGCCACAGAACAAGACAAGGCGTTGGGTTTGGTCCAGGCCTGATGTCAGTGAGGCTTGCAGGGTTGCAGTATTGTTGAATTTGGCCTATTCTTCTTACTCAGGAACGGATTGTGCTGCTCACTTGGCCGTCCCGGTCCTTCATCCTGAGCCAAAGTAAGACTATTTGTGGAATCTGAAAATGAAATCCTGGCCCTTTTTGACTCAAGGGGCATTCTGGTGTTCACTTCCACAGGGCGGGAATTTCATCCTGAGTATCCCAGATGTCAAGAATATTTTCTGGTTTTGTGATTCTCTGTGGAAGATGTTAGATGCTGTTTTCCTTAGCTCTGCTTGGGCATAAGGGACCTTCCTGGATTATTTTAGTTGGCAAATACATTTTTCCAACGTCTGTGGCAGAAATAGCTCTGTGCCTGAAGTGCCAGGCTAAGAAGCTCCTGTTAAGTAGCCCCTCTGCAATTCTGCAGTTAACACCAGCTGCTGCTGCCAGACCCCTTCCGTGGGCTGTGAGATGTCCAACTTTGTGGTGGCTGCTGCTGTTCTACTGCCTGTTTAAAAAAAATAATAAATCTTGGAGATATAGCCTTTGTTTTTGGGGTAAAGCTGGAATTGTGAAATCCTGGCACCAGCACAGGTCGAGGCAAAGCTTCAGTGGGTTGAAGCAGGATGGTAAGAATTTTACCTGAGGAGTTTATTGGGATTAAGAAGTGCATGTCCCAGTCCTGACGTGGGCTAACACTTGACATTCCCTTTGCTGGTGTTGAACTGGGAAGCATCAGGAGTGTGGGGGTCTCCAGCAGGAAGCTGTGAGGGGCTTCAGAGCTTTGAAATGTTTCCATGCTGAATTCAAGGAAGGAGGGATGCAGCCTTAGCAATAAGGAAACTGGTTTTAAGTATTATGCTGGGCTTTGGGAGAGCTGGATTCATTCCTGGTGTGGTAAGGCAATCACTGCAGAGCAGAGCTTTTGTGAAGCACACATGACTCTGGACATCTCAGAAGTGATTTCGAGTCCCAGCTCTCATGCAAATCTGAAGGATTTAGAAAACTAAACACTCCTGAAAACCCATGAAGAAGTCTTGCCTCCTTCTTACAGCACTTAAATAACTTTATGTGCTTCATTTATCTACAGAGCTGCATTCATATCCCTTCATTCCACACATCTGAACAGAATACCATCTTTGCTTCTCTCATCTCACACTTGCCAGGTCCACACTAGAAAATCAAGCTGGCCAAGAACTCTCATCTGAAACAAATGGTGCGTGAACAGCTCATGTCTGTGCAGCTTCCCTGCCCAGAACCCCAAACCAGGTCCATAGGGCTTATTGAAATGGGCTCAGTGGCCCAGGGGTGTCCTGATTTATCAGCCTTTTGGAACTTGTGCTTGGGCATCAGGGTGGTCTCTTGAATCAAGAGTTCTGAGAGCCTCTGTGCTGCAGTTCTTGAATCCTATTCTATCAATGTTCACCTGGATTCAAACCCAATTATTGTTGTTATTTGGGTTCCTTAATTTTTAGGTCATGGTGCTCATTCCACAGGGTTTTGTGTGCCCAGTTCCCAGATGAATTAAACGTTTTTTTTCCATTTGGTAGTGTTTTGTAGCAATTAATCTTATTTTCTAAACATCAGCACCTGTCCCATGACAGCTTCCTTGCTTCCTCCTTCATTTCTGACACAAGTAATTAATTTATTGAGGTATTATTGTATTTCATAGCTGAACTTCCTTTTGAAAATCTGTTTCAGAGGACCTAAATAAATCAGTAGTTCACTCAGCAGCACCATTAATGTGGGTAGTAAAACAAATTTTATAAATTTGTCACAGACCTTGAAAGTGGTGCCAAAACCTTTTAAATCCACACACCACATCCACTTTTCTTCCACACACCTCTCTTGCCATGCTAGTCACATTTTTGGTGTCTGTGGCAGGGTGGCTACAACACCGAGGCAGATTTTAATGCTTCATAATCTGGTAAATGTCCAAAGCCCCAGATCTGTTGCCCAGATGGCAGCATCCTCTAAAACCTACCAAGTTCAGTTCTTTAAAACAAATTGTAGTCTTTCATCGAAAGACTGGAATGAATTAAGTGTAAATAAAAATACTCCCAGAAAACAACACAACAAACAAGTCATTTTCTTGTTTTTAACAAAAAGAGTGTAAAATTGCAGGTCTCATTCATACACAAGTACTGTACTCTTCTTTTGCTGCAGATAACAGACGCCCTCTCAATCCAGGCTCATTTATTCCACCTGAAAGCATTTGTTTCATAAATAATTGTTTCCTGTGAGGAGGGGAGATCCCTTTGCCAAGAGAATTGTCCACACTGCAGAACACCAACATAGTGGTGCTGCTTAAAATTAGGAAGCCATAACCCTAAATAAACCAGTTGTTGTATTATGGGAAGTGTATGTTCTGTGGAGGGCCCTTGTGGAAAAGAACGGATCAGGAAATACCTTTGCAATCAAAGTAAGAGTGCAAATTGAGGATCTGCATAGGGGAACATTCAATACAGACAGTGAGCTTGTGGAGAGGATCCACCATAGGGTCAAAAACATGAAAAGGGGTCTGGAGCATCTCTCTTTTGAGGGGAGACTGGGTCTGTTTAGTCTGGAGAAAAGAGGAGTGAGAGGGGATCACGTGAATCCACATTAAATCACAAAGAGGTGCCAAGGAAGGTGCCAGACTTTTCAGCAGTGCTCAGTGACAGGATGAGGAGCAATGGCCATGAACTGAAACACAGGAGGTTCCACCTTAACAGGAGGGAGAACTTCTTAACATGATGGTGGCAGAGCACTGGAGCAGCTGCCCAGAGAGGCTGTGGGGTCTCCTGTCTGGAGACATCCCAAGCCCACCTGGACACGTTCCTGTGTCACCTGCCCCAGGTGCCCCTGCCTTGGAGGGTGTGCGGGGCTGCTGATCTCCACAGGTCCCTTCAAACTCCAGCTACTCTGTGATTGTGAAGATGACCTGGAGTATTTCAGGGCAGTAATACCAGCTCTGTGAGGCTGCTTTTCCTTGCCAAGCTGGGCCCTTTCCCTTTGCCCATCCAAACTCTCTCTGTGCCTCATTTTCAGCCTCTCCTGCAGTCAGTGATTGAGGCTGCTCTGCTGCTGTCAGGATCCTTCACAAAGCCCTGAGGGCCATGGGGAGGCTGGAGCTGTACCTTCCTTCTCCAGCCTTGGTGCCCACTTTGGAAGTGCTTCCATGCATATCTTTGCAGAGCTCTGTGTGCTGTTGCAGAGCACTTTAAAGGCAGAGTTTCCATCAGTTCCGTGGATGGCAGGAGCAGGCCAATAAAATCTCTGGCCAAATCTCAGGGACAGCCAGTCAAAGCCTTTAATAAGAGGCAACTTGAG
Source organism: Emberiza elegans (assembly GCA_024865655.1). Lineage (NCBI taxonomy): Eukaryota > Metazoa > Chordata > Aves > Passeriformes > Fringillidae > Emberiza > Emberiza elegans. The sequence goes on along the minus strand of JALJVW010000184.1, from coordinate 8,204,542 downwards.
CTGTAGCTATGGAGAGGATTGGGACAGCCTGCAGAGCTCCCCTGATGCCTGTTAGCATCTGAATGGCTCTAGTGTTATCTCTTTCCAGTGCTCCATGCCTGTTCAGGCTTTTATGTCTTTCCACTGAACAGCCAGCTGATCATAACCAACAGGATTTTGTTTTAATTTCCCAATAGGGTTTTTGTTTTTCTTGAAAAAATGACCGAGACTCGAAGGATTTTCCAGCTGGAATATAAGACCTGTCAGTTGGAATTTCTGAGTAGATCTAAGTAGACACCTGTATAATACTTTGGAGGTATAATGTGCTGGAAAGGAGTGTGAGGGTGCAAGGAAAATGGAGGGGGTAGGAGAAGAACTTAAGGAGTCCATTATGTCCATAGCTGGTTTTCATTTTTCCTTTTCCTCCCTAAAAGTAAGTTCTGTTCAGCAAAAATGGTCAAAGGTAAGTAATATTGACAATAAACTGGAATGTTCAATGACAATGGAATTCATGCTGGACCATAGGATGTGCTGATGCTGTGCTGAGGCTGGTGCTGTCACTCTGGCAGAGGGAGATTTTGGGAAAGGCCTTTGGGACTTGATTGTTCCTTTGCCTCAGTGGACGTCCCCATTATAAGGCATTGCCATGGATGACAGCCTGCATCAGCTCAGCTCTTTGGGGTGGCTGGGAAGTGAAAAAGTTGAGTTCTTCTCTTCAAGTCTTGGGGAAAAAATAACCCATGATTTTTGTAATAATTATCACAGTGGGATCCAAACTATGTAAAACTTGTCCAAATACTCATGTTGGTCCTGACCACCAAACTGCTTTGTTAAGTTGCTCAGACATTTTTAGGCTAACCTGGAGTTTTCCTTTAGTGGTTGTGCAGGTAAACAATGCAAAAATTCAGCTTTACCAGTTTTAATTCTGTGTGATCAAGGGCTTGCTATTAGTTTCAGTTGGTTGAACCTGAAATGTGAAGAGAAATTGGGGATTCAAAAGCACAGAGGACTGAACCTGAAGGAAACATTTGTACAGTTTGCTGTGACCTGGAATCCCTAAGCATAGGACCATAATCCCTTTGCACAGCTGTAGAAAGAAATCCATTTTGGAGTCTGTTTTATTCAGACATGGCTATAAAACACAACCTCTCAAGTGCATGTCCCAGGAATAAAGAATTAGACATTTAGGGAATGTGTTCAAATATTATTTATATCTTAATTCATGAAGCAAAAGAACTAAACTAAAAGTCTGAGATTTTTTTTCAGTTTATTCTCGGGTAATAAGTTTATGATGTTTTATAAGTGGAGGGCACAGAGGCAATTTCTCTGCATGGTGCTGGAGGAAAGGGCTTTATCTTGCCCTGTGCTTGGTACCCTGGGTCTTTTGTTGCAGCTGGGGCCTCTGACTGAAACTTGTCCTCTTCCATACCCAGGACAAAGCTAAAAATAATTGTACTTGGATAATGGGTTATGAAATAATTATAAAACATTTTAAATTATAGCAAAATCAGCATGGGTCTAGAGATTAGCTGCAATGCCAAGACCTAAACCAGCTGGAATAATCTAGAACAAAGCCCTACTTTAACTTGTTATTTCCATGGTTTAAAAATACACCTTTTCACTGCTGAGCCTTTGGTGTTGGTGGTCGCGTTGCATCCTGTTGTTAGCACCTGGAGCCACGCTGGGAAAATCCAGTTCTTGGCTCATAGAAGCTAATGCTTCACATCGACCTGTCGTTGCCAAATTACATGGAAAGCATTCTCTTGCCAGGTCACTAGAAATTAGATTAATTGTAGCACAGAAACCACAGGGAGGGAGAAAAAAAGCAGTGTTGTGCCTCTGAATATCAGTGTACGCCTTGGTTGTACAACAGCAGGGTGAGGCAGAAGCAGACTCACCAGGCAAGCTGCACAGAAGCGTTTCCACTGCATCCACAGCTCCTTCGTGGTGGGATTCAGTATGGAAGTGATGGATGGGCTGGTTCCAGTAACCACAGGGACCATGGGGGCAGGACAGTGAAAAGGGGTAGGGCTGACATATGTAGATTTAATCAAGTGTCTGACAGCACCACTTTGAATTCTGTTTCCTTCTTCTGAAATAATCTTTATTTAGAGCAGAGGCCAGAAAGGCTTCAGCTTCTTAGAGGAGGTCAAAAACATGACCAGGCCAAGGTTTTTGTGGCAGTGCAAAGCTGTGTTGTGCCAGGCCCTTGCTGGGGGCACAGCTGTGGAAATATCCTTTGTTTTCTGTGGTGCCAAGTTGCCCGGCTCTGCTGGACACTGGCATTTTCCAGAAGATCTGACCTCCTCCATGGCCTTTCCAAAAACCCCGAGTCTCAGCTGACCTACAGAGCCAGGGCATTCAGCCTGGCTGCCTCAGCCAGCCTTCACCACTGGAGCACAGAAACAAGGGCATAGAACAATCAGCTTTTTTTCTCCTTTCTGCTTCATGGAAAATCTAAACTCTCCTTCTGGGCCACAGGCAGTTCTTCCAGGAAGCTCATGAGACTGACCAGAAGTTTCTCTGTTGTAGAATGCTTTCTCAAGGAGAGGAGATGCCACACTTATAAATTTCACCAGCATTGACCATTTCTTGTGTGTTGAATGGGAAGGTTTTCAGGTGTGCTCTCTTTCACTGCCCTGAGCTTTCCCATTGATTTCCCAGGAGTAAGTTCTGTCTGTGGGCTCTTCACCAAGACTGGCTGGAGAGGTGACAGGCATGTCTGAGTTTGCAGAGCTGTGAGGCAGAGGCTGTTCTCCACCCTGGCATTCACCTGCCTGGAGACATGGAAAAGTCTTGAAGATATAGGGAAGCTCCCATGGCTTGGTTTGCTGACTCTGGAATGTTGCAAAGCAGTTCTTTACTGCTGGATAGTGTTTTGGGATGGAAAATGCACATGGCATGTGTTCCCATTTTATGGTGTGATAAATAGGTATGATTCGTGCTGATAAAATTGAAAGAGAAATCAATATTGGTACCGTAATTAATATTTGGGAATAAATAAAATGGTTAAAAATTGTAATGTTAAAAGAAGAAAGGGAGAGGAGGGACTCCACCCCCCCTTTTTTTTTCTGGCATATATTCACAAGGACAGGGCCTACCATATAATAATTAATATTTGGGAAAAGTTGTAATGCCAAAAAAAGAGAGGGAGAGGAGGGGCTCTACCCCTCCAGCAGATGTTCTCAAGGACAGAACTTGGAGATATGTTGCTAAAAATGAACAAAAAGAAACCAGAGCCTAGTTGGGTCCCAGGAAAATGCCAATTGTAAGGGATTTATTGCTTTGATACGTAGATGCTGTGATATGTTATCCTTGGCTTGCATTGTACTGGCTTAGTGCGCATGTGTAACCCAAAGGTGAATTAAAGGACATCGAGGAAGAGGAGAGGCCTTCATCAGTGACGACCCCCAAAGACTTGTGCGACCACCAAAACCAGGGGTGGAGCATGCGCGGTAAAGGTGTTGATGAGGGCGGAGGAAGAAGTGTGATGAATCAAAAATGGGAGGAGATGGCATTGACACATGGCATACAAGGGGAGAATCTTCCTTGGCAAGGTTTGTACGTGAGGTGGCACGGGGCCAAGAGCCCTGCTCTCCATACCCCGCGGTTATCTCATGCTTATGCGCTATTGTTAGAACCAAATTATCCCTTATTTAGATATTTTCTAAATTATTCAATTAAAATTGCTGCTATCTCAAATATTGTTTGTTTTCTTTTTTTTATGAGGGGATAATTGGGCAAACATAACAATGGCATGCAGAAATTCCCAGCTATGCAAGGCCAAATTTAAGCATCTGACATAGAGGGAATAATGAGCAAGGAATGGCAAATAACCTGTAGCTTTTTCAGTCATACTGGACATGGAAACAGGTGTTTTGTGTGTATTCCCACAAATAAAACATCCCAAGGAGCAATGCCAGCTCACAGCAAACAAAACAAGGGGATTAAGACTATTGAGGGAAAGAAGTGCTTGGAACCTAAATGACTATTCATCAATACTTGCATCTCTCCTATATGATGTCCAGCCATGTTCCCATATATTGTCCTTCCCCTACATGAGGATGTTAGTTTGTGTAAGAACTTGAACATTTAACTAATCCAAGTTTTACCTCAAATAGGGAAAGAAACACTGTCTTTAGTCAAATTTAGCAAAGAACAATTTTGTAGTCTCCTGTTATTGCAGCTGATGAGTGGGACTGTTCTGAAGGCACAAAGGAGCAAAGCTTTGGATGGAAGCTCTGGTCCCAGGCCTGCAAGAGCAGGCCAGCCACTACCTGTGTTGTACAGGAGGAGGCTAATGAGACAGAGTAGTTCAAATAGGATTTATTGATTGATTTATTTATTTACTAGACATGCTCTTACAATGTGGACTGCTTGAGAACACAGGCTTTATTTTACCTGTGTGTGTCTTGTAAGAAATCAAACTCCTTTCTATTGACTTTGGCCACAAGCGGTGTCTGTGGAGCAATCCCTCCAAGGCATTCCTCATGCAGCTCTGGAATCTCCTTCAAGGTTAGCAATTTTCAGATGCAGAGTTACTCAGAATGGATACCTTTAATAGAATGAGTGGCTGTCCAAAAGCAGCCAGCATATGGCTATAGCTGAGATAGGAAGAGAGAAGGATCTTTCAAAAAGGACAATTATAGCCTTCCCTATTTTCTGAAGAAAATATTTCCTCTTCTGTAGAAAGACAGACTGACTATTGTGTAACATAAACCTATTACTGAAAAAATACCTCAACAACAGCTTGGGTCTGCTGGTAAACTCATGCTATCTCTGTCTGTGATGTAGTGGAGAATGTTGTTCAGCAGTTTGTATCAGCACATGCTTGTCCTTTTGTGCCATCAGCCTCTGCTTCAGGAAGCTATTGAAGCACATGCCTGATTTCCAGCACATGAAAACTCCCACTGATTTCAGCCTGCAGTGTAAAACCTGAACCTATCATAATTATTGGGATGCATTCCTGAGTCCTTGACATCCACTCATCCAGTGTGCCCAACTCTACTGTAGCACATCAGCAGCTTCCTTCTTGCAAAAGAGCACAAGAGCTGATTTTTTACCAATAATTATAACTCTAGTTTGTTATTCCTTTCCTTGGGTCCAAGCCTTTCCTTGGGTCCAGTCATTTAAAGGTCTACCTGCTCACTTCTTGCATCCTGTTAAACCAGTCTACAAAATGCCAGCTGTGTGGATAAAATCACAGGCCTTTTCCACTTCCTGTAGTTTTTCCTGTAAGTCTTCAGTCTGAGCAGGGCACTAAGGCTTAATTTGGTCTTTGGGTTTTTTTAGGGTTTTTTTATGAGGATAGAAGCTGAAGCCTCCTGCGTAACAGATGATGCTTCTGTGTAGCTGGGAGATGTGAGTAATTAAAGAATGCATCGTGCCAGAGCTGCTGCAGCTGGAGCAAAGGGGGGTGTTTGTGGCTGAGTCCTTTTAGCTGCGACGCAGCAAATGCGCCTGCGGTAGACTTTGGCAAATAAGTTGAAAACTTCATAATTAACTGGCTGTCAAAAATTTGGAAGCAAAACACAGGAGGTGGTTAGGAAATCAAAGTATGATGTGTTTTTAATCACAAAACACAAGGAAATTTTAAAAATTTATGAGTAATAAATCTATATTGTTGGTACCAAATGGCTCCCTTTGCAGTCCTTTAAAGTAACACCTGCACTTCCTCTCTGTGAGTAACGACCCATTTTTGGAGTGCCCTAGGAGCAGTGCAGGAGGAGGTTTGCAGGCTCAGGAGAACAAAGCCAGGTTCCCAGACTGAGCTCTGACTGCACTTTAGGATTCCATTTACAGTCTGTTTGGTTTGTAATTCTAATCGCTCCAGACCAGAGTTAATGTTTAGACCACAGCCACCTGAAATTTGCTTCAGGGCTGAAGCCCAGCCAGATTGCAAATGGAGGAAACACTTGAGGTTTGCTAAATACAGTTAATAGGGGATTAGAGGCTGTGTTTTTTATGGGAGCACAGGGAGGTCTGTAATAGGAAAAATATTAAAATGCAAATATACAACTTCAGCCACGCTGAACAGGATGCAGCTAATTGCTCTCCAGCCATCAAGTAGCTGTGCTTCCTTTCATTAAGCAAAGGGAAAATGAGAGGAAGAAGATATCAGGGCTAATGCAGGTTTTGATGTGGGATGGTCTTTTACGTCCAGCTGATGGAAATGACCCAGTGACTGGGTGACTGCACTGGGAGTTCTAAGATTCCTGAGATGCTACCTGTCTGTCTGCTGCTGATTTCTTACATGCACTGAGACTTGAATAAATTTGTTTTCCGTTTCCTTTTTTAGCATTTAGCTCCTTGGAGCTCCTCCACAAAGTGTGTGTGTGTTCAATGTCTCGTGCAGTTGAGGTGTGGGTGGACCCATCCTATGAGAATTTACCACTGCCCTGTAAATCATGGAGTGACTGGAAGGAACTTTAGAGGTTGTTGAGCTGGATGAAGCAGATCAAGTGTAGCTAAGCCATGCCTACCAGACATGTGTCTTAACGTTTTCTTTAAAACTCCAGCAAAGGAAATTCCACATTTCTGGGTTGCCTGTAAAGTGGTATTTATCTAAATTTTGTCTGCATAATTTCAGTGAAGGAGATTCCACACTCCTAAGTTGCTTGTTCCAGTATTTCACCACCATAGCTGAAATGTTTTTCTAATATCTGACCTAAGTTGTCTTTGCTAAAGCTTATGCTGATTCCTCCTCTTTCTGCTGGCTATGAAGAACAATTAATCATTCCTCTCTTCTTAGAAGTCCCTACACATTGGAAGACATTTTGTCACATGCATTCCTTAGTTTCCTCTCCTCCAGACTAAACAACACCCAAGTCTTTATCCTCCCCTCGGATGGCAGGTTCAGAACTGCAGCTGGCTATTAGAGCGACTTCTGTGTTGCCAAAAATGTGTGTAGCCCTGAGATGTTTTTCCAGAGCCAAGAGGATTTACCCTTGTGAAACTCTTAGTCCTGAGATTAAGAGGTTTAAAAGCTGTTGTGAACATAGGAGACACGTCTCAGTGTATTCAGTTAGAAAAGGAGTATCAGAGGACTCTGGGCAATTCCAAGGGTTTTAGGGCTTGTATGTGAAGGAGAAACCATTTGTGTACTTATGCAAACAGTTCTTAATGTGAAAAATTAGATTTTAAAGTATGAGGTTTTACTCAAGAAATAAATTAAAGTCCTTTCTTAAAAGGAGGAACATGGACAGGGAAGAACTGGCCAGCTGGGTTGGGGAGGGAAGCCAAGGGCTGGCAAGGGCTGGAGGAGACACAGTTGGGATGGAACTGTGGGATCCACCTTGGAAATGTGCACTTGCTCTGAAAAGCCCTCGTCTGTCACAATTCCCAGCAACCAGGACTGAGAAGTTTGAAAGGCTTTCTCAGCTGTTTTTACCTCTCTCCTCTCTCCTCTTTGCCTTGCCACTCAACTTATTATTTTCTGGTCCTGTGTACAGTTTGAGAAAAAAAGACATTCTGAAAAAAATCAAAACTTCGAAAATTCCAGACTCCACATTTTTGTTCTCAGGGTAAAGAAAGACTGTCAATCTTAGATATTCTCACGTCTGATGTTTATTAGAAGAAAGAAGGATTTTAATTGAAAAAAAAAAGTGCTGAACAAAAACTCATCAAATTTCAAAGGACTCCTGCAAAACCTGGAGCAGCCTGCCAGAGATGCAGAGCAGGTTGTCCTGCAGGGACAGACTGTCACCACGATGTGTCCATCCCTGTTTATGCAAAAGCTGGAAGCAGGGGAGGCTTTTCTGCACCCAGCATCTCCTGCTATGTACAGCAGCTCCTGTAGCCAACAAATTTTATGGGGCAATGGCTTGGCTGGGGGTTTATTCTTCCTGTAAACCCAAGACAGGAAACATGCCAAGCAAGATGCACATGTGCATCTTCTTTGATATCCACAGGGAGCACTCTTGCCTTCTGCCTGGTGCAAGAGGTGCTGGCATGAGAGAGATGATTATGCAAAGCCTCAACTGTCTCTTCAGTCAGCTCTTGAAGAAATCTGGATGATGGATATGGTTTTTTCTGCAATTTTAGCGTGATCCCAGTTATTTACACTGCCTTCCATGGCAGAGGTGGGCAGTGTGGTAACTCATTTTTAAACACTGGCTCTGAAGCATCTTTTGACTGGCCTGCCTTTTCCACGTGATAAAACCAAAATCAATCTCTGGAAAAAGAGAGGATTCAGCCCCTATCCACTACTTTATGCGCTATTTAAAAATCTTCATCCTCTCTAGAGGATAGCAATAAATCAGAGCCAAAGCCTTACTCATCTTGGTACGAAACAAGGAGCTCCTGCAGTGATTCAAGCCAACCTGTCAGTGCAGTTATTCCGAGCTAACGTCACTCGGGGTGATTCACCCACCTTGGGCAGCACTGGGAACTGCGTGTGTGCCGACTTTGGAGCTCTCTTCCAGCAAGGGTAACAAGCCAGCTTTCAGGAGTGTTGAATGATTAAATATCAGAGCTGATCACTGCTTGTACTCCTTGTGTCACAGACCTCTGTCCTCTGCTTTAGTTTGCAGTGGAGAATTGGCCAGAATTGGGCGTTGTTAGAAACCTGTGGAAGCATCAGCTTTGTCTCCAGTATCCCTGTCCATGTGACCTGTTACGATAATCTTTGTTCTGCTAAAGACTTCTGAATAGCTGAGCCTAGCCTGCTAGGTCTAGCTGAAAAAAGATGTCTTCCCTGCCGTGTGTAAAACAGATGGTAGATCCCTGATATCTGTGTAAGGAGAAACTCTTATCTGCAATACTAACACTGGAGTTGATTGCATTGCACCACAGTAAAGGATCAGAGCCAGGAGAATTCCTAAAATCTCACTTGTGAAGTGAGTTAGGATTCAAGCAGTTTGTGCTCTGATGATAATTCATGCCCTTCTCCACTGCTTCCCATCAGGATTTAAATCAAGCATTCCAGGCACACGGTAATTACTACTGTTGTTGATGATGGCAGTGAATTCAAAGTTCCTCTGGGAATCGCGGTTGTCCACTTTGACCTGTGGTGTAAAACAAGCCAAAGAATTTGACCTTGCTATTTTTATATAATTTCCTACCAAGCACAGGAACTATCAAAGACGTTAATCTGGGACTGAGCCACGAGCGCATCTCTTAGAAAGGCATCCAATCTTGATTTCAGATTCCAAGTGATGATAGAATTACAACACCCAGGAGAAGTTACTCTCATTTGTTAAAAAAAGCGTTTCCTACTTGAGCAAGATGAGCTTCAGCTTCCAGTCGGGAGTTCTGCATGTCCTGTGTGCTACACTGCACATCCCGCTAGGAGCATTAGGATCTCGCTCTGATCTGGATTTTATGGAATGTGAAAGAAAGTTATTGCATTTGTCTTAAGAAAACTCTAAGTGAACTCTAAATGTTTCAGAAAAAAATTACTGTTGATACTGGTTTGGTTTTTTTTTCAAATTGTCTTTCAAAAGACCATTTTTTTAAACCATATGATGAAAAACCGTTATGAAATATCAAAGAAAAGAAAAGATAGACTTTTATATGAAAAAACTGTACTGGAAATTGCAAAATCTGAAGCAAAAAGCATCCAATATTTTCAGCTGTGCTGAAATAATTCCAATATTAAGCACATTCAGACTGCCTGCTTATCTGTCACAACTTCAAAATTCCAAAGTCCTGGTACAAAAGGATTCCCTTATAAAACTAATGCTTATATAAGTACTTTGTATAAAAAGATATGAGAATTTTTTTGTGCACTGTGGACACTGGTGATTTGCACAGCTTTAAATGATGTAGAAAAAGCTCAAACATTTTAAAAACACGAGAACTGATGGGCAAGTTTCTGTTTCCCTCAGCAGTGATTTTATTTAGCATTTCTGTACTTAGAGCATCCTTGTCATACTTCTCTACCTATAAACAGCCTCCAGATATTTATTTCTAAAAGTACCCTCTAACACCTGAGCAATTTAATTAATGTGATGAAGTAAAGCCCAATATTCATATGGTAAGAAAACAGTGGACTACAAAGTGGGTGTTGGTAAAATACAGATGCAAAACCAGACGTTTTCCTGTTTTGTTCTGCTGCTGGATTTTCAGAAATTATTTTTCTTGCCATTTCCTTGCCCATTATTCTTAAAAAAGATTTTACTGGATTATGGACTATTTATTTTGGGCCACATAAAAGCTGCTAAGATGTTTCCTCTGGAATTTAAAGATTTTTTTTTTTCCTGAGGGGAGGTATGTTATTCTACACCAAGAGGGAAGTCTGATGGGGAAAAGCTTACAAATAATTAATTTGAGGAAAGCTGAAATATTGTGTACTCTTTGATTGTCTCCTGGGAGAGGGTAGGCAAAAACAAATCAAAACATTCCATTCTGTGGATTCCGGCTTTTATGGATTTCCCATTGGTAATGTTTCACTCACTATGGTTAAAGACTTTATGTAATGAGGTACATTAATATATATATAGGGAAGGCTTAGGCCAGCAGGGCTTGCTTGATCCTGGACCAGTAAACACAAGGGTTTCTGTGTAAGGCATTGGGGCCAGGCACCCCTTTTAGACTGTCTATGGAACTTCCACTGCAGCAGCCTCACTGAGGCTGTACCTGCCAGCTTGTGACAAACTAAAGAGAGCACGGATCACACACTGCAGCACTAAACCACAAAAAGGCAAAGCTTCATGGCTGCTCCTGCTGCTCTTTACTTCCCCCACCTTACCAGAAGGGGGGAAGTGGAAGGGAGCAGAGGAAAGAAGCCCCGTGGAGCATGCACCACCTTATGTGATGGGCTGCTTTTCTTTTATTGGTGAGGGAATGAAAGGAAAAACCCCAGAGACAGCCTTCTAAATAGCTGCTTCTTCCTGGCAGGTGTATAACCCACCGTCCAGAATCCCTCCAGTGTCAGCTGAATTCCTCGTGTTCATATTCCAAAGAAAACTACTGCAGTTGTCTTCAGCTGTTGCCTCTGTTGGTGGTCCTTGTAGAGAAGCCAAAGGCTGGGGTGAGTAAAGTCTTGTAGTTGAGAAATAGGTTGGAATTTTTGGACTCTTGTCCTGTCTGTGCCATTAAATCCTGATGTGCATTGTACACATCAAATAGAAATGTAAATACAGTTGTGTCAATAAAAGCACATGGAAATAGTGTATGTGTGCCATGGAAAAGAAGAGAGCAAAGAGCTCAGAGCATCTTCCTCCTGAGCTAACACTGAGGTGCACACGTTTCATTTGGGGTTCATCAGGGGAAATGGAGGAAGGCACAAATCAGTCCCTGTTATGAAACCTTGAGGATGTCATGGCCACACTTTCTGGAGGGGGAAGGTGATGAATAAGGAGTAAGTGCTGAGGATCCAAATCAAGCACGCTTCCTTACAGGGTTGTTAATGGCTTTGCCAGCTGCTAGGGCTGGTGTTGCCAGTGTGCTAACTCAGCACAGTTCTGTATAGAGGGATTTCTTACCCTGTCAGGTCAAGGTTCCTTGAGTCTTTCCTTTTCCTTTATCTCTCCCTCAATGTATTTGTGCGATGAAAGCATTTTTCTGGGAATCATCAGCACCCACACTTCCTTGTAATCTTCCAAGGCTTGCTCATCTGTATTGTTTTGTAAGCATTATGCAAAGTTTCAAATATTTTGAGGTGTCCCTGTGTTGTCGATGTAAATCCTTTTGAAAAAGGATTTCACAACAAACGGGGAAGTGTTTCCCCTTCACCTCTTTCTGATGGGTCCCTTAAGGCAAAATTCCTTATGGGAAAATAGCCCTAGGTATTTCCTTCTAAGTTTGTTCATTTTGCCAGTTGTTGATATTTGAGGAGTGTTGGTCCCTAGTGAAATGTGGGGAAGATCCCCAAGGAGGGCACTGCAATTCCATTTAGGATTTATCTGGTGGCAAACACAGTGAGTATCTGCTCTGTGGAAAGGGCTCCAGGGCATTACTGAAGCTTACAATATTAGAACCTTTACTTAACATGAAGATTTTCAAAACCAGTGCTTTTTCCCAAAACAAAAATACTCAGAATTTTCCCAGAATAGTTTACAGATTTTTTTCCTTGCTCTAGTGTAAATTCTACACCGTGGTGATGTTAGATCACTTTGTGTTTATTTTAGGAGACTCTTAATCTTCTCCCAGTTCCTAGAGCCATATATTACTATTTCACACGCTCCTCTTTGAACCTACAGCACAGAAAATTAAAGTGTAAATATGCATGCGAACCACCCAAAAGTCATAATAAGATTATGTGAATGCCTGCAACCACACAGCAGGAACAATGGGGTTGCACAATTCATTTGCTCCAGCGCTGCTGAATTTTAATGAGGGACAGTCAGTACATGCTGATACTCCTAGAGCTACCCTGGAGCCAGAATGGTGATTTAAGATGCCAGTGACACAGTGTGTAGGTGAGCCTTAGGTGTAGCGTGCCTCGGAGAGTAAAGCATGATGTACCAGGCTAAAACCACCTGATTAAATTAGAGTGAGGAATGGGACTGTGAGGGGAGAGGATCCTGGAAAATTGCCAGTCACCTGTGCTGCTTTCATCAGCTCTTGAGCTCCTGTTGCAGAAAAGACAATAGCAAACACCGAGAGGAATAATAGGAATAACCTAAATAAAGAACATATGCTGTCACTAATCACAAATCTCGTGCTGCAGGGTTTAAAGAGATCCCCTAAATATCAGGGATTAAGAGGAGAATTTAGCATGTTCCCTCTCTCCCATGCCAGAGTTTGTTTTCACCTTCTCTCTAATACCCCTGCTAGCCTCGGTGCACCTGGGAGCCACTTGGGAAAGCCTTGGCAGGAGGTGTAGCTCTCCAAATATGCACTTTTCAGATAGGAAGATCTCCCTGTTGTGTGCAGCTAATCTAAGAATAAGCATTGCTCAGGGCGATTCTCTTTTCAGGCGGGCTGGCTGCGTTCCTGCTGCACGCCGGGGGCTGCGGCTCCCCCGGGCCCCTGCAGCTCTTACACATGTTTGGAAGAATGCACATGTGCTCCGCAGTGAAAAACATTTCAATTAATGGGAAAGGTGTGCTGGGGCCTGGGAGGGTGTGTTTGTGTGCTGTGGTGTCAAGGAGAAGTAGGATACAACCTGGGGGATGGTGTCCTGGGATGTGGGGGACAGCCGGGTCAAACCTGCCCTGCTTGTGCTTGGGGAGAGATCCTGAACTGGTGCAGGAGTCACGGCAGAGATTCACCTCCCGGGGAACCTGAGCGTTCATCACAAAGGAGATTTGCAGCTGTTGTGTAACACTGATAATTGTGTGCTGTACTTTTGCCTATTATTGGAAACTCTTACTGTGAGTTTATGTTTGGGCTTACAGACTGTTTCATAGTGCACGGGAGAAATTCTTTTTGCCAGCAGCCAAATCTTTCCTTCTTCCATCTCACCAAGCTCCCTGTTAGCAGATCCAATGCAGAGATATGGCCACAGTACATGTTCCCCTAATTTTGTCAATTACAGTTTCAGTTTAGTTTCTCACTAAATTATAATTACTGTACAATATTTCCCTTGTAATAATACCTCAGGTTTATTTGGGAATTTTATTTTGCTGATACCAGGTTATGACATCTCACTAAAGCTGTTGGTCCTTTCTCAACTGCATTTTTCCTAGAAGACAAAAATTTATTTTTTTGAGGCAAGCTGATTTTTTTTTTAATATCAGGTCCTGTGTACTACAGCTTGTTGGAGCTCATCACATTGTTCTTGTAATATCAGGCCAGGGTATATTTTTTACCCACTTAGATGTGTGTGGCCATACCTACCTGTCCTTTCCCAATTGTTTTAGCTGAAACATCAAGAGTGTGTAGGAATTGCTCCTCTCGGTTGTTCCAAGCCAAGTAAAGTGCAGAAAATTGGAGTTAAAAGCTCCTGCCCTAAAGCTCTACCCAGGAGTTAGAGAAGATCGAATATCCCTGCTCTGCCTTGTCCTGTTGTGTTTTGCAGTCCTGACCAGGGCTTGCTTTGCTCTGTTAACCAAAAACAGCTCAAAAAGGCTGTTTCTCATCCCCGTGGTGCTGCCCACTGGGTGATTTATAGAATGTGTTACGTTTTGATGAGATGTCCTCTTCAATGATGCCAGCTCGGTCTGTACACTGTGTGAACATTTTTGAGATGTGAAGCACTTGAGTAAATGTCTCTTGGGTTTTTGGTGAATTAGACAGGACAAACAATTCCTTAGTTCATCTAGCCCAAGTTTGCCGTTCTTTTTTTCCTCTGGTAAGAAAATGTCAGCCCTTTTCTAAATAGTAAAGATAGATCTAAATCTAAAGCACGGCTGACTTAAAGTTTTAAAACTACTTGACTCCTTCATGAAGACTGTTTGGTTATTTTATGAGGTTGTATGAAGAAGATTTATTTTAATTGATCCTGAAAGGGAAAACTGTTGAGTTGGTATTTTGTGCATAAACCCAACCAAAGGAAAGCTCTGCTAATCACGTTCAGTGTGTGCGTCCAGCTTTCTTGGGGTTAGAAGCTGCATTTCTGAAACAGATCTTACAGTTGGGAAAGGAAGGAAGGAAAAATCCTGGTCTGAGTACAGCCACGCCCCTGAATTGATTATCCTTGTAGGATTTGCTCATCCTATTTTGGCTGTGTTATAAAACTCAGTGGGAGCCATTCCAGCTCGAGCACATCACTCCCGTGTCAAGCAGCCCATGATGTCACGAGGAATTCCTTGTCGTAAGAGACGTCCCCCGAGGAGAGTGTTTGCTCTGCTGGAGAAGGGCCATCCTCCCACACACTCCATCTCCACCCAGCTACTCCATCCAAACAACCAAACCGAGGGAGTGCTTTGACTAATGGAGTGAGTAGGAGTGATGCCATGACAGTACAATGGTGTGTCTGCTCTAGACTGTTCTTGATTTGCATTTGATTGTTTGCAGTCCTACCCATCTGTAGCCAAAGGCAAGAAGTGATAACCTGTCATGTTATATAAAAACACATTTGGAAAAAAGTGGAGTAATGCAAGATAAATAACGTGTGCTCCCTGGGTCTCTTCTTCCCAAGCAGTCCCGAACTCATCCCACAGGTTGCTGGTTTCTCTATTACTGAAGAGTTTCTTTCCAGATAGTTTCCATCTGGAAAAAAAGAGGAAAAAGAAAAGAAAATCAAGGAAATTGGTGTGAATAAAAGCACAGCCTATTACAATTTGAAAAGTTAGTAAATAAGTGGAGTTTGAACACATTTCAGTCCCTCAGGAAAGTAAAAGGAGCAGTGGCATCAGTCACTCAGCAGCTGGACACAAAGACAACTCAGCTGAGACAGTTATGGACCACCTCTGTCCTCTCCCATGTTTCTGTGGTGCTCTGACACTGAAAATATGAGCTGGAAACAGTAAATAATAGTGTCGTGTGACTTAAGAAGATCCCCTCTCTTGTTCAACCCATCTTTTGTTCTTCTATGGCTGATTGTCAATCGTTTAAGTTATGCAATAGAATTAACCTACAGAAATAGCTTATAGTGAAATCTTGCTGGCTCTGTTCAAGCATGTTTTGTTA
Source organism: Emberiza elegans (assembly GCA_024865655.1). Lineage (NCBI taxonomy): Eukaryota > Metazoa > Chordata > Aves > Passeriformes > Fringillidae > Emberiza > Emberiza elegans. Next base: position 8,189,104 of record JALJVW010000184.1, on the reverse strand, counting down.
GGATGTTATAGGAGGTTTTCTCATCGTGTGTACAACATGGCCTCAGAGGGAGAGCACTTTCCATTCTGTAAATGCAGAGATGCAGAAATACAGGGCTGGAGAAGGCCTTGACAAATGCAGGATGAAATACTCCCACACCTTAAAACAACCTGTAAGAGTAATGTGTTTTTAGGTGAGGTAAGTAGTAAGAGGGTCAGTCAACATGGAAAGGGTAGAAAGTCTTGACTTCAGTCTGGGAACTGGGAGCCAAACTTCACTTAAAAGTAAATAATTGCAGATCCAACTTACTGCTGAGCCATCCCTCTGTTTTGGACTGAGCACACTTTACTGACAAGCCTAAAAGCAGGAGTTCTTCTTCCCTCTGAATAGAGATCATGGTTTATTGTGCCAGCCAGAGGACCTCATTCTCCTCAGGGGTACCCTGAGTGGGCCCTTTGGGTTGAGACATTTTCTCTAGTGATTCTCTTCCAGCCTGGTTTCCTTTACTCATCCTTCCCACTCTGCAGGAGCTGCCTCCCTGCCGCCCCAGCAGAGCCCTGATGGAGGTGGAGACGCACAAAGCTGCACTGCTCAAAGTCCCATTTCTTCAGATGCGCTCGTGTCCTCCCCAGGCTACTCCATGGCAGCTGGCTGCACTGTAAAACTGCCTTTGGTGTCTGACCTGCAAAATACTGATTAATACGAGGGCATGGCTACATGAATTGATGCTGGCAGAGCTGAATGAGCTCAGCCCATCATTTGAACATATTCCAGTCTTATTGGTACGTGGCATCACCGTGTTAATCCTGCCTGCAATCCAAGCAGATCCATGTGCTTGTGTCCATGTTCATAACACAGAATCATAGAAAGGCTTGGGTTAGAAGGGGCCTTAAAGATCATCTTGTTCCAACCCTCTGCTGTGGACAAGGACACCTTCCTCTAGGTGTCCCAGCCCCATCCAGGCTGGCCTTAAACACTCCAGGGATGGGGCATCCACAGCTTCTCTGGGCAACCTGTGACAGGGTCTCACCATCCTTGGAGTAAAGAATTTTTTCCATGTTAAAGTTTAGGATGCCTTGAACTGCAGCTCTGGTGCCAGCTCATGGAAGCCTGTGAGGCATCAGCTCCTTCGCCTTTGTTTTGAACTATCAGGTTTCTAATCCTTAAATCTGAGAAGAAGAGTGTGAAAATGCAATTTACCAGGAACTGCTACAGAGATTCTCACCTGACTTGGTAAAGTGTGCAGCCTGATGGCAGAACTCCCTGCATGGCCATTCTGGCTCTGAAATCCTCACAGGGAGCTCTGCCTTTAGCTTGACCTCCTCCAAACAGACTGAGCTAAATCAAACCCTGCTCCTGACTCAGTAAGAATTTAATCAGATTTCCATCAAGATTGCTGTAACAGCCTAAATTTACACCTCTGCAACTGAGTTCTGCAGATGCCCTGTGTGCATTTAGATAGTTTGAAAGCATAGCCATAGGTGTGGGATTGTCCTCTGCATGAGAATTGGGTGTTGGCTTCAAGATCCACTGCTCTTGGGGCCACGCCAAGGCAGCCCTAACGGAGAACCAGGTGTGCGGGCGGGGATGAGCAAACCTGGGTGCGTGTGGAGAGACTTAAAGCTGAAAGCAGGGATGGGCAAAGAATGCAAATAACCGTGGAAAAAGAATTTTGCTTCTGCTTTGTTCAGAGTGAGACTTCACAAATTGGAGAATTTCCACCAAATAATTCCTTGAGAATAAAAACATGACTGATCGGGAGGTGCTTTGATTTTTCCTGTTGAGAATTGTGGCAGTTTTTATGTTGTAACATGGAATACAAAACTATTTCCAAATTCTTAGGTATCCCCACCAGCCATCCTTTCTTACACACCTCGATGACAGGTATGTGACGCCAAACCTGAATTTTCTGGTAAGCCTCCTCCTCTTTGATTGCAACTCCTCTCTAGGGGGAGAAGAGGCTCCCTGGCTCTTCTGCCTTGAAGGGGAAAAGGGAACAAGGGATCAGCTTCAGCCCTGGGGAGGGGGCTGCACGTGTCCTTTGTGCCCCAGCTGAGGCAGAACAGGGAATAACCCACCAGAGCTGGCACTTGGCCTTTCCTACCTGTGGAGGAGGCCTCTTCCCAATAGAGGGAGGCAGAAGATAGACAGCAGGAGATATTGCTTCAGTGGGAAAGAAGATGTGTGTGGGTGTATAATGAGGGGACTTTACAAATAATTCCTTGGTGATTATTCATTTCACAAAGGGACGATCAGTTGCCCTAGAGATATCCCATGGAGTGCTTAATTTCTAGAGAAGTTTGGAGAATACAGGATTTTGATTCCAGTGTTTTTTTGTTTCCTGCCCAATGGCAAAAATAATTTTTATAATCTGTCCTGAGGATTGTGCTGTGTCCAATTGCTGGTTGTGTGCACAGCCCATTTTGAAATACAATTTTTTGTTTGGAAACTGAAATTGTTCCACTAATAATACCTTCCTTTCAGATTTTCATTTTTCAGAAGTGACCCATCCTCTATTGAATAATAAAGCTTGATAACCATAGTTTCTCAGATAACATGCAATGAGCTGCCAGTGTTGCTTTGGGACTAAATCAGGAAACCACTGGCTGGTGTTTTGAAGGAGTCAGTATCCAAAGGGGATCATCCATGCTTGGAATCTTTTAAAATAAGAATGTGTATTAGAAACAACCTTTTTTGAAGATGTCCCATGTTAATACTGAAATGAGCATACAGATTTAAAGAACAGATCAAAACACCTCCATTTCCAGGTCAAGAAGAACTGTGATTCAGTCCAGAGTAAATTAAACTCACACACTTGTGTGAAATCCGCAGTAAAGGAGGTTGATAGTGGAAACGTTGACTGACCTTTTAATGGGAGCAGTGAGACCAGCGCTGCTGTAACACCAATTGGAAATAAGAGGCTATAGAGGCGAGGGCAAGGCCTTTTCCTTAATCTAGCCTGAACATTCAGAGAGAAAATCCCAGAGCAATTAACTGACTCTCATCTTTTTTTCCATTAATTGGCCACAGCACAGTACTCTGAAGCTGACAGAAATAACTGCTGTGATATTAGCACAAGTCTAAGCATTGCCAAAAGCCATTTTATTTTGATGCTCTCTGAATTACAGTATAATTTCCTCTATTGCTTACCTAAGAGCAGGAAGCTGGCCATCCATCTGCTGAGCAAAAGGCTCCAAGCTTTATGTGACATAAACCTTTATTTCTCCTATCTGTGGGAAAATGAAGTCAGGGCACTTCCAACTGGGATGAGGAGATGGGATGCTCAAATAATCTTAGAAATATTACACGTATCCGGTTTTTACAGTCAGGGCCTGGCTGCTACTGCAAGCTTCTCCTGGAGACTGAGTAGCTGCATCATAAGTATCCAGCTCCTGGACTTTCTGCTCTACCCCACCTCTCCCCTTCCAGGCAGGCACTTTCTCTCCTTCCCCTCCAGTGTGTGGACAATGTCAGGAGGCAGTGATGAGCTCTGGGGGATGCAGTGTGATGCCATGTAGGTCTCACGTGGCAGGACAATTTGAACCTTGTCCAGGAACCCACAGCTCAGATCTTTGTTGTATTCCTGGCTCTGGAGTCTGCGATGCTGCAGGAAATAAATCAACAGTCCCACTCCTGGACAAGCCCAAGCTCCTGAAGACTCTTGTCTTCTGCTTGGTGGCTGCTGCTCCCTTTCAAATAACATCCCTGTTCCCTGGTGATGGGGAGCTTCAGCTCTTTGGGATTGGTGTTCCTTGTGACAATTGAAAGGCAATGCATGTTTCCACAGTTTTCTCCTTTTTCTGTTAGGCTGTTCCACTCAGCCACGTGTTTAATATTGCTAGTGACCTGCACCTAAGACTCTCAGGTGATTCTAATACCACTCGTTCATTTTGTTTTCCCAAGAAAATAAATCACTATGAAGCAGGTCCCATTCCCAGGATCAAACCCAGAAGCGAATATAAGGGAATTTAAGCAAGTTGAGATTCAGAGGCTGTTTGGATTAGTGCAGTCCTCTGCTTTACTTGAAGACTTTGCAATTATTTATCCAACATGCGTGCTCCCTGAACTCCTAAACCTTTTAAGTTACACCCCTTTGGATTCACTGGGACAAATTAAAAGGCATTGTGTACATTACATTCATCTGTTGCATTCATTTCCACTTCCTGTGGCTATTTCTGTACCAAAAGCTTCAAAGATATGGGATGGACTGTCCTCTCCTCCAAAATGATTTATCCTTCTTTTTGGTTTTGTGCAACTATTTAAATTCCCAAAGATGTCAGTCTATTGCTTGGCTAGAAAGAATTTTGAGTCTACCATTGTCTAAAAGTCATAATTCTGGTGCAAGGGAAGCTTAATGTTGTGTCCATGGAGTTAATTTGATTCATTGTTATTTTAGCAAAGAATCCTTGATGTAAGAGAGATGTTTTTTTCAAATAGATTAAGCACTGCATCTCAGCCATTTGTCCTCCCACATCATCTCTTTCCATCAAGAAAATTTAAGCCCTTGACAGGAGTAAAATATTACGGGTGCTTTGTAAAAGGCAAAAATTAGAGAAGTCTGGACTGCTTGTGTTGCAAAATACTTGAATGTTACATCAAATATTTGGATCTCAATTGTTCTCTTGATAGAAAATGAATTGAGAATCCAATGGCATGAAATTTATGCCTAACAAGAAAAACAGCTGCTTACATTTTCAAACTTGCTTCCTGATTTTGCATGTTTCCATTGTTGCTTGGCCATTCTGCTGGATGATGGGATGTGACGCTCAGTAGCAGCTGCTCCCTGAGACTCAGAACCTTTCACTTTGGATAGACAGGGTGCCACAACAAGATATTCCATCTTCAGTATTCTTTGCAATATAGTTCAGGTATTTTCTCTCATAATTTAGACCTGGTATCAACTTTGCCTTTGCCTTTGCCTTTGCCTTTGCCCTTTGCCTTGCCTTGCCTTGCCTTGCCTTGCCTTCCCTTCCCTTCCCTTCCCTTCCCTTCCCTTCCCTTCCCTTCCCTTCCCTTCCCTTCCCTTCCCTTCCCTTCCCTTCCCTTCCCTTCCCTTCCCTTCCCTTTTCAAGATAAGACTCCCATTCTAAAGTACCAATTAATTATATAAGTGGGATATATCACCATGAAACACATAGTAATTAGAGGTAGGTGTATGGAAGAGAAAAATAGTCTTGGTTTCTTACTGGGTTTTTATATATACACATAAACATCTCTCTAAAAAAAATTAAAATCTCTGATTTTCGTTTTCCAAAGTCATAAAATACATTTATATTTTTCAGATCAACACCTGCTGCAAGAGCATAAACAATATCTGTAACTCATGTAAGCTTTGTCTAGTAAGATATAGGGGTAGATAGAAATTATTTTGATTCCAATCTTTCCAGCTACCTTGCTTGAAGACAATCCAGGGATATTGAGAAAAGAGAATTATTCTGGGCATTTCAACTTCCTGCCAGAATCAAGATACAGGAGTTTAAAATGAAAAGCAGGACAAATGTAATTCTTCTGGCCGTGCAGTTCTGTTCCACATTCAGAGCACAGATTTAAAATATTCTGTTGCCTGAACTCTTACTCTCTGCATTGCAGTTAAAATAAAGAAATAGTAAAAATAATTGCATGGCCAGTAGTTTTCTCATTCAGATCCTTTGCTGCGCCAGTCCCTGTGGCAGCAGAGCTGTCATTCAGGTGCTCTCTTCGTGCTGAGTCTCTACACATCCAAGAAAAGTCATATCTGGAAGGAATTCACACAGCTCCAAACTGATTTGATGTTTGAAATCTCTCAGCTGTGTCCAAGCAGCCAAAATGCAGAAGAGAAATCTGAAATAGGATCCAGCATTCACCCTTAAAAGGTACAAAACAAAACTTCTGGTTCAAGAAAACACATACAAATGTAATAATAATAATATTTTTGTGCTTTTCTACGCCTCTAATCCTAGCTTGTGCATGAAAGTCATTGGTAGCCCAGGTCTCTGTATCTGCCTATGCAGCTGGAAAAGTAGATGAATTATCTTGAATAAAATCAGGGATAATCCAAACTGAGTTCAAAACTGATCTGAGATTAAAGGAGAGTGGGCAATTCATTGTTAGCATTTTTGAGCACCTCTTAACTTTTTGACCTGGACATGATTGCACTGTTTCTTCAAAAAGCAGGAAGTACAATATAAACCTCACATGAAAACCTCTTCCTTTGCGATTTCTAACCTAATTTTGTTGACAAACCACATGTATACATTCTGACTTGGAAATGTCAAAATGTTTATTTTCAGTCAAAATGTTTCAACAGTTCAAACTAAAAAAGAAAAAAATATTAAGCTCTGAACTTTTGATTCTATGGGGAAAAATGCTGAATGTTTGATCTCAATCTGAAATGAAAAATCATCATCTCCTGGGGTGGACATCTTGATTTTTAATTTTGCCTTTTTAATGGCTCTGTTTGATACTTTATATTTTTGAGGGACAGTACTGTGCCCCAGTTGTGCACACTCAAATTTCTGCCAGCCTTTCAGTTTACACATCTGCTAAGTGTCGTGCAAATGGAGGTTAAACATGTCCTGTGGGGTGACCACTCAGCTTTGTGAACAGTCCCATAAATAACAGGCAGCTGAAAGGCTGGACTCAGCCTGACTGAGCATCTAACCAGAATCTGAGGTTTAAAAGATGCCAAAGAGTCTTAAAACTTGCATGTGTTTAAGCTGATCTGATTTATACCTGTTTATAAAAGCTGTAACTTTGGTTATATTTATCCGGTTATTCTAAATTTACATTACCATAAATGAGACAAGGATTTGGCTGCTTTTTTCTCCCCCCTTGTTTAAACAAAAACTATTCTATCTCCCTTCTGCTTGGGACAGGTCACAGTCTGACTTGATTAAACTGGTTTGGACTGAGGGGAAGTCTGTGTTTCCATGCCTGGGTACGTGGGGTACTTTGAGCAGCCTATCCACAGAAGCAACCCTCTTGAGCAACAGGCTGAAGTTTGGGATCATTAGGTGGTGCTGAGGATCCTTCCTTTGGGATAACTCTGGCAAGCTGAATGTCAGTGTGGTTGATGAGGGTGTTAATGATGGCCTTGGGCTCTAATCTCTCTGGAAGGACATCTTGGTTGTGTAAGAGCCCTTTCTGCAAATGCCCAGGCTTTTACATCTCAAACTCATCTCTTGTGGCCAACTTCAGAGTGAGGAGGTGGCACCGGGATTTGGCACCGGGCTGGATGGGGACACAGGGATGGCAGGAGAGGAGAGGCGCTTGATGTGGGGGAATGCTGCTCCGAACATTTAGGAAGGAATGGGCAGAGTTCCAGCAGGGTTTGTGAGGGACAGACAAGGTGCACACTCAGCTTTGGGCTCTGATTGATGCCTTCAAGAGGTAGAGGCCATTGATTGCTGTCACATTTATCTTAATTAATGAGCAGCAATGCCTTGCTCAGTGTCTGCTCATGGGGACCTGTTAATTCACTCACTCCCAGGGTTTGCTTTAGCAGATGGAAAAGGATTGTTTTACCATATTTTCAATGGCAATTCAAGTCTATTTTTATCTGTTTTTTGGCTTGCATGAAAGGAGGCTCCCACCTGTTTTTTGCAGGTTGTTTTCAGGACTGCAAGCCAGATTAAAAGTTGGCCTATTTAGTGCTATATGGAAAATGAATTTGTTCTCTAGCAGAGGATAAGGAAGGTATCCAGGCACAGTGGTGGCATTTGGCCCTCTGTCACTGCATGAACTCTGTCTCCAGAGAGCTGTTCTGGGGTCAGCAGGATCCCCACTGCTGGCAGTGCCATGGGCTCCATGGGCTGCTCCTGTCTCCTGGGTTTGCCAGAGAAGGGGTGGGTTGGATTCTTTTTGCATGGCTCCGTTCAGTACTGGCTGAAATGTCTGGGAGAGGAAGAAGATTTAGCAAAAGACTGGAGAGCTGTAATAACTTTTGGGAACATTAAACTTTTTAGGAGGACAACCTTTAACAGGGAGTTATTTTTGATCTCACTGGAGTTTAGCAGTGTCTAGTTTGAGAGTTTGCCATTCTGCACTCCTTATGTTAGATTGGAAACATCAGCAGTGAGGCAGTCCAGTGGAAAGCTGTGTTTTGCCTCAGTTTGTTAAAGTCGGCCAGGCTCGAGTTCATATGTCCTCCCACAGCCTCAGGTAGGTGCCCACCTTCTCCAGCTGCTCCTCAGTATGCCACTAGAGAAATTTAAGAGCAAATAACCTTCAAAGACACTTGTGATGCTCTTGCCTGAATCGGGAGCTCTTATAATCAATCAGCTAGAGGTTCACAAACTCTCTGGGATGTTTTTAGACCCTTTTTCCTCTTCCAACTCTTTCTCATTGATTTGGTGTTACATATGACTGTATTTACAAGCACCTGACTCAGAGCTCCTTTTATTCATCACCAGGAACTCCACCAGAAGAGCTACATCAGACCTCGGCAGTGGTGTTATTTATTCTGGCTTCTCTCAGGGTGACTTTCTGGGTGGGTTTTTTTGGTTTTGATTTTCTGCTATTCAATTGTTGGACTCTTTTCTCAATTTGTTCTTCTGGATCTACTGAAGAAATATGAGTGCTGTATATCATGGGGCTTAGGCCCTCTTGCACTAATTAACTTGTAACTTCATCTTCAGTTTTGCTAAATTTGGTGCTTATTTTACTGTAAACACCCATTTGTTCCACTGGGTAGCAGAGCTCTCTGAACATCTGGGAATCATCATGTGTCATGAATGACATGATGTATCCTCACTGTTAGAGCAGTACAATGCTAGATCTGATGGATGGAAGAAATGTGTCAGGGGGAAGATTAATACACACTTGGTTTGTGACTCACTGGGTAAACTTTGTTCTCTCTTTGATGGTACAGATCCAAGATCTGAGTTTTCCTCTCCCATTTTGGTCCTGGTTTATAACATAGGAGCTTGCACAAATGAGACTGGAGCTTTTGCCTTCACATCTGCCTGGACCAACAGGTCTAAATAAATCCTCTATTTGTATGGCACAGCTGGCTCTCTCCTGGAGGTGGTTTGCTACCCTTAGGCTGGACAGCCAGTGAGAATTTGGTATTACTCTGTCCTTGCTGTGCCTTTGGAAGTGCATGTGGTACAATATCCTCTCTGAATGTCTTCTGGATTAAACATAAACCTGTCTTGGCAAAACAAAACTCTCACTATTTGATTTCTCCATTAAAATTTTGTGCTGGAATCTCTTTAAAATACCTTTTTGTCAACCCTGTGAAAAGGTCCCTTGGGAAGCCAGCAGGATGGTGTCTGAAAGGTTGGAACTTTACATCCTGACATATGTATGGATACAGGAAATATTGTAAGAAGTTTATTTTTACAAGCATAACTGATACTATAGGAAACAAAATGTTGAATTTCTGTGTGAAGAAGCACTTCAGGCTCACCAGGTCTAGGCAGGGTGGCTTTTGCTGTGGTCACTGGTTGCTTGTCACCTGTACCATAAAACTATAAAGATTTATGACACCTCCTACAAGAGCCATTCCCATGTATTGCCTTGGCAGTAGAACAGCCTGGAAGAGTTGTCCTTGCATGGGCTGTCCTCGGCCCAGGACACCATAGGTCCAAGGAGAACAGGGATTTTACTCTTTTTCCTGTTAGCAAAACAGTCAAGCTCCAAGTACATCTTGTGGGGAAATAGATAAGGCAGTCAGGGAGAACCTACAAGGAGGGCTGGAAAAAAAGAGGTTCAAAGAAAAGCCTGGAGTTCCAGGAGTTTGTTCCCAGACTGGCTTGAGCAAGGGCTCCAGTCTGGCCAGTGGCAGCACCAGCAGCAATGAGATGAGTCAGTGCTGGGTCCCTCTACCTTTTATACAGAACAGAAATGAGGGACTGAGACACAATACAAGGGGCTGTGCAGGCCCTCCAGGTGCAGAATTCCTAAATTTCTAGATAGAAGCTCTGAGAACCCAAAAAGGTCACTCACTGTCTTCAATTACACCCTTGGTTTTTTTTCTTTTTTTTTTCTCCTTTTGTATCATTTACCTGCTTTGATTTAATTTTTTTTAAAGCAGATTTCCATTTGTAGAAATTGCATTCACTCTACTTTCAGCATGCTGTATGACTGTTTATTATTACATATTCAGTGAGCAGGAAAAAAATTGAGAAATTATTAGAGGCTGCTCAGAGCTGGGGCTGTTGTGATGGTCATTGGAGGGGAAATGTGGCATTTTGTCTGTGTCAGAATGAGGCCAGAGACAAGTGAGCAATAATGAGGCTCTTGAAACCAGTCTGCAGGTGCAGAGCGGTAAAGTAAATAGGCAGGTGCAGAGAGTGAGTTTTTAATCAGAGTCTTGGCAGGGATCTGGCTCAGGGGCTGCCCTGTTTGGCTTCTGTGCAAAGGAGGAAATTCAGTGGCAGAGGACTCGCATGCAAAGTGCAGCTCACACTTGTGCTCCACAGAAGTTTCAGAGGGGTTCCTATTTTCTTTTCAAAGCACTGTCACACTCTTGGAAAACTGAAGGCTTGTTCCTTGTAGCACAGTAAATGAGCATGACTCCATGTCCTTCTGAGGATAGCTGGCTCTGATCTAGAGATGAATGTTCATGTCAGCATTCTCTGTAAATACTGCAACTTGAAAAAACACATTTTCAGAGAAATTTGTTTTAGCATGACTTGTGATTTATTTTGGGCTCCTTACCAGGAAGTATTTGAGCAGGTGAATCATAGAATCACAGAATGGTTTGAATTGGAAGGAATCTTAAAGAACATCCAGTTCCAATCCCCTTGCCATGGACAGGGACACCTTCCACTATCCCAGCTTGCTCCAAGCCCAGTCCAACTTGGCCTTGAACACTTCCTGGGTTTTACGGGAATGGGGCAGCCACAGCTTCTCTGGGCAAGCTGTGCCAGGGCCTCACCACGCTCACAGGAAAGAATTTCATCATAATATCCTATGTAAACCTGCTCTCTCTCAGTGCGAAGCCCTTCCTCCTTGTCCTGTCACTCCAAGTTGTAAAAAGTTTCTCTATCTTTCTTGTAAACTCCCTTCAGGTACTAGAAGGCTGCAGTTAGGTCAGTAACCTTTATGTTTCATTCAAGGGTTATGCAAAGTCCTAGTCAGCCTTGGAAATAATTGGGAAAAAATGCAATTTCAACATCACCAAATTCAGTGTTTTGTGTAACAAGTGTATACCAAGTGAGGACAAATAGTAGAAATACTGGTATCTTCTGTGCTCTGGGAAAAGGGAAGGCGAAACAAGTAGATAGCAGGAAAAGATTGTGTCATGTCATGGGAGATGCAGGGGAAAAGCACACAGCTAATCCAGAACTGCATTTTCTTCAAGGCATCTTTGTGTCTGAGGGTGCTCCTCTGATTCCTGAAGTGAAACAACCAGAACTTCTTCCTGACCTCCCCAGCAGAGCTGTCCCACCACATCCAGTCTTTCTTCTCAGGAATGTTAACCCTCTCTCTGCCCTCCCACCTTCCACCTTTCACTCTGGGTAAAATTCCAGTGTCAAACAAAGAAAGTTTTTCTTTGAACCCAGGACAATGAGGAAATGAAGATTAGCTCAAACCATCAGCTTCCTTTTCAGACCATACTGGGAAAAGCTGTGCCTATAGCTTGTGTGATGGGCCAAAACTCACCATCCCAGCTCCTGGCTGAATTTCACTGACCACAGTCCAGACATGGTGGCTGTGGTGAACTTTCAGAAAATAACTTTAGCTATTACCAGCACAGAAATTTAATTAGCAACTGCTCATTTTACGAGAACTGCAAGTCCCCCCCAAGGTGGCAGTTTACAAAGAGAAACACGGTGAATTGCCCTACTCCTTTATTCAGCCCAATCTCCTCAGCACTTCTCAGTCTGCTGCCTTCAGGCACCGAGCCTGAGCCTCTGCTGCCACAGCACGTTGTGTTTGTTGACCTGAAGGCCCAGAGGCAGGACCTGCCAAGGACAGTGTGCAGAAAGTTGGCATCCATGTATCACTGTCACAAGGCCCCTGTCTGGATCCTCTCCCTTCCCTTCAGTTCTTTCCATGATTCCACAAATCCTTGCTAAGGAAGCTTCATATCTCAGCTCTTCACAACTCCCTAAATATTGAGTCACTACACTGCTCTGTGACCTGACAGCATAGGGCTTTTAAAGCAGGCACTTTCCCTCCATCTCTCACCTGTGGGCGTCTTCACCATCTTCCAAAGATGGATGCTGTGATGGTTTGTGTGTCCTGTAATTTTCACTCATCCAAGGGGTGATGTTCTCTTGCCATGGGGATTGTCTAGGGCAGAATCCCCCCAGGTTGCTGTGAAGCAGCCCCTGGTCCCAAAGCTTCCCCAGTGGCTACAAGACTGCCGCAGCTGGCAACCTGTCAGGGGCTGGGGTGTGAACTCTCTCTGGGCTCCGTTTAGCTTTGAGGAGGGCATGCTGCAAGCTGGGGCAGAGCCAGCAGAGGTATCTGATCGACAGAGCTCATCTGGAGCTCTCCACCCTTCCATGTGGGCACGGAGCTCACCGCATGCCGCGCACGGGGGATTCTGGAGCTGCCGCGGGTCGGCCTCGGCGGCGGGGAGTTCAGACCCCCTACATCTTTAAGCCCAAAGGGCACTGCAGGAATCTTCTGTGTGGTCTCGCTCTACGACATCATTGGTAGGGGTTGTTCTTGTCCTGCTGGCTTGTTTGCAGGAAGAGCTGTGTGGTCTTCGAAGTGCTCTTTGAAGTTCATGCAGAGTCACGAGGACGCAGTTTAGCTGAGCTCAGAAAGGCTGATTTGAGGTCAAACCAGAACTTCAGGGGTATAGCTGGTCTTGGTGCTTGCTGCACATATTGTGCACAAAATAGGTGATAAATTACAGCCATGCTGGAGAAGTGATGGGTGAAAACATTTAAGGTGAGGTTAAATTTCTGTTAGGAAGCACCTCTTAGAGGCAGAGTAGTAAAAGCTTGGAGTAGCTATACCTGAACTGGTGTACCAGGTTTGTATGTGCTTTTTGTGCTTTTGGGTAAAGCAGAGGAGTGTGAATATTCAGCAAAGCTGGAATTCACAGACTTTGATTCATTTCCATTTCTCCACATTCAGCAAGTAGAGCTGTAATATACATTTTAAAATCCCTGTACTGCTCTGGAATTTATGGCATCTCTTGGGAAAGTCACTCACCTTCTTCAAGTCTCAGTATTTTACATTAAATGAGGATGTCTGCACCACACTAGACCAAAAATACAAAGGTGCTTATACTAAGGTTATGGGAGCTATAGAAATGCTTTTTGTTGCCTTATTTTTCTGTTGCTGTGAATGTAATGATCAGTTATACCAGTACCCAATTTATGTAGCTAGTAAATGATAATCACTCTTCAAAATAAAACTTCCAGTAGGACCAACTAGTGGTGGGTTCTCAACTGGGCTTCCAAGGGCAGGCTGGACAGGGCTTGGAACAACCTGGTTTAGTGGAAGGTGTCCCTGACCATGGCAGGGGGGTTGGAACTGAGTGTTCTTTAAGGTCCTCTCCAAACTGTTATGTGATTCTTGTGAATGATCCCTATTGCTCTATCCTGGTCCTGTATCATTCCTTATAACCCAATTACATTAAAGCAGTTCTTTGGAAAACTTAGGGGAAGTGAAATTGGGATGTCTGAAAAAAAAAGGGAAAATTATTTGATAGCAGGGTTTGATGATAGCAGCAGAAAGAAAGACATTGTATTCCAAGAATAATGTTTAAGGATGCTGGTCCTACAGGCTGAGCAGAGAAACACTTGAAGGGATGACAATAAATTGGGACTTGGAAACTTTCTGCAGACAAGCAAAAGGAAAGAGAAAAGTTAACAATGGCTCCTGAACTTTGCTGTTGTGCAACTTGGTTACAAACAAGAGGAAAATCCCTCCTATAGCTATTCCATGAAGGTTTGGGAGGGCTGGTTGAAAATACACAACTGAAATTTCTGATCAGTGTTTTTGAGTATAATAAGGAGAGTCTATGGAACGTGGCCCTTCCTGTGAGTGTGGCTGTGCAACATTTCCCCATTGCTGCTCCTGACTAGTTTGCCTGCTTACCCTCTCTCTGAAGGCTGCCTCTTCTGCCACACCATTCAGAGCATGAGTGGAAAGTCTTTGATTTTCTTCGTAAGTGCAAAGTGAAAGCTTCTAATATAGATTGCTTTGTAAGGCAGCTCCAAGAAATGACAGCAAGTATTAATAAAGCTTGCTTAATTGGTATTTGCATAAATGTAAAGCCAAGTAATATTATCAGTATCAGTTCTGGAACAGTTCCATTGCATGCTCTTCACATCTCTGTTTATCTGTTTCAGGTGATCTCAGGAGACTGCTCAGGGGGAATTCAGGGACGAGAAGCTTAATGGTTGCAGTTTTATAGTCTTTATCAGACCATCAAGGCTGTAATCAAAAGATAAGAGTTATCATCTGTCATCTCAATCAAGTTTCAAGAGAAAATCATTGCAATAGAGCCTCTGGTGAGTCTATGAGTTAATTCAGATTTGGGGAATTTTATGTAATTTGTGTTAACACCCGCAAGCTCTAGTCACAGATCAGGAATTTTCTGTGGTAAATACCCTAAGAAAATGAAAATAAAATTGGGAGTTTTTTCCGAAAAACAAACTAACCAACCAGTCCAAAAAGGTGGAGTGTTACCTAGGCTATTTCTCATGGAGTTGTGATTACTGTAAGCTCATATGATGTGCAGAGTCAATCTCATCTTTACAGGGCTCTGAAAATTGGGATAGGTTTTCCTAGGTTTTCCCTGTGGAACAGAAGTCCACAGGATAGGATATCCCAATTGGGATAGATTTTCCCAGGTTTTCCTGTGGAACAGAAGTCTTGAAGAATGTACTTGTCAGCATGTATCTGATTAAGAGGGGAATGGTCATGGGGAATGACATGGTTGTTAGGAATGTTGGTGAGAGCACCTCAGAGATGCTGCAAACCCCTCTCTCCTGACAGCCAGTGCTGTAGCAGGACAAATATTCATTGTGCAATGATAATCTCTAGATTTAATTCCTTCTCACCCATGTGTCTAATTTAGTTGGAAGAGGTTGGAAAGATATTAGGAAGAGGAGTGCTGTTGGGTTTCCATGGGCTTCCCAAGCTATTAATGTTTTACTGGAACACTTCTGGAAATCCAGCCCCTCCTCAGCTGTGGGGTTCAGAGCTGAGCTGCCGTGCTCTGTCCCTGGCAGCTGATTCAGGTTGTGGCCAGCAACAGCACAGGGGAAAGGCTGTTTGAGGGATCAGTCCTGCTCCAGGGGTCCCTCCATCCCTGTGTGAGCCACCCGAGGTGGATGGCTCCAGTCAGAACTGGCCACGTGGACAGCGAGGTTGCTGTGGGAGTGTCCCTGTGCGCTCAGCTGGGTATCCCACATCTGCTCCAGGTCCTCAGCTTTCCTCCTCTTTCACCCCATTTGGGACTTCAGAAGCGCAGAGCAGAATGGAGCCGAGGGCTGCCTTTGTTCCGTGAGGCTGCCCCAGCTGGAACCTGTTGCTGGCTGACACAGGCAGCTCTTATATTGACACTGTTATATCCTCTGGCATATTACACTGCATTTACATCTTTTAATTCAGCCCAGCAGACACATGGCTTACTTTAAGCACCATGTGTAAGAGCTTTCATTAAAACCATTACAGGACACCAGATGGGGATGCAGAATTGACAGCAACAGGGCTGCTTGCTACCATATTGGATTTAGGAAATATTCCAGAGTGCTTAGCCCTTCTCACCACTCTGCTTTCCTGCTTTGTGGTGTCACAAACACTTCTAGGTTGGAGTTACATCTCTATGAACCAGTCATCTTTTTTGGTTTTTTTGCCAAGCAGAGTGAAATGTGTCACATTTTGCTCATCTGAGTTTTCCAGGTTACATAATTTCTGAATTACACATTATGGCAAATAGGATTTCAGTGGGAGTGCTTGATGATAAAGAAATGCCAAATGAAATGGAACAGAAAGGTTGATTTTTAAGTTTTGCCTTTAAGTAAAAAAAAAAGGAATTGATGAGAATTTTCAGTAAATTAAGAGACAAGACTCATCAAAGAAACAGCATCTCTGAGGTGCTCTCAGGAATACCAACATCGAGAGTACAATGGAGTCTAGAGAAAGTGCCAGCAATCTTAAATAGATAAACTATAAAGGGATGTGTTTTAAGAGGGAGTAGATTATTTGATCTGGTAAATCTTGGCCTATTTGATTTAGATGGATTAAAAAGTATCTGATCAGTAGCGCTTGAACTGGAAGTCTTGTGAACTAGATTCTTGTGTTAGCTGTTCCTCCTGCCACAGCAGTTACCGAAAGAGTGCCAAAATATTTGTGACAGATGTTGTGGGTTTTTTTTAATTTATAAGTCTGATAAAGTGAATTTTTTTCAGATGTCAGCCTTTCCTGCAGGTAAAAAACACAATGCTTTGCTTCAATCTAATCAAAAGATGATATGTAATGTGATGTTTTGAAATTACTTTTATATGAAAAATGACTTCAAGAGGTTTTTAGAGGAGTTAAGTAATCGCAAAGAAAACTAAGGAACATTTGAGACTGTGAATATTAATTTATTTTAACATTTTCTCTAACTGAAAAAAATACTGTGTTTTGGTTCAACAGCCAAAGTCCCCAAATCTGTTCTAGCCCAAAGGTGGCATAGCTATAGATTCTTATAGCTATTAATATTTTCTTCTGATTTTCTTATGTCATTATAAAATGTTTCATTGCATCTTATTTTATCTGTCTAATTGTTGGATAATACAACCACTTGCTTATGTTGAATTTTGAAAATTCTATTTGAGAAGATAAAAATTAAGTCTTTCTATTTAATATCCCTGTCACAGACAGAATTTGAGTGGAACTGGAATTCTGTGACATTTTTTTAGCTGAAATTCTTGGAGCAGGGATGAAATATTGACATTCCTAAAATGAAAATATGTTTTGTTGTTGGTGTGACTGAAAAACAATGAACTTTTAATCCTGTGAACATTAAACTGTATTTAGCAATAGATGTTTAGGGACGTGCTGTGTCTTAAGGCAGCTTGAAAGTGTGATCAACTTATTCTTTCCTGTTTGTGTGGTTCACTGGCTCCTTTGAGCCCAGCTGATTCATGTGATACCTACCACAGGAGACAAAGCGCTCTGGAGTCCAGACAGGTAGGAAGAGGAATATTTCAATTTAATAAATCAATGAACTTTTAGATTTCAGCTTAAAAAGAAAATCTGTAGCACATTTCCGAACAATGCGACTTTGGCTAAAGACAAATCTTCAGCTCCTGTGCTCACCAGTTTTGCTCAGCAGACTGTTTTGGGTGTTTTTATAGCTCTGGATGCTGTGTCCTTGCTACATTATCAGGAATTCCTGTCTTCAGCCTGCTGCTGGCAGTGTGAGCGGGGAGTCCCAGCTGCTCTCTCGGCAGGAGCACATCACTGGGGCTGTGCATGCACCGGAGCGAGCGCTGTAAACACACAGCCTAGCACGCAAGCCTTCCCTCCCGGTGAACTTTGCCATTTGCTAATTTATCCCTGCTCTAGGTTTTCTCTGGTGTTTGCCTTCTTCTATAATTTCTTCCTGTGAAGCCTGTGTGGGCTGGCTTCTAGTTCCTGTGCAGTGCGATTTTCTAATCCAGCAGTTTCACCTCCGGCTTTGGACATCAATCAGCAGGGAGCTCTCACAGGTTCCTTGTGCCCTGTTCGGGGAAGGAAGGAGGAATACTGCAGATATTGAGCTAATGCTATCAAGCTGCCCAAAGCAGGAGGAGAGATTGATAAGAGAAAGCATTGTATTTATAGTTCCTGGCATATAGCATAGCACAAGTCCTATTTAAATTCTTTAGAAATTAGGATCAGATGACTTAGGAACTTCTGGCGTATTTGAATCTTAAGTGGTTACAGACAGTTTTGCTCAGACTTTCCTTCAGTTGCTATATGTGCTACTTCTTCTTCATTTAGAACTGGCTGGGAAAGTTTACAAATTCTTGGGAGAATGGAAAAAATCCTGCTCACACAGAGGCTGAATGGCAGCAGGGACACAGATCTTCCCTGAGGCGCTGCTTTCTTGTGTGTGCGTCTGTGTAAAGGTGTGCAGAGGGATTTAATTTGCTGGTGTTCAGTGTGATGTTGCTTTTATTTTCCAAATACTAATTCTGACCTTGCTGCCACCATGTAAAACACGGGCATGGTAGAGATCTGCTCAGGTAAAGGGTCAATTTCAAATTACCATATTTTTTGTCTTCAGCAATGTGTTATAGTATGAAGCACTTGAATGGATACTTTATGAAGAGCAGAGAAAATGTAAAACAGCCTTTACTTGTAGAAAAAGTAATGCATTGTTGTCATCAGAGCACCATGGTACAGAAACATGGTACAGAAGTGCCCTGGGATGGCTGTCAGGGGGTAAACCACTGCCTGGGCACAGAGCAGAGGACAGCAGGTGCCAGTTCTGAGGATGGGAATGGTGTTTTTCTGCCCAGACCCTTTTTTCTGCACTGCCGTGAATGTGACACAGTGGTTGGGCTCCCTTGCTCTCACACAATGAGAACAGGTTTCCAGAGTCCAGCTCAGATGGGTGTTCTGGGCATGAAACTGGTTCCACTTCTGTTCTGTGCCTATGCAGCAGCGGCTGAGGTCCAGTCTGCTTCCTCAGGGGCTCCCAGCAATTCCATGTGCTCTGCCAGCCCCCTGTGCTACCAGAGCAGCTCCTGAGGAACACAGGATGCACAAAGCCCTGGTCAGCTGGACCAGAGTCTGTGGAGTCCAGCCCAGCCCCTGCCCTGCCTGCAGTGTGGGACAGCCCGAGCCGCTCTCCAAGCAGCCACACGTGTGTGCAGGAGCAGCCTGGCTCAGAGCAGCCTTCTGCCAGGGCTCCCTGGCACACCATGCAGGGATGTGCTCAGCTCACTCAGCATCGCGGTGTCCAATGTGGGAGCGCCCCCGGAGCCTCGGCAGCCGGGGAGGAGCAGCTGGGGGTCGCGCAGGGCTCTGCCAGCGCTGGGCAGGGAGCACCCGGCTCCAGGGAGGGCAGGGAGCCTCCTGAGCCACCCACCCCGTGGCCTCACCGGTCCCCCACAGTTTCCGAGCTTTGGCCAAGGCTGCTCCCTCTGCCTGTGCCTTGCGGTTATGGGCTGGGTCATCTGCAGAAGGAGCAGAGCTTTGCAGTCTCCCTGAGGTCTCCTGAGTCCTAAGGGACTAATAACTCATTGGGATGGCTGGAGCTTGACAGGGACCTGGAGGTTAATTCCCTGGCACTAATCTTTCACCCCTGGCGGGACAAGGAGTTTCTCCCACAGCAGGAGTCAGAATTGTTCTACAGGAAACACCCAGGCCAAGAGGACTCTCTCCAAGTTAGTTCTTTTACAGTTTACAATTTTAGTGTTTTTTTAAAGGAAATCTCTAACCTCAGTAAGAAAGAGGTCTGGTAAATGGATCTCTCACTTGCAGGCTCTCACAGTTGTATCATTAGCATTGCCACTGATCAAAAGATCAGATGCAAATGCAAATAAACAAGTGAATTGATCGTTACATTTAGAAATAACCAAGTTGGGGAAATCCCCCTCTTTCCTTAATCACCAACCCTAAAAGATTTTGAGTCTGATTGTCCTTGACAGTCAGTCAGTGTGATCTTGACACAAAGACAGGGAGAATGGAAAGTTGTTTTGTGAAAGTGTTTTATATCCATTTTGAGCTGTTATGACCAAAGATGAACCAGGGTGTCTTATTCTATCTTATAGGAATACTGATCTTCTTTTCTTTGAAATCAATTATTAGCATAAAAAATGTTACTCTATTACTCAATTCCTTTTATTAAAAACACAGTCTTTATGTTATGGCAAAAATAGTTATAAATACATTGCATTATATCTAAATATTGTATCTTAGATGGTTTCTAAGCTCTTAATGTCCTGATACAAACCAACTCTGTACTCAGCAAGGCTTCAGTGAGATCCAAAGTGTCTTTTCCATGATTTTGTCACCAAAGGGTGCTTTCTCATGTGACTAAGAAAATGTTCTGTGTGAAATAGTCTGTAGGGAGAGGAAGCCTTTTCTCGGGCTTTAACGTGCTGGCAGATCCAAGTGCCCTAAAGACTGTCAGAACTGGGGGTGAAGTTCTTTGTATCCATAATAAATACTATTGTACAGATTGCCAGTTCAGGCTTACACTGGGAATAGTCTGATTTTTGGTTGCTCACTTTTGTCCATTCAGGTCTTCTTTTAATATTGTCTTTTTAATGTTGTTAATTCAATAAATCCTACAGGTAACACTGTCGAGGGACCTAAGCCATGTAAGAGTGAAGGCATGTAGGGACCTTCAGACCCTAAGCTGCTTTAGGACTAAATCCTATTCTTCTTCTTGGTGATTTATACTGTGACAGTCCATATCCTTCCTGACCTGGGGCATAATCCTTGTTGGAAGTCGTGGGGCACAGTGCCCACATCGTACTCAGTTAATACATTCGGTTCCTGAGCACCATGTGGACATCTGAAGAAATCATCTGTGTTCAACACATTCCTTCAGTTTCCTCTAACAAGAATATCAATCTAATTGATGTCAGAGTACAGTGAAAGTTACTTGGCTTTCTCATCAGCATGTGTGCATAAATACATATATAATGTGCAGCAGAAATACAGCTCATTTACAATATACATTAAAATACATATAGCTAGTATCTTTTTTGCATTTTTAAACTGTCCTGCAAAAAATATCAATTTTGATATACCTGTAGAGTGTGTGTGTGTGTGTGTGTGCATTTCTGCTAGGAAGTTATCCTTCCATGTTTATGGTGTTCAGTGGGATGGATGAAGCACCCATGGAATTTTGCCAGCTGTGCTGACGCAAGCTCCCAGTTCATCCTATAAACATTTACGCTTGTGAGTAACTTCAGTCACGTACAAACCCTGGGCCCAAAGAGTCCTCGTGGGTCACTGATTCCAGCCCCGTGCTGGGACAGGCAAGGCTCAAAACTCCTCTCGTGAAATGGCCAAGCATTCATGTAAAGCTTCCTGACTTTTCACCTGCCGTCCCTCCTGCTGGAAAGTTACTCCATTACCTTCTTCAGCTGATAGTAAAATAGTCTTCCCTCATTTTCATCCTCGGGTTAGTCATGGACAATTTCATTCTTATGTCAATATTGTAAGTACCTCTTCTTCCTCCCTGCTGTTTGCCCAAGGAGAGCAGTCCTGCAGCTGAAGTTATTTATGTGCATTTGCAGCTTTAGGTCCTTGGGGGTGGATGTCCGCATGGATTTTACTTCTGTACAGATAAACAAGCAGAATGATTTTACAAGCCAAAGCTGTCAGAGTGATTAAAACAAAGCAGGATCCCAAAGTAAATGTGTCTGGGGTTGATAAGGACTGTCTTTGAAGCAGTTGTCCTTCAGCGTGCAGCTATTTCTGGGCAGTTGCAGCTGGCTGACTTTGGTGCCCCGTGATTTATATCAGGACAAGTCTCCTGCTCACATAAAACATAGGATGCCACAATCCAGTACAGATCTGTTCATCATGAAAGGAGATATCTGTGTCTATCCCTTATTTTCCTAGCAATAAATTACATGTCAGCTGGCAGAGCTGTTCATTTCCACTTTGGGCCTGAACTGGAGGGGTGGTTTGTACTTTGGTATTCTTCATTCCAGTGCTGCTCCAGGTGTGCCGTGTTGGTATTCCTCCTCAGCTAAGTAACTTTGCAAATATCATTCTTCTTTCCTTCATGACACTGCAATTTCTGTATCTTCTAGAACTGAGACAGGTAGCATTTGGAAAGTTAATTTAAGTTCAAACAAGTTCACTGTGAGTGAGGTAGAATGGGCCACAGAAGAGCCCTCACCAGACCCTCTTCCCCTGTCCAGTCACTCACAGACCCCTGAACAAGGAGGGGAGGAAGGCAGACACTGTATTTTACACTAATTGGCCACCTGACCTCTCTGCCCCTTCTCTGAGGGTTACAGAGACGTGAGAACACGTGGGATGAGAGCTGCTCAAGCCAGGAATGACATGGGAGGGAGAAAGAGCTCCCAGGTGTTACAGGCAGGGGAGTAAATTCTGCCACAGAAGATCATGTACAAATTGAAATCACATCAGCTAACAGATTTAGCAAGGAAACCAACAACTGAATGGAACATATCTTTTTGGGGTGTTCTTCATAAAACTGGCTTGATTTGCCATCTTCCAGCACTGCAGTACACTTGACATAACCCCATCATAAACAAAATAAGATTTTCATAAGAATGCTGGCATGGCAGACCTGCTCCCTGTAGCTCTAGTAGAAAGTTGTTGGCAGCCTCATGCTGCAATGCCAGGTGATTTGTGCAGCAACTTGTTAACAGCAGTTAAGCAATGAAATCAGGTGCCCTTCCCCAGGGCTACAGATGAATCACCGAATTGCAGGGAGGGAAAGGAGATTGGGAGTAGAGTGGGTACGCACCAGTGAAGAAAGGAGATGGGAGAAGCTGGGATGGACAGTCATGGAGCCCAGGGGATGTGTCTCGATGTTTTTGTTTAGGCAAAACGTAACTAGTGGTAACTGGAGGATAAAGGGTCAGAATCCCCTGTCAGAAGCTGTCTGGGCAGGTATCACTTGGGAGTAGCTGAGTGGATGGGTGTCTGTGGAGCTGCACTGACACCATGCAGCTGCAGGGAGGCCCCAGGTCTGTTCCCCCTGGTTACCTGCTCTCTAAATGGAGCCTCCTCTGCCAGTCACCTGTAGCTTCCCAATATTCATAGATTAGGTCACCCAAATAACATTCAGTTAGGTCACCACGAGTGGTGGTGGTACTCACAAGGGTTTATTGTAACCTGCTCTGAAACACAGATAGATAACACAGACATCTTCCACCATATTTTTATCCACATGCTGGGCTATGGTCCAGATTTTCCTGGTGGATTATGCAGAGGTTTTCAAGTGCAAAGTGACCTCTTTTGTGGCTTCACAGCATAAGGTTCACATGATGAGACGCTTCAAATCTCTTTTGAGTCATGCTGCATTGACTGGTTGTGACACAGTGCATAAATCCAGCCCCAGTGACACTCTGACAACAATCCTTGATGTGATAAACCAACCAGTACAGCCCCAGGCACTGAAGTAGGAGGCTGGAGACTGGAGCTGAACGTTGGCCTCATTTTTCAGGATGCCTCAAGTTACTCCTCCAAGCACATCTTTGCACTCCTTCCTTCAGTAAAGGCTTCAGAGTGTGAAGTCTGTGTTCCCTCTTTGGTAAGTGCGGGAGAACTGTTTCACTTTCAATTAAATTGCAGCCACCAGTGGCAATAGAAGCACTGAACAAAAGAATAAAACATGAAGTGATTCCCTAGACTTGGGTTTTCTCTGAAAAATAGCCATCAACTTTATTTTTTCCAGCATGGCACCAATGTGCCTTCCCACCAGAAGCAGAGGATTTGATCTGTTTTTATGGCTAGAGCACAAACCCAGGGCATGGAGCTGTAACGTTTTACCCAGGCATTTGGGCAGGTTTGATGTGCCAGGGTGGCCAGTGTCTGCTGGACTCTGTGTCCTCCCCACCGCATGCCAAGCATTTCTGGGGCTGTTTCTCTAACCCTCCTGTCCTTGCTTGGTTGGTAAGGTCTGGTTACAGCAAACCTCGAGATCTTCTGCCCATCCATATTTTAATGTATGGAGGTACAATCTTTGGAGTGTAAATCACTGCAGAAACATACTGCTGTGCTTTTTTATGCCTACTGTGCTTCTTATCTAGGGGAACTGCATCCTTAATTCCTACAAGTTTCCAGTAGGAAAAATTAGGATTCCTTCTTGTTTCAGTAGCACTTGCATATTTATCCATCATGAATTAAACTTTTCCTTAGAGTACTTTCAATTTCTACATGCTGAAATGAGAAATCCCTATAAGGCAAGAATGGTGAATATTTTAAGTAGTAAAATATCTGACATTTATACTCGTGAGCCCATGTTCAGCACTGCATTTAGATTCAAATTCTGAATCAGCTTACCATTGATTTGAATGTTGAATTAGGTACCAAAATATGCACCAAGAACCTTCATGTGAAATATTCAACATTTCTTGAAAGCTGAATAAAAATCACAGGCTTTCAATAAAAATAAATTCCCTTCTGTTAGGGAGAGAAGTGTTTGAAATAAAATGATGAAGTAATCTTAATATCCTTGCACTAGACCTGTAAAGTAGAGTGACATTTATTTAAAACATTTCAAACAGATCATCATTACCAAGGCTTTGCTCTTTGCAATGAGTTACTGCTTTGTACAATGGTCTCAGCTTTGTGTTCTGTGAATCCGGTTTACACCCCAGCCCTATGTTCTCCTTCAGACATCATCAGCCCCAATTCAGCAGACAGTAACTGAAGTTAAGCACAAAGAGGCAAGAGCTAGAATCCAAACTCATCCGATGGGCAGATGTATGGAAAATTATTAATGGGTGGGGCATCTTTAGAAATAATGGGGACAGTATTCATCTTCATTAAAAAGTACAGAATAGATCCTTGGGCTAAAACTCTAAAGTCTGTTGCCTACAGGTACTGGCAACATATATGTCTCTGCAAATTATATTTTTATTGTAAATAAACAATCTGCTTTGCAATACTGTGACTTCATTCAGATCTTATTCTTTAACATAATTGAAGATCAAATACCTCATGCAGGACTTAACAGAGTTGCCTCTTTTTTTTTTTACTTAACTCTGTTTTGATCTGTAGGTATTATATTATGAGCTGAAGTGTTCATAAAGCCTCCAGGCTCTCATTCAGAGCCACTGATAGCAGCTCAGAACTCTCCTTGGAGTAGAGGAGCTCTTGCTTTTGTAAGTCTCCCCTCTACAGATTTCCTATCCCAAAGAAGATCCTATACTTCCTTTTTTCATTGATAAGATACTTTTGAGAAAGGTTTCACATCCAGTGTCTTTGCAAACCATTCTTGAAAGCTCTAAAATAAATATATTTCTTTATACCTGTAGCTCTAAATTAAACCAGATTTGTATTTTTTCTAATTACTCACCATGATCTAATATTGCAGCAACTGAGCCACTGACAAGTGATCCAAATCTTCCCTTCAGTGTCAATTCTGTATGGGATCTGTGTTATTCATGCAATAATTAAAGGAATAAGAAAAGTCTCTGCTGAGAGTGTCCCTCACTGAGAACAGAGATTTCATAACTGGGCACTTGGTGGGTTTAAGGCAGGTCAAAGTAATTTGTGATGGACAAAACTACGAATCATCATAAGAAGAGTTATTAGTGCCAAGGCTTGTTCATTTATCAACTCCAGTTCACCAAACCCCATCATAAGAAAATCTGCATCTAGTTTCCTTTGGTAAAATACAGCAGGAAGTAATTTTTGAATATTTTCTAAAATATGTCTACAAGTTAGGGTGTGATGTTATGTGGATAATGCTAAGCAAAAGGATACAGCTGGCTCTCTGTACCTCGCCGTGGAATAAAACTGAGTCACTGCCATGGAGAGGTCACTCCAGGGCTCTGAAAGCAGATTAGGGCTTAACATCAGTTATCCAGATGTGTCTATAATATTCAATTTATCATTCATAACTTTTTGCAACAAAATGAGCATATTGAAGTAGACACGATGTGAAATTGAGCTATTGGGAGACTCTTCCAAAGAACAATAGGAGTTTTGCTTTTGTTTCAACAGGGCTGAAATATATCCCATTTCTTATAAGAAAGAGCAGCAAATAATATTTATTATCCTTTTGATATGGAGCCATTACTGGAAGCCATTATCATCATATTTCAGGTTACTTAATCAGCTCTGTGAACTGATAACCCACATAAATAATTGCCTCACTGTTGCCAACAGTGCTTTTGGCACACTATGAAAATAACATTATTCCTTACGAATTAAACCACAATAAGATTTTAAATGACAGATTAAAGGCTTTCTTTAGGTACCTCGAATCCTTCCAAACTTAGCAAACAAAAAGAGACCTACCATTTTTCAGGTATGTGATAGAGGTGAACTAGCTGAGCTCCCTGATGGCACAGAAACCAGGTGCATGTGTCCAAACA
Organism: Emberiza elegans; assembly: GCA_024865655.1. Taxonomy (NCBI): domain Eukaryota; kingdom Metazoa; phylum Chordata; class Aves; order Passeriformes; family Fringillidae; genus Emberiza; species Emberiza elegans. The sequence goes on along the minus strand of JALJVW010000184.1, from coordinate 8,163,206 downwards.
TGCCAGGCGAATGCAGATGATGAAAAAGCAAGATTAACTGCTGAAGAGCTACCTGCTCTTCAGAGCATTCCAGCTATCAGGCACACCCCGGTGGATTCTGCAATGCTCAGAGTGTATGCACAGGTCTGGAGGCAGGGACTCCATTATCTGTTTGGCTCTTTGCTGTTCCTGCGTGGAGCAGCTCATGTCTGCAGCATTGTGCAAGATGTTCAGTAGTGTTTCATTAGTATCCCTCACTTTGTAGTAGCTTCTTGCAGTTTGAACCCTGCCCCTTATCTCCTTCTAGTTAGAGATGTCCCAAATGGCCACAGCTCGAGCAGAGTGACCAATCCCATTTTTTGTATTGCATTGTCTAGGTATCCTTGGCTGGATGTGTGCTCATGGCCTGCCTTTTGCTGCAGGAGGGGAGACAAAACTTCTGAATGAAGTTCTGCTACATATCTATTTCTTCTCATCCTAAATATGAGAAGAAATCAGGGTATGTCAGCCTTCCTGATATTACCAAAACCTGTGCCTGGACAAAAGCTGTAAGACAATGACTATATATACATAGGGCAGCCAAGGGAATGGTTTGTGCTGGAAGGGACCTTAAGGACCATCCAGTTCCACCCCTGCCATGGGCAGGGGCAGCTTCCATAGACCAGGTTGCTCCCAGCCCCATCCAACCTGGCCTTGAACACTGCCAGGAATGGGACAGCCACAGCTTCTCTGGGCAACCTGTGCCAGGGCCTTACCATGCTCACAGTAAAGAATTTCTTCTTGGTATCTGATCTAAAGCTACCTCTCTCAGTTTAAAGCCATTCCCTCTTGTCCAGTGATTGCAGGTCATTGTAAAATGTCCCTCTCCAGCTCTCTTGGAGGTCTCCTAAAGGAAAAGTTCCTGAAAATTTCAAATTTGAGGCGGCATAATATTTTTGACCCCCATTTTCCATGAAACAAAATGAAAAGATGGAATTTGTGACTAGATTGAAGTCCTGTTTATATTACACCATAATCTCTTGTATGCTATCTCACCATCCTTTGTGGGTTGTAGCCCAGGTGTTTCAACCCTCCTTCCTACCCTTTATTTATGAGGTTTTTCTCATATATTGTGTGGGAAAGAGGAGAAACATGTGGTAGTTGGAGAGATGAGATCTGGCCAGGGATCTTACACCAGCAGAGCAGAATGAGGAAAGAGATACTTAAGTGCTCTGCAGGGAAAAGTGGTTTCATATTTGACTCGGATGGAAAGTTTTCATTCAGGCTTCACCACTTTCCTTTTGAAACACTGGGTGGGAAGTTCTACAGAAATAATTCCTCTCTAAAAAAATTTTGGCCTGGCCTACTTGTTCAAGTCTGTGCTGCTGCATTGAGTTGAACTCCCACGGTGTGTCCAAGCACTGCCTGTGCTGGCAAGTGAGACCTCAGTGCTCAGGGCAGGTACCTGAGCCTCAGCCAGCAGTTGCCCCAGTCATCTTAAGGAATTACCTCTAGATGTCACTCATGAATCCCTCTTATTCAAGGGATTTAAATAAGTGGTTAGGATACCTCTGACACAGAAACCCTTCAATCACTCTGCTTGGTTACTGAAATGTTTGTTTTCTGCCCTCCTTTTCCACGCTGCTAGAGTCAGATAAAGGCTGAAGACAGAGAAGGTACTTTTTCAGCAGTGCAGAGATACCTTAACTCATGCAGAAAATAAAAAAAAATAGAGAAAAACTCAACCTTAGTCAAAATAAATAAAGACTTCTGTAGTCTTTGATGCCAATTGAACAATCTCCCAACGAGCTGGGAGAGCTCAGGATGAAGCTGATTGTCTGTTGATTTATTTAGGTAACTGTGTCTTGTTAGTACTTGCTTAGCAATGGGTCCAGATGCTTGGTATAGCATTCTCGAGCCCATGACTAAAATGATTTAAATGGCAATTTCCACACTCACTAAGGCTGAATAGACTGAATAGAGCAGTTCCCCTCCAGAAACTAATTATTTTCTGTTAGATGTTTTCAGTGGATTTTCTTTTTTTTCTTCCTTAAAACCTGATTTATTTCATTTTTGTTCTTGCTTTTTTAGTAATTAAAAATTCCAAACACATTTATGCCTGACTTTCAACAGAGGGAAAGCGTTCCTATGGAACAGATATTTCTAGAGAGAAGAAGGAAAAATGTCTAAGAAAATTTGGGGCATCTCTAACAGTAGGAGGTTTTTGAGATTTTGACCTTACCCAGAGTAAGTAGAAATTTATTCTGCAAATAGTTGAGCAGAAACCAAAGGGTCTCCTAATGGAGTAAAATACTCAGGGTGTGTATAAGAGTATATGAGTTCTCATATGAGCTGAGGCTGATAATTGTTCCAGTTTCTCTCATGTTTGGAAGAAGTTTGGCCTTGCATTGTTCCAGTGTTCAACATTTCATTGAGTGATGTGATTTCTCATAAAACCTTCACTGAAACTTTTGGGAGTTCATCAGTCCTGAGCTACTGAAAAGACTTTTTCTTCAGTGTTATCCTGTCACCTTTCATTGAAATTAAAATTAATATCTCTGATGGCTGCATTGCAGCCAGGACTTCCAGAAGGCCGGCAGTCAGAATGGTCAAAAGATTCCTATCAAATTGTAAACAGAGATCTTGTAAATAAACAGGGGGTAATGAGTGTCTGGCAGGACAAAGCAACCACATTTGCAGATCATACAACAATAAAGACAAATTGAGTTTATCAAGTAATTACCTCTTCACATCAGTATGTGGATATGCATGCTCTGTATGTATATACATTTATGTGTGTTGATTATTGCCCCTTTTACTTCCACGGGACTTTGAAAGACAAGGTCCTACATGAAGGCTCAAACAGCATAACAATTCTGTCAAAATGTACTTTATTACTAAAACTACAAGGGACAGTAGAGCATTTGCAACCTTACTAGACTTTCTCATGTCCAGAGGGTTTTACAAGTACAATTTACAAGAAATGGAAGCTGTACTTTGATGGCATCAGAATTTCAGAGTTATTTGGGTTTTATCTATAAATGTTGTATTGGGTTAAGAGCACTTGCAGTAGGCAGATCCATGAGGGATTTTTGCTGCAACTTCCCCTTTCCATGTCTGTGTTTTGCTGCTGCTGCTGTGTCACAAACACTGACTCAGGTCCATAAAGGTGCTTGACTGCTTTGCTCCCAGTGGTCTGAATTCGGCACCCAAAACTTCTCTGGGACTTTGTCATGTCAGTGTAAGAGATGGGAATGCTTTGCCTACATCCCTGGAGAAAGGCAATTCTTAGAGAGACACTAAGCATGGCAACACAAAGTAAATGATACTGATAGGTGTCCATGTAAAAAAACCCAAAAATATAGGCAGGGATTAGAAGTCAGATTGCTAGAAAAAAAATACATTATTTAAAAAAGCAGGGGAGTAGAGGCTCTGGAAGACCTTGAAGGCACAGACTTGATCTGAAACTCAGAAAAAAGATCATATCTATCCTGCAGGGTTGCCAGGAGGGTGTGAGGGGATTTATCTTCTCCGACTGAGAAGGTGCCCCCGTTGCTGAAACAGCTGCTTGTTCCTGCTTCTAGAAAAGGATTGCTCTGCCTGGGTTTGATGCAGGGAGGTGGAGGCTTGAGCATTGTGGCAGTGGAGGGGTCCTGGAGATGCCGTAAGGAAAATCAGTTCATTTTACTCTTCAAAACCTGGAAATTTAAATATACAAACAAACCCCATACTGGACAAATATTTCATTTGGGAAGTTAAGAGCTCCAGACTTAGGATATTTTGGAATTCCACAAGACTCATCCTTCTGTGGCATGATTGATTAATGACCAAAGGGTGTGTGAAGAATGTGTTAAGGAGGATTAAATCAACCAAATAAAACCCCCCAAAATCCTGACGATTAAACTATCTACTCATTCCTATACACAGAAATGATGAGAAACTATTTCCAGGCTCCTCTTTTTTTTTTTTTTTTTTTTTTTTTTTCCCAAGAAAAAGCTGGATATAGTAAAAATTTGGTTCGTTATCTTATCATAATTATGCAGTTCCTCAAATGATGAAAACCACTTCTAAAATGATTTGTTGATCAGCACTCTTTGAGACTGTTGCTGCTGTGCAGGGATGCTGGGTTGGTTTGGGCACAGCAGGCTGAAATGGCAATTACTTAGCCCAGGAAAAACCCACTTATAGACAAATGGATCATGCAATCAGAGATTATGTCCTAATGAACGTGCACAGGGGGACAAAATTAACCTTTGTGCCATGGCTTGGACTTGAGGCCCTTGAGTGCCTGAAGTGCAGCAGGAGTCAGTGGCTGGGGAGATAAGCAGCCCTGAGCAGCAATGTGCTCTGCAGGGGAGGGGGCAGGAACAGCGGCATGCCTGGGCCCACCCCGCTGGGAACCTGCAGGAGGGGACACTTTTACCTCTTCTTTTAAGGCTGACACTTCTGTGCTCCTCCCTCCCTCCCTCCCTTTCAGGCTGTTTCAGCCTTGCCTGTCCCACCATGGGTGCCCCTTCCCAGGCTCCTCCATTCCCAGCTTCCCCGTATTGCTCTGACATTTCACAGCTCTGCCTGTTATCACTAATGTGATGAAGAAATGCTTTGGTGGTGCATGGCCGGGTCATGCAGGGGTGGAAAGGGGGAAGGGATGGGAATTCTGTCTTCCTGTGCGGCCAAGCCCTGTGGTTACTTGTTTGCGCGTTCTCAGCAGGGCCAGGGAGGTCCCAGTGGCAGAGGAGGTCCAGCTATGCCCTTGCTTGGGTGCTGGCAGGGCTGGCACCATGGCCACGGGGCGGTTGTGCCTCCGTAGGAAGCGCTGACGAAGAGCAGGACCCAGAGCAGGAAGCGGCGGCTGCGCGCCCCAGGCACGAGCTGGGGGTGGCACTTCAGCCCCTGTTCTGCAGCCCCACCACATCCCCTCTGCCCTGTGATCTGGGGAGCGAGGGGGTGGCTGTGGGACACGGGGGGCACGGCCTTCTGCTCGGCATGTGGGGCTCCAGCTCTGGGGAATGAGCTCCAGCAGCACGCGCTCTGCAGTGCCACTTCAAAGCAGGCTCTGGCAGAGAGGCAGGGGATTGTCTGGCGGGATTAAACCACGTTGGAACCATTTTGGAAAGGGTTTGACTCTTTGATTCTTTCGTATACAAATCTGACATCAAAGCCAAGTCCTGGTGTCTGTCAGATATGTCCTTCATCCCTAGAAAGAGATAAAACAGCCTCCTGTCAGTCAGATAACACGATAATTAGACAGCGTGATAATGCATTTATCCTGGTGCTTACAATCCTTGATCATATATTGCAATTATGTATACAGGCCACAGCAGCCAGTGGCTTTAATTATAACCTTGATGGCAAAATGATAGGAAGCAAGAGTCTTCCTAAGGGTAGGAAAAAAAAGAGGTTTTTAATTCATTTTTATAGGTCCTCACTGAACGTAACAGAAGGGATTAATGTGAAAGCCTTTGCCAGCGTGTTTGTGTGACCTGGCAAACATATTTTTAAAGAAGTAGCAGTGTGTGGCTACTACATTAATATAGGACAGATATTAGAGCAATATGAGATAGGTACCAAACCAGATAGAAGCACCAGTGCTTCAGTTTGATGTTAATCTGCTGCCCAGAAAATTCACAGTTAAATGACTGCAATAATCTTATTATTGAGATTTTCAATATAAATAGCTGACTTAAAGATTTCTCATTCATTTAGCCAGAAACTTCTTGATTGCTTTGCAAATATCAGCTAGACAAAACCAGGTAGGTGATATTATCCCTCCTACAATAAACTGCCTCTGCACCGGACTGGACAAGGCTCCTGGATCAGGAATCTGATTGCTTATACCCAGTTGAAATATGTTTTTACTTGCATATTATTTAACTGCAGTTTTACTTTTGAGTTTTTCATGCATTATGAAGCCCTTGACAAAATAAATTAGGCAAATGAAGGCAGAGAAGTGGGGAGTGGTTGTAAAAGGTGTCAGTCTTAAGAGTTCATAATTCTGGTGCTTGAGTTTTTATCAATTTTCTACTGCCCAGTGTTTGGTGTTACAAAAAACCCACTGAGTGCTGCACATCTGGCTGCTGGTCCAGCCCTGATCCTCCTCCCAGTCCATTTCTGCTCTCATACAGAAAAGTGACCATGTAAGCACATCCCTCACGAAGGGGCATGGTGACCATGCCCAGGAGATCACCAGGAATGGAAATGCCAAAGCTTGGGCATCTCCCTGGCTCTCAGGATTGAAAGACAGAAGCTTAGAGGAAAGGGAGAGACTTCACGTAAGCATTTTTCCAAGGGAAAACAGTCTTAGCTGTTAGAAAGTGCTGAAAGATTATGGAGTGACAATCAGGCCCCTTAAAATAAGATTTTAACATTTGGGAAAAATTATTGCTTTGGGAAAGCTGAAGTGTAGATGTAATCAACTGGCTACAGAAAGTGACTAAAGCAGTGGTGTTAGAACACAGACTTACCTTCAGCCACAAACTGTGAGTAGGACAAGGATAAGCCTTCTTGGCTGTGACCGTGCTTTTGCTTAGGAATTACCAGCATGCTGGTGATTGGTATAGATTGTCTCTTGTTCTTCAGAACAGAACTGTGTGTTTATCCAATTCAAATGGTCCCTCAGGGCTTGGGGGTCATTCTATCATTCTATGCACCTCTTGTTCTCTTAGGGCCTCTCCTGTCTCTCCTTATGCCACTGCAGGGCTTTCCTCGGCAGCTTCCCCTTAGGCCCTCACCAGCATCAGTGTCCCCCAGCTTATCCTGGGTGTCTTAGACACTCACCCTTAGTGTCTGAACAAAGTCACTCCTCATTGTCAGCAATCCCAGGTGCATGGCATAGCTGGGAAATGAGGCCTTGTTGGCAGCTTTTGGCCCTACTGCCCCTGTGCCCAGCCCAGACTCCCCGGAGCTGATGCTGAAGTCATTTGCTGTGGCTGCCTGGTTCCTGCATGGTTAGTGAGGCTTGTGCAGAGGAAAAACCCTTTTGGATTGAAGGGCCAGGACTTGGACCCTCGGGACGTTAGGATGGTACCATCCATGGTCCTGTGGTGCTTCTGCAGCAATCTCTAACTGCTCCCATCTTTGCACCCTAGAGCACCAGCCAACGTGTCTGCAGAACCTCAGAGGAGATAAAGATTCCCATGGAACATTGCCATGGAAATTCCTACTCCAAAATTACAGGATTAGTCTACACTGGAGAGCCACATCCATGCAAAGGAAGAAGCCACAAAGCTTTTCTTACTTCTGCTACGTGCTTCACACATCCTTTGGGGGTTGGTGTGAAGCGTTTTCTGCTAGGATTTAATCATACTGTTTTGATACAATATCTAAAAGATACTGGCTGCATTATTTAGTCACGTAAAATTTTCATTTTTAATAGAGGAGAATGAATTATGTAAAATGGAAAAGAAAAACTTTTTGACCTCAGTGATTCTTTTTTGTCACAAAACCCAAACCACATCTTCATGCTACTGGGATCCTAGATTAAATTTTAAAAATCAGCCAAAATGGGCCACTTTTCAGAAGTCAAAGAACCAAATGAAACCCACAACAATCAGAAAATATTTCTCTTGTGGGAGAAACCTGAAGCAGACATTACAAATTCCCATTCTATGGAAAGTAATGATGGGAATTGCTTAACTAGCTACATGTTTTGGTACATTATTGTTGACTCCTTATTGCAATATTAAAGTGTCAAGTGGATTCAACCAACTAATATCACTTTGTATGCCATATATATGTGTGTATATATGTAAATATGTATGTGTGTAAATATATATATATATATATATGTAAATATATATACATATACATAAAAGCAACTGGTAAATGCAGTATTTCATGTTATAAATCACTCTTCCAACCATCCCTGCCAATAACACCTAATGCTGAAGATCTTATAGAATATTCCCTGGCTGTGGGTGTTGCCTTGTGGTCATGGTCCCTGTGGGGATGGATTAGCCTTCAAATACCTGGGCTGAGGAGCTGCCAGGAGAGCACCACAACTTTGGATCTCACAGTGTGGCAAGGGGATATTTATCAGTAGCACTGGCTACAGAAAGTGACTAAAGCAGTGGTGTTAGAACACAGACTTACCTTCAGCCACAAACTGTGAGTAGGACAAGGATAAGCCTTCTTGGCTGTGACCGTGCTTTTGCTTAGGAATTACCAGCCTGCTGGTGATTGGTATAGATTGTCTCTTGTTCTTCAGAACAGAACTGTGTGTTTATCCAATTCAAATGGTCCCTCAGGGCTTGGGGGTCATTCTATGCACCTCTTGTTCTCTTAGGGCCTCTCCTGTCTCTCCTTATGCCACTGCAGGGCTTTCCTCGGCAGCTTCCCCTTAGGCCCTCACCAGCAGCAGTGTCCCCCAGCTTATCCTGGGTGTCTTAGACACTCACCCTTAGTGTCTGAACAAAGTCACTCCTCATTGTCAGCAATCCCAGGTGCATGGCATAGCTGGGAAATGAGGCCTTGTTGGCAGCTTTTGGCCCTACTGCCCCTGTGCCCAGCCCAGACTCCCCGGAGCTGATGCTGAAGTCATTTGCTGTGGCTGCCTGGTTCCTGCATGGTTAATGAGGCTTGTGCAGAGGAAAAACCCTTTTGGATTGAAGGGCCAGGACTTGAACCCTCGGGACGTTAGGATGGTACCATCCATGGTCCTGTGGTGCTTCTGCAGCAATCTCTAACTGCTCCCATCTTTGCACCCTAGAGCACCAGCCAACGTGTCTGCAGAACATCAGAGGAGATAAAGATTCCCATGGAACATTGCCATGGAAATTCCTACTCCAAAATTACAGGATTAGTCTACACTGGAGAGCCACATCCATGCAAAGGAAGAAGCCACAAAGCTTTTCTTACTTCTGCTACGTGCTTCACACATCCTTTGGGGGTTGGTGTGAAGCGTTTTCTGCTAGGATTTAATCATACTGTTTTGATACAATATCTAAAAGATACTGGCTGCATTATTTAGTCACGTAAAATTTTCATTTTTAATAGAGGAGAATGAATTATGTAAAATGGAAAAGAAAAACTTTTTGACCTCAGTGATTCTTTTTTGTCACAAAACCCAAACCACATCTTCATGCTACTGGGATCCTAGATTAAATTTTAAAAATCAGCCAAAATGGGCCACTTTTCAGAAGTCAAAGAACCAAATGAAACCCACAACAATCAGAAAATATTTCTCTTGTGGGAGAAACCTGAAGCAGACATTACAAATTCCCATTCTATGGAAAGTAATGATGGGAATTGCTTAACTAGCTACATGTTTTGGTACATTATTGTTGACTCCTTATTGCAATATTAAAGTGTCAAGTGGATTCAACCAACTAATATCACTTTGTATGCCATATATATGTGTGTATATATGTAAATATGTATGTGTGTAAATATATATATATATATATATGTAAATATATATACATATACATAAAAGCAACTGGTAAATGCAGTATTTCATGTTATAAATCACTCTTCCAACCATCCCTGCCAATAACACCTAATGCTGAAGATCTTATAGAATATTCCCTGGCTGTGGGTGTTGCCTTGTGGTCATGGTCCCTGTGGGGATGGATTAGCCTTCAAATACCTGGGCTGAGGAGCTGCCAGGAGAGCACCACAACTTTGGATCTCACAGTGTGGCAAGGGGATATTTATCAGTAGCTTCCATGAGGTCAGGAATTGCCTCGTGAATATTTACATGTGGAAAGAGATAAACTGTGCAAATGTATCCAGGACACCCATTTACCACTCTGGTATCTCCCTTGGTCTGAGATAAACAGGAAGCTCCCAGAAGACAAGCTCTGTTCCTGGTGGAGGACTAAAGAGTGAGAAAACCAACACATGCGAGTGCTGGAAGGAGGCTGGGGTAGGTGTTGGGCAGGGGATGCATTTCCATTGCTCCTGGAAGAACAGCAGGAGGAAGAGGTAGCAGCCATTGCAAAGGCACCAGTGGATTTTGTCATGGTTTGAAGCAGCTGCTGGGGGTATAAGGGCATAGCTCCCAATTGCTGATCTACAGATAATATAAAAATAGCAGTAATGTGATAATAACAGAGTGAAGCTGGGCAAGTGTTGAATTAGGGGCTGTAATTCCAACAAGGCCTCCATGTGACCTAATAGACAGCAAGGGTCCCAGATGGGAGTGGAATTGTGGTTCTGTAGTTCACTGCTGCCAATTAGGGTTTTTGGCATGCATCCCTTCTTTTTGCTTGTTGACCACTCAGTAGAGACAAGCTCCCACTATACAATTAACTCCAAGCTGCACAGCACCAGCTGAAAGAAGGTTACTCTATTTTACTTGACCCAAAACCAGCCAGATGTACCTGGCACCTCGTGGGCCTGTGAGGACCATTTGCTTCATTCCAAATGTGCTACACTGTGGCTCCACAACTACCCTAATTAGGAATAATTAGCTCAAGCACTGGTGCAGCTGTGCAGCTCCTTTTGTCAGAGCTTCACCACATCCCTTCATTACCTCAGCTTTGCCCTGATGCCCCACAGTGTCCCATTTCACAGTGTGGGCTCTTCCATGCACAGCTGGGGATTTGCTCACCAAAGCCGCTCTGCATTACTTGGTGCTGCTGGGAGGAGAGCACGTAACTCTCTGGCTTTTTGGTCACAGCATCCCTGTCCTCTGCCTGAGGCTGGAGAGGCTGGAAGGGGCCAATTCCACATCAGAGCCATCTGGTGAATCCCAATAAACCATCAGACTGGTTACCTTCACTGGCCCTCCAGGATGGATCACATGTGTTCTTGGAAGTCACCGTATTTGTGTTTCATTGGAGATGAGAAGGATTAAATAAATAGCCATGGTGGTTTTCTCGTCCTGGTAAGGAGATCTGCAGATGCTTTTCCTTCATCTGGGATCACGTGGCTGTCTCAATTAGGCATATATAGCAATAACCATAAATCATTTGAGAACAGGATCTGTGTCTCTTCCAGTTCCTTTTTCCAGGGTTCAGCCTCAGAAGTCCTGAAAAGCTCCAGGTTTCTCTCAGCACCGTGTGAGCGTGTTCCACCAGCCCTGGGGGCCCCTGAAAGTGGAAATGCTTTGGTTCCAGTGGCTGTTTTCCCAGAAATGCTTTAGGTATTTCCTCTTCTCTCTGCAGCCCTAGACTCCAGATCCTGTCCTATTTTAACTGCAGTGTTTTGGAGCATCTCTACTCCCCTGGATTTCTCTTTCTCACTTGTTGTTCCCCAATGCCTGCTGTGTTTAAGTGCACTGGTTTTGTTCAGAGCCTCTCTTAGCAGCATTTCTGCCACTGCTTTTTCCCAAGTTGATCTGAGGCTAAAGGGAAAGACATGAAGAAGAACAAATACTCTTCCCATCAGAAAAACCATTCCAGATTCCAAGATGCATACACTTGAATTTTTTATGTGCACATCTTGGGCATGCTGTGTTTCATCAGGAAAAGTTCTCCTGGTGCCGTCCAGCCTCAGGAAGGTGCCAGGAACATCAGGGAGCTTCACAGTTTAACAGCAGATACCTTTGGAGGGGAATTCAGAGAAGCCAAGAGAAGGAAGTGGGGCAGCAACTTGTTGTGTACTGGGGCTTTAGCTGGAAGTGAGGGCAGCTGGGAGGAAGTTCTTCTCTAAAATAAGAGCCAGTGATGTCTGTCAGCTTCCATGAAGATGGTCAGCCCTTCAGCAGATCCTCAGGAATGGCACTTCAGAATGTGAAAGGATTCCTCCTCAGAACTCTCCAGTTTCTCAGACTTCCTTTTAAATCTGTTTTTTGCTTTAGAAAGCTTCAGTGGCTAAAAACTCCAAATCTGTTTCAAGAAAGAACAGTAATTGAAAAATTTGCCTTGTTTAGATTTTGGGTTTGATCTGATCTGATCCTTACCAGTGTAGATGTTTCATATTTCACAGGGCAGGAATGTTGGGACAGGCAACTTTGTTCAGCTACAGAAATGGAAAAGGAAGGTTTGTGCAGGTGAGAAGAAGTGGATTTTGAAATTAGCTATCTAGCATCTCTTGCATATCACTGGGCAGACCTCTAAGCAAAGAGGATCCCATCTGAACTTTGCATTAACTGGTCTTTAATGCAGCCCAGGTCAAACAATGGGGGTTACAGCAATGCCTCCATGACAAATCAGGGCTTTCACCATTTCTCCAGTTGCCTTTTGCATATTTCTCAGTTTTAAAACAAAATTTGTACTTGAATCCCAAGCAAATATGACAGTATCACTTAATCACATTTCCAATCATTCCCTTTAATATTTTTTTCACTTTGTCCTCCAGCCAGGAGAATTGAGCTATAAACCAGCTTAATGCTAATTCTTCTTACTTTGACAAGGGCTGATTAAATTCATACCTCTTTGAATAAACTGTTAAAAGCCACAGTTAATCAATGTTTTGGCCAATACATCCTCATTAAGAAACGCTGGTTTTTGCTGAGAAATAAACCACCCTCCTTAAAAACACGCACCGGTTTGCTTTGGGATCTTCATGGGGGCCAGGGTACTTACACAGCACATAGTTCACCTACAGCTGTGTGAAGTGGTTTATTCTGCTGAAAATGTGCTTTGCTTATGACTCTTCTCAAAAAAAAAAAGGATTACTGCCCATGGGGCATTGTATTAGCAGGGCTGAGACATCCTGATTCCAAACAGTCATTAAGCAAATCAGAGGTAATTTATATTGTGGTGAAGAAACTATTGCAAAGCCTGCCAGCTGTCTGGCCCTTCCAGTATGGCTTCAGACAGGACTTTGAAGGTCGGTTCAGGAGCATTTCTCTTATACCGTGTTGTTGTTGTGACTCCAGGACAGTCAAGTTCCGAGGCAGGCCCTGATCCAGCAGAAGTTTAAACATCTGCATAGTTTTGAGCATGTGAGCAATCCCATAGAAGTTAACGAGGCTACTTTAAATGCTCAGAATTAGGCATGTGCTTAAGAGCTTTGCTGGACAGGAGCCATGGTAAGAACCAGCCCCAACTGTGACCTAAAATTAAAACTGGAACACTTTAAAGATTAATTAAGGCCTTGTCTACATGGGAAAAAATCTTCATTGTGGCATGAGAAACTTTCTTCTCATGGTGCTTGTGGCCCAACTGGATTCAGGCCATTTAAAGTGGAGTCGACTCTTACGAGGTTTCCTGACCGCACTCAGGAGGAGTGGAGAGCTTGGAAATGCACCCAGTGTTTGGAAGCAAATCTTTCATTCCCCAGTGCATATGAAATTTGTATGCCTTCACAGGCAGCTTTGTGATAGCATCGTCCTTTCAACCCTTGGGAAAATGGCAGAGCCATTCAAGTAGCCAGAAAGCAAATAAACAGACACACTGCGCTCCTCCCTTCTTGACCACAACTATTGAATTCCCTGAGTGCCGCAAGCCGGAACTATTGTCCTTTTAAAGCCTAGGGATTTGAGGACTTGGAATCTGTGGATCTCCTTCTCTGTCCCAGAAGACATCTGCTTCAGCACTCCAGAGGGGCTGTGGAGTAGACATGAATTGCACTCTCATCGATGCATTGTCCCTTTTTGTGTTCCAGAAGGGAAGGAGGGGCATTGTGTGTATGACCAGGCCATGGGGAGAGCCAAACATGTTCCAGCCCAGCACTCCATGCCTGGGGCACAGCACTGTGCCTGCAAACCCAGCCAGCAGGGAATGAGGGGCAAACAGAGGCCTGTACCTCTGAGTGACGAGAAGTTGTTGCTTTTGGTCTTGGATACGAAGGACCTCAACAAATCTGGATGAGAACAATGTTGTATGTGCAGGTTTTAGCCCTCCTGCTGTTTTGGTTTTTGGTTTTCTTTCTGTGGGAGGACTAAACCTGGGTTTGAGTGCCTTTGTACAGGTGAAGCCCTCTGCTTCACTGTGGCACAGACATGGAGCCTTCTTCCTTCCTGTGGCTAGAGGAGCACCGTGGCAGTGCTTTTAGGGAAACGATGCACACATACCACTTTAACATTCAAAGGAAGGCAGGGTTTTTAGGGATTCAGCATCCCTTCTGGTTTGACTACACTGAAGCTTTGTTTCCTGCAGTTGGGGCTTTGTCATCTGTATCGCAGCAGAGTTGGGCAAATCTGCCAGCCACCCTTCACCTTTGGAGACCAAGTATTTACTTGCAGGCAGGGCAAGTCATCCTTCAGCTGAAGAAAATGCTCAGTCTGAATTAGAGTCAGCTCTGCTGTGGCCTGGGACTGCTTATGGTAGAAAATAGATCTCTGAAAGTGTATGTGTCTCTATTTCCAATATGTCTATATTCATTTTTTTATTTAATTGCTTTTTGGCTCTTAGTTGGTATTAAAAAGCCAGCTAGTGAGTAAATAGAGTAAATGAAACTCAGGGCTCCTGTGCTGCCTTGCATTTATGAAGTTCAGCCCGAGCAGTAATTAATCTCTGCTGGCTTCCATGTGTGTGTAAATCTCCAATCACTTTGTACAACCCAGGTACAATTTTATCCACTAAATAAATGGGTCTCAGTTGTGCCGTTGAGGCAGGGCCTCCTCGGAAGGTTGGAGGGGCCCAGGGAGCAGCTTGCTGTGAGGTTAGAGAGGGATTTCTTCTTGCTCTTCATCCCAGTAAAGGATCATACCCCCAGCTTTTACTGCAGACCTCATGGGACTTTCTTCTGTCCCCAGATTTCCTAGAGTAAAGGCTGGCTGAGAGTTAGGTGAGCCCTTAAACACCCCTGTAAGGAGGCAGAAGGGTTCTTAAGGCTTCCTTTTCGCTGTGCACCCACAGCTCTGCTGCCTGCTCCGAGTTCAGATCAAGCCTTTACACCACCTCCTGCTCCTTTTGTCTCACCTCCAGCAGTTTGAAATGGAGAAAACCTGAAGTCACTCAAAAAAAGGATTTTTTCCTGGCTTTCATTCCTTGCCCATCTGACAGTTTGCTTGCATAAAAGCTAGGGAGAATCTATACCCAGGGATACTGAATTTATGGTCATTTAAAGAAACAAACCTGCCTGGTTAATTTTCTTTTTTTTTCAGTCTTAACAAATCTGTTCCTTAATGCAGTCAGTGACTTGTAGTGCAATTCTGAGGATCAATGGAACAGACTCCCAGCATAAGCTAATGGAGATACTCAAAAAAAACCAGGCAGCTTATGGGTTTTTCCTCTGCATTTCTAGCCCATGTTTGATGGGCTAGAAAGTTGTGCACATAACACAGTAGGTTGAAAAATGAGATATTATTTGTTACTGTATGATTCTTCTATACAAAATGACAGTGTTTAATTCAAAATTACAAGGTAAAGCCCCAAAAAACCCATGTACTTTCAAGCCATGATCCATTTAGGCTGAAACATTGGAGATTTGGAGTTTCTAATGAAATAAAAAATATGGGCACAGATAGATGAAAGTGGTCATGCTCTGCCGGATTTCTCATCTGGTTTAAAATAAATTATTTTAAACTAATTGTGGCTAAACTTTTCAGGCTGATCAATGAATCCATTGTTAAATGGGAATTGAGGTCACTGGTATCTACTCTCATGCAGAATTACTGGGACATGTAGGAAAGTCTCCCATCCCACATGGGGCTAAAAATAATGGAAGTCAACATCAAAAGGAGAAAAATGAGTGAGGCAGATTTGTTAATATAAATGGTTACACCCAGCATTTTGAAAAATAAATATCCTGCTCAGACCCAAAAATGAATTAAAAGTTAATTGGAAACAAACAAACAAACAAACAAACTAGGATAAATAACTTCACAGGTATTGAGGATTAAAATCTAAGCCTGTCTCAAAAGGAAAGGTGGATAAACTGGCTTGGGGGAAATAAAAACCCATGTGAACCTTTGTCTAAAATTCCAGTTCAGCCAAACTCAAATCTTTTAAGGTTCAAAAAGAGCTTTTTGCTTTAATTACCCCGAGTGTGTCTGTTCCCTGGCTCAGGGTATGACTAAAAGCCATGAGAAGGTTGCTCATGGAAATCTTCAGCTCTTTGTTTGGCGTTAATGCAGTGTTGGTGCCTCTCAGCAGCTGCTTGTTTTCACACCCTGCCACTGGCCAGGCCAGTTTCCCTGCAGAGCAGTTTCTCAGTGGGGCAGGTGCCCAGCACTGCCTCTGCAGGGGGATTCAACCCATGGCCACAAAGGAGAGCAGCTCCAGGTGCTCTCCTGGGGCTCAGCCTTTGGCCGTGCTGAACCAGGAGGCTTTGTCTCATGGGAGGTGTAAAGGCACAGTCTCAGTGCTCAGGTTGGCTCTGCATTCACTGGGCTGTGCTGAGCTCTTCGGTCGCTGCAAGCCACAGTCCACATGTAGGTGCTACAGGCTCCACCAGAAATGGGGGAGGATATTTTGCAAACCAGGGAAGACTTTGGCATCTCTGGCACTGACCTACTTAGCAGGAAAAACCTCAGTATTAAAAGAGAATTAAATGGATGCACCTTGACCACAGCTAAGCAACAGATGTAACCACACATGTCTGAAATTAGCTTTTTAATGGGAATTAGATGTTCTCAGTGAGTGGGACTTGCTGGAACACACAAGGGTCTTCATTTACGACTGGACACAGGTATCTGTGGAGCGGAACAGTTGCAGGAGGGTGTGATATGGCTTTAACTTGTTTGCCCTTTGGTGTTTTTCCATAGGGACAAGCAAAACACTACAGCAGAGAGGACTGGTTATAAATACTTCATCAAATTATTCAGCCTTCTAGTTTCAGAACTTCATCTGACTAGACTTTAATTTTCCCATTTTTTGGCATCACCTGGAAATTATTGGATCATTTTAAATGAGAAGGGGGAAAAAGTGTTTCACTGCATGTATCCCTTCTTGTTTCTTTTGACTCTCTGGTGCCAGTGATATATTTTGAGTTGTTTGGGTCACTGGGTGTTGCTTCTATTTCTTGATTGAATCACTGTAACTGTTAAGTGTCAGAATGAAAGAAATCAAAGGGATTTAAAACATCAACACAAACTTCCAGGAAGGATTTGCCTGACTGTTAAGTGAAAAACATGACACTCTGGTCATGAAAAATGAGAAATAAATTCACAGGTATGAGTCATGTTGGAAAGAAAAATTGTAAACTCAGCCTGGAATATTGCTGAGGCAAACCTGTGAGTGTGGGTCTCTGTGGCTGCTGTTCAGTTTCCATTAAGGAGATCTGGTTAGATTTTCAGTAGTATCAAAAGCAGAAAGTAAACCTTTATCAGGTGAGGATTTGCCCCCACAAATGCCATAGGAGTGTGGAAAGGCAGGAGATAAGGGACAGAGTAGCACAAAAACTCCACCAAAATTAGGTAGATATGACAACATTGGTGAGTCTGAAACCATATCACACAAACATAAATTCAAGGTTTACTGTAGATTTTGTGTGTTACAGTAAAGTTATGTTTTCCAACCCTGTATTTGTACTTACAGGTGAGTTTCCAAGAGCAACATTTTTAGAGGTGCAAGGACAAATGCACTGAAGTTTGAGTAGCTTTAAAAACATTTCTGCTTATCAAAAGGTTTTGAGTAGGGGGGCTCTGACACAAGCTTTTCAATATTTCATAATTCTGGAAAAAAACGAACCCTTCACCTTTGCATAAAGGGCTCCATTCAGTTTGCATTCCTGTTTGGTTACCTTATTGGTTCACTTTTGGCCTTGACCTATTTGCACATCACTGGAACACTCTCCTATAGCTAATGCTACACATCAGGTTTGCAAAAATGACTGCATTTGAGGCACTCAGTAAATCTTCCAAGCAGCTCAAAGGTCATATTGAAAGAAATATCTGAAATAACTCTCCAGAAAAATGAGAAAAGAAGAACTCAGAATGTGAGCACCATAGCATTTATTTCTGGCAGCCCATGCTGTTTTGTTGCTCTCTGCAAGGTGTGTCAGAAAGGAGCATATGAGTATCTTTGAAATGAAGATATAAATTACCATTCCTCTGCCTTTCCCCCCACCCTTCAGTTGTGTTTTGATTTCCTGTTCTTCTTCTTCTTCTTCTTTCTGTTTTGATTTCCTCCGCACTTTCTCCTTTAACTCTCCCTGCCAAGGGGGAGGCTGCTGAAATTGCCAATCCACCCTGTATATGCTGCTTTTCCTATTGGCTTTGCACAGAACCCTGGTCCAAAGCCCATCACGACCCTGGGGAATTCTTTCCATGCGCTTCCACGGGCTCGAGATCAAGTTGAGTACGGAGAATTTTTTCCAATGTGCATCTTTGAGCTGTCTGCCCCACCTGTTTCCCACCAGAGCCTGTCAGGGGTATTAAATGTAATTCATGGCTAATTATGGGTATTTACACCTCGACCTCAAAGCCATCCGCTTCCACCTGCACGGCGGCCGCCATGGCTGGGGAGGGAGCAGCTGTGTTTGTTTGATCTCCTGGCTGCCAGCTCCCTGCGCTCGGGGCTGGGAGGGCGGACGGAAGCTGCTAATGGAGGCAGAACTAAAGAAATATACAGAGCAGCTCGGTGTTCTTCCCAAGTACACAGGCACTGCTGGAGAGAAAAGGGTGAGAACAAGAGGGAAAAGCCCACGGAGGCTGCGGGAGCTTCCGTGTGAATACAAACAGACCCCGTGTTGGGAACGTTCCCTTTGATTTCCAGAATGCTGAGAGAACTTGGCCGTAGGCTGGGAATGGCAGCATGACAAGGGGAAGGTGCTCCTGTGGACACCGAGCCTTTCTGAGGGAGGAAAGCCAGGGCCTCCCATGGTTAAGATGGTTTGGTACAGCAAACAAGTGCAAAACAAACAGGAACAGATTTTGTGGGGGATGTTTAGTGGGTCTGGAACCAGGAGATCCTTTCAGGTGTGAGACGTGGTGGCTTTGGGGGTTGCTTTGAGCAACCCAAAAGGGCATGAGGATGAAATATGGAGATGGTTGGGGTTTTTTTTCCCAAGGAAGCAGCAGCTGGGCTTCACATAACGGCCAGAGAGAGCTTTATGGATCAGTACTGAGTACTGTTTGCTCTGCAGAGCATTCCAAGCAAGTGATGCTGAGAGTTTCCAATCCCTGTCACTGTAGGTACCTGGAGCTGCCCAAACGTGGCTTTTGTGAAAGCCAGGGACAATGGGTACGTGAACCCCTCGGGATTTGTGGATTGTATTTTCAAACCTTGCTTGTTAAACTAGATTCCTAATCTCTGCATTTATAAACTAAGTTTAAAAGTGATCCTTTCTGAGATCAGACTATTGAAAGTGCTCCAGGCATTCAGGGTGAGCAAAGAGGGACAGAAGAGCACAGGAATGGTCAGACTGGAGCACACCAAAGTTCCAGTCTCCTGGACTCATCCAGTGTTTGTGGGTGCTCAGAGAGCTGACAAACAAAGTGTTTGATTGAGGTAGTCCTCAAGTTCACTATATCATTTTTAGGTCAAACTGGGGAAAACTTTTGGTTACTAAGTACTGGAATATTGCCCATTAGGTTATGCTGCAACCTAAATGCTAATGAAAAGCAGGAATGGGTTCTTCCAATCATAGTTTTAATCTCTCATTCACCAAATGTCACCAAAGTTGCTCTTTGTGTTACTCCTGCTTCTTTTTCACTAAGTCTCTTGTCTATCAATTCACATTTAAATATTCCTAGCAAGCCAGAGGAAAGAGCTGGTCATTAAAAAAGTGAAAGAAAATAGTGAAATGCATTGTGGGTTATGCAAATTTCTGATGAGCATCTTTCCATTTGAATTAATATTTTGGATTATTTAGAAGTGTGGGTTTTCTCCCATTTGTTTCCAAATTCAGAACCCTCAGATTTATCAAGAGAAATGCAGTGAAAGAAATTACTATTTCTTTACATTTTTGCATGAAGAAATGGATCCAGTCAAAGCATGACCACGGTAGTAGAATATCTCAGAGGGATTTAGTGTGGAAGTATTGTTACCCTCCATATTTTACAGACAGAGAAGTTCAAAGCATTTGCAAATCAGGAACTTGTAGGAAAACCCTGCTGTATCCAACTGCCTGCCCATGCTGGCAGAGTGATGCACCTCAGTTCCCAAAATCAGAGGAACTTTGGGGACCTGTCTTTTGATGGAGAGCAAGAGAGAAGCAGGTATCCCTCATGTTCTACCAGGAAATGGTGGACTCAGGATCTAGTGAGCACAGCCAGAGAGTCTTGTTACTCATCCTAGAGCCAGATGGGGGCTCAGAAATCCTCAATTTGTCCTTTCTGCTTAGCAATCTCTGGCCAGATCATGTGATGGTGCCCAAGCTGTCTGGCTTGGTGAAGGAAAGCTGCAAATATCTCTTTTCTCCACACTCTGCCTGTGGTGTGACTTGTACAGCCTTGTGTTTCCAAAGATCTCCTCTCTGGTGTCTTTTTTTTCTCAGTTACTGCCAGGAGGGAAGGGATCAGCACAAAAACTCAGCTGAGCAAGGTGTTCCGTGCAGGGCTACAGGTGCTGCTAACATGACCTGAGATAGCTCCCAGGCCGAAGCCAGATCAAAGTGGAAATGTTGGGAAATACAAATGTGCAGTCTGTTTTCTGACAACTTCACCCCACACCAGCCAGCAGCTCTGCAGCCAACACTATCAACCCAGAGCGGGACACACATCCCACACAGACAAGCGGGGTCGGAAATAGCAACCCTTTACCGGGAATGGGTTTTAATAGGAGAGAAAACTTCAAGGAGAGAGTTGTCGAGGGATTTCAAGGGGCTACATTTTCCAGAAGCAAAATTTAACCTGTGGCTCTTTTCTTCTTCTGTTTTTTTGGGTTGATTTTTTTTTTTAATAATGTTTTCTCACTGGCTGATTATGATCTTTCCAAAAGGGAAAAAAAGGGGCCCTGCAGCACACTTGGTCTGAAGGGCTCAAATTAGGAGTTATCAAGAATCTCCCTGCAGCCAAGCAGCTAATTCCAGTGGCAGAACAAGAGAGCTTCTGTTACCACACTGTGCTGAACTCCTGCTGCTCTTTCCATGACAGGTGTGGGCCCAATACCTGTTTATCAAGGGTCTTACTTATATAAAAGTAAAAAGTTCAGGAAACTAAAAAATCTGAGTCACTGTCTGCTGAACTCCCAAATAAAATAGTTTTATTTTCCAACCAACCCAGTTTTCCTTATTTAAGCCCAAGGAAAAGAAAGAACGTAAAAAAAACTTGCTTTGAACCCTGACCTTTGGAGGTGTATCCCCCCCTGGGTGATTCATCTGTTTACCTTAGGACAATTAAATGTGAGTCAGTTTAAATAAACTTTAAAAACCAAAGGAAAAATACGCTAAAAACAGACCTGACCCCACCCCTTCTCCTACTAGGGACAAACTGAGAAGTATAAAAAAATGCAACACAGATCACATTTTCAGGAAAATCCTAAAGAATCTGGAGTGAGGTGCAAAGTCATAGTGAGGGGCAGGAGCTGGAAGGTGGAGCTGCTCCAGGATGGACTCTGTGATGTCCCCACACTGCCACCAGCAGCAGCTGGCCACCAGTAATGAGCTAATGCAGGGGCCATCGGAGTCGTTAACCCCAATGCAATATAGTTAAATGCTTCACCTTTAGGCTGCCAGTCAGTGGCTTCAAGGAATTTCGGTTCAGTAATGTCCTGACAGCTTGAAATATTTGGCACTGATAGCAGCGCTGCTGTCTGGGGAAGTCCAGCAAGGACCCAGGGGTTTGCAGAGATAAAAATGGAGATAAAATCACCGGAGACTTATTAGCTGAGGGAGAGGGGGAGAGCAGGAGCAACCCCCCCGTGTAAATAAAGCAGTGCTAAATGTGAATGTCAGGGTTTAGGCCTACAGGAGAGGTGGTGGCTGGAGGGCGTAGCTCGAGGAGACCATTAATGGAAAGAATCAAAGCTGCTCTCTTGGAGCAGGATTTCCAGGGCTCTTAGCAGGCATGTGTCAGCTCAGAGACTGCCCAAAAAGTGGTGGAATTGCACAAAAATAGCCCTGGCTTTGGGCAAGTTTTTCACTGACTTCTGGTTTCCAGGTTGCTCAAGTACCTTCAAATCCCACTAAGACCAGAGGGAAAAGAAGTGAGGAAAAGCAGGAGATCATCCTACGGGTCATTTAGGGAAGCACCAGACACTCTGTGAAATTCATGGTGGAGTTCTGGGAAGTGGGGACATGGCAGAGGAGGCAAGGGCTCGACAATTCCTCACTGTTATTCTCTGAGTTCAGGCATCCCTTGGTGACAGTGACAGGGACAGTGACTCCTCCTCTCCCAGGCATCCAGAGGTGGCAGCAGGGAGAGGTGCCACAGAGATTCAGAGAACATTCTCACCTCTGTCAAAACCACACTTTTGTTTAGGAGAGGAGGAAGAGACCAGTCTGTTTTCTGCCAGGAGGACTTAAAACAACCTCAGGGTGTTATTTCCCCATAATAGTGATCTCTAATAATTGCCTTAGGACATTTCAGTCCTGGCATTGCTACTGACATTGTGGTGGGTGGTCAGCCTTCCAGTGCCTAAAGCTGGAGAGGGACTTTTTCCAAGGGCCAGTGGCTTCAAACCCACAGAGGGCAGCTTCAGATTAAGAAGAAATTCTTCTCTGTGAGGGTGGGGAGGCCCTGGCACAGATTGCCCAGAGAAGCTGTGGCTGCTCCATCCCTGGAAGTGTCCAAGGCCAGATTGGACAGGGCTTGGAGCACCCTGGGATGGTGGAAGGGGTCCCTGCCTGTGTCAGGGCAGTTGGATCCACATGGCCTTCAAGACCTTTCCAACCCATTCCACAATTCTGTGTTGAATTTTTTTTTTTTGATCCTGAGATTCAGGGGGCACACGGACTCTCCTGGCTGTGGTCACCACAAGCTGATACTGGAGACTTCAAGTGCAAGCATGAAATGGAGAAGCAATAGCAATTCACCAGCACTGGCTGAGGTTCTTCCAAAATGCTTATTCCTCATCTCCTCACAGTGATCTCATGCAGGAGAGGAGCTGGGAGAAAGCAAGATGAGAGAGGGAGCTGGTGGTAAAGAAACTGCATGAAAAATGGAATGGCTCCTCTGTTCCTCAGCAGGCAGGAATGGGATTGTCAGTGTCTGTAGCTGCTCCTTCCCCTGCCCAGGGGGAGCAGCCCTGCACCATCTGCTTTGGCACCTGTGTACAAAGATCACAACAGGAGCCAGCATTTACAAAACCCAACATTCAAGGAGTGCAACCAGACATCCCTCACAGTGAGCAGGTGTGCTCCTGAGGACCTGGGAGCAAGGAAATTCTGGAAATACAAATGTCATGGGGAGGAGGCTGTGCAAAGGCAGGTGTTATTCCCAAAAAAGAAGTCTAGCTGCATGGCTGGGGCTCTGTGAGTGCCTGGGCTCAACCCAAACCTGCCAAGCTGTTCTCTGAGCCTTCCCTGGGAGCTTCTGTTGGATTTTGGGCGGAGTATGCACAAAACACAAACCATGGGACCTTGGGAGGTAGAAATGCAGACTTCCTGCCTGGGTCTTCACTGGTGGAAAATATTTTGGGGGTTATAGATAAGGCAGAGCTGTCTCATGGGGAGCTGTGGATACTGGGAGAAACCTTTGGAATGAATTCTGTGCTCTTAGATTGTTTTTAGAAAAAAAAGTCTCTTTTGTGCAGACTTTCCACTGCTAAAAGCTTGTGTATCAACTGAGCATCCAAAGCTCTGGCAGTGGGAACACTGGGTCAGCTTGCTGCTGATGGGCACAAATGGATGTAGCTGGGACAGCTGGCCCAGAACTAAATCCTCTACCATCACCCTGTACCAAACAAAAAACATCCTGCAAACCGAGCCACTGGCATCAGAAATGACACAGGAGCCTAAACTGTAGCTCAGGTGAAGTCATTCATTATTTAATGCATCAAGAAGCATGGAGCAAACCCACCTGTGTGTCCATAAAAATCGCTCCCACAGGTCACTGCTCACAATCCAGCTGCCTTTGGGAGCCAGGTCTGTCCTTTTGGTTTGGAGAACAGGACCTTGCTCTGCACCTTGGTCTGGTAAATGTTCTACAGGGCCAAACACATGGACTGTGGAGGTATTTCTAAATAAATCGCAGGCAAATCTAAGAAAATATCAATGGGCTGGCAGGAGATTTATGCACAGGGAAAGGAGTAGGTTTGCAGTAGAATTCCGGTGCTCTCTAGCAGGGAGGTTGCCACAACACCGCGTCTTGTTGAGGCTCGGGAGTGGTGCAAAGGCACTACAGAACCTTTCTGCTCTCAGAATACGCAGCTGTGGGATGCGCTGCCATTCCGCACGCCACATCCCGCGTCCCCCATCCCGCATCCCCCGTCCCGTGTCCCACATCCCGCGTCCCCCATCCTGCATCCCCCATCCCGTGTCCCACATCCCGCGTCCCCCGTCCTCTGTCCCCCATCCCGCATCCCCCGTCCCGCCCCCGGGAGCGCTCGGGCCGCGGCCGCCGCCGTCAGTAGGTGGCGCTGTTTCTATGGCCTGTCCGCTCCAGGGTTCCCGAGGGAACGGCCCCGCCGGGAGCGGGGAGTCCGGAACGCGCGGGAGCCGCTGCAAATGGAAACGCATTTCACCCAGGGGAGGATTACCCGGTGCCCGCAAGCCTCCGGGTCCCCACGGGCTCTCTGCTCCGGAGCTCCTTGAGTTGTGCTCGGGCTCTTTGCTCAGCCCGGGAGTGTGAACCGAGCCAGACGCGTGGCCCCACGCACCGCCGGCCTGCAGGTGCCAAGGTGATCACATGGGACTTATGTTTGGGTAGTGTCAAAGTGTCAGGGATCATCAGGAAGGCTGTGAAATAAGATACTCTGTCTACCCCTGCATGTTAATGAGTTCAAATTCATCCCTCACCCTTTTCTCCTCCGAGCTCCTTTATGCTATTCTAAAACTATATAATTTGCTGTCAGCAGCTCCTTGATTTGTTTAGGCTCCACACCAGCATTATGTTGGAAAATTATTTTAGGCTATTCGGTCATCATCACTTACACAAAATGGATCCCAGCTCCTTGCTACAGGACTTCCAGTTCTGCAGGCTGGACAGCTTGCTGCTTCTGAGCACATGGAGGAAAGGTGTGAGGGTGTGCAAAAAGGATAAAACAGAGTCCTGGATTCCTTCCATGCTCTGTGGATTTACGCTGCACATCTAGCAGAGGGATTTCCAGAAGGGTCTATTGTAACATGGTCCCTCAGCATTCAGATTTACTGCCCCACATTAAAATAGTCAGCCTCCTAACTGGAGAGAGCATCCTGGGATTAAAGCCCAAAACAATTACTGCGCTGTTAGAAAACTCTTTTAAACAGCCCTACCCAGCCATTTCTTCATTAGGTAATGGCCAACTAGAATGCTCCTGCCTTCCCTCTCAGACCTCATCGTTAATGACCTCAAAACAGGTGAGATCGGGCAGTTTGAAGGGAATTGCTTTGCACTTAGCAGCCATTAGGTCAGCAGAGCTTTACTGACACACTGTGTGTTTACACAGCTTCCAGCAGTTCAAAAAGCCAAAGGAGGATCACAAGTCTATCTTCAACCCAAAGGGGGAAAAGATTGACACAGGGTTGTAATCATCAGAGTCTGAAAAAAGCCTTCTTGTCTGTTTTCAAGCGTGTTCAAACAAGACGTGACTCTTTGTACAACAGGGGCGCAGGGAAGGTGGGCAAATGCCATTCTTGTGGTTTAATTAAGGACCTCAGTGAGGATCTAACAGATGCAGTGCGAGCCCTGCCTAGTGGGTCTTGCATGTGTGTCAGGAGGGAGGGGAAGAGGGGGGTACCAGGGAGGGTGGAAAGGGTGTGGGAAGTGAAGGACGGTGTGTGGCAGCTGTTCACAGCAAATACTATTCTAGCTCATGGCTATGTGTTCCAGCCCTGTTGGAAAATTACATCTAAATAACAGATCATGAAAGAGCAACCCTGACAAGGCCTGTAATTTAGTCCCAAGAGGAAATTCTTCATTCATCAACTGTACAAGAGACTAAATTAGTTCCCTGCTGGACGAGGCTTTGCTGGCAGTTTGCTCTGCGGGCCAGCCCTACCTTAGAGCAGGTCCTGCTGGGGAGTCACTCCTGCTGGGGCAGACCCTCTCCCAGCCCACTGCACTGAGGGAGACACCACCCTCCAGGCCCAGGGCTTCATCCTTACCCGTGTTTTTGGGGTTCTGGGGGGTGACTGGCTGGACGAGAGGGTTGCAGTGAGGGTGAGCACGCTTTGCCCCATGCTGCAGTGGCACCCAAAGGCAGCCTGCCCTTCCCAGCAGTGCTCCTTCTAGTGGGCTCTGCTGCTTGGATTAGAAGGACAGGGAAGGATGCTGTCCTGCTGTCGTGGGTCTGTCACAGCAAAGCTCTTACACAGCTGCGTGTGCTGGTGCCGAGGTCTCTCTGCTTTCTTGTGCTGTCTGGACAAGGAGGGGGCACCCAAAAGTCCTCCTGGCTGGAGCAGCTGGAGCAGCACAAAGCTCCTGTGGGCAGTGGGGCTCCATTCCTACACAGTCAGATGTGTGCACTGATGTATTTCATGGCAACAGCAAGTTTTCCAAAGTATTGACTCGGTTGATTTCCAGTTGATGCTTCCCCTGCACACAAAAGCAAGGTGTGTTTAGTTTCTTCATTTACAGGAATTGCTGTTTCTCAGGTGCAGTTAGCAGCTCTCCAATTCCAGAGGCCTGGCATGTGGGTGTGGGAGAATAAATCAAAGGCATCCCAAACTGTGAGAGGTGTCCTGAGCAGTTAAACATGGCTCAATAATTTTCTTCTCTGTGCATTGAATCTGGTTCTGCCACTTTCACTCATGCTAAGAAGTATCATTCTCAGGGATCCATCCTATTTGTATCTGGAACTGATGAAAACCCCATGGGAAGTCAGGAGTTCTTCAGGATCAGCCCCAAGTTGTAATAACGGAGTACATCAGTGCAAGAGGACTGGCTGTATTTGCTCAGACACCTCTGAAATGCTGTCCCTCTACCTTAAGTTCCCTGTGTTCAGAGACATTCTGCTATGCTAATGCAAGTCACAGCCTTAGTTTGCATGTTCAAAAGTGTATTCTAGATCATACTTTCTTCATCATTGTCTATACTGTCCAGTACTTCTACCCAGCATCTCCTTTAACCTATGGATCAGTTCCAGGTGTTTTCAGGATAGCAGGAAAAAAAAAGTCACAGGTAATTATGTATTATTTCTGTCAGACTGCTTTGTTTATGTCTGGAAATATAGGAACTTCTGTCTGCTTAGAAACAAGCTGGTCATCTGCATGCCTTTATTCTTATAGTTCTTGAGTCCTGTTTTGATGGTCTCGAGGTTTTTGGTCACAGTGGTTTTCTATAGCAATGCATCTTCCAGGTAGCTGCATATGGAGGCATTGCTTTTTTAAAAAATTTCCTTTTTTCCATTTCTCCCAGTTTCACTGAGGGTTTTTTTGCCTGTTGTTAAGGGATTTGAATTGTGCATGAGATGCTCCCCTTCCCCTTCCACTCTTTGGAGAAGCGCTCCTGTTGCATCCCCACTTACTCACCCTACTTGCAGATGAAACACACCTACACTTTCCAAACTCTCTACCGAAACCTTTCTACTGTTTGTCATTTCAGTTCTTCTCCACACCCTCTTCTGAGCCCATTGCTGCTGTTCCTCAGCAATAAGGGTATGTTGGCAAATACAGTGAATAGCTTCCCCTTTGTTCTGAGAGGTAAATCAATATTTAAGGTCTTGTAGGATGTTTTCTTTGGGAGGAGCAATGGATGACACAAACCTGGCATGCACCTTGACACAGCCTGTTTATTTGCAAAGAATGCTCATGACTGCTGAGCCCCAAACACAACAGGAGCAAGCAGTGGGAAGTCCTGTGGCTGGCAGGAGTCTGTCCTGCCGTTCCTTTCTGAGCCACAGGGATCTCTGCTGCTCTGCTCACCATTCGCTCTTTCCCTGCCACACGCCCCCTCCTAGGCCTTGCCAAGCCTGCTCACATCCCTTCAGTAGCAGCTGGGTTATCCCACCTCTGCCCAAAGATTTGTCTGGGGATCAGCCCTTGGCAGGGACGGTGGCTCCTATTGTTCCCAGCTACCTCCCTACAGAAATGACTTTCTCCTTTCACACACGAAAAAAGAGACATCTGACACCCTGGCTTTGTGCAGAGCTGTTATTTGCTACAGACCAATGACCCAGTTGAAGGCAGCCATTAACTCACATTAAAGAGACCCCATTACTAGAATATGTTCAGTCTGCTTTTCTGGCACATCCTTCTCCCTCTTAACACTTTATTTATTTATTTGGCTTGCTGTACCAGGTATGGAGAATTTTCTTTCAGCTCTTTAAGCTAAGTTCTCCCTGGCCACAGGCAGTAACAGAGAATATGTGTGCCAAATGCAAATTTTTCCATTTTGCTTTGTAGGAGGCATTACCTACATTTGTCATCAGTGATTTTTTTTCTTCAAATTTACCTGCTTGTTCTGAGCTTCCCTGTAGTCTTCACCTCTGTTGGCGATACTAAATCACTGTTCCCATTGACAAATTTTCTATCTGGCTGCTGACCCATTTCCTAGGGAGGTATGTCTGGATGAAAATAAGCCATGTTTGGCTGAAAGTCCATTTGTGGACAAAACCATTTTATAGGATTGCCCTTTCTAGTGTTGAGGCTAAGCCTGGGGCTCTTCTGCTGTGTAATGAGCTGTGTAATGGGGCCTCCTCTCTGGTCAGATAGCAGAGCAAAGCTGTTTTGGTAGGAAAGCCAGAGGGAACAGCGGTGAAATCTCAGGAGGCAGGAGGTGTCCAGCTCAGCCTGCAGCCCAGCTCCCCTGCAGGACTCAGCAAAGCCCTGCAGACCTCTCAGCCCATTCCCACTTCTCTGTCTCACAGGGTTCTCCTGAGCATTAACCATCACAGACACATCATCTTTCTTTTGTACTGAAAGATGACTCTTCAGTATGTCTCCATGAAAGAGCCCTAAATGAACAAAAGTGGCCTATGTGGAGCTGCGGGGCAGCGCTGCAGTCCAAGGATAAGTTACAGTGGCTGCCTAACCCTGACAGCTGTTACAGTGCCTGCTAAATGCAGGGCATTATTACTGCTGCCACCAGAGATGGCAACAGGCTCTCCCGTCTCCTCAAAGGTTCATTGCTTTTATATTGTCTCATACCTGGCAAATCTAACTGGTACCTTCTGCTGCTTGCTTTTTTTTTCTAAAGTATTGGTTGAACTGTGAAAAATGTCGTGGTTTCAGCTGAAGGTCAGGCAGCCCACAAAGCACGGAAAGAGCACTGCTCAAATTCAGTCCCTCACCACATGGATTGCCCTGAACTCACTTTCCCTTTTGCCTTGGCCACTCAGGAGTAAATGAATATCCCCTTCCATAAAACAGAGCACGATTTTCACCTCCCCAAAGAGTTACAGAGTAATAGGGTGCAACAGCGTTTTCACGGGGTATTTGCAGTGAAATGGCAAAGGCATGTTTCAGGTCCCAGTGGAGAGGGAGGAGCTGAGTCCTGGGATGCTGGATTCATGCCGGAGGTCACATACCTTCTTGTCATGGTGCTGAGACCAGATACCCTGAGTACTGACCTCTGCTCTCTCCATAAGAGCACTCTTCCTTTCAACACAGGAGCTGGTGAAAGCTGATCTCGCATGTCCAGGTGGGATTGACACCTAGCAGCTCCTTGGAAATATGAGTTATTCCTCTTGCTGGGAACAACTGAGGGTAGGACCTGGATTTCATGCTGTTCTTTTGATATTAAAGTAAAAGCAAAATCCTTGGGAAACTGCTGAAGCTGCTGACTCATAACCATACCCTTTACATGACCAGCAGCTTTCATCTCAAATTTCTTTACGGTGGGGACCAGAGGTTCTCCTCAAGCCCACGCCTGACAAGTAAGCACTGTTTGCTAGATGGAAGAGCAGCACCTTTAGCAGGCCCTGCCCCAGCACTTCCAGAGTGTCCCACCAGTGTGTGCCACCTCCTCCCAGTGGCTGGAGTTGTGGCAGAGCAGCCCTGCAGGGTTACCTCAGTGACTATCTGTGTGCTGGCACGTTATTCTGTGGTATGGCTTCACCTTGGGTTTTCCTCATTTGTGCAAAGAGTGACAGCCTCCTGGAGTGTAATTTACTTTATAAAGGCTGAAAAGTGCCCAGCTGGTGTCAGCCCTGGGCCCTGGCCAAGAGGGAGTTCATGAACCGGTGAGCTTGTAACTGGCCCCAAAGCCTGTAAAATGCTGTGCAAAAACACGGCCCCTGAGCTCCTTCCTTGCACTGCAACCACACTTCACTGTTAGGAGACTCAAGTGTCCTTTCCCTTCCTCCTCTTCGTTCCAGGACACAGGTACACTTTGAACTGATTGCTTGAAAAGGGGTGCACGTCACCCTGAGGTGACATTTCTAGCTCAGAGCAAACAGGCCATGGGCTGTGACACATGCACGGCACTTCAGGGGCTTCCACAGACCTGTTCATGTTTGGGTGTTTGTTACTGGAGGGCTGGACTGTCCCACGAGCAGTTCTCCAAAGGGATGCAATGGGAGGGGTGCTCCTGAGGAGCTCATAGTCCCTGCACACCAGGTGGACTCCAGCACAGTCATGTTGCCTAAAATGAGGTGGAATGGGCAATGTGAAAGACTTTGACAGCAGGAACTTGGAGAAAAACTTTCTGTCCTTGCATCTGACAATGTGATTGCAGCCTTTTCTTTCAAAATCTCACCCCATGCAATAGCTGCAAAGGATAAAAGGGTATCTGTGGCCTTCCAGCTTAGACTGGAAGTTTCTCTGGGCAGCACTTAACAGCATCCAAACCTGTGAGAGCTTACTTCAGCTTCTGGGTGGTAAAACAGCACAAACGCGATTTCCTGAAGGGGATCTGAGTGGCTTATGGGGAATGGTGTGTGGAGGGACTGGAGGAACTCCAGTGTTCTGCTGAACTGGGATTACCGCTCTTTTCCCCCACCCCCTTTTGCCACACCACTGCAAATCTAGGTAGTAAAAATAATAATAACTGAGGTCATGTCTAGGGTAGAAATGCTTTACTGTGTGCGTTCTAATGGCAAAGCCCTCCTTGCCTGAACACAGCTACCCAGGGAAAGCTGGGCTTTGCATCCCCACACCGTGAGCCCCTGGAGACTGACCAATGTGCCATGGCCCTCCCTGGCCACAGCAGGGCTTTGGGAACACAGGAGGGCAGCCCAGGTCCCTCACATCCCAGTCAATGCAATGATCACTGTGGCAAACAAATCCCCTCGGGAGCTTGAAAAAAACCTCAAGTAATTCATTCATTTTTTCAAGAGTTGCTACGACACAAATGCTTCTTTTAACCATGGGGAATAAAGTAGGTAACCATATCTGCTTGTGTTTGAAAGACATAGACACCGTGGACTTATAATTGCATGCACTCATGTTTAGCATCATTATCTTTCTCATTTTATCTTTTTTTTTCCATGAGAGCTTGCCCCACAGGCCTTTCCACTGCCAACTCTGTAGCATTTACGTTAGAGCACTTTAACAGGACAGAAGTATGTGTCAGGATCTGCAGCTTGGATGGCAGTGACAGCTCTGGATGGATTGTGCTCTCCTCTGTCCTTTTGTGATCCTCTGTGGAAAAAGGTTTTTTATATATATATATTTATATGTAAAGCATGGCATGAATCAGCTATGAATTTCTCAGCCAGGTCTCTGTTTTCTTCACACCTGAGGACAAGGGCCAGGATGTTTGGCTCTGCAGAGCATCCCAGGGTATTTAGAAATTCATGTCACTTGGATTTCAGGGAAGGAGGAGCCCCATTGTTTGGAAGCACTTGCACCATGTCTCTCCTGTGAGCTTGCTCCAAAAGGTTCCTTCATGTGAGCATGTGGAGAAGCTGATATTTGACAGGGAGCAAGAATAAGGCACCTTTATTGCTGATTATCTGAGATTCCCTTTTTAGAGGATGGATTATGGCATAAAAGAGGGAAGTATTACTGCTGGTTGTTAAAACAAGAAGGAAGGAGAGAGAACTGCTGCTCTTTTGGGGACAAGGTAAGTTTGTTCCTGGTGATGGAAACAACTCAAGCAGGCTTTCCTATGCTCACTCGACTCATACCCTTTCCATGACCATAAAGCAAAAAGAGCTTTTTACATGCAAAAAGGCAAAGGGCGAGGTGAAAGTTTTGCCAGCTGTCATTTTTCACTTGATTCCCTTATTTTCAACATCAGTGTGTAAAACCTGGCTAGATAAGCCTATCATAAACAAGCCTGTGTTTGCATATGTGCAGGCATATATGCACTAGTCATACACTGATCCTCAGAGGCTTTGCTAAAGTGTGGAAGGTTTACCACAACATATCTTGCTTTTGGAAGAACAAATGGGTGTACAAACTTGAGTCTGCTCCCAGTCCCAAAGAGCCATTCCTTGTGCAAAAGGCTGAGAGGATAAGGGGATGGAGTTTGGGTGCCAGTGCTGCATGACCTCGTGGGTTGGGAATCGGCACAGACACCAAATGAAACTTCTCTCCCTAATCGGGTTGGAAATTGATGTTGAGATAACAGCAGTTTCCAGGGCCTGGTTAGCATTTTAAACCTCTCATGTCTGCCCTTGCAACCCACTACATCTTGCAGAGCAAATGAAATTAATCTGAGAATAAAATTTTACCTCACTATTAGCGAGTCCTTTAACTTAGTGGCAAAGCCCCTGACAACAAAAATAAAAATTTGGGTATTTTTCAAATTTGAATACTTTTCCATTATTATTCTTTTGCTTGTTATCATTGATGAGCTTATTAGTGCAGTTTGAGAGAGGAAACGTGGTAACAGTTTGAGATTGCATTCATTTCTTTGCAGTGCCCTTGGGGATCTGGGGTTGTGTGCCACAGCTAGGGATGCAGTTGGTCAGGAGCTGCCTCTGACAGCAGCCAAGAGAAACCATTTTTGGGGAGGTAAATGTGCAATAGGCACATGAAAACCCATCCCCTAAGCAGTCAAATGTAGATTCTATGCCCTGAAAATTCAAAGGTTTTATGCATTCAAAAGCTTTTGTTTACTTGCCATTTGTGGCTATTATATTTCTATAATATTCCCTTTGTATCTATTGTGTTTATAATTTTCCTATAGATAGATGTGAGGTTTTATTATTCCTTTCACTGTATTGATGATGGCAATGTAATCACGGTGAAGAATGGCACTACCTAGATTTCTGCTCCATAGAAAAGTATTCCTTTCAGGTTGTAAGCTCATTGTTCATGCTATACAGGAAAAAAAAAAGAGAAATAGTTCCAGTCTACTTTCCCAGCACTGCTCCTTATTTTATATGCTTGTATTCTCTCCTCTCACTCATCTTCTCGTTCATACAGTCTCTACCTAGAAAGGTAAAGGCATTTGACACTGCTGGTGCATGGAAACCTGTGCAGTCCTCTTGGAGTAGATGCAGGACACATTCCAGGATCTCTTTTTTCCTTCCTCCTGAAATATGTTATGCTGACATAAAGCAGCTAAATGTTTGTAGGGGTTAAGCTTTAAGGTGTGAATCAGTTTTAAGAGAAATTATGCCAGACATTTTTACACTTTCTTGACGTAATCTTCATAAGCTATAGAATTAGAAAGCCTCCTCCTAACCACCAGGAACAGGAATGTTCTATTTCTGCTGCCAGAACAGCAGGACAGTGCTGTCCCTTGGGCTGCAAAAGAGAGATAGTCCTCAATCTCAGACCAAGCCTGGGATAAACTGTATAAATGAATTTGGGTTAGTTTTCAGGTTTGGAAATGTATTATTTTTAGTAGAACTGTGAACCCAAGCACAAACTAAAGTTAGATTTAATTGTAGCCATAAACAACACACATACACTTATGTGTATGCATGGGTTGCACATACATGTGTGCCTCAAAATGAGCCCGGTTTTGAAAGTTTTTTAAGGACTTCCCACCTAGAGAAAGCAGCAAAATAAATCTAAAAGGTTCATGAAAGCAGCAATCACTAATAAGCACTATCACTGATGAACATGCTTCTTCATGAGCTCTGCAGTGTCCGCAGCTCAGAGGAGCTACTAATGAACCTTATCTTTGCGTGAGATAATGGTTGGGACCAAACAGGGGAGGCGGAGGGGAATTTGACCACCCACAGAACAAATACTATTATCAAAGTGCAACTTATGCCCCAAAGCAAACTTACTTGCTGGAGTGACATTTCTTCTTGGCATTTCATCATCTTTGCTAGGTGAGGATCTTGGAGGAGGAGGAGGGGAAGGAGAGAGGGAGGGAGAGAGGGGGGAAAAAATAGCCCAGCTGACATTTGAAGCAAGTAAATAACCTCTGCGGGGAGGCAGCTGGAGCGGTGTTTCCACTGCTAACGTGTAATTGCCATGCCACTGGACGTGGCTCGTGTGGGGCAGGGTGTGGAGGGAGCAGAGCAGGGCTCTGTCCCCGTCCCTGTCCCCAGGGTGGGCTGGGGAGGTCTCGGCAGAGCCGGAAATCTGAGCTCAGCCTTGTCAGGTCACATCTCATCAACAGCAGGGAGCTGCAGAAGCAGCAATCCCATCCCCACTGGAGGTGCCGTCGCTTCCCGTGCGCCTTGTGGGACATGAAATCAGCTCAATTGAGTGAAAAAGGCAACAGGTCCTTGCACTGTTCAACAGGCTGGGATCTGATCACCCATGGCTCTTGGGAGAAGTCCGTGGTGAGCAGTGCTCGCTGCTCAGGGGCAAAAGAAATGAACACTTCCGTCTCTCTTGGAGGTCCTGTAGGATTATGAGAGCAGTTGGTTTCCCTGTGCGTGTTCAAAAGGAACATCTGCTTGTTTGTACCAGCCTAGGAATCCAGCTCTATCTCACAGCATCTCTCGAGAGGACACGTGCTCTTATGAAGCAAAACATTGGAGTTGCAATCAGTTGCCCATAACAGTGCAAAAGATGGAGATAAAACAAAGTGTCCCTATAGGAACTGCACAGCAAATCATTTCTGTCTCAGAGATGGATAACCAGGAATAGCCCTGTCCTCTCCCCATGAGACCCAGTCAGATCCCAGATCCGTTTGGCATGGGGTTTTCCTGCCTTGACTGCCATGAAGCTGCACAAAGCCAGTAACAAACATGTGCCAGTAGAAAACATAAGATCATTCTTCTGTGCTAGCAGATAAGAGCAAGAATGAGGCTTAAGCTCTCAAAACACCATCAAAACAAATGTGAAATTAGGGTCATGCAAGATCCCTTGAAGGTGTGTTTGTCTTAAACATATGAGTATTAATTGTTGTATGAGCAGCAATTAGGCTCAGCACAGGTGAAACAGGATATTCTGCAGGGGTTGTGCCCAGTGGCAGTACAGTAGTGGCACCACTCACATTATTTCTGCAAAAATAGTGCCCTGTCAGCTGCAGCCTCACAGGAGGGGCTGTGCTGAAGAAAGAAAAACAGGAATATATTGGTCCAAAAAAGAGAGTGGACTGGGAATTGCTGGTTTGTGTGCTTGGTACCATATCTGGCTTCTGCCTCCCATTCCTCTGTGCTTCTTGTGGCCAAGAAGTTGCTTCCCACTCCCTTGTTAGATTTCCATAAGATGTGAGTATCAAACCAAACTGAAATTTCTAGGGTCTCTTGTTGCCTTTGGATTGCAAAGCTCACTCAGTTGCTTACACTGCTCGTGTTAAAGGGCTGCAGCAGTGTGTTAGTGGCATGAAATGCCATTCTTTACCCTCCTGTCTGGGCCTCAGCCATGTGCTGCCATGGCAGTCAGCTCCTGGACTCTGGGGATCGATCATATTTCAAACCAAAATGTAGTCCATGTCCCAGAGCTCTCCCCTGGGCCATGGCATGCCCCGTGCTCTGTGGAATGTTGTGAGCTGTGGCACAGTGGCGTGGGAATTTGCTCACCAGTGGGGCTGGCTGAAATGCTCACGGTGGAAATTGCTGCAAACCAAGTCCCCTCCATGGATTCATGCAGTCATCATGAATCATTCTTTACTTGAATAAATGTTCGTGATATTCAAAGGTCAGGACTAATCTTCCCCATCTTGTTTAAAGTCCTGTTCTGTGACAGTTTTAGAGCTGCTCAAACTAACCTTTAGTAGAAAATAGGTCTGAAAACCGGTAGCTTTCAGTGTTTGTTTTCTCTTTCTATGAAACAAAAATGTGCTTATAAAATATTTTCAAGCTTTGCTAAACATTCGTACAATTCCAGTTGTTTTCCACTGATTCTTTCACACGTTAGGTTTGTTGTCCAAAGTGAGGGTCGAATTGTTTCCCACTGGGAATACATTGACCCACATGACTTTGAGAGAACTAAAGATCACTCTTCATCCCCATGCAAAAATCTCCCTTTTCTCAAATAAAACAACAAACACCACTAGTGTGTGGAAATACCCAAGAACTGAGCATACCCCAATCCATGTAGAAAATGTTTTTGATGAGGAAATAATGATCATGAAAAATTTGCTAAAGAAGTTAGTGTCAACAAGGACTGTACCCTCCTGAGAACATTTTTTAAAACATTGAATGATTTTTCACTTCATTTGTTATGTCTGATAAATATGTTACAGCCTCCACTATCCCAGTAGCTGCAAGTGTCTTATAGCTTCAGAAAAAATATACTTTCACTGGACAGCTTTCAAATTAATCTTTGACTGTGAGGAAATTGGGCTTGCTGCATTTCTGCAATTCTTCCCCCTTGGAAGGCAGCAATGAGGATATAATGAAATCCTCTTCATCTCTCTAATTAACCGTCTTGTGGCCAAGCAAGAGAGGGGCAGCAGTGGAAATCCCAGCCCAGTTGGGTAATTGCTGATAATTGAAAAGCTGCAGGCCGAGGGGTTCTGCGGGCCCTGTGCCTGCCCTGGCCCTGCCCGCCGGGGCTGGGGCACACATCCATCCATCCATCCATCCGGTGATCTCCCCGGCGTTCTGCAGCGGGCTGGGGAAGCACCGCCCTGCCCTGCCCTGCCCTGCCCTGCCCTGCCCTGCCCTGCCCTGCCCAGGGATGGAATGGCCATGGTTCCAGGAGCATCCCACCCAGGGATGGAATGGGGGCATCACATCCATCCATCCATCCATCCATCCATCCATCCATCCATCCATCCATCCATCTGGGCGGGGAAAGCCTGTGGGGAGCAGCCAGGGGAGCTCCTCAATGGCCGTGGTTCCATCCCGCTGGTGCTGACCGTGGTCCATCCCCCCACCCATCCACAGGGGGAAGATGGGAACTCAGCTGTAACAGCAGCCGTGGTTCCCCGTGATCCCACCTACAGGGATGGAATGGCCATGGTTCCAGGTGATCCCACCTACAGGGATGGAATGGCCGTGGTTCCCCGTGATCCCACCTACAGGGATGGAATGGCCGTGGTTCCAGATGATCCCACCTACAGGGATGGAATGGCCGTGGTTCCAGGTGATCCCACCTACAGGGGTTGGAATGGCTGTGGTTCCAGGTGATCCCACCTACAGGGGTTGGAATGGCCGTGGTTCCAGGTGATCCCACCTACAGGGGTTGGAATGGCCGTGGTTCCAGATGATCCCACCTACAGGGGTTGGAATGGCTGTGGTTCCAGGTGATCCCACCTACAGGGGTTGGAATGGCCGTGGTTCCAGGTGATCCCACCTACAGGGGTTGGAATGGCCGTGGTTCCAGATGATCCCACCTACAGGGATGGAATGGCCATGGTTCCCCGTGATCCCACCTACAGGGATGGAATGGCCGTGGTTCCAGATGATCCCACCTACAGGGATGGAATGGCCATGGTTCCCCGTGATCCCACCTACAGGGGTTGGAATGGCCGTGGTTCCAGGTGATCCCACCCAGGGGATGGAATACAGGGTACAGGGATGGAATGGCCGTGGTGGTTCAGGTGATCCCACCACAGGGATGGTTGGTTCCAGGTGATCCCACCTACAGGGATTGGAATGGCCGTGGTTCCAGGTGATCCCACCTACAGGGATGGAATGGCCGTGGTTCCCCGTGATCCCACCTACAGGGATTGGAATGGCCGTGGTTCCCTGTGATCCACCTACAGGGATTGGAATGGCCGTGGTTCCAGGTGATCCCACCTACAGGGGTTGGAATGGCCGTGGTTCCCTGTGATCCCACCTACAGGGTTGGAATGGCCGTGGTTCCCTGTGATCCCACCTACAGGGATGGAATGGCCGGGGATCTCTGTCCCAGAGATTTATGGTGCTGTCCGCAGTGGTTTCCCAGCAAAGGAGGCTGTGTTTGGGTGTGTTTGCAGCCCATGGGGTTGCCGTGGGACACTTGGCTCTCCAGGATGGTGGGACAAGGAGAGGGCTGGAGATCAGTTCATGGCTTGTGGCCAGCAGTGACCAGGAACCAGATCCAGGGACAGGCAGTGGTGCCCACTACACCTGGTTAGAGTGAGGCAGCAAACAAGTGAGAATATCTTAAGGG
Source organism: Emberiza elegans (assembly GCA_024865655.1). Classification (NCBI taxonomy): domain Eukaryota; kingdom Metazoa; phylum Chordata; class Aves; order Passeriformes; family Fringillidae; genus Emberiza; species Emberiza elegans. Next base: position 8,125,169 of record JALJVW010000184.1, on the reverse strand, counting down.
ACCCATTAAAAGAATGTCTCACTGAAAAAATGACTGAGGACATTTGGCATCAAAATAATTCAGTTTTCTCCAAACATTTTAGATCTTCAGGCTGAGGACAGTATGCTCACCTAAAGTAGGAGTAACTCCGTAGGAGTTATGTACAGACATTCTGTAAATAAACACAGAAAATTACTCTAGATCTGTATCTCCCTTTTCATGTGCATCTTCCCATTTTCCATAACTCCATAACAGTCACACTGGGAGGAATCCCAGCTGTCCAGAGCAATTCTGCAGTGCTTTAAACGAACCTGAAGCAGAGCTGCTAAACCACAGAGAGCTGAAGGGTTGGTGCCTTGTCAGCTGTGTCATTCTTTGAGATGAGCAGGTGAACCTTAAGAAAATCAAATCCTTCCCCGTCATTTCCAAGCATTTCTGAGGAGCCTGTGGCACGGAATGAGATATCACTGATGCCAGTGAGGGAAGGAAAAACATTGTCCTCTCTGGAGTGGTAGTGTACTGGGAATGGGGAGGCAGCCTAATCTTCTGCATAAATCAGTGTGGTTGTTAAGATCACTCTCACCGTGTTAGTCTGTTAAATACCTTTAGTCCAGCACAGAAACAACAGTGCTTGATGTTGGGGAAGATGAGAAAATACCAAAAGTAATAGTGAGGGGGGCTTTTTGTTTTCCAGCATAAATCGTTTTCATCGCACAATTGACTCAGAGTCACTTCATGGACTCCTTTATCTGCAGAATTCCTTTAAAGTTTAACAGTGCAGAACTAATTTCGATGACTCAGTAGCTCGAAAATTGTTATTTTAAGTGCTGAAAAGGTATTTTCCCTGTGGATTTTCTAGCGCTGAGGCAACGTTCTGAATGTTTTGACTGCTACTTTGTCTGACAATGTAAACAGACAGGAATAATTTAATGATTAACTCGTTATCCTTGATGCATGCCTTGATGTCTCATCTTGTTATTAACAGTTTGCCCATGTTTTGAAATATATATAATGTGAAGCAGAGCTAATTTTGCTCTGGAATGCTCTTCAACACCATTCCACAACTTTTTCCACCCACTGTCTGAGCTTGGTCAGCAAAGACACTCTCTATTAACATCCCAGCGACTCACCCAGGCACTTTCAGTTGTATAAAATGAAACCCACTAATAAGAAACTTCATCAAAGAGCTTGAATATGTGCCTAAGTCCATCCTTATCCAACCTACCACTATTTGAGTGTATGCTGAACTTTACTGCACACTCGCAAATCTCGCTGAAAGCAGTGAGACTCAGCTTTGCTGGCTGGATCCTTGAAACACTTCCTTGCACCTCATCCTGCTTCTGTCATCTTTAATAGCTACCTGTCTGTCATTGCCACTTCCTCACACATTCCTCCTCAAAAAGCCTTTTGCAGAAAATAAAAGATCTTGGAAAATGACATTTGTCTTTGAGCTCAGGATGTGTTGCCTTGTTTTCTGTACAAACTGGAAAGTCAAAAACTAACAGAATGCTTTTGCCATCAGGGAGAATTTTTAATTTTCACCCAGGCTTTCAGTGTGGTAATATTGTTATGTGCTGCTATTTTTCTCTTTGCATGTCACATTTTTGAGATGATGTGTGTGCCACCTGTGAAGCACTGAACCCCTTTAAAAAAACCCATGAATTTGTCACATTAGCAACAGAACAGCAGCACTAACAGAGCCTACACTGTCAGTGACCCCACAAGGCAGGAAAATCCTAAAAATTTCTTTTCCAGGTCCTTGGAAAAACATTTTAAAAATGCATCCTCTGCTAGTATTATATGAACTGATGCACCTGAAAGCAATCAGGATGTGAAAAATGGAAACTCTGGCATTAAAATGAGTAGGAAAATAACCATAAAAACTAAAATAGGCAAAGTCCTAGCACAGATCTCCATTCCCAGCAGATGGTGGTGTCAGCAATCCCTGGTCCTGACCTCAGCTCTCTCACATCATGTGAATCCAGACTGGTGAAACAAATAATGGTAGCAGAGTTATTGGCACATTTCCTCCAGAAGCCACTAATAAAAAAATGCTTCCCCTGACATTTCCATTCTGCACCAACCAAGCTCACAACTGTTACAGCAAGTTAGGGAAGTAAAATGAAAACAATGACCAAGCATGATTTAATTCCTACCTGGGAACTGCCATCCAAAGGCCATATGAAAATATTTAAAAGGTAGAAAGAGAAATGCCCCTGAATTGTTGAGGATGTGCAGCATCTTCTCTCCAAACACCTCGTGATATCAGCATTTGTTGCCAAAGCAGCCCCTGCTCTTATGTTGTAATATTTCCACTTAGTGCTGCTCTCATGCTGTTAGGATTTCCACTTTACTTTGATTTTCTTATAACTCAGGTTGGTAAAAATGTGTCTTTAATGCATTTCCTAAATACCAGAATGGAGAGGAACTGGCTGTGCAGTTCTTTGCTGTGTGCAGACAGTAGCACAGCACCTTGTGGCTGGGATGGGCGTCTGACAGAGGGAAACCCAGGGAGGGTGCACAATTCATTATTTTTATTTACCCTGGTCAACATTATGGAAAACTCAAAGAAAAAGACAAAACTAAACAGTCAGTGCCAGCTCCTCCATCCACAGGTATTGCCTATAACTGAGATGAACAGGTAAATATGAATATGCATTTATTTATGTTTGCAAAGTTTGCCCAAACAGCCTTGATTGGGAAGCAGGAGTCTTGTGTTCTTGCATCACTTTTCCATGACAGATTTCAGCATCTGCTGCAGAAACATGGAATCACTGAAGCTCTCTTGATTTAAGATGAAACATGAAGTCCCAGCTATCTTTTGGTGAGAAACCATCAGAGACCTGGTATCTTCTAGAGGATTTTAAAGGCTTTTCAGCTTTGTGGGAAGTTTAAAGGAATGTAAACTGTGCAGGAGCTGTGGAAAAGCACATTCAGAGCATCTCCTTCAGACACAAGCTGTCTTCTGCAGTGTTAGGCTGTAGGGAGATCTCACCTCATCCCTCCTGCCTGGCTGGGGCAGTGCCCTGCTGTGCCTGGGAGGGATCTGGGTCGGCAGGGGAGCTGAGGTGCTCCGGGCAGCCGGTGCCAGCTGCAATCCGCCTGCAGCGCTCCTCTCCCGCAGGTGGGAAGATGGTCTGTCACAGACAAAGGCAGATGAAAATGCATCTGGGGTAGCTCAGTGTTTGTTCTGCATGAGCTTCTGGCACGGCCTCTGCTGTATTTATCCTTCCGCCCACCTACCTTCCGCAGAACGGGGATGTTCTCACTCACTGATCTTATCTCTGCCACGCTTTGATCCAGCTGGGATGTTAGGGCCTTCGGGAATTCCCCACCTTTGATAATGCCTGATAGTTACTTTTAAGAAAATACCAGCTGAAGGATGGGGAGGGATTCTTCAAATTCCAGCAGCTGAGTGAACGGTGGAATTTGTCAGGCATCCGAGCCAGATTTCCTTGGAAAGAACGCATTTATTTTCAAGTGTCACATTTTCATTGTGTTCAGGGAGCAATATCACCTAAGGCCAGAGAAAGCCAGTGGAACAGGACATTTCTGGGATTTTTAATGAGCACAGGAGCTGGCCCTGATAAAAGCATTGTGAGACACATCCAAACTATGAATAGCTGAGGACTGGCTTTATCCTGAGCAGTAATTCATTACCCCTTCATGTTTAGCTTTCGAAATACCACCTCGAGAGAAACTTGACCCCAAGGAAATCTATTTCAGGAATGTGTGTGGCCCCCATCCCAGCAGGCTGGGACTGTCTTACCACCTTTATTGGTTTTTTCTCACCACCCTCCTGCAAGGTGGAGCCAAGCCATTACCCCAGCTTTACCGAGAACAAATGGAAAAATATTCATGCATCTCACGCCCATTAATACCCAAATTGTGGCAGTTAAGTGACTTTCCCAAGGCTGAGGAGGAAGTTTGTGGCAGAGCAGGGTACCTGGTGCTCTCTGTGCCTGCCTGAGCACAGGAGTAATTTCTGCTGGCAGGGTGGGGCTTCCCACCCCCAGTGGTAGCCAGGTTATGGGGCTGTCAGAAGGCGTGTGTGTGTGTGTGTGTGTTTGTTTGTTTTTCCATGGGGAGAATCAGGACAAAATATCCATCATCTCCCCAGAGCAGAGGCATTCCTGAGTGAAAGTGTGGGCGGCTGCCGTGTCCCGCTGAGGATCTGGGGAGGTGTTGGCCATGGGCTGCTCCAAGGCTGTGTCCAGCTGAGCCCATGGCAGGTTGGGGCTTGCAGACGTGGAGGATCTTGCTGTGGCTTTGTCTGGCTCTTTGTGGGGAAAAAATGGGGGAAAATCATCTGTATGGCTGCTTGTCGCTGGGGTGTTGATTTGGCTTGATAGACAAGCTCCAGATTAAATAATTCAGAAGACATGAGACCCAAGAGGGTTGTTGGGAAATCTGTTTTGATCTCACAAGAAACACGGGGCTTTCTGCCTTGCAATTCCTGGCTGAAATCTCTGGTGGCCAGGGTGGATTTGAGTTGGTGTCCCCACACCTGCCTTCATATTCCTGGCTGCTTCGTGGATTTTTCCTATATCCTAGAATGTGGGTACTGGATATGAGGGTAGGAAAACTTGATTTATTCTGATAAATGTGCTATTGGGAAATAGTAGGATTGGAAGAGTTGATTAGATACCACACACAAGGAAAAAAATGAAAATAAGCAAATACTGTAAATTTTTAAGAGCTCTTTTTAATGTCTCTCTTAACCATTGTTCCTATAGGGAATTTTTAGTGCTGGTCTTAAGACTTCCCTGAGAGTCAGTGCCTTTTTTAGAAGATAACTACATTCAAGCTATTGAAAGCATTTATTCCTTTATGCATGGCAAACAAATTAGGGGTTAGAGACCCAGCAGAGGGAAAGAAGAGCGAGTGGTGGTAAAATGGGATGGAGGGATAGGTGTACACAAGTCACTTGCTGGTCCCAGCCAAACCGGAGGGCAATAAATGGAATATTTGCCTTTGGTGTTTGGTCATATTCACCATCAGCTCCTGCCTTACCTAGGGAATGTGTCTGAGAAACTCCTTCTTCCCAGCAGGGAGCAAACACCCATAGTCCCGGTCATTAGCAAAGAGCAAACAGAACCATTTCCCTTTGTCTATTCCCACGCAATTTCAGCATTACCTGTTTTTAATTGCTTGAGAAATGTTTTACAAACATCTGCATCAGGTGAAACATCTTTATTGTGGGAGGCTTTCCTGAGGAGACTTCATAGGCTGCTGATCACAGGCCCTGCTTTAAAGCCCACTGGAGTACATGGGAGGGATGAGTGGAGTCCAGTTGCCGTGGCTCCAGCAGCCTTTTGATCGTGTCCATTGTGTGAAAATGTTGTCCAGCGCCCTGGAGTCGGCTCCTCCAAGGTGTGGTTTGTGTGTGGGATCGCCCAGCCACCCAGCAGGTGTGGGGAAGGGTGGGTGGGACACTCAGGAGCAGCCGCATCCGAGAGAACAGTGGGTGACATGGGCACCAGGGGCTGGACCCACACACCCAAATGCGGGATTCCCTTCCAAACACGTGTGAGGCACTGCGAAGTCCCAGGCCTCCATGGATGGACAGTGCCAGCCTCCCTGCCAGGAGCTGGTGGCTCAGGTGCCCACATTTTCTTGGCTTCCCGTCCCTGCTCAAGCCTCTCAGTGGTTCCCAACCACAGATAGATACCAGGTCAGCCTCTGGTGTAGCAGAAGAGGGATTTTTCCATTGGCATATATCACTGCGGGGCCTTGGTCCTGCTGCAGCTGGAATCAGGGGAAGGTGGAGGAGCATGTCATCTCCAGGACCATGGCCTGGATATGGGAGAGTATGAGCCATTGCATGATTTTCCACTGTCTTGGGAACAAGCAAAGCATCCAGGATATTCCCTGAAAAGCTAAGGCACAATCCAAAGCTGAGGTGATGCTTACCTGCTGGTGTGGATAGCACCCCTATCAAACACACCAGCATTTTTTTGTAAATACCACAAAGCTCCTTTCCCCAACTGGAATTACTCATGCTAAGAAAATGTGTGATGTCCCAAGGACTGACTCAATTGGCATCCTGAGCTTCTAGCCCAGTATCTCTCCTGCCAGGACTTTTATACCATCAGTTCCATTCATTCCTCCCGCAGGCTGATGGGGTATGATGAAGCAGATGGCCAAAGTCCCAGACAAAGGTCAGGCAGCACAATTAGCGACAAGCCGACAGCCCCACAAAGGCCCTGGGCCCAGGATGATGCTGGCCCTAACAATAACATAAAGCTGCTCCCCTGACAATGGGAGATAAGATACCGTGCTGTAATAGGAAAGCAATCATCACAAAATGCCATCAATTATAGAAGAGCTGCACCAGCGGGGATTGGATCCGTATTGGCTCTGTCGATGCCCCCGCATCCCTCGGCTGCTCTCCCTGCGTGCCTTCTCACGGCGAGCCTGGCTGGGCACTGCAGCACCTGAGGCTCCCTCACCCCGGGTCTTTCATCAGTTTTTGGCTCGTGAAATTACACTGAATAATATGCTTATTCAGGGTTTTATATCTGGCCACCTATTTTATTACCTTTTATAATGCATACAGGGTCAGATCAGCTTGCAGCAGAACAAAGCTAATTACACCTTTCATTACCTAAATATAGCATAATGACAGAGTGTCATTCAAGTGTGGCATTGAGCTGAGAAACCTCATGGCAGGCCAGGACAATGACAGAGGTTATTGAGCTCCACCTGAATTGCTGCTGGTGCAGTGAGAGTGGGGCAGGGTTAATAGACAGGTCATTCCACAAATGACAGTATCGAATGGAAACTGCAAAGGGTGAACGCTGCTCCCAGCAGCCTCTGGATCTCCCAGAGTCAGGAACCCCCAGAGCCAGCACTAACCTCTTGTTACCTCTGGAATTCATATTCATCCCTCTGGTGTTCATAAAGTGTGTGCTGGTGGTTGTGAGGCCTGAGAGCAGACCCACGTGTTGAGGTGTAAGAGCAGCAGTGCTGTGCTGAGCCCCTTAGTTTGGGATCATCCCACCAGGGGGGCAGGATGGTTGGTTGCCATTTCTGGCACCTGCTCCCAGTCTGTTATGGTGCTCTTGAAACTCAGTTAAAGGCTCATACTGCTGAAGTTCTGTGACTGAACTCCCTGCTGCCACCCGAATGTTGTCCCCAGGGACATGGCAGGGTCTTCCCTTGACTTTGGTTGGAAGACACCTCCTCTACATCTCCACTATCAATTAATGCAAACAGAGGGGTGATTTGCTTTTAGCTTATTCCTTTATATGTCTTTTAATAAGAGACTTCCCTAGATTTTAATAAAGGAATGGTGAGAGCAGAGGCTGGTAAAAACAGTGTTCATAAAAATTATTATCAGAAAATATTTAATTTCTGCCAAAGCAAGCAAATCACAGAAAGTTTCTACTTTCCTTGGAGTGTTTCTGTGTTTCATCAAAACCAGAAAATGAGACATTTTAATTTGCAGATCCTTTCAGGAGTTGAAGAATATTCATTCCAGTTTTCTTAGGTTCTTACTGAGTACTTGTGTTGCGGTTAATGGGATGTTTTTTCCTTATCTTTTTGGCTGAACAAAAAATATTTCTATCACAAGTCATCCTATCCCTCCCTAGTTTCTCCCTGAAAGGTGAAAGGCATTGCTGGGCTGTAATTCCACTGTAGCAGAACTGCCTACATGAAAAATTACTAGGGCCAAAAACCTGCAAAAGGAGACAAATGAGATTGTCTTAAGCCTTGGATGAATTTCCAGCTACCAAGAAGAGACTCATGATCTCCAGTACTTCGAGGGCTGAGGCTGATATTGGTTTCATTTCTGAGTGCAGCAGAAATGTCATTTACTTTCTTTTGACAGACAGACTGATAGTTTTTGGACAAATTTGTTCATCTCTGGTTTTCTTTACGTTGGTTGAAGTCATCAGTTCCCTTTTCCTGTCTTTCTGATGTACTCACACTTCTCCTTACCAGGAGTTATGTGGGTTGGGAGATCCTTGAGTTAAAGGAGAGCTTGGCATGCTAAAATGGGTGTTCTTCACCCACCTCCTCCCTTCACAGAGGTACTGGTGAGATGTTTGAAGGGTCATGAGTAGAGATTGAACTTACAGAAATGTCTTCAATCCTTTGGTGCAGGATATCCTTCCAAAAGATGGAAGACCAAGTTTTCTGTGGCCACAGGATTATTTATGAATATTGATGTTATGCCAGCTTTAGTGTCCATCAGAATAAACCCATGACTGTGGCTTACATTGAGATGTTGCTTCTTGTGCATCTTCTTAGGCCTCCTTGGCAGTTCTTCATTGTTTCTCATCTCCAAATTCCTCCTTGTTACTCAGGTTGTGCCTTGGCTTAGGGCTGGACACAAAGCAGCTCCGAAGCCAGTGCAAAGACCCTTGGTCTGTGGTGGGAGCACCAGGCCACAGCTGAAAGACAGTGAAATATAATTTGCAAAAAACTCAAATCCAAGGTTTGGAGGAGCCAAGTGCTTTGAACAAGGTGGTAGGGAAGGTGTCTGATGGGATGAAAACTGAACACAGTTTCCAGAGCTGTGGATAGCACCCCAGCAGCTGCTCCCATCTGCAGGAGATGCCAGGATCAGGATCAGGATCAGGTACCTCTGACCTGATCCATCTCAAAGCATTGCACAAATCTGTCTGCTGCCAGCCAAGTCCACATCTGGCTGCAGCTCCTCCTCCCTGCCCATAGCACTGCAGCCTCCACCCTCGCCGAGCTGTTTGTGGGGCCCTGGGAAGGATCCAGCTGGACAAAAGGAGAGGTTTATCTTCTCTGGTCCCTGCTCTCTGCAAACCAGCATTGTTTCTCATTCACTCACCCCAGTGCTTCCTGAGGGCAGCAAAGTCTTACACACATCCTTACAAGTGAACTTTGAAAGCGCTTCCGAGACCCTTGAATTGCTAATGACCAGGCATTGGGCACTTTTTTTCTGGAATAACAAACTGAGAGGGTCCTGCTCACCCTTGCTGCGCGTCTCTGAAGCTCAGCAGGGTTGAGCCCCGTGCCCCTGTGAGCAGAGCAGGCACCCTCCACCCTCCAGCTGCGCTCCCTGGGATGCTGCTCTCTCTGGGTCCCTCCCAGAACCTCCAGCTCTCCCCCTCGCCTGCTCCAAGGGCCACAGAGCCTCCTGTCTCCATTTCCAACTGGGACCGGACTTTGCAGTGGCTCTGGTGAAAGCCTGGCTGGATCAGGGCATGCTGCTGGGGTTGGCAGGTTTTCACAGTCACTCTCTGAGCTTTAAATCAGCCAGGGAAATCCCAGCAGTTCTGAAAACACACATATGCTCTCTTTTTGCCCCTTTCTTTCCTTGGTCTGTGAAACCCTCCCAGCCTCTTTTTTAATTTCCCTTTTTGCTCCCACCTTTATCTCTCCCCACTGTTGTCATTCCGTCCTCTGGTGATAACGGGGGTGACCCCGTGGGGTGACCCTGCAAGATTATTGCATTGGCTGTAAATTCTGAGCCTGGGCCAGCCAATCCAGCAGGGATTGCAACTCCCATCCTCTAAGTGCAGGAGGATTAACGCTCGCCAGCATAAGTCCCGTAAAGCCCTCCACAGACACCAGCCACCATTCCTTTCTCTGCATATCTTTGTGTTTCTGCCTTTAAGAGCAGTTGGGGAATAGAGCTTTGCTGTTCCTGTTGAGGTGGTGAAGGGGAGGAAAAAGACAGCATTCATGACAGTCGGGGCAGAGCTGCATTAAATAAAGCCTCCATCTTTCATTCTTAAGCTCAGCTCCAGGTCCTTGATGAAGACAGATTTTTCAATTAGACAGGCAATGTTTGTTCTAATATTTTATACATGAACAGCTCAGCTGACATCTTACCCAGATTTATGAAGGAAATCGAATACAAATGGGAGGTTTAATATAAATTTATTATTCAAATTTATCACATATTTCCGCAAATAAAAATTATGGTCGCCTCAAAGAACTCATTTTTTTCCAAAAGAAAGAAAGAAGTTGATAAAGTTTCCACCGGGTGAATAACAATATTGTACGTTAAGAAAGATCTGTCATAATATAAATTATAACACACATGGAATACATTTCCCATTGAAGACAATATTTCTTTCTTATACAAATGTTGCACTCCTTCGTTGAACTGAGAGGAAGTTCAGGAAGGTTGGCAAAACAAAGTGCCCCATTTTTAACACTCTACAGAACAAAGTGCATTCTGCTGCCAATTACCCTTAGCTGAAAATGACTGCAGCTTCTGGGAGACACAGCCAAGGGTCAGGGGGTGCAACTGCTCCCCAAAGGAACAGAGATGTCAGGTGACATTCACACTTCAGCTATTTAAAGAAAGGATGAAGAGAATTTAAGGGAATAAAAGGTCCTGCAACATCCATTTTAACCGTGGGGAAATTACTGCAATTAATGCTAGGCCATTTATAGCCCACAATGCCATACTTTTCAGAGGGCATATCTAATTTAGGAAGGGATTAATATGCCACAAGTTTTCATCTCCAGTCAGACCAAAAAGGAAATACAGGAAAACTTTTTTTTTTTCTAAATCAGAATGAAGTACTAGACTGAAAGATTTATATATTTTGGTTTCTGTAAACCAGATTTTTGCTTCCTTATTCAGTTGTAGCATTGCCGTGGTTTAGCTGCAATTCTAGCCTCCTATTTTTCATTTAAGTTTTTCCTGTTTTCCCACTTTTTTGACTGGAAACCAGTACAAGATGTGATCAGTACGAGATGTGGAACAGTGTGAGAAAGGTGATCAAAACATATCAGAATACTTCCAATGTCTCTCCATTTTCAAGTAGGGAAAAATAAAAAAGGGGAAAGCCTGAAAGGTCCCAAGAGTAATGTCAAAACCATTTGTGTGTTCAGTGTTTCAGAAACCTAAAGGAAATAGAGAATCTCCAAGAATGTGTTTTGACTGTCAATGTGTTTCACTGGATTTCTGGTTTTTGTTGAATTCTGTTCCAATGCACTCACTTATATATGTGAATTTACAAGTTGTTCAGGTATTCCCATGAGAAATTGGGATGTTATTTGGTGGCCCAATAAACCAAACCCCAAGCAGATGCATACAAAGACAAAAGGTCATATACTAATGTGCATATGAATTAATGTGCATTAATGAATATATGAATTAATAGCAGAAACTGGAGGGATATCCAAAGCATGGGGGTGGCTCAATGGGATATGACATCCCTTCAGGAGGGAGAGGATTTGTCTCACCCAAATTTATCCCCCTACAGAGGCTGATGCTCAGATGGGAGCCCGTCCCCCTGGTGCTCCTGGAACAGAGAAATGGGCTCTGAGCCCAGAGCCGACCCTGACATGGGGCAAAGGAATCAGCCCCTAAAAAAAGCATCTCCAGTTGCCCATGAAGTCAGGTTAGAGGGTGAATTCAGCTGCAAAGGTCTGTGCTGGGGGAGGTGGCTCCCATTTGATTTTCCTATCTCTAATTAGCTGTGTCAGCAGGCACTGATATGAATTAGCAAGCCCAGAGTTCCTGTCCCAGCAAGTCCAGATTTTAGGTCAAAGTGAGCGTTTTCTCTTAAGAAAGCCTGTTCCAAGTCCCTAAGTCACATCTTTGGAAATTCCCTGCCCAGTGCTGCTAAGGCTGAGGGCCACCTTTCCTCACTGGCCAGAGGGAGATTTCCAGAAGGCACCTAAGAACCTTCCCAGGAGCAAGGCTTTGAGCTCTTTAAGCCAGTTCACGTCAGGATTGAAGTCTCCTCGTTCAGCTGGAGGAAACACTCTTAGGTCTGTGTTAATGCGGATACCAACTCCTGCTGAGAGTAACAAAACTATTGTTTGAGGAGTTTTTGAAAATCATATTTACCCTCAATTTACAATTGTAATTTGTCAAACACCTTTAGGAACAACTTCTGAAATGCTGGTCAGCACAGAGCTGAGCCCTGCTTAGATACCTGGAAATCCCAGTGTGCTTAGTTTAGAAGCACAGGACTTTTCACAGGGCAGGTTTAGTGGCTTTAAATTAATTTCTACTGACTATGCCACACGTATTTTTGTACAGGAGCCCTTCTGACGTCAGTTGCAGCCATAAATCAGGGGAAGCTGTTGCTGAATCAATTCACTGAGGTGTGACATGCAGTGTGTGGCTGCAAAGCCAGACCTTGTGCCCTGAGATAACAACACGGGAACAGCAGTGAGGGGATTAGGGATCTCTGAGCTGTTTGCTTTCATGCTGAGATGTGCTGTAAGGCAAAGCAGGCAAACAGAATCAGGAAAAACAACTACAGGAAAGCTGACATATGTATTGCAGAGTCTTTCAGATGAGTCTTTGGGATGCCCAGTTGTTTCTGCTTATGGCATTGCATGGCCTTGGGGTTACAGGCTTGGCTGGCGCAGTCAAGAACCTCTGTTCAGCTCAGACTGGGGATTCAGAGAGCTCCAGGGAGGAGAATACCCTGGGAAGAAAAGGTCTGTAACAGCACTCAGGGCATCCAGCTGGCAGGTAGGGTTCCTGGCTTCTCATGCCAATTCCCAAGATTCTTTTGCTTGGGTTTTGGTTTGGTTTGGTTTGGTTTGTTTTATGCCAAGGTTGTTTATTGTAAAATACATGAACAGTCCTGGGAGAGCTCCCCACTTGCAGCTGAGAGCTCTGACCAGGGGATGGCTGTGCAGAGGGCAGGGCATTCCCTGTGTCTGCCTGCAGCTGGCAGAAAACAAGCCATGAACACTGACCCTCTGGGAGGGCTCTGGCCATGGAGGGCATGGGGGCACCTCCCCAGCCGCTCTGGCTCAGGTGGTTGGCACACCAGCGGGTAGCACTTCACACACATCTCTGCTCAGCACCCTCTGAGCACCAGCTCACAATCTTGGACACCATCCTGGCCCCCCTGCTCTGAGCAGGGACAGTTGGAGCAGTTTCCCAGGGCCTCTCAGGGTTTCAACACCTGCATGGGTGGACACTCCGTAACCTCTCTGGGCAGCCTGCTGCAGTGTCTGGGCACCCACTGTATTCCTGGTCACCTGTGATTGCTTGGGCCTCTTGTGTGCTCTCTTTGTATGGCTCAGCTTTGTCAGGAGTCTGTGCTCCTCCTTGCAGGCTCCTGCTGCCATTGTTTCTCAGATTGTTGGCACGGACAGTCCTTGAGTTTGGAGAAGGTTGTCCCCAAAAATCCACCAGCTTCTGGACTCCTTTCCTTTCCAGAGCCAGGCAAAACCATCTCTGCTGAGAGAACAAGACAATTACCTTTCTTGACTAATTTCAATCCCCAGAAAATCAAGGTTGAAGTAGTGGGTTTTAATCTCGGGAAGGATCTGGTTTGCTCCTGAAAGATGTGAAAATTAGGAACACATCGATCTTGCTTTGCTGGGCTGGTGCCTTTGTGCTTTGGTGGCAACGATTTGTTATCCAAACAAATGTAATATTTTCATGTCTCATATTTACCAGGCAAGACCAGTGGCTGAGGAGGGGGGGCTGCAGGAGCTCCCAGCCTGCCTGGGGCAGGAGTTGTTCCAGAGCTGCTTTGGCTGCCGGCACAGCCCCGGCTCTCACAGAGCCGTATTTCACTGGTGCTGGATGAATGGTCTTCAAAGCTGTGTGACATTCTGTGCTTTGCCAGGCTGCTCATCTGCAGGGCTTTTTCAGTGTCCATAAAATTCATTATCATTGTAGTTCTGCCTAATTAGCCCATAAACGTTCCAGCATAGTCCATAAATTACCCTGGCCTTAAAGGGCTTATCTGGTTGGTGTAATAAGTAGGTCTATACACTGGTTTTTTTCTATTATAATAGTCAGAGCATTATTTATATGACTGGGACTGAACTATGCCTGAACTGTGAAAGAAGCACTACACTATAAATAAAGAGTATTTTACTGTCCAAAGACTTTAAAGCTAGTTCAGGGCACGTTAGCATCTGCCTAAACCATCTCGTTTTGCTTACTCTCTGCTCCAAACAAGTAGAGAGTGGACAAATAAAGTATATCCAGAATAACTGATGTACAGTGATCTACTGCACAGATAGTCAGTGGTGGAGGTTCTGAGGGCATTTTGTATTTTGACAGGTCAGTGGGTGCACAGTAACATCTTCCAAGATTCCTGGAGCTCAGCAGGAGGTGCTGAATTTTGCTGTGGAGCTACACAAGGTATGTTTTAACATATACATATTTTGCCATGCTGTCTGGATTGATCTGTAGCTAACATGGGAGGAAAAGGAGTTTTGTTTCTAAAAATGTGAAGGAAAAAATTATTGGTGTTTTTCAAGCAGACTGGTCTAAAATTGACACTTGTTAAGTGGTTAAAGTATAAACTCAGGAACATAATGGTATTTTTTTCACTTCTAGCTAATTCTGTTATTTTAATGTTTTTGTACTTTGTTGGGAGGTCATTTTAGAAGGCTTTTACTTTTTTATTTGTATGAAAACAGCATTTCAAAAGAGAGTTTCTCTGAGACATTCAAGGCCCTCTCCAAAGCCCAAATCCAGGTGGCTGCCTAGGAAAGCACCCAGGGAGGGAGGCAGGTCTGTGGTGCCCTGGCTCCTTTCTGCCCTCATGAGAAACACCTGCACACACTGTTCAGAGAGCCACCCACCCCCTGAGGCCCAGGGCACTCAGCTGCACACGGAACAGGCTGAAGGAAAAGCTTTGGCCACCAGTGTGCTGCTGTGCCTTTGGGACAAATGCCCAGGGTTCAGCCAGCAGGGCAGACAGCCCCAGATTTTGGGGTTACTCAGCAGCCGGTCCCATTTGCTCTGGGGCAGACAGCCCCAGCTCCCTCATTTGGGGGTTACTCAGCAGCCGGTCCCATTTGCTCTGGGGCAGACAGCCCCAGCTCCCACATTTGGGGGGGTTACTGAGCAGCCAGTCCCATTTGCTCTGGGGTAAATGGCCCCAGCTCCCTCATTTGGGGGTTACTCAGCAGCCGGTCCCATTTGCTCTGGGGCAGAACAGCCCCAGCTCCCTCATTTGGGGGTTACTCAGCAGTCAGTCCCATTTGCTCTGGGGTAAATGGCCCCAGCTCCCTCATTTGGGGGTTACTCAGCAGTCAGTCCCATTTGCTCTGGGGTAAATGGCCCCAGCTCCCTCATTTGGGGGTTACTCAGCAGTCAGTCCCAGTAAATGGCCCCAGCTCCCTCATTTGGGGTTACTCAGTCAGTCCCATTTGCTCTGGGGGTAAATGGCCCCAGCTCCCTCATTTGGGGGTTACTCAGCAGTCAGTCCCATTTGCTCTGGGGTAAATGGCCCCAGCTCCCTCATTTGGGGGTTACTCAGCAGTCAGTCCCATTTGCTCTGGGGTAAATGGCCCCAGCTCCCTCATTTGGGGGTTACTCAGCAGTCAGTCCCATTTGCTCTGGGGCAGACAGCCCCAGCTCCCACATTTGGGGGTTACTCAGCAGTCAGTCCCATTTGCTCTGGGGTAAATGGCCCCAGCTCCCACATTTGGGGGTTACTCAGCAGCCGGTCCCAGAGCAGGTGAGCCATCAGCAGCCCAGGCTGGAGCCCTGTTACCTGCTCCAGGTGTTCTGCATTAAGGCAGTTATTGCCCCAGGTCCCAGAGCAGGTGAGCCATCAGCAGCCCAGGCTGGAGCCCTGTTACCTGCTCCAGGTGTTCTACATTAAGGCAGTTATTGCCCCAGGTCCCAGAGCAGGTGAGCCATCAGCAGCCCAGGCTGGAGCCCGTTACCTGCTCCAGGTGTTCTGCATTAAGGCAGTTATTGCCCCAAAGCAGAGGGTGCTGGGGGAATGTGCCCTCAGAGCCCACCTGCGGCCATTCCCACAGCCATTCCTGCTTTGTGTTCCTGACCTGCGGCCGTTTTTGCGGCCGTTTCTGCTCTCTGCTGACCTGCAGCAGGTCCTGCAGCTATTCCTGCAGCCATTTCTCCTCTGTGCTCCTGGGGACCTGTCCTGTGCTGTGGTGGCACCAGAGCGTGGCAGAGCCTGGCCTCGAGGTACAGTGCTGGAGAGGGGGAGCCGCCACCCTTGCTGTGGGAGTCGGGGTGTGTGGGTGCCCTGCTGAGGGGCTGTGAAGGATAAAAGGGGGAGACACAGCCTTGGTAGGTGAAATTTTACAGTAAGGGGTGCTTTGGTAGCAAATTAGTGGTGTGAAAAGGAGTTTGCCTGGCTGTGTTGATGTCTCCAGAAAAAGTTTTACCTCAGGAGTTGGAAGGAAGTTGGGCGAGGCCTGTGTTCAAGTACAGGCCTAGTTCTGTGTCTTAAAAACGGGAAATATGTGTTACCTGTCTGAGGAATCTACTCTGCTGTAGGTGCACAAATAATGCAAAAAGATGGATTTTGTGAGGACACAGGTCTGATATCTCAGTTATTTCCCTACCTATAAAGCATTTGTGCTCTGTGGTGAAGACAATTTGATGGGCAATAGTGGGGCTGGGTGTTGCTCTTGTTTTTGCCACAAGCTCTGTTTTTGCCCACAGTTTATTCTTTATCCCAGTTTATTTCCCCATTGATAAGCTGCAAATGTTGGTGTTTCCCTGCCTGCCTGGCTGCTCTAGGTGCTGAGGGCTCCAGGTCATGTGTGAGCTGCGTTTGCTCCTCAGCATCAGCCTGGGCACTGGAGTGTCTGTGCACTGGACACAAATAACCTCACCACTTGCTGGGAGTTACAATTCTCTTCTTAAATTTGTTTTTAAAGGCTGAAAAAATGTGATTTGTAGGCATACTCGTGTGGATGTTGTTTTGCTCTTTAAAAAGAAATCAGTTTTGAAAACAGCTCAACTATTGCTTCCTCAAATGTTTTTCCTCTCTTTCCCTCCTGACAAACTCACCCTGAGCTAACCCAAAGGGAATAAGTTTCACAAGGGAAATCTCTTTCTTTCAACTGGTACTCCAAAACATGCGTATTTTTGTTGCTGTGTGCACAATTATTTTGCAACTGTGAGCGCCATCTCTGCATCCCAGGAGGACTTGTGGTCACACAAGGCTTGTGTCATGGCTCGTCTGAGCCCAACTCTGCAGAGGAAGCTGCATGCAGCCACACACCTGCATTTCCTGTGCTGTTACCACTTAGCTGGGTGCCTCTGTGCCTGTGTCAGGACAGGATGGAGGTGTGTATTTGAGATTTGTGCTGGGGTTTTGTGGGTTGTTTGTTGTTTTATGCAAGAAGCTCGGGAGAAAGGTTAACACACACAGGGTGCTTCTAACAAGCACCACTGCAGTTCAGGGGTGGAGGGAACTGTGATGTGCTTCTCACCTTTGCTTTTCCTGGGTCTAAGAGTACTGGGTTGTTACTGGTTCAATTCAACAGCCATCCCTTCCTCCAGTATTAACTACTTGTTGTTCTGGGGAGCACAGGATGGTTCCAGTGTTCAGGAATCATTTTAACACACTGGAATGTCTTTTCTGGTCATATCTATTAGCATTCCAGCATCTCCCACCTTGTAAGGTGAGCTCTGATTCTGCATGTTCTGGCCTGTGTGTGTGTTGGACTGAGGTGATGGTATAAGGTTTTGGGAGTTGTTGATTATAAACATGCAGAACTTCTTTGACTTTAGGCCTCTACACTACAAAAGAAGTTGGGTTTGGAGAAAACCATGTGAGCAATGTAAATTCACCAGGGCAGATTTTACAGGTGGGGCTTTTAATTATTTGTAAACAGAATCAGGCAGCATGTCCCTGTTCAAATATGCACCAAGAAGTGAAGATTCGTCTGTGGTTACGCAGTTGGTGCTATTTAAATAGCTGTGATTTTTGGTAACTGGAAAGAATTTATTTTCTTGAAGCAAAGTCTGGATTCTTCAATGAGAGACCAGGTCATGGCTCATTCAAGGCTTGCTGTTGTCTCATCTAAGAAGTTGTGAGGTGTTAAATTGTCATATTTAGGAATGAGGAAGACTTGCTGGGGATGTTTAATATGAATAAATATAATATTCTTCACTCCAGGGATGTGAACTATGAGGTGTATGGTTTGCAGTTCAGATGCTGGATTTATCTACTCTGGCAATACTTTTCCTGTTAGAGCTGGACCAAACATTAAGTTTTCACTTCAAATCCTAGAATAGGATCATAAAGACAAAAATATTTATTCTGTAGGTGACATGGCCAGCTGCTGAACTGGCTTGTCTGGGAGAAAGTTGTACTCTTGGTTTACTTTTCTCCTGTATAATCTTAGGAAATCCAAACTCTGTGTTTTCCATCTGCTGCTCCCCAGCAGATCCATTGGCAACTTTTCCCAAAGAAAACTGTCACCTAAAAGTGGCTCTGCCAGATGTTTCCCAGCAAGTCCTCAGCAGTGAATGTGTGTGTGACACAGAGAGTCCTAGGCAGTGTTTTAGCTTTCAATGAATGGCAAGCCAGTACATTAAAGCTGCGTGCTCTGATTGTGGCACTGAAACCACCCTCATTGACCTCAGCAGGACATGGATAAACCTGTGTGGTTTTGCCAGGGGATTATGAACTGACTTTAGCACTCTCCCAGTCTTTGGATTCTTGCAAAGACAGTGCCATGGCATTGTTCTGTAACAGTGTGGATGGATTGATTGATTGCCTGGGCTTCATTTCCCTTTGTCACTCCCTTCACTATTCTCTGTGCTGAACATCTCTCCTATCTGTTCTCTTCAGATGCCATTGTGTTGTCAAAAGAGACTTCACACAGGACAATGGGTCCCCCAGCCTTTGTGATGATGAAGTATTTTTGTTTTCAAAAGCCTTCAGCAGAGTCCCTGCTGCTCCCCACCAAGCACAGCAAGTCAGGAGTTGCTCTAAGTTATCAGATTTCTGTGTCTGCCCCATTTTGGGTGACACATTTATGGAGAGCCCTCCAACCTGCTCACCTCCCCAGGCTCTGCAGTGTCTTGTGAGCCTGCTGGGGAATAGATTGGTGCTCTGGAGTGGTCACTGAACCTTGACAAGTGGCTCCACACACGCCTGGGAGGCTGCAATGGGATCTGGTACTCGGCTGCTGCCCTGGCATTCAGAAATGGAACGGGTGAAACCCCAGACCTGCCTGAGGTCAGTGGAGGAGTTTTGCCACCGACTCCATCGCAGCCAGGATTTCACCCCATTTATTTCCCAGCCCCCTGTGCACCAGGTGCGAGGTCAGGCTCTCACTGTGGTCCCACTGGGAGGCATTTGCTGAGTCCTGTGGAATTGTTCCTTGCTCTCAGCACTGAAATTCAGTGGGGGTTTGTGCCTGTGCCTCCATGGGTAAGGAATCAGCTCACGCTGTGCTCATGGAGGCTGGGGTGGGAGGCTGTGGAGGTGCTCCCTTCTTGCAGAATGTTTGCTCCAGTGGGGATTTCTTTGGGGTCTTACTTCTAACAGCATCCTTTGGAGCTTGTTTTATGTGGAGAAGAAGAATTTGGCCTTTACCACAAACCTTAACTCTGGCAGGGTGTGTGCATGTGTTAATGCCTTTCTTTCTATAGATATGCTTGATCCAAAAAATGTGGATCCTGGAATTTGGATGCAGCTGTAAGTGAAGGATCTGGCTTGGAAAGGGGTGTTGATCCTGCCTGCTCCATCAACAGCCCTGAGCTGCCTCTTGGAGATGTTCATGAGGCCCATTTTGTAGGGTCATTGTCCAGGTCTCCCTGTTGATTTCTTTAATAATACTGAAAATGCAGTTTAAAAAATTGTTACTTTGCCCAAGAAACTAGAATCAAACTAAACCAAGAAAACCAGGAAAGTTCACTCTGAATTTCTGGGATGAGAGCCAGTTCTCAGCCACGTGTTGTAACTGTATTATTTATGTCCTTATTTATTGACTACATTGGCACCTAGAGCTCCCATCTCGGCCTGAGGCCCTGTTGCAGTGCATGTGAAAAGCATGGTAAGGGTGAGTCCCTGGCTGTGAAGACCATACAAGACCCAACAAACACAAAAAAGTCTTCCCATAATTCCATTTTACGTAGCAGGAACTGAGGCTTCTCTCTGGCAAAGTTGCTCAAAGAAATGAGAGTCCTCCTGCATCTCAGGTAGGGGCTTTAGAGACAGTTCCAGCTCCAATAATGCTTCCTTGTCTCTTCTCTTTTCATGAATAAATCTCCTTTCAGTTTTTCCCCTGCATCCTGCTCTCCATTGTCAGAAGCAGTGCCACCTCTGGCACTGAGAATGAAAGGATTAAGGGAAGGGCAATGTCCCATTCCACATTTCCCTTGCTTCAGTGGTTGAGGGAAAATGTTAGTCTTATATAAAAATAGTTTCTGGAATCAAGGCAAATTTATTTCAGTCAGGCTTCAAATACATTTGAGAAAAAGAAAAGATAGACACCAGTTATTGTGTATTGCAGTTTGGATTAGTATTTCCTACTGCTCAGGTACCTGTCATTTCTGCTGCCTTCTCTCTTCCCCTGAGGCATTCAATCCCTTTCAGCTCCAGCTGAAGGTATGAACTTGGGTTTTCCCTAATAATGAAACACAACACCAAACTGAGGCTTCTTGAAGGGCTCATGAGGGAAGTGTGCAAACATCTGGTTGACATTTAATCTAGAAATGTCAGGTCTCAGCATTTCCAACCCAAGCTGACAGCTCCTTGAGCACCAAAACATTCTTATTGAGAAAATGTAGGGAAGAGGTGGATCAGAGACCAAATATTAAACTGGAAAAGGTGCTTGTTTTTTTTTTTTAAAGAAGCATGTGTAAGCTCTGTGTTTGGAAACCTTTGCATATTCCTGATTGGAACCAGCATTACCATGCAGGGAGGGCAGTCAGCTGTGGAGAAAGCTGGGCTCAGGCTCTCTGTGAAGGTGGGGTGACCTCCAGCAATCCTTTTGTTGTTTGAGTCAGTGAATCCTTGCAGCAGCTGGCCAGAGCTGGCTCCAGGACTGTGCAAATGTCCCCAAACCCTCTCTGCCACACCCAGGCACTGTCATTGTGGCTGTTTCTGTCCCAGAGGTGCCACATTTGTACCCTGGAGCTCACTGGGCATCTCAGTTTAGCTGAGGGTTTGATAGGAAGGCAGGACCTGCATTCTGCTGGCTCCCAGGACTGTCTGAGCCCAGCCTAATGGTGCATTCCAGATCCCAGGATGATGCTTCCCACGGGCTCCTTGAGGCACGTGGCCAATGCAGGGCTCAGCTCTCCTGGTGAGGCTGAGGAGGTTTAGTCACCAAGTCCCAGAAAAGCCCAGGCTTGAATGCAATTTTGAATCCCAGTTAAAGAAATGAAAATGAAAGATCTGCGTAGGAAATGCACCCAGAAACTGGTTTGGAGACCTGGCTTGGGCTGAGAGAGTCAGGCTTCAGCTGTGATTGAAAAGTTCAGCAAAAGTTTCTCTGTCCTTTTCTAGGAAAGAGTTTTCTTTTCTCAAAAAACTAATATAAAAGTGAGAAACAACTCTTCCTGGGAAAGTACTGTTTTTAGCAGAGGTTATGGGGGTTTTTAAAGAACGTTTTTTAACATTATCTAGTCTTCTGACTGCATTCTTCTACTTTTCACTTTCTTCATACCCCTCCCCGTCTTTAATTCCTTCCAATACACTTCATGTTAAGGAAAGAAGGAGCAGATGTTCACGTGTTATTGCAGGTGAGGTTCCACCATCTGCCTGTGACATAAGCAGATTTGTGTTGCTTTTCTCTCTGACCTCACATCCTCCTGGCTCTGCTCTCCCCTGCTGTCACGGTGCTGCAGGCAGGGATGATGCCCGTGATTTAATGGTGACTCTTCCCCCCACAAGTCAGGCCCCTGATGTGCTGTATCTAGCAACAACCATCAGCACTTCTCCTCTTCCACTGCCCGCTCACCTTTCCTGCAGAAAAGCTTTCTGCTTAATGGGCTGTCCTGGTCCCGAGTGAAATAAATAATTTTATGTACAATTTTCTTCTGCCCAACATCCTGCGATGTAATGTCATGTTTCTGATATCCAGCCATGGTAAAACAGCAGGCAGGCTGGCTTTTGGAAGTAAGGATATAAGATCTGATCTGCTTTTTATTGGAATCAGTGATCAAATTCTCACTTCAGCAAAACTCATGACTCACACATGGCTCACAGCATCTCATTTGCACCGCTGAATGCTCTGGGTTAAAACAAAGGTCATTAGCAAAGGTACCCAAGAGGTTAAGACTTGTTTAAATACACATTTAATGTTGTGTAATGTTTGAGGGGAGTGTTGTTAAACTGAGCAGGCCTGATAGGAGAGCGCATCTCCCCAGCTTTTAAAGGATGCATCAGAATTTCTGGGCCTTTCTTTATTGTTGGCTGATCAATTAACAGGCTTGGCTTTGCTTTAGCAGGAATAGTGGGGTGGAGAGGGAATGGGAACAGTTTGTTTCAGGAAACAGTTTTGTGTAAGCTCAGCTTGTAAGAATCCCAAATTGAAGAGTTCACTTGACTGGAAGGCAAAATCTTCTGGCTGAGGGCCAAGTAGGGAAATGAGTGGTGTTTGCTGGGGGAGCTCAGCCCTGCTTGGGGACAGGAGGAGTGGCTGGTGGGGAGATAAGATAAGCTGGTGCCCTCTGCACCCCTCTGAGCCCGTTCCTACCCTTCTGAACCCACTGTGCCTCTCCTCCTCCTGAGGAGACTGGACCTGTTGGTGGTGATCCCAAAAGGCTCTGCTTTCATGGTTATTTTGCCCATGTGGAGGCTCTTGCTAGGAAAGGTTCCTTGAGTACAAGCCATGCACAGGTTTTTGGTTGATGAGAATGACCCTTTCCAGGTGCTACAGGAAACTGGGAAGTGCAGTGCTGGCAGCTGTGGGATGGGCTGGTGCTGCTGTGGCCCCACAGAGCTCCTGCCCATCTGAGCAGGGGGATGGGGTGATATTTCAAGGTGTGCAAAATGACTTTTCCCTGGTCACCATCATCCCCTGTTGCACAAGGCATCTCATTCTGCTTCTCCAAGAAGGAACGGCTGAAAGGGGTGGGGAACAGAGGGACTGCTCCCTCTTCTTGTCCCCTGGAGGGTGCATTATTTAATTAGGTACAAAGGCTGTTAAAATCAAAAGGTTACACTGAAAGTCTGCTTGATTTATTACAGCCTCCAGCAAGAGGAGAGAAAGAAATTCTGAAAAATGTTCAGTTTTAGTTCATATCTTTCAATCTTGGACAGAAAAGAAAGAAAGAAGCAGGAACTAACTTTCCATGTAAAATTCAGTTTTTGTTTAAAATTTTCACTTTGGGATTTTGTTTTCATTAAATTACCAAATTACTGGGTTTAGTAAAACTTCCAAGGCTAAAAGGAATTAGAGGCTAATTACAGAACATGGAAGAAAATATTTTGTTGGTGGTGTTCTTTTCTTTGTATCTTCATGAACTTGTTAAAAAAGAATTCCAAAATGAGATATGTCTCCTTTTATCCATGTATATTAAAAAAATTCCTTTTGAACTTCCAGGCAAAATAATTGTAATTTTACAACCAGTTATATTCCAGCTATTAGAAGCATTTTTTTCTCTTTTGCCCTAAATTCCATGTACATGTTAATAGTCAGTCTGCCCTTTAAGAGTCCCATAGACCAGGTTTATGTTTGTTTGCAGAATTTGGATGTATTTTGGTGGGGAGCTGTGTTGAGCCCCAGCTCAGGCACTCTCTGCCATATGGAAGCGTTTGCAGATGCGTGCTGGGGAGTGTGGAGCTGCACCATGGCTCCTCATCGAGGAGCAGCGCTGCCTGCTGAGCATGTTTGGAAATCCAGGGGTTGGGTTGAGCAGCATATCTGTTTTCTAGGTCAAAAAGAGCATCATTTGGCACTTGGCTCTGGTGGAAAGTCATGGAGAGCTGGCTTCCTACCCGCCCTTTGTGACACTGAAAATGTGTTTCTGCATGAGTTAATCCAAGGGTTTGTTTATTTAATGTTGGACACATGGGGTTTTATGGTCTTGGCCCAGCCCCCTTGTAGAAAGGAGCTGGAGGGTGGTGCAGAGCTGGACACCAAACTGGCAAGATATGACAAGGAGCTGGTGTGCCAGCACTGGGCACACAGAGAGAGCCCCTGCACGTGGGCTTGTGCCATCCATCACATCTCCATGTCCATCTCTGTGAACTGCACATGGGCTTGTGCCACCACACCTCCATGTCCATCTCCATAACTGCACGTGGGCTTGTCCCATCACACCTCCATGTCCATCTCCATGAACTGCACGTGGGCTTGTGCCATCACACCTCCATGGCCATCCCTGTGAACTGCACGTGGGCTTGTCCCATCACACCTCCATGGCCATCTCCATAACTGCACGTGGGCTTGTCCCATCACACCTCCGTGTCCATCTCCATGCTGCACATGGGCTTGTCCCATCACACCTCCATGTCCATCCCTGTGAACTGCACACGGGCTTGTGCCATCACACCTCCACATCCATCTCCATAACTGCACATGGGCTTGTGCCATCACACCTCAGTGTCCATCTCCATAACTGCACACGGGCTTGTGCCATCACACCTCCATGTCCATCTCCATAACTGCACGTGGGCTTGTCCCATCACACCTCCATGTCCATCTCCATAACTGCACGTGGGCTTGTCCCATCACACCTCCATGTCCATCTCCATAACTGCACATGGGCTTGTGCCATCACACCTCCATGTCCATCTCCATAACTGCACGTGGGCTTGTCCCATCACACCTCCGTGTCCATCTCCATGCTGCACATGGGCTTGTCCCATCACACCTCCATGTCCATCTCCATAACTGCACATGGGCTTGTCCCATCACACCTCCATGTCCATCTCCATAACTGCACATGGGCTTGTCCCATCACACCTCCATGTCCATCTCCATGAACTGCACACAGGCTTGTGCCATCACACCTCCATGTCCATATCCATGAACTGCACACAGGCTTGTGCCATCACACCTCCATGTCCATCCCTGTGAACTGCACACGGGCTTGTGCCATCACACCTCCATGGCCATCTCCATAACTGCACATGGGCTTGTGCCATCACACCTCCATGTCCATCTCCATGAACTGCACGTGGGCTTGTCCCATCACACCTCCATGTCCATCTCCATAACTGCACATGGGCTTGTCCCATCACACCTCCATGTCCATCCCTGTGAACTGCACACGGGCTTGTGCCATCACACCTCCATGGCCATCTCCATAACTGCACATGGGCTTGTGCCATCACACCTCCATGTCCATCTCCATGAACTGCACGTGGGCTTGTCCCATCACACCTCCATGTCCATCTCCGTGAACTGCACACAGGCTTGTGCCATCACACCTCCATGTCCATCTCCATGAACTGCACGTGGGCTTGTCCCATCACACCTCCATGTCCATCTCCGTGAACTGCACACAGGCTTGTGCCATCACACCTCCGTGTCCATCTCCGTGAACTGCACACAGGCTTGTGCCATCACACCTCCATGTCCATCTCCATGAACTGCACACAGGCATGCAACTGTGACATGAGGAAACCCCATCCTTGCACTGCCAAAGCATCCAACCTTGCCATCTGCCAAATGCTTTGTCTGCCCTTTATCTTCCACAAACTGTGCAGGCACAGCCAGAGGGTCTCCCTCCAAGCCTCAGCCTCCCCAGCGCTATGAGGGCATGTGATGACAGGACAAAGGGGAATGACAGAAAGTAGGGTTAGGTTGGATATTAGGAAGAAATTCTTTGCTGTGAGGGTTCTGAGGCCCTGGCAGAGGTTGCCCAGAGGAGCTGTGGCTGCCCCATCCCTGGAAGTGTTCAGGCCAGGCTGGACGGGGCTCTGAGCAGCCTGGGACAGGGGAAGGTGTCTCTGCCCATGGCAGGGAGGTTGGAAGGAGATGAGTTTTAAAGTTCCCACTGAGGCCATGCTGTGATTCTGTGGGAAAGCTTTCTTGATTTGTGAGTCCTTTGAGATGAACAGAGGTTCTGGAAGTCCTACCTATGTGTATTGCTGGACAGCCTGGGGGGATTTGTTCTTCCAGTCCCTTTTGTGGCCTTTGAGTTTGGGAATGTGCCTTGGCTGAAGGGCTGCTGCTTTGGAGCAGTGATACCTGGTGGTCACCTGTGGGGTGGGAGGAAGGGGCTTTTCAGGAGTCACCTGCCTTGAGCACACAGTGCCTCATCTTTTTGTTTGCTTAATTGAAAATTGCCCTGGGAGTGCACAGTAAATATTGTTAGTGCTACTGCAAGAATGTGTCCAAGTTGATTCAATCCTGAAACCAGCTGGAAGAGCACCAGCACTTATGTCATGCTTGCTCGTGACTTATGCAATCAGAGGTGCACTTAGCAAAAGGTAGAATGAAGAATTCAACCTCTCTGGCTAAGCTGGGTCTGGATACAGCACTGACCTCCTAAATGCACAGATATCAGGATTTTGTAGAACAGCCCCACGAGTTTTCACACTTGCATGTAAAATTTCACCCCTTCTGGAACACTGAGGCTTGTGGTGCTTGACAACACACACACGAGCAAAATCACCCTGGACTGTGCAGAATCAATCAGGGGATGCTGTTGGTGTCTGGAGAAAAGTATTTAATCATTTTCCCAACGATATCCCCCTGATATGAATGGTAACAGGATGTTTATAACAGAGATAAGGCTGGGATGAAATCCTATCCCTCTCTGGGAGCTAATAAAAGCAAAGATTTGGAATTAAGTATCACTTTCTCCGAGCTGCACACGAATGAGGAAATGGGGTCAGAAGGGCAAGCTGCAACATTGTAGGCACTTTATCTAAAACATAAACATTACTAGAGTGCATTCTGGCCAAATTAACTCTCTCAGATCTGCCGTGTTAGCATTCCTGTAGTACTTAAGCCTGCCAGCTTTACTGCTCCGCTGACTGAGGGTTGAACTCCAAGTTGGGGTTGACACTTCCAAACAGGGCTCTGAGTGGGGAGGGTCTGTTGAACCCTTCTGCAATTAAATATTCTCCAAAGAAATGCCAATGTCACTGTGAGAAAGAAAAGCGGGGGGAAAAAAGGTGGGGTGGAGTCACAGAATTATGATCTGCTCTGCTCAGTGCACAAACCCCTGAAAAGTGGAATTTTCTTTGCACTAGCAGTAAAAGCAAGAGTATTTGCTTTGCTACTGCTCACTGCAAAGCACTTGGATCAGAGAGGCAGGGCTTGAAATCACAGCCTCCTTCAAGTCCAAAGGGAGCCTTTTGATACCACACTGGCTGGTGTAGCCCTGGGTGATGTCAAAATCTTCTAAAATCAGGATGCAGCTTCGGGGTGGGAACATCGTCTGTTTTTGAGAGATGTCAGATGATTGCTGCAGGAGCTGCTCGCAGGTGCTCCAACCAAAAGCGAGGTCCCCTTGTGCCAGGCAGTGCCAGGATGTGTCACAGAACCAGAAGGAAGCACCTGTTATCCCCACACGTGTCACGGGGGATTGCTGGAGCTGATGCTATCTCCACCAGGAGAGCAAAGGCCTGCAAAGAGGAGGAATAATATTAAAATTAGCACCTTCCCAAGATCAGACAAGCATTTGGGAGCTAAATTACTTCCTTGCTGTGTAAGGTGGATGCAGAAGAGAGCAGAATGTGCTCCACGCCTTTCCATGGAACAGATGGCTCCCCCAATAGTTATGGACCTCAGCCAGGAGGGATGGGGGGAGCTCTGCCCCAGGGTTCTGTTCAGGCCTGGCTGCAGCTGGTTGGGTTTGGAGTATCTGTTCCACTTGAAGTGCTGCCTTGTTTAAGTATCTTTCTTAAGTTTTCATTCTGATTCGAGATTCAAATAGTATTTTCTAAGTGTACTGGGCAAGAAACCATCTGCACCTTCTACAGAAATTAAGTTGTGCCAACTGCTTGGAGTGAAGGGACTGCTTAGGTTTGAGGTGGTTTTGGGTTTTGTTTGGTTTTTTTTTTTTTTTTTTTTTTTTGGAAAGAAGGAATAGATCCTCAAGATCTCCTAAGTGCCTCCATGGTAGTGACCACTTGTCTGTCTTCAATTTTACAAAACAGTAAAGTGGTCCTAAGTATCCTGTCTTTCTGGGATCCCTGGGAGTTTTACAGCAGGGAGCTTGATGGAGCAGGGATTGCCACCTCCAGGGCACTGTGTGTACAGCGAGGATGCTCTTGGAGGTACAAGACTGAGGAAACCTCCCAATCCCCTGGTAGTAACCCAAAACCCTCAGCAGCTCCCCCCAGCCCTGCAGGGTTGTCTGCAGCAGATTATCCCTGAACCTATCCTCGGTATCAGAAGAAAGATATCAGTTTGGAATTTCATCTGTAAAATGGCTTTGTGTCAATCAAATGAGACTTTGTGATTATAAAAGCATTTCTTGTATTACTGTTCTCTAATTTCCAGTCACTGAATTGTGGGACTCAATGGTCCAGAGTTAAATGGATTGTCTGGAGTCTCACAGGCAATTGGAAGGGAGACAACCCAGACCCACAAGTCTCAGCCCTTGCTTTTAGGACATCCAAACTACCGTTTTACCCAGTTCCTTCCTGAGAAACCTCTTGAGTTTATAAACTGACTGGTTGGGTGCTTTTTTTTTTTTTTTTTTTCTTTTTTCTTTTTTTTTCTTAGCACAATCGCTTGAATTCTTATCATAATTCCTTATCTATGGCAAAGAGCAGTGTAAATACCTCAAGTAAAATCTCAGCTGTGCTGGGAACAGCTAGTCCTTGTTAGCTGATGGAGTTTATGTTGCAGATAGCAGTTATCTGAGGAGGCTTTGCACAGCAGGGTAAAGCCATTCCTTTGTCAGCTGAGGTCCATCAAAGTGCTGTGGAGGATTTGGCCGCTGGAGCATCCTGGTAGGGCACTGCTGTGCCATTGCAAGGTGCCTTGGCAGGAAATGAGGCAGCCATTGCCTTGCAGTCTGAACTCTGTGATGCTGTCAGGGGATCGTGCTGCCAGCTTACTCCTTTCCTCATTTTATTTCCCAGTGGACCAGCTTCCAGCTGGATCCCAGCCTTCAGAAAGGGGAGGAGAGCGGAGGCTGTGATTTGCTAGAAATCATTCATATAGGGGAAAATGGGAGTGGGTGAAAAGAGTTGGAAGAAGTTCTTCAAGTAGCTTATAAATCCACATTGCTGTCTGGAAATGCTGCTGAGCATCCCACAAACCTATCCTTTTCCCTGTGCTGATCCCTCTGCCCCTGGCACTGAGCACTGAAACCATGTCAGATAGGTCACTTCACACTGGCCTTTTATTCTTTTTAAAGCACACAGGGAGTTCCTAGGCTTTAAAATGATGCAGTGAAACTGCATGTGACAAAGCTGTCAGTATTCGGGAGGAATTGCCAGCAGTGTGTTAATCCCAGCACTCACACGGATCTCCTTGGCCGAGATCTGCTCCCCTTCCAACACCTTCCTTCCAGTTTTCTTTCTAAACCACAATCAAAACTCCCCTGTATTTTGTTTGAGATTTGAAACAGCCAGTGGTTCATTGATTTCACATAAAGGGCTTCTGTGCAGGGATTGTGCATTCGTTCAGCTCCTCAGAGCCCCTCACCTTCCTCATCCAGAGCCCTGGGAGGAGCTGCTGGGGTTTCCATGGCAGCCACCCTGCGAGGGGAGGCGAGGGGAGCAGTGCTGTGCTGCTGGCTCTGCTGGGGCTCTGGGCTCTCACTGGGACCTGGGTGGGGCTGCTCAGACAGACTGGGGAAAAGCTCTTTGTGGCTGGGCCAGGGACCTGGGCTCCAGACAGATGCCTGTGGAAGTGTCCCCCTCCTGCCTGTGGCTCCTCAGCCTGTGACCTGCCTGCTGTCCCCCTCCTGCCTGTGGCTCCTCAGCCTGTGGCCTGTCTGCTGTCCCCCTCCTGCCTGTGGCTCCTCAGCCTGTGACCTGTCTGCTGTCCCCCTCCTGCCTGTGGCTCCTCAGCCTGTGGCCTGTCAGCCTGTCCCTGTCCTGCCTGTGGCTCCCAGCCTGTGACCTGCCTGCTGACCCCTCCAGCCTGTGGCCCTCAGCCTGTGAAAGTGTCCCCCTCCTGCCTGTGGCTCCTCAGCCTGTGACATGTCTGCTGTCCCCCTCCTGCCTGTGGCTCCTCAGCCTGTGGCCTGTCTGCTGTCCCCCTCCTGCCTGTGGCTCCTCAGCCTGTGGCCTGTCTGCTGTCCCCCTCCTGCCTGTGGCTCCTCAGCCTGTGGAAGTGTCCCCCTCCTGCCTGTGGCTCCTCAGCCTGTGACCTGTCTGCTGTCCCACTCCTGCCTGTGGCTCCTCAGCCTGTGGCCTGTCTGCTGTCCCACTCCTGCCCGTGGCTCCTCAGCCTGTGGCATGTCTGCTGTCCCCCTCCTGCCTGTGGCTCCTCAGCCTGTGGCCTGTCTGCTGTCCCCCTCCTGCCTGTGGCTCCTCAGCCTGTGACCTGTCTGCTGTGTGCTGGGCTCAGTATCTGGTGCTCAAAGTGAACCCAGGGACTCCAGTCCTGTGTTACATCAGTTGTCTCTGTTAAAGTATCTTATATTTTGCAGCCCCCACTTTAAGAAGGGATTAAAATAGTCCGGCACAGCTGCCTAGCTTGCCTGGGAACTGTGGGCTTGGTGAGGTCCCTGTGCCTTCATCTCCCTGCTCCTCCTCTCTTCTCTGTCCCAGGGCAGCTCTTGTTCTCCATTTGGGCCCATGTGGCTTTGAGGTAGCGCAGCCTTGCTGGGCTGGGATCAGGAGCTCCCTCTTTCTCCATCACCTCTGAGGAGCTGTCAGAAACTTGTTTTAGAGCTTGGCAGTGCCTTGGGTAGGAAGCCAAGCTCTGTGCCTGAAAAAATCAGTACAGGATCCTGATAAATTGGTCTGTCTGATGGTGCTTCTATATTTGGGTTCTGTTCCTTGTGGTTGCACAGGAAGGTTTGAAAACATGCACTGGAGAGACCAGCAAAACATAAATCTATCTTATTTCATATTTCAAATTGGTAAGGCAGTCTCATCCCTCAGTGGCCAAGCAAGGATTTTTGAATGCATCATTCTGGCAAAAATTAATAACTTATTTTAGCTTCAGGGATAAGTTTGCACCAACCTACCCTGAGTGACTGAGTTAACATGCAGGTCTGCAAAAAATTTTTGGATTTTCAAAAATAATTAAAAACACTGTGCAGACATCATAGTTTTATTTAGGTGGGGTGGTGTTACATGACAGGCTTTCTACCCCAGACCCCTTTATTGCAGTAGCAGTAGGGTATGTTGGTTTCAGTATAACTTGCAGATATTTTTTCTCTTTTTAGAACTGCATTCATGAACAAGTTTATGCGGATGGAAATGATGCATGGAAATCTCTAATTCTAAGCAGTGTTATAAATTACCAAATGATAAATTTTAAACCTTATATGCACCTTGGATTTAATGGAATTTGGAAAACAGTTGGGAAATCAGGCCCTAAGTTCTCACTCTAGCAAAAAGGTTGAAGGCTGAGCATCCAATGAAGGCAGCCAGGGTCAGTCCCAGGTTTGCTGTCACTTCCACAGGAATCACCAGGTGGTTTCTGCTGAATGAAGTTCTGTCCAGCCTGGAGTCTCTTTTATCCCACTCACTTGTGGACATTTTCCCTGCAATATTTAGCCTGGTCCTCATTAGTCTGGAGAAGGAGGTTTAGCCTCCCTGGCCTTTGGCTCTCCCACCCAAAACCACCTTTTGCCTGTAGGAAATGGTTGGGGATTTGCCTCTGGACCCCTGTGCTCACTCAGAGCCTGGCACAGAAGGGATCTCATGGGGGCAGAGAAGTCTGGGTCCTGCCACTGACAGCAGTAATGATAACATGGGAACTGACAAGTCACCGTTGCCTCTTCTCCTGAACTATTTCCAGTTCTTCTGACCAGGAAAAGGTCATTAATGTCTATCTGCTCTGTACAGTTTTGGATCCATCACTTCTCTTTGCCTAAATGCACATTTTATTTCAAGCCAAACCCTGACGTGTGCTCCTACTGAATGTGCCTGTGTGTGGGGACTTTAGAGCAGGTAAGCTTCCCAGAAAATATTGTAGTCTATGAGTTTTACATCACAGCCTCCCTCTCACACTCTTTTCCTGGTTTTTTTCCCTTTTGAAGTGGAAACTGTATTCATTTTCAAAGTAGACCTGTGCAGTCAGCAAGGATGAAAATGAAGGTAATTGTCAAAAATCCTGCCAGAAAGGATTTCTCCACTTTAATTCCTGCTTACATTATTAAGAGAAGTAAATTATCTTTTCATGGAATGTTTCCTTTTTTTCTGGAAACACTACTGATAAATGATGTAATATTCAAGGCCCTTCTCCACAGCTGTTGGAAGCCCAAAATTTCTATTCCCTTCACCACAAGAGGTGCAGATGCCAAGCAAAACCTTAACCTGACTTTCATGATGAAATGTGATGGTATCACAGAGGGAAATGAGGAATCTACAAATATTATTCTGAAAGTAATGGATTGATTGAGCTCCTGTATTTTTTTCCTGGGTATTTTTAGGAGCCTGCTCTTGTTGCTACAGGGATTAGGAAGAAGCCAAGCAGAGCTCTGAAATGGTAGCTGAGAGGGGCTTTCTCTGGCTGTGAACCGAAATACTATTTTAAAACCACCTTGACAGGAACAAGCTATAGCTGCTGTGTCAAAGCAGAAAGGTGCTATTTTTATCCCTGGATTTTTAACCAGTTCTCAGGAAGGGCTTGCTTTCCATGCTGCTTTCAGATTGTCACTTCCAAAACCGAGAGGACTTCTGTGGTATCCTTTAGGAAGATGGAGTAGCTCAAGCAGAAAAACTTCATCGACTGACAGGATAGTACAGTGCCTTTTTGTGAAAAGGAATCCCTTTTCTTCTGGTTTTTATCCTCCCCTAAGCTGTCCACAGAAACTTGAATAGCAGGGGCCACTTTTGCTCCATATCTAAAATAAATTAGGTCAGTTGTTGACATTTTAGCACAAGTAGCTTATCTTAGGCATAAGAGCTGCTTAACCCATGGCAAGGGGGAATGAATACTTCTTCCCCCAGCCCAACATAAACAGTGCCTGGACTTTCCAAACAGTGTTTGGGAAGGTCTCTTGACATCTGACACTGTGCAATTTACTACTCTTGTCAGGTGAGCAGGTTTGTCTCTGGTGACCAGTGCTGGTCCCTGCTGCCCTGGTGATGGGTGTGGGGTGTTCTAATAGCTCTGCCCAGCACCCACTGCTGCTCCTTTCCTTGCTCTGGGGACAGAAGTTCCAGCTGCCCACGAGCCATCTCTCATCTGCTTGAGGGCCTTGTCCTCCTGCCTCATTCAAACATAAGGAGAAAAATTATGCTATTTAATCATGCAATTGGTTGGAACCTCCTTATTGCACTCTTTCATGTCTAAATGAGCAGCCTTCAAGGGGAAAGGTAACCTTGGGGCATTTAGTTTAGGAGGTTATGGACACAGAGGAATTGATAGGTGTCAGATCACCTAAAAATTCTCATATACTGACATGAGGAGTCAGCCCACCTCTGGCTGTTGTTTTTCATGCTGAATACGCCAACTTCAGCATCCCATCCCTATGTACACAGCTGTGGATTGTCAGTGGGGATCTGGCAGGACAGGGAATTTTAGATCAGGGTTCAGTTGCATAAGTAGTGTGAATTTTGGATAAGGACCCAAGTGCCCTGTCCTGGTACTTGGCTAATTTTTGCTGTTGCTGCTCTTTGACTCCATTCCTCTGAGCAGTGCTTATTTTAAATATGGATATTAAACTTGAGGGAATTACAGAAGGAATAGGTGAATTTTAAGGGTTCAGAGCTAGATAAAAATTATCAGGTTAGCTAACAAGTAGAAAAGGAAGAAAACTCACTCTTTTTCTGTGGTATATGCACAAAAGATTTGCAAGTTCCCAAATGCCCTGGTGAGATGTGCAAATGAGAAACTTTGACAGCACTTTTAGAAGTATCTTTTAGAAGTACTCCTTTATCTGAGTGCTATTTTTCAGTAAGAAAACATCATTTATATGGGTTCAAGGAAGAGAGCACAGGTGGTTATTGTGACGGGCCTCTCTGAAAATATCCAAATCCTACTTGTGGCCCACTGAAAAGAAACCCCAGTGCTGCCTGAGTTCAAAAGCAAGTACGTGACTTGCCAGGGCACTGCAGAACCACCTTGTGACCAGCGACACCCCTGAGCCCCTGTGCCTTGGGAAGCAGGGGCTCTGGAGTGCTCGGTGCTGTGGAAGATGTCCTGAGGAGCAGCACAGGCTGGGCTCCCCAGAGCAAGGCCACGGACACCAAGCAGGAATGAGTCAGGGAGCGAGGGATCCTGGCTGGGACCGCGCTTCCCAAGGAATCCTGACGTGTCCTAGGTGGAGGTGCTGATTGCAGCACATGAAGTCAAACTGTGTTTAGCAACAGCCTTTGATGAGAGCACCATCCCTTCTGTCGGGTCCTGAAGACATTACCTAACCATCTGCTTTCTGAATTCCTGGGAACTGCCCGGCTCAGGGCTAATGGAACCAACCAGACACATGGACACACCAAAAATGAGTTTTGCTTAACACCTGGGGCCAAGCCCTCAGCTGATAGAAATGGGCAGCAGTGACACGAAGCTAATTTATGGCAGCCCTAGGTTTCGCCCAGCAATACTATTATTTTTCTATTTAGAGAAGTGCTAGCAGTTTGCAGGAGCTTGTTATTAGGAATGAGCCAACTATTTCAGAGGAAATTATGGAGTAATAACAACCACAGAACCTAAATTAGTTGTTTTTAAGTTATGAGAGCATAAAATAATAATATCTGACACCACTAACCACTATTCTTTTTTGCACTCTTTAAAACTTCGGCTGCGCTTTGCCAAACCAATTGTTTCCAGATTCTGTCAAAAATATTGTCCTTGGGCAGAAAGCTTGGATGCTAAATTTCAACCCAGAATGATTTTTATGGCGGAGTGACAGAAACCTTGAAAAGGGGATTTATAACAAATACAACCTTAACTACTGTGGTGTGAACGGTGCTGCAATTCTCATTAGCTGAGCTTTTTTTTCCTTTTTTTCTCAGAATTTCAGAGGGTGGGGCTGGCCAGAGGAAGTAGTTGACTTGTGTGTACACTTCTGTCATGGCAGGAAAGGAACTCGGCAGCTTCATTTCCCCTTTCATCCCTGAACATCTGTCAGGGTTCAAAGCTTCTGAAGCAATGGGATTTCAGGATGGTTTTCCATGTTGTGGCTGCGAGCGTGGGCAGCTGGTGTGACTGTGGTGTGTGAGCCGAGGGGTTTCAGCGTCAGGAGTTGACTCTTCTCCTCCTCTTTAATGAGGTTTATTCACTGGGGCACCGTGGAAAGGCTTTGAACCTGAAAAGAAGCCTCAGCAAATAATGAGGAGGGAGAGGGCCCAGCAGCCAGAGGATGTGCCAGGTTTGTGTCCTGCTCAGCTTTACTGCTCAAGTCCAGACTTTGGGCTGTGGGAGAGGGTGAGAGGCTCCTCTGTGTATGTTAAACACCAGGTGTGCAGGGTTGGGAAAGGGGAGGGAGAGCTGGCTGGAGGATTTTCTGTATGTTTGGACTTCTGCTTCCCATGGGCAGGGAGTTCCAATCGCCAAGCTCTTGCAAAAGTGGTGTAGGTGCACCTTCATTTTAAGGTATTTCTTCAGCATGGTGCAACATTCAAGGCAAAGATCAAACAAAAAAAAAAAAACCCTTTAAGACCAGTTTGCTATAGAAACAGAGAATTTCTGACTATATAGTCCTGAAGCAGCATTGTGAGCCTTCTTTGGAATTTCAATGTAAACATCATCTTAAGTGTCCAACTTCCAAACTCTCAGGGTGGGATCTCAGCCATGGTGGTGGTGGAGACCCGGGGAAAGCAAAGGACCTAAAATAAGAAGAGATTTCTGTAGCCCAGTGGGTCTCCCCAGGATGGTCTCCTGGGGTTGCAAGATGATACATTTGGTGAATAATGTCATCATCATCCCAGGGCAGAAAGCAAACCCAAGTTCAAGGTCTTACAAGTCTTTCATCTCCACTTTCCCAAGCCACAAATGGTGAAATCTCTGCATGGCTTGTTCAGATTCCTTTTGAAAGATGAGAACTTCTGTCCTCCATGGGAGAGGCAGAATGGCAATGAAGTTGCTCTGTTAATGAAGAAAGCCATTAATAACAATTGACCCTGCTAGAAGCTGTTCTTGTGGTGCCTTCTCTTGGTGTCCTTGATAGGGACGGGAAGATTTTGATGAACCTACAAGATCTCTCCTATCTGTCTTTGAAGCTGTTGAAATTCACTTAAGATAAGGAGGAAAGAGGTTCTTCCAAACTGAATATCCCAGCTGGCAGCTGCATGGGGCATGTGCTTGCAGCAGATGGTGTGAAATGCTTTATGTGGCTCCTGGCACAGTGGCTTTTAGAAACCATATTTTTTCTGCATTGCTTTTTTTTGAAAAAAAATTGAATTGATTAAATATATATATATACACACCCACATATATGGATATATGGATATATGGATGTGGAGGTGAATTGTGTTTGAAGATGGTGAGTTGAGTGGCATCACCCAGCCCTGGGTACCTAAATTCATTGGAAATACAGGAGGAGACCGAGGCTGGGGTGAACTCTGGCAGCCCACTGGAGGTTGTGCATACTCTGCTGCCATCTGGCCAGCGTGGAATCCTTCCTTCCTCCCTCCCTGCCTTGGCAATCCAAGCAGGGAGCATTCCTTGCCTCTCTTTGGTGGGTAGCTGGGATATCACTTCATGCAATTATCTGAAAATGCTTGCAAATATCACCTATCTGCTCTAGTGAAGCATCTCCTGGTACAACACTGATGGGCTTCGTTCAGGAACTGTGATTTTTGGTTTGGTTTAGTTTTTTTTTTTTTTTTTTTTTTGAAAATAATAATTTAACAGTTTTCAGCAATTTTCTGTCTTCGAGGCCTGACCTGCCATTTGGGGGGTTTATGTGTCTGTTTTACTCTCCAAAAGGGCAGATGAAAACACCTGCCAGCCCAAAGGTACCTGCACTTCTTTGGGATCTCCTTTTCCATCTGCTCCATGTTTGTGTAATCCAAAACAAAGGCTGCACCAAGCCAATGCAGGGCAAGGGGAAGGGAATAAACAGTCATGTTTGTTTTCCATCTTCTTGCTGTCAGATCCAAAGGACAACTTCAAAGCAATACATAACGAAGTTGGGTGATACACCAACCATAATTAAAACGCCCCTGCAGGAAGTCATGTCACTGAAACAACAACTGCTTCAGAAAGCAATAACAGTTTTGTGCCAAAGGCATGTGAAACTGCTGTGTCTGGGCCGGGACTTCAAATACAAACATTGCCTCTTGCTTTAATCCATCCCTATCCAGGACAATTGAGTGGAATTCTGAGACTGCACTGCTTACCAGTGGGGCCAGATTAAAGCACAGACTGGCACTGTGTCCACGGGCCATCTCTGAGCAGAGATTTTGGGGTGATCTCTGTGGGACAGCTGTGCCTGGGCCGAGCTCAGCCCCTCCAGCTCCCTCACACTCTGTGGTTTATCAAATGCTGTGTCACTCGCTGCCTGCATCCAAGGCCTGCCTGAGGGATTTAAACCAGGGCATGGCCCTGCTGAGTGCTGGGCCCAGCTCTGGGGTCTCCAGAGAAGGACAGGGACCTGTGGGAGCCAAGCGCAAAGGAGGGACAGCAAGCTGATTGTGGGGTGGAGCACCCGTGCTGTGAGGGAAGGCTGACAGAATTGGGATTGTTCAGCCTGGAAAAGAGAAGGCTTTGATGGCTTTTATTTATGGCCTTGCAGTACCTGAAGTGGCCACCAAGAGAGATGGAGGGAGACCTTTGACAAGGGCCTGGAGTGACAGGACAAGATGGGAACAGCTTCAAACTGGAAGAGAGGATGTTTAGATGAGATATTAGGAATTGTTCACAGATATTAGCCTGTTCATGGCACAGGCTGCCCAGAGAGGCTGTGGCTCCCCCATGCCTGGAAATGTTCAAGGCCAGGCTGGATGGAGCTCTGAGCAACCTGGGATAGTGGAAGGTGTCCCTGCCCACGGCAGGGGCTGGAACCAGGTGGTCTCAAGGTCCAAACCGTTCTCTGATTCTGTGACACGCAGGAAGAACTGGGGGTCAGCAGAAGGGTGCTGTGAGCCTGCCCCAGAGGAGATGGGCGAGTGCCCTTAGTGGTGAATTCAGTGACATCCAGGTGCAAATGGGGAAAGGCTGCCCACACAGAAGTGCTGTACTGGTGGTGACCTGGGTAGAGGCAAAGCCACCCCTACCTGCACCAACACTGGGCACTTCAGCACTGCAGGGATTTATTTGTGTCTGTATCACAAACAAGGCCCAGAATCCACTAAAGCCAACAAAATGACCCTACTCAGCTCTGGGTTGTGCTTTTGTGCATTTCCCATGACAAGAAGAAATGTTCCTTCTGTAGTTATTGTTTGTGGGGTTTTAAATATTAATTAACATTGCTGTGGAGTTTTAAAGTATTAAATAATATTGGTGGTGCTGCTTTATGGCCTGTGTAGCTGCTGTCCTCTGTGAGGCTGTAAATGTCAGTGCTTTCCTCAGTGCTTTCTGCTTTTTTTCCTTTTCCTTTATGGTCAGGGCTGGAAAGGATAAGTGCTACTGAATGATTATGAAGTTGGCTTTGCAAGACTTTATTTTAAAAGTCTAGTTACACTCCTTTATTTAGAGAGTAGTAATTCTAAAGTGGAAGCAAATTGTTGAATAGATTTACCTGTAGGAAAAGGGGAAAAGCAGCTGCTGCTTTCTATTTTATAAAAGTAGCTTAAAACATAAGATGGTTAAAAAAAACCCTAAAACTCCCAAAATCTCTCAGTGCAGGTCACTTTGAAGAGAGAAGTTATTCAGAGCTTGAGCAGTAAGCCCCAACAATGAATTTAAGTTACAGACAAACCCCATGTTTTATCAATCAACTGCTACTTTCAAGTTTGACAACTTCTGTAAGCAGGAAAATGTCAATTACAGAAGATATTTGAACCTGTGGAAATAACCCATGGAAACACAAAATGTCTGTTCACACATCAAAATGATCCAGACTCGAAGGAAGTTAAAAACCAGAATGCACTAAGGAATTATCTGATGGAAAAATGGAAACTTTGTTATGAATTTTCAAGAAATATTGGCTAATTAATTTCTTTGGTGAGTTTATAAGGTTATTTAGGACTGGAGAAAATGAGCTAACTTCTGTATTTTTCCTGATGTGTAACAGCTATGGAAACACTTGGAAATGAGTGTCCCATCATTATGAATTCATTTGGTTATCCTTTTAATAACAATGATGGTACTCAGGCATTTTCTATGGATCCTCCATCCCATCTCCTTCAGGTGCTGCTTGGTCATTTCCCTGAGCACTTGTCAGCTGGGTCTTATTAAATTCCCATTAAGGAAGGAAGAGCTAAATACCCAGTAAAGAAGCTGAAAGGGGAAAAAATCTAAAAAACACACAGGCTCAGGCCTGGAAAATTAGTTTGTGCAGAGCAGAAAATGTTCTATTTAAGCAAACAAAAAACCCACTGAAATTGACTGTTTTACATCCATTGCCATGATAAAAAAAAATTGTCAGGAACCTGGTTCTACAAAGCAGAATTAAATCAATGCTCATTTCCTGCAGCAAGATGTGCTCTTTGGTGATGTGTTTTATCAAATGCAGCTGGAAAAAACAGACCCAGACTTCCAGGCTCATGAGCTCCTCGGGTCTGAGGTGTGTGATTTAATGCGATGAGTTTTGGAGAGCCTCTCCCAGCAAACCCAGCATTTCCTAGGCCCAGTCTGATAACGGCAGCAAGTGTGCTTGGACTGGAGTTCCAACGTCCCTTCACTTTGCCTGTGATTTACGAGTTCTGCTGAGCAAATTGGGATGATTTTGTATCTGCACAAATGCCTGGGCTGAGTTTTGATGCTGTTTTACTGCTCTGATGAAACGAAGCAATCTCTCATTAAAACTCCAGGCATATGAATGCTAAATTAGAGCCCAAAATTATATGGTCAGAGGAGCATGTTCCCAGCAGTGAGGAGCACAGCTTGCTTCATTGGCATGTTAATAAGCAACACTTTATTTTTCTTCTCATGGAATATTTAACATGATCATTAAAGACTAAACATTTTTAGTCCAACCTGGAATACTTTCAGTGTGGGTTAAAACTGGAAAGTTTTTAGTTAAAACCTTTTGTGCTGTAAAAATTTCCTTTTTGTATTTTCTGTGAAAGGTTTCATTTAGTTAGACCAGACATTTTCTGTCTAAACCCAGAAATATTTGATAGCCTAGTTAGGATTATTCCATTTATGGAGGTAACAGGCTAGATAGGCTAAGGAACCTCATGTTGCATGGGGGCCAAGCATCACTGTTCACCAAAACCAGCATTCTTGCCTTTTTTTTTGCCTCAAATTCCCCTCCTGCCAAGGGAGCAGTATTACATAGCCAAAATCCTTGGAAAGCCCCGACAGCCCAGTGCTGCGTGAGTAAGTGAGCATTAAACAATTAAAATACCACGTTGTTAACACCAAATACCATTTCTCAATGAAATTAAGGCATTTCTGGAGTCCAGCCCTGACTGCCCAAGACATTCTTTCCTTCCTGCAGAGCTGGGTGCTGCCTGGGGCATGTGCATAGCAGGGTTTGCAGAGCTAACCCCATCAGCTCCTGAAATGTCCCTGGTCCCTCCTGCTGTCCGTGGTGGCATTGGGCACACCTCACTGTCTGAGATGGGTGTGTGATCCCAAAGCACCAGCTCCAGTTGTTGTCTTCAAATGAATTCCAAGCAAGTGGCCTGACATCACTGGATAGGATTACTGACACCTGTTTGGTAAACAGCAAAATTACATCACATCTTTTCAGCACCAGGTTGTTAAGAGAGAGCTGGAGAGCAGATGTAACCTCTGGAATGAATGGGAGAATTCATTAGGCTTCAAGGCCTTTAAACTCATCAGGGTTAAGCTGTGATTTACCTCACACCGTAACTGTTAGCAAGTGATTTAGTGACAAGGGATTGACAAGGTACATTTCCCTGGAGGGCACAATAAATAATTTTTTCATCCCAAAGTGTTTTTGCAGAAATGTTTATGTATTTGAGTATTCAAAGTTAATTAATTTCCAGCAGTTTGACAGAAAACCCTTTTTTTTTCTCAATGACCAACAAAATCTTGTGTGAGTTCATCTCTTTTTGCAGTAGTATTTGGTGAACTTTTCCTGCATGATCTAATGTCACAGTGGAAAACCAAATAAGAAGGTGTTGGTAAGCAGGAATGAGTTCACCAGCCTGCTCAGCTGGTGGTGTGGTGAAGACAATGCTCTCACATCCTGGAAGAAGCACTTTTCCTTGGACTAGGAAAGCACAGTGCTCATATGGACAAACCTGTGCCCTGGGTGTCCTTAGGCACACCATCACTATGATCTTAGCTGGCTTTCAGACCCGCTGTTTCTACTGTAAATGGAAAAAAGGCACCTTCAGCTGCTCTGGCTGTCTCACAGCATCTCTCCATTAGCGTTTGAAGTTGTTCATTGCCACCTCTTGGAGTTCTCTGGGGTTTTTTGGCTTCTTTTGGTGGGGATTTGTTCAGGCAGGAGTGATAAGGAGAAGCAACCATCAGACAAGAGGCACATTGCTCCAGACATCCTTCAAACAGCTCGTGGCAGTAGGATCTTGGTGTTCTGGGAAGTGCAAGCAAAGAGCCCAGCTCATAAAAAAAGAAAAAAAAAATCAAGGTTTTAGCAATCAAAACTTAGATTTGCATCGGCAGAGATGAACATGCTGATGTGGGGTTTTTCCATTACTACTGAGCTGATTCAAAATGAAATATTTTGCTTTAAGGTGTTTTTCCATGATTTTTAGAGTTAACAAAGCGGAAATTTTCGTGGAGAAATTTTTGGAGCTTTCCTCACTCCAAAATTTCTCCCAGTGGAGCATTTCCAGCAAGCTCCAGCTATTAATATACTTTAAAGCTAATGGCAGATTGAAGGGTATTTTAAACAGTCATGTCAAGTTTTCAATGCTTAATTAAACAGCCCTTTACTGTGTGCCCATTAAATTCAAATAATGCCACTCCCGCACTGATCTAAGGCTTTTAAATGGCAAAGGGTTTGGCCTGCAGCTTGATTTGTGGTTTTTAGTGACTTTCCATGCCACTTTCTCCTTCAGAGCTGTTTTGAACTTCAGAATTCAAACATTTTTGGTTTGCCTTTTCAATTTTTCTATTTGCCCATGTCTCTGGCTAATATGTTAAGTCCTTTAGGAAAAGGACACAAATTCTCCTTAATTTCTGTTACTTGTGGCACTGATTGGGGTTTGATTTCTTTTCTGCCGGGGTGATTTTTTTAATGCTGATTTTTGCTAGGATGTTGGCATAGCCGCTCTTCCCATTCCTGGTGAAGGATTTCAGTGGTGAATTTCTCTGAGTTACAATAGCAGGGAATTGGAAGATGATAGGGGCTCACAAGAGGGTCTCTTGCTCATGGCTGGAGTTTTAGCTGGGGCAAAAGCCTTTCTGAAAATAGTTGCCTTAAAACATTGTGTGGATTCCATATTAGAGCAACAGTCTCCCAGGGCAGGTCTAAAGCTGTTGAATGGCTTAAACAAAATGCAAGGGAAGTCTGATCTTGTTAAACCAATTTTAAAGTATCTCGTTCTCTCTAGGACTGGTTGTTGAATCAATAATTTTCTCGTGTTATGTGAATGTCCTATTTTTTTCTGAGTTTTGTGCGCAAGTTCAGCATTGGGAGTGGTGATTTTTTGGTGTCTTCATGGACAAAGAATTTGTGTGCTGATTGTTTTGTGCAGAGAATTTGTGTGTTGATTGTTTTGTGCACATGCATTAAGTTCCCCATCCTGACGTGCCCACTCCATCCCTTTATCCTGATCTCATTTGGGATCCCCCATTTCCTACCCTTGTGATTGCTCTCAGGCTCAGCTGCCGCTGCTCCAGCCCTCTCTGCCCAGGAGTGGAGGTGCAGGGCTGGTGCTGCAGGACATGGATTCCACAGGAGCTTTCGCCCTCCTGCAGTATCTGTGCAGCAGGAATTTCCCTCTGTGAAATTCATCCCAATGACTCGTTTCCACGGAAAGCTGCTCTTCCAAGGGCCAGCCCTGAATGTACCGAGATACCAAAATCACTTTGTGGTGACTAAGCTCCTTTGAAAGCAGGATTTAGACTTGGTAAGCCCTGTAAGTGTTTCTGCAAATCACATGTTGGTTCATGAAGTAACGGGTGCTGCTGCTTTCTTTGGCAGTCACGCTGATGGCCGTGCTCAGAGAGCTCCAGCCGGGTGTTTTCCAGCGCTCGCTGATATTTCGGGTCAGCACTCATGTCTGTCAAGCCTGCCCTGTGGCACTTGCAAGCCTGAGATACTCTGTACAGTGTTAATGAGGATGGGAGAGGACTTTTCCTGTTTTCTTGTGTCTGTAAGGTTTGTTCTGCACACGGGGTGAAAAGGAAAAGGCCTCTGTCAAAAGTCATGGTTTGATTTTGCTGCTCTCTCCACACACATCCCAGTGGCAAATGACTTCTCTCCAAGTGAAAGAAGAAAGCAAGAGGAGCACTGAGGTAATTTAGAGATGGTGAGGGAGGCATTCCTCCTTCCATGAGGAATTCCTCCCCCTGCCAGCCTGTCCAAATCCCTGCTGAAATATGGTGTATCATGTTTTAATCCCCAAAGGCTTCCTGCACTGTGTTATTTGTGTGAGCTGCATTTTTTCTCCACCCACAAGAAGGAGGCAAGAAAACACAGGCTCCAGCTCTTACAGAGTTTGGCTTTTCCCAAGAGTTTGGAGATTTTGATGGGACAAACTTCCCTCTGAGCCGACAGCCCCTTATCTGCAGGCCAAGCACTTGGGTGGCAGGAGAAGGAACTGGCAAGTGACTGCAAATGCCAGCACTGCCCAGAGTGGGTGCTCCTTAAATCATCCTTGTGTGGGTTATTGAGCAGCTTCTTTCCCAAGGGGATAAAGGCACTGTCAGTGTCCACCCAGGCAGGGGCTGAGGGGTGCCTGGCCCACGATATCCAGCCTGTTTTGTTTTCCAAGGTACACAAGCCCCAGAGGGAGGACTTCCGGAAGCCTCTGAGGGGTTTAGCAGCATGAGCTGATTTTCAGCAAGATTTGGGGCCCTCTAAAGGGCACCTGTAAAGGTAACCAGAGATGACAAAGTGAGTGAGTGCAAATATTCTTTCCAGTCCTGGACAGCTGTTCCAGCTGTGCCTTGGGTCATGAATGTCCATGGAATTCCCACCCAAACCCCAAGGCCCTGGTACTGTGAGGCTGCTTCCTATGTTGGGCAGCCAAGAATTAGTGACTAATAATGGATAGAAAAGCGAGCAGTTCACTAACATCCCGTAAGGTGCAATAGGTCAATCAGCTGATAAACTTGTGAATAAAATAGGATTTCTTTTCTTACTTTTTCTAAGGTGGGTTGAAAAAATAAGATAAATGACACTTCTTAAAGACTTCACTCTTCTCTTTACTTGCATTTTTGTCAAATATGTAAGCCATATATAGATTTTAGCTGTTATTTTGAATAGTCTCTTAAATAAGTGTGGGAAAATCATGTCTGTTTTAAGCAAGTTGTTTCCTTTATTTGCTTGCTTTTAAAAAGTGCACAGATTTATATCTTGAGAAGTGATAGGTGAAAAACAGCAGAATTAACCTGATTTTAAAGGAAAAAAATAACCAACTCTCTTAAATACAAAATTTATATTATGTATTTAGGAAATTGTTTAGATATATTTTTGCCTTAAAGATACACATTTTATTTCTCACTCT
Organism: Emberiza elegans; assembly: GCA_024865655.1. Taxonomy (NCBI): domain Eukaryota; kingdom Metazoa; phylum Chordata; class Aves; order Passeriformes; family Fringillidae; genus Emberiza; species Emberiza elegans. Next base: position 8,080,830 of record JALJVW010000184.1, on the reverse strand, counting down.
TTCATAATAATGTAGTTACAATATCTTTGCAGTTATGTAGTGCGGCAACCAGTTCATATCCCTAGAAGTTAAAATCCTATAAACAAATAATTTAATATTAGATCTGTTCTTCATAGACATCATTTTGGAAACCTGGGCCATAAGTGCAGTGCAGCCAGGCTGTCACCTCCCCATGCAGGACTTGGTGGCCCTGGCTTAGGCCATTTCCACAGTTTTCTGTTGCCATGCAGGCACAGTCTGTTCCTGGGTGAGTTTTATATAGCTGGGGTCATTGTCATTGCAGGATTTAGTGGTGGCTTTCAGCTCACGTGCAATTTCCAGTTGAGCTGCAGGCAGCAGTAGCAGGACTGAACAAAGGCCAAATAGGCCCACAGATCACACAACTAAAGAGTGCTGGGTTTGAGATACAGTCATGCCTGGAAATGAGAAAAGAAAGGAAAAAAGGCCTAAGGAAACACCAAGCACAGATTATTTGCTGTTTCTGGAGCAATGGCAGTGGGGCACCATAAATACCTGGAGTATTTACCACCCTGTCTGTGTCCATCAGGACTGGGCTTGGGGCTCTGCATCTGCTCTGCCCTCCCTTCAGTGGTCAGTCCATGACAGAACCTGGTTTAATATAGCAGGGTTTGATTGTGCTTATTTTTATAAAGTAAAAATTCAGCCATAAACAGGTTTCAGTCCTTGCTGGTTCCAGCCACAGTAGAGCATTTGCTCAGCAATTGGCTCTGCTGCCTCGCAGCTCATTTTATCCAGCACTGCTGAGGTTCAGCGCTCGCCTGGGTTATACCAGGTCAGCTTTTCATTTCTTTCTTTTTCTTTCTTTCTCTCTTTCCTTCTTTCCTTTTTTTTTTTTTTTAATCAAAAAGATTTTTATTGGTGCTCTGGAAAAATAAACACAACACACCGCTGTGAGTTCTGTAAGTGAACCAATAAAAAATGAAAATCACTGATGGATTCTTTAATAGCAGCGAGTGAGCCCAGGTTCCAAATGGATTTTATATTGTGCCATTATGTATAAACAAGGTGCAATGTGATAGCCCTGGGCTGGGGGGGCCACGCCGAGGGGGGAGCACCCTGAGGACAGGATGCCCTTCCAGGCCTCTTGTTCCCTGTCCTGAGGGCTTCAGGTGTGTTTTGGGGTTAAATGCTCTGGGGAAGGGGAGCTGCTGGCCCAGGTGCCCTAAGGCTGCCTCAAGGCTCAGCAGCTGTGCTCAATCCCACTTGGTGTCCCTTCAGTGGCTGCATTCCAGTCACCCTGCTCGTGTCTGCTCCAGGTATTGCTTTCAGAGCCTCAGCAATTTTTATAAAAGCAGTTTTGAACACTTTCATTTAATGAAACAGTCCCAGAGAAAACATTCAGAGCAAGGTTTTCAGTTCCACTCAGGAACCTCCAGGCAGGCAAAGGTGCCAGCTTGGACTCCTGAAAGTGTCGTGGTTTTTTCTATTCCCCATGATGGCTTTGAGGCCATTCCCAGAGCCCGGGGAGGATGAGGGACAGGCTCAGTCTGACTTCAGGGGCAAAATCCTTGGGGCCAATGCAGAGCAGCCCCATCACTTTGCACTTTGTGTTTGGCCAGAAGGAGCTCCCAGGGAGCTGCTGTGTGCCCGGGGGCCCTCCTGCCTCCTAGCAGGCACCGGGACGTGCAGCACTACAGCGAGTTCCTGAACATGTGTTGGCTGGCTCCAAAACAGAGAGATTTTTGTAGCCTTTAAAAGCCAGTGGAAGCTCTTGCTGCAGAGTGCAGTGGAAGCTGCAGAAGGTGCTGGCAGGGCTGGTTTGTAGGAAAAGAACTGGGTAAGTGCAGCTGGGAGTCCGTCTGTCAGTCCTGCGAGCCGGGCTTGGCAGCACGGCCCTGGAGGGCACTGTCAGGCCTTGTGGCTGCTCCTGCCTTGGGCTCTCTTGCCCCATGTGTCTTGTGCTGAGAGATGCTGCCGGGGGCTGGGGAGGCTGGAGAAGGGCTGCCCAGCCCCTCCAGCATACCTGGGGGAGAGGGATGGGCAAAGGGCAGCAGCTGACAGGGGCTGTGAGAGAGGAGAGGCTCATCTCCCCCAGAGCCCACTCTGCCAGCAGGAGCAGAGGGCCTTGATTCCACAGCCCAGATCTGCCCCAAGTTCTGTTGTTATCTGCACCACATTTTGCTCAGGCTTGGTCTGAAAAATGCACAGAACAGCTGTGGGGCTGTGAAAATTATTTTCATCTGTTTGGCTTTTAAAAATGAATTTGCATCAATCTTTCCGAGGCTCCCTCCCACCCACGCCCTCTCCTCTTGTCTCAGCTGTTCTTTCAGAGAGGTGAAGCGGAGTTGGTCCAGGGAACATCCCCATCCTGCTCTTTTTCTGTCTCCTGTGTCACACCACAAAATGCCAGATGCTTTCCTGAGGTTGTTGAGGTGAGAGCTGAGCACAGGCTCTAACAGAGTGGAGACTCTCCCTCCTGGTGGGATGTCACAGCTGGTTTGGGCCCTTTCAGTTTCCCCTCTGCAGAGAGGTGGGTGCTGCATCTTCCATCTCCCTTGTCAGCATGGGGATCTAAACAATGCCCAGAGGAATTTGTCAGGTCTGCTCCTCAGGAGATGGTTTTGGGATCCACTCTGCCCTGATGGGCTGAGCTCTGCTGTGTTTCACTCCTTCCTCTGCAGCACCCTGGGGCTGTCCAGTATCTTTCTAAAGGAAAGTTCCTGTGGCTTTGAGCTATTTCACAGCAGTTATTTATCTTTATTTTTAACAGCATACTTTTCTTTGTGTCCTTAACCCAGTGAGAGCAGAGTTCTTCTCCCAGGCTCCTGTTAAAGCTGGCTGTGTGTGCATGTGTGTTTACATGTCTGTTTACATGTGTGTTTACATGTGTGTTGCACATAAATAATCCCAGCCTGGAGAGGTTCTGCTGGCTTCAGGCAAAGCCATGGTTTTGCTCATGGCATTATTGAAATTCATCTCCTGTGGACTGTAATTCCTAGGGAGGGAAAAGAAAAATAGTATCAGGTGTTGTTCTTTTTTTTCCTTGTTAGAAGACTATTTAATCTTTGTTGTAGGGTGAGAAGGTGAAGCACCAGACCTCAAAGTAGGCTGCAATAGGATCCTGGCAAACTTCCCACGTTATAAACTCTGTCCATAGGCAACACTCGTTTTGTGCCAAGTTTGCTTAGCTAAAAATGACTGGGCCTGAGTTTCAAAAGTGGATATTTGGCAACAACTAGCACTGTATTCTTTTTGTCCTAGCAAGGAAACAATCAGATTGTGAATGACAAGGGAAAAAGTGTTGGGACAGCTGCTTGTGGGTAAATGAAGGCAGCTTCATTTTGGTGGTACTGAGCTCCCTTGTAAAGAGGTTTTCTGTGCCCGGATGAGATGTGTAAGGTGACAGCCTGGTATTGCTGTCACAGGGCAGTGAGAGTAGCAAGCTCTCCTCCTTTATGCCATGCTCATCACCCTGCTCTCTAGGATCAGTTAAAGTCTGTGGAATTGGGCCAATTTTCCTTGGCTTATCTGTCTTCCTATCTTGTTTCTCAATTAGAGGAAGTAAATGATCCTTTTGTTTTCATCTCCCCTTTCTTTGGGAAATGTTAAAGAAGGGTTCAGATTGCAGTGCAGCTGCATCATCCTGGGGGACCAGATGGTGGATGGGGGGCCTGGAGGCAATTCAGGGGCTGGGAGCTGGTGCCTGGCTGGATGTGCACTGGCCTTCATAAAATCAGGATTTCTTGCCTGCCCCCTTCACTGCAGGGCTCCAGCTTCGCAGGCTTTCCCTGAGCAGAGCTCTGGGAGTAGAGGAGTCAGGTTCAGCTCCCCTGCTCTCCCCACAACAGCACCGGTCTGTGATGTTCAGGAGGCTCCAAGAGCTGTGAGCTAATTAATTACATGTTATCTCTAGGCTGCCTTCACAAGTGTTTTTATTTATTTATCAAAATTAATGAACAAGAGGAGTAAGTAAGTAGTAGGTGCTGGCCCTCACCCCACATCTCCCTCGGGTTATGCCATCTTCCAAAGCATCAGTGCAAGCCTCTGTCAGAGAACCTTCTGCCAGGCTTCCCTGGAGTCATAGGTGAGCTCGGGGAAGGAATGGAGAAGCAGGATGTGAAGCTCCAAGTGCCCATGGCCAGCCTGCTCCCAGTACCAGAACCAGGCAGCCTGAAAGGAGCTGATGTGCCCCGTCACTGCTCACATTGCTGAACAAGGCACTTCCAGTTGTGGTTCTCCTTATTTCTAATCCTAAGTGATGTTCCTGGGGTGCCAGCATATTTTGGTGGATGCTGGGAGCTTTCCCACTGCCCTGAGTGGGAGCTTTCTGTCAATGCATGGAAAGGGATGTGAGGGCCAAGACTTCCCATGCCTGGAGATGTGGGGTGCTTTAAGGCACCAAAAATCCAGTTCTTTAAAGAGGCACGACCTGGGGGAGGGAAGGCAGTTGTTCAAGTTTTGTTAAAACCTCATCCTGCTGTAGGGTCTCAAGTCTGGCATTCAAAATCATTAGCACTCTTTAAATTTGGCCTAAAAATCCCTATGAAAAGTTACAGCACGTGCTGAGTAACTACTTTTCACAATGTAATAACTTGGCCCTTTCAAAGAGTGGGTTTTAGAAGCACATATTACTGACTAAAGGCTTGCCAAATTTCTTTTTTCCTTTCCAAACTCCACATAATGATTCATGGAGACCCATCGATTTTGCTTCTAATAAGGTGCTGTTCTCGGGTACGTGAAACTGAGGGGAAACAGAGCGACGTTTTGAAGAAATATGTTTTGTCTAGGAGCTGAGGCATCCAAAGAAACACAAGAAAAGCATTTTGAGATTAAAAAACCCCATGTGGTGTTGTGTTAAAAATGGAATTTTAATGTGAATTTAGCATTTGCAGAAGTTTAGAGCTGATTGCACTGGGGTCTGATGTGCTCTGAATGAAAGTAGATGACCCAACAATTTGCTAACGTGTGTGTGTGCAGAGCACACTCACCTGACACTAACAGAGGGCCAGCCCCACTGGGGGGACTCAGGGGTTCTCAGCCCGTGAGTTCACTCATGCTTTATTCATTAGTAGGAGGTGATTCATTAACAAAATCACTGCACCTTCTGCCAGAGCTGGTAGATCCCCGGAATGAGGATGGCAGCCCTGCTTCCTGGGGCCAGCTCCTGGCAGCACTTCCCTGCCGGGATGTTTCCTGGAGGCATCACTGTTGGAGCATTGCATCCATGTGGATCAGACGTGTCTGCTCACCTGAGCTGGGTTTGGTGCTCAAAAAGAGTCCAAAACCACAGCAGGGCCAAAGCTCAGGGAAAGGCAAAGCTCAAAAACCCCTCCTAGCTTCTGTGTGAGCCAGCCCTGGCTGTGGCAAAGCCAAGCTCTCCTCTGTCCCAGAGCCTTTTCTGAGCCTCTGGAAGTGATTGCTTGATGCAACAGCTCAGCTCATTATCTCTTCCTCATTCCTTGCAAGGTTCTGGTAACAAAACCTGACCCCGAGCTGTGCAGCTCCCTCCTCTCCGCAGTCTGCAAAAGGCCAAGTCTACCTCTCCAACAGTGTTTTTAGTGAAGTCTGTGACCAGCCAGGCAGTTTACTTCAGGGTATGATCAGATTCCAAGCCACAGTGTGAAAATGTCAAAGGTCCCTGGAAAATATGTAATTACATTTTGGATTTGGAGGAAACAATTAATGAAATGGAATTTCTTGGCCCTTTGCTCAGTCGGGTGATATGTAGTGGCTTGCCTGTGAGCAGAAGTCTGAGTACACTTATGGCACAGAAGAGTTTTTATCATTTTAAAACTTAATTATATAGGCTGTAATTAAGCTATATACAAAATGTCTGGTTCTTTGAAGTATATTAATTTTGGGGAAGTTCTCAAGCACCCAGTAGCTGCAGAACAATCATGAAAGAAGACAAGGCTTGAATAATGATGACAGTTGCAAGCCACAAATAATAGGAACAACCTTTCCAAAACAAAGGGTTTCACATTTTCCAAAAGTATGAGCTTTATTATTTGTGTGTATTTGCAATTTGTACATGCCTTGGAGGGACTAACCTCAACTATAGTGCTCAAAATAATTGTGGGATGACATAAATGGGCACTTCTCTATTGAGGCAATCGCTTTTCTTGCAGCATGCCAGTTTTTGTTTACTTTTTAAACAAAAAATATTCTGTCTAAATCTGCAATAATCAGGATGTGATATGGGGCATAAATTAATTTGTTGGTTTTATTTTTGTTTTTGAAGGGGGATTGGATTTCAGAAGATGTTTCATGCAGGTATGGATGGTTGAGGGGCTGCCTGTAGCTGTTTTTCTGTGCAGTGCCTAGCAAGAGCGATGTTCCTGTAAGTGAAACAAATATCTCCAGTGAATTTTGCATTGGAAACAAAAATACCTTCTCAGCTCTTTCAGCCTTTACTGTGTGGTCTGTATTTTAATAATGAGTTTCCCCACAACACTTTCATGCTTAGGTCTATCTGCAGTTGGAGCTGAAGGTTTTTATTTCTTCATTTAAAGGGCTGCTGTGAGCTTTAAAATAAACACAACTGTCCCTGGGAATTTCACCTATTTTGTGTTCTCTGGGCTTGTGGCTGTGGCACGTCCCGTGGGTCACCACGCCTGGCCCACAGTCAGGAGTTCAGGGGCTCGGTTTCTCTGTCACCTGCTGCCCTCGGGTCCCAGCACCCACCCAAGCTCCTCCTCCTCCTCCTTCCAGACTGGCTCACACCAGAGCTTTGCAGCCCCACCAGTCTGCTCACAGCATAAATGAGATGGGTTTCTCCTCTGCTGCTTCAGGCAAAATCCTCAAGTTTAACTTGAGTGGCAAACAAAGACAGTTTGCAGACTCCTGAGCGACTCCCCCTGGATGTGGAGGCTTTCCAGGTATGCCCAGGATCCTTCAGTTCATTGTCATCAGCCCTCGTTGTGGAGCCTCCTCTTTACCTACTTCTCTCCAGAAAGATTTACTCAAAACAACTTGTTCTTATTCGACTTCCTCAGAAACCACAGGAGAAGTTTGGTTTAGCTGTGGCTTTATAAATAGTTCCCACTGTAAAAGATGTTTAGTCCAATGGGAGTCTCCTTAAAACTGGAGCAAGGTGTGGAGTGGGGAATCGTTCCCCTCCCTGCTGTCTGTGCAAACCATCGCTCTCCTGCTTGCTTCCAGCAGCAGGGACGTTAATGGACTGGCTTAATAAAATAAAATAAAATAAAATCACGTGGTTGCATTTCATCTTTTTGCATTTACCAGGCTGAGAAACAGAGATAAACCTGAAGAAATTGAAAACTCTGCATTTTTCAAACTGCCATTTATGTCTTGTTATTTTTCATCCTTCCCTTCCTTTCTAAGGGAATTTTCTGAGGCCTTCCTTGATGTAGGAAAGGCAAAATCCTGCTCAAGACTTTGACTTTAAACTAGAAGGGGAAGATGTTGGGAATGCTTATGGTATCTCAGGTCATTGCCTTAATCTGCACACTTCCAAAGGGGAGGAATCTTCTCAAAGCAGCAACTTGAATGATCCCTTCACCCAGAGGTGTCCTTTAGACATAATTCCATGTATTTCAAACCTTTAATGCAAGGAGTCTGCAGGCCCATGCTGGAGGTTTATTGTACAGGGAGTCACATCAGGGCAACTGCCTGTGATCCGAGCAGGAATGCGCTTTGTTTCTAATTACAGACAATGAGCAATTAATGCCCTCAAATGGAATGAAAAGGAGGGGCTATTTGCAAAACCCCTGCTTTTTTCTCTGCCTATAACCCATAAATCAGTTTTTTAAAAATGGAGGGACAGTTCAGAAATTGCCCAGAAGCTGGAGGAGATTAATCCTAATGGGTCTGTGTGCATTGCTTTCATGGCAGCGAGCAGAATTCTCCAGGCCGGGTCCATGTCCACCAGCAGCATCCTGCCGTGTGCCACTGGGGCTGCAGCAGCTAATCCAGTCTTTTAGAGCAGTGTATAAAAATCTAAACCTTTTTAGTTCCCTTCCTAATTGGATTTATATCATTTTAGTTTCAGTGGGGGAGGTTTTGAAAGGGACAAATAGAAGCCAAGCACCCTTTTTTTTTTTTTTTAAATATTTTTAATTGCCTCCAGTATGTTGTTACTTCCAGAGGTAAAACCCAAGCTTAAAGTCTCGCTGTGCCAGGAATGTTGAAAAGCACAGTTAAAGCGGTGGTGCTGCAGGAGCCTGGACTGTCTGTGGACATAAGGCAGACAAGGCTCTCAGGTACAGATAATCTTCTTGGTTAGGTACAGCTGGAACAGTTTTGGGCACCCAGAGCCACACAGAAAAGGTTTGTGTGCCTGAAAATGGGATTATTTCTTCCAGCCATTACAGCTCATGTAATTAAGGTTTGTGGGCAGAGTTACCTTCTTGCTCTGGCAAACAGAAAGAAGGAGCAAATAATACATTTTTAGAACATTAGGAAGTACTTAGCTGGACAATCCATATTTCTGGCCTACAGTATTTTGTTAGGTGTTGTTTGACTGTGAAGCCCCTTTCCAGAAATCACCTCCCTGGTCTTGCTTCCAGATGGGAATTTATCAGCCTGTGGCAGGGAATCTGGGACCATGGGCTGTTTGTTCTCATCACTAAATATCCCCATCTCCATCTCAGTGCGTTCCTCTCCACTCCAAACATTGCCTCTCCCCATCCCACTGACAGGGATTAGTGCAATGCCATCTTCAGCTGGGGAGACGAGCCTGAGAAAATTTACCACAAAATGTGTGTGCTGCTTTTTGGGGGGATAATAGGTGTCTGAAATCTTACCTGCTTTCTTAATTTTCTTAGATGTTTCTTGTAATTTTTATCAAATGGTATAAACTTAACCTGGCTTCACAAACACCTGATCTGAACTCAGAGCTGATATTGATTAAACCAGTATCAGTGCTTAGCAAGAAGGAGCTATTTCTAATGGCTCCAGAGCAGATTAATTCAGGATTTTTGCAAAGACTTGAAGGACAGGTTGCTGACTCTACCGTGTAGGAGACTTGGAAGTGGTTTTTCTGTGAGATGGCAGCTTGTGTGTGGGACAAAGGGATACTTGGCATATGGAAACCTAGCACTGGATCCATCCTTAGTGATCTCAGAGCTGGAAAGGAGCAAGCAGAAAGTACAAGGTCACAGGCACTGTTCAAGTTGGGTGAGGTTTGTTCAAAGTGTGCTGTGGTTGGAAAATGCTGATGTGTCAAATCTGAAGTATCTCATAAGAAAAAGATCAGTTTCAGTCAATTCTTCATCTGAAGAAAAAGTAAGGTAGTAAAGCTCATAATTGTCAAACAATATTTTCTTGCATTTTTTAGATAAATATTATGGCTTTTCTGTCTAAAAACAATGTGGTGTATAGAGCATTAATTCTCACTGTAATAATAAAACTGGGAAATGGTTGTGTGTTCAAATCTGAAGGAAAAATTATAGAAATGAAACGTTTCCATTATTCTCAGTTATTCCTTAACCTCCCACAGCCCGCAGAAGTGCCAAGGAGGGGGTGGAGCTGTCTCCCAGCAGCCAGTTGCCCTCCGGAGCGGTGAGCGGGACTGAGGCAGGCTGCAGCCTCAGAGGCAATTCCTCCTGCTGGCCCCGGGGCGGAGGTGACTCTGCTCCCCAGCAGGGACTGCCCGGGTCTGCACAGAACTCAGCCGGGGTGGGGGCTCTCTGCAGGCTCTGCTCCTCCGTGTCTGGATCCCCAGGAAGGGGTGTTGTGTTCCACCGATAACCTGGTAAATCAACAGCTCTTCATCTGAGCCTAAAACAGTAAAACATTGGAGGGGAGAGTGTGTTTGGGATATTTGCTTGCTTTTTTAATGCCAAATATAGTTAGGACAGACACTTAGCGCTTGTCTTAAGGGAAAATGATCTGTTAAAATATCTCAGGAACATTGTTTCACTGTCATCAGTTACACGAGCTTAATAGCCAGGAGTTGTTTCAATATTACATTTTTTATTTAAATAATAAAGCCATATGGAATGGGATAGCATCACAAGGAGGTAATTTGGTGCAGGGAACTGTTACTTTGTTTTGGACTGAGATTAAGCCATAAATAAACACTACTTTGTCTTTAAGTTAGAAAATGGTTCCCATCCAAACGGCCTCCACAGACATTTTCCACCTGTTAGAGGACGTGTAGGATTGGGAGTCTTTCATAACAGTGGAAACTGGCTCCAACTTTCAACGGGTTTGTAAAAAATAAACCAGCCTTGATTTATGACTTGAACTATGACAGGGAACATGTAAGCAAATAAAAACAATGAGCTGAGAAAAAAGCAAATATACTGTTGATTTGGCACCGCATGAATCATGCAGGCAAATCTGAGAGGAATAGGAGGAATGAGCTTCGGAGTGATGGATTGGGAAAGGGGATCTGATCCCTGGGTAATGAAATGTGAGGGGGTCTTGCCTTCTGCTGTTGACCCAGAGGTAGCCTGGAGGAAAGTGATTCCTTCTGACTATACAGTGTTAGTTAAAACAATCCCCTGGGCTCAAATATCAGCTATTAAAATAAATTCAGGAGACAGAGGAAGCGATGTTTATAAGTTGGAAGTTTGAGCTGCTTTTTAAACAATTGTGGATCTACAGATTCTGAACTGGAAACGTGATATGGCGGGAAGAGGGCAAGAGGAAATGACAAGAGGGTAAACTGGGGGTGAGCTGGTAAAGAGCACGGAATTGGGAGGGAAAGGAGCTTTTTGGGGCTGGAGAGAAGAGGAATTCCCACAGGGCCAAGCAGAGAAGCCCCCTACACATATTCTTGCTTCACCTCCTCTGTTTGAGGTGCCATGGCTGTATGTGAAGATGCCAGAGAAACTCAGACATCCCAAAGACAACAAGGGTTTATGGTACCTCTGGGTGTGTTTGGATTTTCAACCATAATTATAAGAGTTGGTCACTATTTTTCAGCAGAACAATTTTTCCTCCAGGAATGATTTGCATTGAAACTGAGGTCTTCCATGGAAAAATTGATGTGGCTTCATTCTGGGGAGAAAAAAACAAGTTGAGCTATTTATTTAATCAGTAATAAGACCAAGGATGCTAATCATCATAATAGAACCCTTTCAATTTAGTTGCAGCAGCAGCGTTACCACCACCAAAAGAAATCTAACAACAAAAGAAATTTTTTTAGTTGACCACTGACCAATTTTGGGTTTGGAACAAGAGCATTTTGTATAATGGTGACATTTCCCTTAAGTAATCACTTGAGTTTCTGCATTACTCCAGAGCATTATTGGAAAACTGAAACTCTAATTTGGGTAGCAGCATGACCCAAACATTATGGCAAAGCGCTTGGGATGGCTTTGCCTCTGCTTTCTCTCATTGCTCTCTGGGATCCTAAAGCAAGATGCTTTCCCTGCTGGACCTATTTCTTTAGCCTGCAATTTGGTTGAAACAGAGGATTTCTTTCCTTGTGAATGAATGTTATACAGAGCTGGTTTTGTTTTGGTTTCTAACTTCCACGGTTATTTATAAGTTTGTTACATAAGTTGTAAAAATGTAACTAGGAAATGTTATTGGTGGGTCTCCAGCAGGTGGATTTGTTTGTTATTCATAATAATACAGCGAGCCTCCATGCCACAGCTTTCTTTTTCTTCTCCTCGTGCTGCTGGAGGTGTTCTGTGGCTTTTCCAAGTGACCTTTCACCATTTAACTTCTCGCTCGTGTCTGATAATGACACACAAGCAAATCCCAATCTGTTCCCATGCACATCCCTATTGGATCTTTTCTTGTTCTTCATATTTCCACAGAGCTGCTCCAGTAGGGGAGTCTCACGCTGAGGCTGTTCCTCTGCAATTTATGAGCAGGATTGGTGCCTGGAATTTCCCCAAGGGCCGGGTGAAAGACAGGCTCAGAGACCCCTTGTATACAATTCTGGAAAAAAATAATGTGAAAGGCAATGAAATCTGAGCTCGGGCTTTCAGAGACAACTTGACAAGTCAATTGCCCTGTTAGGAGCTGACAACAGTGACCCTGATAGTAGAAATGATCCATTTCCTCTGGTTTAATTTATCACCAGCAGGATTCTGAGTAGCTGCTCAGTAGCACAATTTTCAGATACTGATATAGCATCAATCCCAAATGGGACATTTTGTGAAGGGAGAGTTTACTTACAGTCCTAAAAAAAAAAAAAAAAACCCAAACAAAACCAATCCCTAGTAAAAAAAAAAAAAAAGTGCCCCAGGAATGTTCAACATGTTTATTGTTAAGAGCTGAACATGATACACGTGAAGCCTCACATTTTAAAATTCCTTACCCAATATTGGGTCCGTTGTGTTGCTCTCCTTTCTCAGGCATTTCAGTGCTCTCAAATAATTTCATTCCAGAGATGTAGGGAGCAGTGCTCTCAGTCAGGAACTAAAGGTGAATAGAAAAAGTCCTTACAACTTATGTCTGGGCAAGAACAAGAATAGAAGAATTTGAATTTACCTCAGTAGCATACACAGTCTACTTTTTTTCATTTCAAAAACACTGACAGGAATGATGTTTGGTTTTGGGGGCCTATTCATGGAGCTCTGAGGTTTTGTGACAGTATTTTCACCAATGTCATCAGAAGTGGGGCTGTGTTTCTCAATATCCCAGGGATAAGCATTGGAAGAGGGAAAAAAAAGGGAGGGGGAAGCAAATTTATAAAAATACACCTGAAATTTATTCATTTTATAACTTTTTAAAAAAAATATCTGAAATTTGATAAATTACAGACAACAATTAAAAATTTTAAATCCAGACTTTGCCTGGTGCATCTCCCACGTCTGTCCTGAGCTCAAGCTCAGTTTGGGTACCACTTTCTTCCTGTCACTAATCCAGAATATATTTCTGGGGTGAGAAATGAGCCCCAAGGATGTCAGGAGGGCAGAGGTGATTTACTGGGGGCCTGTGCTCCCTGTGCAGCTGGGGAGTGCAGCCCTCCTGGCAGTGCCCTGGGTCCCCCAGCCCATCTCTCTGCTCTGGCTCCAATGGAAGGCACAGCTCTTTAACAGAGCCATTGAAATGCCATGGTTTGAGTTAGGTGGGTGAATTCCCCCCTCCCCGAGCAGCACGTCCAGATTTATACAGGAAGTCTGTGGCAGAGGCAAGAATTGAACCCAGCTTTTCTGTGACTATCTTTTTATTCCCAAGCTTCCAGTTAAACTGTAATCCATCTTGAACCACTTACTGGAAATAGTTCCCTAAAAATAAATTGGAAGTCTAAGTGATCAGGAAGTTTACCTAAACTTCAGAGGCAGGTTAATATGAGAGTCCTTTGGGCTGACTCCTTGGAATGGCTCTTCTTGGAGAGGGCAGGGCATTATGGTGCTCTCCATCCTCCATGGAATGGCCTCGTTATTCTGCTCCTGGGATCTGTCATTCCTACCAGATACCTCCCTCCAGATCTCATGGAAAAACAGGCACTAGTGAGATTTGGGCAATTGATTACAAAATGAAAATGGAGGTCTCAGATGGGAGACGGGCACTTGCATAAAGCGCTAAAAAGCGCCTTATCTCAACATAAAGTTGGGTTTAGTTATCCAGGAGCTGTGAGAAGGGACATTCCCAGCTCCCTGCAGGCAGCAGGAGGGTGGTGTTCCTCACCGAGCCCTCATGATCAGGAGGGAGGCTTGCAGCCTGTCCTGGTCTGCCTCTGAGTGGGGGCCAATTTCCAAGGCAGTGTTTTATGCCAGTGGCGTTATCCACAAGAGGCTTTGGGGCAGGTTTGCCGGCAGAAATCAGCCCCTGTCAGAAGCCTGACAAACTTGAGAAGTCATTTGGCCTCTTATACTTGAGCTGAATTACTCCTGAGCACAACCTGTGTGCTGCTAACAAAGGGGAGACTGTTAAATAAGGTGACAGGACAAAAGTTAGCTGATGTAATTAAACTGCTGGAATTTTGGTCACGTAGGGTTTTTAATAAAACCTCAGCTTGCAACAGTCTTGGAGGAGATGCAGGGAGAAGGGTGGGAGCAGCAGAACAACCTGCTCTGGTGTGGAAGGGACTGGCATTGCAAACATGCTGCTTAGGTGATAATATTGTAATGCTTTTTTACATATTTATTACACACGTATATATAACACATATGCTTTTGTGCACACATGTGGTGCAATATATTAAGATTATTGACTGTGGTAATACACAGAAGAGTTTAAACTCCAGTAGGGTCACTAATTTCACTGCATTTTGTGGTTTCTGTCTGAAATAGCACACTTCAGCTGTGGAATGGGGCAAGGGGCACTAGTGCCTCATCCTGAGGCAGAGCTGTCATCTTGAAAACCAGGATCCTTAAACCAACTGTGTCCAGTCTGAGTAAAGTCAGACATTGCCTGGAAGTGGTCAGAAAACAACCAAAGGGGTGTTGTCACCCTAATGTGTGTGAAATCTCCACGGGAATGTTCCCATTGGACAAGTGCCTGCCAGACATGGACAGCTAAATCCCAGTGGGGCCGTGAGATAGCCCTGAGCCCCTGGGCTGAGCAGAGCTCTGAGCAGAGAGCAGGCAGGGCCTGCTCTGAAGGATGGGGACCAAAGTGCTTTTGTTCTCAGGGCTGCTGTGTCTTGGTGTCCCAGGGAAATCTCAGGCTGGGAAGGTGGGTGGTTTTGCAGTTTAAACGCTGCACAACAAACCCCATCCTGACAAAATACAAACCCTGCTGCTGAAGGTAGCGTGAAACCTGCCTAAGCTGGAAACCTCTAAACCTGGCCCCAAAAATGCCATTCCCTGGGTTTCCTTTTCCATCCTTTTTCTCATCCTAGGCTGCCTTTGGAGATCAGATAGCTCTGTGTCTGTATGCACAGGTATTTGCACAAAAAAGCTTTTTTTACAAGACAAAGCACCCCCAGCACTTCCTAAGCCCTGTGCTGAGGGCAGCTCTCCTGTAGGGTTTAAACCTGCCCGTGATAAATGTGCTGCTATTCTGGCTGCAGGCTTTTATTTCTGGGGATATCAATTGGATTCTTATTATGAAGGCAGAAAATTGGAGTTACATCTGGTGGCTGACGCATGTGACAGTATCACTGCGAGGAATTCCAGTTTCCTGAAGCTTTTCAATTAACTCGGGGCGCTTTTCCTCAGGTGCTGCGCGCTCAGGTTTTCAGCGTGCGCCTGCTTCCAAGCTGTAAATCAAGGAGTGGGTTATTGTACTTTCCTAGGAGCTCTTGTGCCAGTAAAATGAAACAGCAAATAATAAACCCCAAGGAGATTTATATAGCCCGAGTTGATGAAACAATTACTTTCTCATTCCTAGGCTCACTCAGAAAGGTGGGTTAAAAATAACTGAAAATTTACAAGAGCCTAAAACCGAATCTGAAAAGTACAACCTCAGCAACTTATTGGGCTCAGCCTAGTGAGCGCCAGATTTACTGTTTGCAATTTCTTCAACTTGTTCGGTCATTTTTATTATTTTTATTTTTTTTTCAACTGCCCCCTCCCCAGGCTGATGACAAGCCTTGGCAAAAACATCTGTGCAAATAAAGCAGGGGAAAGAGTGGAGTGACCCAGCCAAGAGCTCCCTGTGTCTGCTAGGGCAAAAACATTCGATAAAAGCACCCTTTCCCCTAAAGCCTCTGGGCTGGCATCTCATGTGGCAGATGAAGGTCCTGGTTGGGTCATGGGTGCCAGGAGCCTCAGCTGGGCTCCTCAGGACAGGGCTGAGAAACCTCCCCTGTGCCCTTGGAGGTGAGTGAGGAGCCTGAGCCTGGGCAGGCTGGTAACGTCCCCCCGGGGCTCCAGTCTCTGCACCCAGCCCTGTTGATGGCTTGTTCATGGTGACTTGTCCCTCTCCGTGGCTGTGCAGGGCTGGGAGCACAGACCTGACCTGGTTTTGCAGAGCTGTCACCAGCTGAGCCTGAGCCATGGAGCGTTTCTGCTGACAGGGCCCCTGTGTGGAGGGTGTGGGTGAGACAGGAGCCCAGCAGATGCCAGGGCACCAGTCTGGGAGCAGGGCAGGGCAGAGAGAGACCAGCAGGGTGCCAGGGGCTGTGGGAGGACTGAACTGCAGTGCCCCAAAGCACAGGCACTGTTTCTATGCCAGCCTGATCCATCAGCTTGGTAAGTGCTCTGCTGACAGCGTTGGGATTGAGGTGACAGCACTTTGCAGTCAAGACACATGGGGAGGTCCCACATTCACCTGGAGTACTTGGGCTAAGAAAGGAACAGGTCAGTGGCCATTTTCCTCCAGCCCTGGGGATGGCAAATCCTTGAATTGGTGCCCTGCCCCTGCTCTCTGCCCTGCTGGTGCCAGTGAATACAGCCAGGAGCATCTCCCCTTGCACAGCCAGGGTGCCATTGTGTCCTGGTTGTCCTCCTCCTCGCTTTGAGCTTCCCCAGTGTCCCCTCTGGGAGCCATTCCTGACTCACGGTCACACTGGGGGCACGCCAGGTCCCCACACACCTGGGGACAAGCGCCAGAGACTGCGTTTGTCCCTGTGTGACCCCCAGCCCTGCACAGACCCTTTGCAAACCACCTCACTCTCTGCTTCCTACTGCGACCTCCCGAGGAAATGGTGATTCAGGGAACAGCTGGGGGCTTTCAGCCTTTACATGACATTTTTGTCCTACTCTTCCTTTTCTCCTGCGATATGGGCAGGTGAATAACGTGTTCCAGATTGCTACCCCCCTGTGTCCCCTGTGTCCCACCTGCTACCTCTGTCCCAGCAGGGACACTGGCACCTCCCTATCGAAGGTTACTGGTGAAAAAAGCTTTAGCCTACATTTTCCAGTCCAATTTTTGTAGAGTTCATTCCAAAGGCAAGGTGGAATGAAGATGTTTGGTTGGTTGGTTTTCAGAGATGTTTTTGTCATAAATTAGGAAGAACACAAGAACATAGAAATGGGCTGTTAGATGGGCATATATTTTGTTTTCCTTTTGATGGAAAGTTCTTTCCCTCTACCAATATGTTCGGGTTTTTAAAATACTTTTTTTTTTTTAATGGAAGAAATCATCAACACATTGCTTTCAGCTGCCTTGTGACAGCCTTGTGAGTGTCCCCAGTGAAATTTGGCTCTCCCCAGGCAGAGCCCATTCCCCAGCCACCATCGGGCTCATCTGTCAGTGCCACAAATCCTCCAATTAAAAATGGGGGCTGAAATAATGATACACATTTTAACAGACAAGTTTCCCCTCTGGAGGTTGGCATGTGATTCTTATTTTCTACATTATATCACTCCAAGGGTGGGATTTTTCAAAACCACTTGGTTCTGCCCTAATTCCTCTCCTGTTGAAGTCAGTGGGACTCTCTTACCCCTGGACTGTAATCAGAGCAGTTAAGCCAGCACTGGGAGCTTATGGAAACCACATCCTAGCTGTGCTCCCAGACCTCAGCCAGATTTCTGCTTTCATGGCATGAAATTTGTTTTCATCCTGTTAGATGTGCTGGAATGCTGATGTCCAGGGGAAGCTCCGAGCTGACCATTCCTTCTGGCCAGGCTTGGCTCCGTGGGTTCCGGCTGAAGCGTTTCTGTGAGCGGGCAAGGCCGCTCCTCACACAGACAGCATCAGCGGCGCCAGGACAAGTCAGAGCTGGGCATTCCCACTCATCCCAGCGCCTCGGGTTCAGGGGAGGCCAGGGAGCACCTTGGCCCCCAGGCAGGCACCTGCTGGGCCAGATGACTCCACAGCCCTGCCAGTACCTGTGTGCTCAGTGCTGGAGACAAGGGGGTTTGGGGCACTGCGCCTAAAGCACTGCTTCCTGCCACTCTCATGGAAATCATGTCCCAAACCTCCTTTCTTGAGTCAAGGATCTTGGCCAGAGGTCCCGGAGCTCTGTCAGCTCAGGGCAGATCCAGCCTTCTGAGAACAGTGATGGGAAACAGCTTCTGCAGGGATTTTTCAAGTAATTGCACTTTCCACACAAAACCATTTGGGTAGAAGATATCTGCTCCTTCTTCAGAGAGAAGTGCCAGATTGCTGCTCCCTGGGAGCTTGGTCAGTTCTCTCCATTTTGGTACTTTTTGTTTTGACCCTTTTTTTAATCTTTTTGTCATTGTTATTTATTTAATGCGTCACTTGCAGTTGCTCTAAAAGTTTTGCTTTGCTTCTCAGATTCTTGGTAGAAAGTTGACCTCTATTCTTCTATGAAAATAAGCTGAAAACCAAACCAAAGCCAAAAAAGAACAAAGCAGGTCCCTCATTTTACCTCTTAATGTCACTGTACCACATTGCCTGTCAGGCATGCTGGCAAAATCCTGTCTTTTGTGCTTGAATTAATGTGGAAGCCACCACAGGGAGGGAAAGGTGGCCGTGCTCATGGTCAGCATTAGATAGGATGTGATGGATCCCATCCTGTGACCTCTGCCATCTCTGGGCTTTGTTGGGAACCTGGTGGAGTGTAAAATGACTCCACCCATGAAAATTCATCATGGCGAAAAGCTTCCACCCCGGTCTCCATATCCCAGAGATGAAACCAACTGGAAAAAGCTCCAATCCCTTTCCCTGGAGCCAAGAAAGTCATTTTGTGTTCCCTGCACATGCTGGACTGAACTCGGCCCACAGCTGATTGCTGCTGTCGATCCAAATCTCCCAAAAGGCTGGTGTATTTTCCTGCTAATAAATGTCCCACAAATGTTTTGAATTTCTGCACTCATTAGGGCTTAGGGAGGCTATTTGTCAGGGCCAAAGACGTCTTCCACAATAAACCAGCAGCTGTCTGCAAAGGGTGAGGAGACGTTTGTTGCCGTGAGCTGAGTCTGCTGTCAGCAACCCGGGCCCTGACCAGCTCTAGTAAATGTTTTATTGATTTAATATTAAATTAACTGCCTGGGCATAAGGAGTGCATTATTTTTAATGGCATTCTGATATTAGGGACTGCAGTTTGCTAGAATGCACCTGTAAAATTAGTATCCCCCAGTATTCTGCAGGAGCCATAAAAGGCAATGCTTGTGGTGCTGCGGAGCCCGAGCAGGGTTACATGGGACCCACTTCCACCCCGATGGCTGCACCGGGTCCTGCTGCCACACGAGGGGAGCTCAGGAGGCTCCAGAGGCTCCTTCCAAATCATCTCCTCCTCACTCTGTCCGTGGCGCCTGTGAAGCGAGTCCTGATCCCACAGCATCGTATCTGACAGGCCCCAGGAGCTCGTGGTCATGGCAGGGCACCCTCTGAAGGGGGGCACTGCAGGAGCAAATGATTTTCCTCACTTTTGAGGTTTTTCAGTAAACGGCATAAAGGAGAAAAAAAATTACAATTAAAAGGCATCACTTGTTCAGCCCCAAATGTTTGGGATTTACCATTTTAGTGAAAGAAAAAGCATTTGGAAACAAACAGAATTTAAAATGTAAATAAACAAGAACATTTCTTAGTGTAAGAATGATCATACTTGAATATTTGCTAATTTCAGAATGTCTGGGGGTTTTGTTTTGGTTTTTTTTTGGTTTTGTTGTTTGGTGTGGTTTTTTGTTTGTTTGTTTAGAACTGGGCTGTGAATTTAATACAGGAAAAATTTCAGGCCAAACAAAAAATAGTTCAAATACAAACTAAAGAAACGAAAGTTCAAATGAAGTCCTCCATGGTGACCTTTTTATTGTCCTTAAAGTGTGTACCTGGTAAATGCTGCCTTTGGGTTTATTAAGGTTGTAAAAACGCCACGTTGGAGCTGTTTATATTTTTTAACTCCGTCAGAAAATGTTAATTACAGAGTCATATCTTCTTAAATGGCCTTCAGTGAGGGATTCTGAGAAATCCTGGCATTTCTGGGAAGTTCCTTTCACGTGGATTTCACAGTCATGAATCACAACTCCCAAACAATTATGGATCCAGGGCACACAACAGCCATGACACCGTGGTCTTAGTATGTCCAAGCTATAAAAATAAAACTCTTAAATTAGAAGTTGGCAATGTCAGGAGATGAGGTAGGACACCAAATTTTGTGTATTTGTCATTGTAAAAGCTGGAGACATGAGGGGTTCCACACATGGCTGAGTGACCAAGTTAATTCAAGTGGCAGCCATGAGGAAAGCAGCAATCCCAGTGGATCGGGATCAAAATGGGACCAGCAGCATCTGTACAATGCACTTTTAACTGGTTTCTACAAGATCGCTCCCTTTGTACATACTGTACATACTGATTGATCATCTCTCTTTGCAATTGCTTTCTTGGACATATCCATGAATGAAATCCATGTTTTCATACCCCTAAGGCAAATGTTGACAAGAAAAGTGTATTTTTTTCATGACTTTCCAGGTGACATCTAAGTTTCCTTCAAAAAAGTTGACAATTTCACTGACCTTACTTTTTCCACAGAGTTTTTGGGCACCAAAATTCAGCTCATAAGATGGGACAGAAAATGGAAATGTAGTTTAGTAGGGATCAATCATTGCAAATACTGTCAGTTCAACAGAGAGGGTTTCTGTAGGACCAAATAATGAATTTCTCAGGTGACAAACTCTGCCCAGGACCTCTCTCAGGCTCTGAAGCTCAGGAGTGCACCGAGGGCATGGAGAAAACCACAGAGAGAGGATCTGGGCAAAGATTTCTGTTGCTTTAGTGGTACTAAACCATGGCAGCCTCCTGGGTTTTATAGCACGATGTTGGTGGTGTTCTCCCTTTCTTTGCCTGCTTCCCCTCTCGGAGCTGGACACTGCCTTGCCACCTTTCATGTGCTGTTCAGAGGGGAACACTAAAGGTGGGCAGTCACTGCTGGGCCATTGCTTTTTGCTTGACAAATACAGATAATTCCTTGCCCAGGCAACTTGGGCTGATGGAGTCAAACCATACTTTTTTCAAAGGATGTGGTGGATTTACTTATTCCTGTTTCTGTGTTTGATTTACTACCACATGATTTCATTAAATAAGAACTTAAGATGGGGATTTCTGCCAAGCAACTTTAGGCAAGGCCCATATTCCACAAATCCCTAAATTTGAGGGTGGTGGGTGGGGATGTAATAATTTTTTTCTAGCAGATGTCCATTCTGTTTGTGAACTGGAGTTTGGGATGGTTTGTTATTACTGTTGTTACTTTAAAAACCTTGTAAAATTATGTTTATTTTCTTCTCATAAGATAATGAACTTGAATTTTTCAGTTCCATGAAGTTGCTGATAATTGTAATGGCTATTCATTCTCTAATTAATAACAGCATTGGAGGGAATAAAGGAGAAATCTTCAAACAGGCAACATTTCAGGCTTGAACTGGTTTCAGATTCAGACAGGGTTTCTTGGAGCTCTCCCCTGCCCTCCTCCAATCTAAGGCCACACAGCCCATGTTTGTTGGTATTTTTAAGTAGATAAAATATGTAGGAAAGTTCCTTCCTTTAATTACTGGATAGAAAATCCATATCCTGGTAGCTCAACTGTCCGGATCATGTCAAACTTCAGTGGAAGAAAATAAGTAAATGCAAAGAAGAAAATGCCAAAGAAAATGCAAGGAGGGAAGCAAAAGTGATGTAAGTTGGCCAAGGATTGAGTTCCGCTCGCTGGCGCAGCTCTCGTGGTATCAATCATCCCCACACAGCTCCAGCGCAGCCACTCCACTTCCCCAGTGCCCTCAGCCCGACTCTTGTCAGCTTCCAGCTGAAAAGATAACAGCCAGAGCTGCACCACTCCCAAGGCAGGTTTGCTTGCTCCTGAAGGCTGAACTTTGCCCTCAAAGCTGGTTTTGTCCCAGCCCCTGGCACTAGGGTGCCTAAGGATGCAAACTGAGGTCACAAAGGGCTGCTGTTGTTGAAAGTTGGGCTGGACAGAAAGACACACCTGGGAAGGTCTTGTCTCCAGTTCTGAGCTGGGTCTCCACTCCTCTGCCCAGAAGGGTTTCCAGGTAACACCTGGCCAGGAGAGGTTCAAGGTATTTTGGTGATCCTGGTCCCCTGCCCACTAAACATCCTCAGCAGACTGCTATTGTTGCTTTCAACTATTCCAGATGAGGCTCTGCAGATGTTTTGGGAGGCCACTCCTTGGAGCTTGTGCAGCCCCCCTGAGCTTGGGGTCCAGGCTGGCACATGCAGCCCCTCAGGCTGGTGGGACAACCTCCTGTGGCTCATCCTCAAGGATTCCTTTTGCTTCATTTTGCTCTTTCTTGGCCACTTTGGGTTTGGCTTCAGGGGACAAAGACCATCAGCCATCTCCCAGCCAGCACCTCATGCTGCTGCTGGCCTTTCAAACATCTGAAACATTCTGGCCAGTGGCACAAGGAATTGTGTTTACATCTTCTCTTAGAGACATCCAGAGTTGAAAGAAAAAAAATGGCCAGGACAGCTTAGTGCTTTTGGCTTATTGTTTGAATACTTAAAGACGTTGCATCTGGAAAGTATTCCATTCATTTGTGGCTAGCACCCATATATCAAATTCATGAGCTTCCAAGTAAACAGCTGTCACTGGAGCTGCCACGGAGGGAAATTGGCACTGCTGGCTTGTGGTGAGCAGTGAGGGAACACGCTGGTACAGCCTAATCCAAGGAGGAAACACTAACCCAGATGTGTAGAGGACAATGAATGAATTGTTCCTTGGAGCTCCTCGACTTCTCTGCTGTAGTAACATGAGACACAATTAAGGCCTCAGATGATTCTGTTCCCTCACAGAACTGCACACACCATGGCAGCCTGGAAGCCGGGGCTGCATCCTACAGCCACAAAGCTGCCACCTCGGAGCTGTGTCTGAGGCACAGCTGCCGTCCGTGCTGCAGGCAGATGTGTCTGCAGCCTGCTCTTGTTTGGTACTCACACAGCCCGGGGCTCCAACGTCCATGGCCTCCTCGAGGAGGACACAGCCAGCGCCCAGCCAGGCCTTGGTTCAGCAGGGGTAGCACTGGGGGCTTGTCCCAGAACTTCAGGTTCTGTGGGGCCTCAGCTGGAGCTGGGACTTCCACAGGAGCAGCTCAGAGCAACCCAAGGAGTTGTACCTGAAAATGCTGAGGTGAGGGCTCAGCTTTGGGTCTCAAGAGCTGCTGGGGTTGACAGAGCTGTTTGTGGGGCAGGGCCTGGTAGTTCCAGCTCCTGTCTGATCCGTCTGCTTCCCATGAGGTGCTCAAGGAAATGAACCCTTAATGAAGAGGAATTGTGGAAGAGGGACAGAGATGATCCTGTGATTGCTGCTTTCTTGGGAGGGGCATTACAGAAGTGTTGGAAAACACCATGGCAGCTCCAGGGTCTCCGGGGTGGGAGCGCTGGGGCACCTGGGGTGACTCTGGCTCAAATGGTGGAGAAGGAGCAAGAAGGGTTCCCCATCCCCCTTCCAGAAGGGAGGGTCTGAGGCCTGGGGAGACAGGATGAGCCCTCCAAGGAGGTGGGTGCATCAATCCCAGGGAAATCATGGATGCCCAAAAGCTGCTCTGGCATCTCCTCTGGATCCTCTGACGCTTCACAGGGCTCAGGATTTGCCTCCTGTTTACTACCCGACCCAAAGTGGGTTTGAACTGGTGACCTAGAGGTGAAAGGCTCTGCATCTTATTAGAATTACTGTGAGCTGCTGAACGAGTCCCCCATGGCAGTTAAGATTTGATTATGGTTCTAGAAAATGTTCAGCTTTTACAATTAGTGTCAAAGCAGTGGTAAGCCCCTCTTTGATTCCTGGGTGTAGGCTCATGCTTTTCTTAACCTCACACATATGCTAGCATATTTACAGTAAGTGCTCAGGGGTTTGTTTTTTTAATTATTATTTTTTTATTTTTGAATTAAAAATGAAAGTTCCCCAGGGAAATTATGCAATGGGAAATAGCCACTTCAATAAACTCGACTCACACATTTTATTGATTATGGTAAATTTAATTATTCTATTTAAACCTTGCTTATACACACACAAAAAAACCTTATCCTTTTCTTCCTACATGTTTTTTCCTGTTTTTGTATCCATCTCTACGGACCAAAACTGTGCTATGTGTTATTTTAAACTTTTTAGAGAAGAAATACTCAAGGCTAAGTTTCTTCCTCATAATTAGGAATTAAAAATTAGAGAACATACCATAAATCTTACTCAAAACATCTTCAAATAGAACTACTAATTGTGAAACAGCAGTAATTATGGCTTTTAATGTAGCTCTTTTGCCTCCACCTTACATTACATGACTGCTTTCGCTAAGGGAAACAATTATCAAGTGCAAAGGATGTTAAAAACCCCAAAATAACAACAAAACACAGAACAAAATCAGTATTTCTCTTACTCAGGGCTTCATTGGATAACTGTGTTTGTTTTCTTGATGCTCAGATATTACCTGGAGGTTTTTGTTTGGACACCATTGCACTGAGGTTTTTAGAGGCTACTGCCAAAAGACAGTGAAAGAGCTGCTGATCCCTGGGTCTGAAAACTTATTTCCCTTTTCCTTCTCTTTCAGGGAGCTGCTGCTACTTCTTCCAACCTGCTGAACTACGTTCCATCCAGGTAATCACCCTTTTTCTTGTCAAAGTTATGAACAGTCTCCCCTTCCTGGGGAAATGCATTCATTCATTACATTGTGACTGTTCCCGTGACTGGGGAATGTTCCTGTGGATGCAGGGCTGTGGGGCTGAGGTCAGAGCAGTCCTCCGTGGCTGGAAATCAGGGTGTGGGAAGTGGAATTGTCCCTAGAGAGAAAGAATCACAAGTAATTCCCAATCTGTGCTCACTCTTAAATGAGGGGCCAATTCAGAACCAGCCCATCAGAGCAGTGAGACAAATCATGGTTGGTCTTCTTCCCTGACACTGCAAAATTGTCTGGGCTTCTGGAAGCTGAGCTGACCAGTTCTGAAATGGGAGGAAGGAGCCAGTGTTTGTTCAAGGTTTTGTTCCTTCCAGATACAACTTTCATCTGAGTTCTTTCATGAGACTGTCAGAGCAGGGCTGGTCTGAATCCCACGGCCAAGTCCTCATCTGGTAAAATCTGAAAGGGCCCCGTTTATTTCAAGGGATCTGCAGCCCTCAGCCTGTGGGGTTCCCTGGAAGGAGCCAGTGGGAATGCAGGGATGGTGAGGGTGGAAGGTTCTAGAGGCTGCAGGTGAGCAGGGTCTCCTTTGCTCCCCTGCTGTTTCTCTCCAGGGGCCACATTGGGCTGCCACCATTGTAAGCACAGTGACCGATCTCCTGGGTATCCCTGCTTGGAAAAAAATGGACTGGGGAGACCTTGATGCCATTTGATGGGTTTTCTGCATGGCAGTGTGATTCATTAATCACATTTGTACCTTCAAGAAGGAAATATTAACTGGGATGCTCTGTATTCTGATAGGTTTCAGATTGATTTGCTTTATTCATAAAGTCTAGCTGCAAATAAGTACTTGCATATTTCTAAATGACTTACACTTAAATATAGCCACAATCTGGTGTCAACTGGCAAAATTCCCTTCGTTAAATGGATTCACTCCAGCTTGCACCAGGAGGATTAGGCCCTGAGATTCAAGCAAGTTCTGTTGTGATGACCATGAAAAGAACTTAGATTAAAGATGAGTTTGGAAACAATCAAACCAAATCATAAGCCTGTCTGGTTTCATTTGTTTTTCTGGCAAGCCATGGATTTCTGAGAATAGAACCTTGTTGCAATGTGTATTACACCAAATCCTTGTGATGAGCCCATTGCCACAGGTGTCACCCTCTGTGCCACAATTCCCCAGACCATTTCCATTTCCTTCCCTGGAGCTGTCACCATGCTTGCTCTGGCCACCATGGTGAGGGAACTTAGCCCTGTCTGATCCCAGACCCAGCTTTTGGCCTGGCTGACACTCAGAATTGTTTTGCAGATGGGCCAGCCTAGGACACGTGTTCCTGCTGGGATGGGCACTCTGCCCCGCCTTGCTGCCTCCTTGATGAGAGTGTGAGAGCTTGGACCAACAGGCAGCTCCTCAAATGGCAACAAAAGGCTCCTTGTCATTAGCCAGGCTGGCTCAAAGTGCAGTAGAAAAGGGGATTTTTTTGGCAGAGCTGCAGATTGCAGTCACAATATTCGGCTCATCACCTACTGCTGCCAGTGATGCTCTCTGCTAAGTTCCAAAGTCACCTCCCTGCTCCTTGCCTCCCTTCCCACAGCTGTGGCCGTGGGCTCTGTGAGAATTGGCACACCAGGAGATTTCTGGGGTGGCTACTGTGGTGACACAGAGACACACATATGAGCAATGCTCCAATGGAATCCCTGACAAGAAGGAATTTTGAAGCCTGACTTGAATTCAAGAATAACTCCAGAAGAAAAATTCTTCTTCTACCTTCCCTCCTGAAAAGTGAGCTGAGGTCAGTTGTCTCCATTCCTGCTTTCCATGGTCTTGTATAAAACAATCTGCATGAAAACTTGAGGGTGAAAAAGCAAAAGCTTCATGTTGTAAATTTTGAAATGGCACAATTGCTGCGCTCTTGGCATTTTTGTTTTTCTTCTGGATGTTTTCCTTCCAAAGCAAAGTGCAGTCAAAAAAAACCAATCTTTTTTTTTTTTTTTGCTAAGTGATTCCCTTTTGGCATATTTCAAAGAAAGAGATGTGTATTCCCTTTATTTAGCCTATTAACCATGTACATATATGGTTATTCTGAAGGTCCACCAACCATTTCTATTTACTACTGCTTCAGACCAAGCAGGATCCCAGTGTGTCCTTTTGGGATCCTAGCTATCCTAACACACTCAGAGCTCGAGGTTGGAAGGAAGCTTCAATATTATTTCTTCCCTGCCCTTTGTTATTATCATCATTATTAGTGGCAGTAGCAAATGCTGTCCAATGGTGCTGCACATCTTCAGCCCCATGGGAGTCCCTGGCTCTGAGCAGGGTTCATGTCTGGGCACTGTGCTCAGTCCTGGCCACCCTGCAGCCCTTCTCCACGTGCAGCAGGAAGAAGGGCATTGCCACAGAGGAGGATTCTGGGGTTAAGGTGCTCCTCATGGCCAGGGGCTCCCCGGTGCTTTGGGAACATTTTCTGCAGTGCCCGAATCCTGGTCAGTGCTGAAGATGCCCAGGCACAGTGTGCTGACCACCTGCTTCATTTCACAGCAGTACTGGTGCATTTCTTGGGGAATAAATATTTCCTCTCCTGCCCTTCACAGGAACCCCTTGATTTCATGGGGGTGAAAAAGTCTTGATTTTTCTTTATCTTTCTTATTCCTTTAGCCTGTTTGATTCACCGATTCATTTCATACACTGAAAGTTGCATTCAATTTTTAAGCTTAATTTGTTTCTCTTTTTCTGTTTCTTTTTGTTGTTGTTGGTTAGCTCCAGAAGGAGCAGTCTGGATGCTTTATCTGCCCAAAATGTGGGTTTCTTACTTTGCCATCCCTCCCCAGGATTTTGCTCCATTCCCCTGGAATTTATCTGTAACATGCCCTGCAGAGCTGCTCCCCAGGAGCAAAGGCCGAGTCCTGCATCAGCAGCTGAGCTAAAGCAAAGCTGGTGGGGACAGCTGTGTACCCCAGAGCCCGCACCCAGCACCCCGGCCACGGGGGTGTCATGACTGATGTTCCTGTCTGTGTCACTGCAGAGCCCAGGCGTGCCCAGGACAAAGCAGCTGGTCATGCCCATCTCTCCTACTGCTCCTTTCTCCTTCCAGACTTTACTGCGTTATCCTCTTATCACCTCTGTAATTATCTGTCTGTAGCCGATGAGAAACAGAAGAACATGCAGGTTTGCAATTTGAGCTGGGCCACGCAGGAGCTCTTTGCAGAGGAGGCAGCCTCCTGAGGGGTGAGTAATGTCCTTTTGTCAATCCCATTAGACTCCTGCTTGTATCCTCACACACCTAGAGACAAGCCCAAATCACTGAGGGCAGCATTTCACCCCAGTCCCCAGCACAACTCCCAGAAACTGCAGAGCAGTTCCATTCTGATTCACTTTGAAGGCTCAGGTCTTATTTATGCCACCAGTGTAAACATCGTTTTAGTCCGACAAATACACAGAAAGTTCACAACAGCTGCAGTTGTTGTGTGCAGTGCCCTGCAGAATAATCTTGCCCTCACATTTTAACCAGTGTGACTGGCAAAGGGAATCAGATGGTGCTTGGCTTTGAATGTAGAGGTATGGGCAGCTCTACGAGCAGTTAAACCCAGAACTACACCAGGAACCTGATTATGGCTTTAGAGCCTGAGTCAGCAGCAGCAGTCGAGTAGAGGCAGCCAGGGCAGCTTGAGGGAGGCTGAGCAGAGCAGAGACTCTGTAAAACAGCGGTGAGACCAGGTCTGCTGAACATCCTTCCTGCTGAGTGAGTCAGCAGCAGTTTAATTAGGCATAGCTGGGCAGGGAGCAGCAGTTATGACAGAGAGGCTTTGGTTGATAGGATCGTTTTCAGCACAATAATATTAATTAGCAATTGCGATAGGGAACATGAGGCAGGTGGAGCACTTTCTGTCAAGGTATTTTTGTAAGGAATTAGCCTGTATAAACACCCATTGTAAATACATTGTCCTTGTCAGGTGTAATAACTGCCTGGGCACACGGCATCCTTCCTCACAATGGAAAGATAATTAAAGACGCAGTTCCACTCCGGTGCTTCTCCCAGCTGCTAATTGTGTCACCCGAGAGATCCAAACAATTATAGCAGGAAAGCACTGGGGGACTGTTAACAGCCATTTCCAAAGTGTGGACAATAAATAGATTGAGAAAATGCTGTGAGCGTTGAGCCAGCCTTGGAAAAAGCTAGAGGAAAAACTGTATTTCTGACGCAAACATGGAAATTTGAAATGGGAGTGAGGTGTCTAACCATCTTGGAGGAACTTAGACCCTGAGCTTTCTGGAGCCAAATCCCACCCTAGCCTAGAAATAATTTCATATTTCACAGCCTTCACATTTTCCTCAGATGAACGTTGTTCTTAGAAGCTTATACAAGGAGGGCGAATCCTGAAGACATTACTTAAAGGAAATTTCTATTCATGTCGCTGAATATTCACCACTGATAATCCTGGTAATAATTCTCATGAAAAACTGTGTTACAGTGCATGTTGTAATTTGTGATGTACAGCAAATATAATATATTGTATAACTCAATATTACAGGTCTGCATTACATACCTGCAATATTATGCTCTGGTAATTAAACCAATTAAAGTGCAGTTATGAGCTCATTAAACCCAAGAAATATGAGATGTCAATCAATTCTGTGTTCATCAAGATAAAATCTTATCAAATGGTTCAGGCCTTCAAACCAAGTGTTCATTCATGTCTCCATTTAAACACCCGGAGAACATGCTCCAGAAATGCCTGTACGGACAGATGGGAGCTGCACACAGTTCCCAACAGGGAACTGCTGCTGGATATTTTTACCTCTTTGCTTCCCATGATTCATCCAACTGGGATATTCTGTTGCAATCACAAGGTTTTAAATATTTAAAACCATCACATGGTTCTTTAGAGATCTGATAGAAGCAAAGCACAGCTGCCAGCCAGGTATGTGGGTTTTGCACATTGTCCCTCAGCAAATGCCAGAATGACTTAGGCTGAGTCCTCCTGCTGTGGTCAGATGCCTTTTCCTGGTGCTGCAGTTCCTAAACTGGTCCTTGCAGAATTGGCAGGTCCAGCTCTCCCTCTGGGCTCAGAGGTGATCCTGAATTAGTTCTTTTGAAGTCACCTGGGACTGGTGCCTTCCTGCCTGGAGCAGAACATGCTCTGGAATAAACATACTTGGGGCAGAAATCTCCTTCCCACTCCAGTTCTCCCATGGCTTTTATGGTGGGGATAAGATTTTGGGCAAAACCTCACTTCCATCCCAGTCATTTGCTGGGAGTGTTTGGTGGAGCTGAGTGATGGCAATTCTGGGCTTTTGCTGGGTGTTGAGAAAGAAATTTAGTAAAGCTGAGCTGGTGATCACAGGAGCTGCAAAAGGAAGAATTCAGATCTACAGAGAGGCAGCAGAGGAATGGCAGTGACAGGGGGTTCATTGGGCTGGGTCCTGAGAGTGTGGAGAGCACAGGCTGCCCTCAAGTTGTGTTTGTACAGCATCCAAACCCTCAGCAGGCCTTGGTCTTGGCTCTCATCTCTGAGGGGGGCTCTAACATAGGCAATAATAAAACTAATGGTGATGATGATGCTAATGAGATGCTAATCACTGATAACTCTGACTTTTTTCATATGGTCCAGAAAAGCTCCATGCCTCAGGTTCAGCTCCTTCAGAGCAGAGGAGATGTTTATGTTTATACTGATTTCTGGTGGGAGGAGAGTGTTCCTACCCAGAGATCAAGTCCACAGGGAGAGAGAGTTGTGGAATGATTTTTCTGTTGTAACAAAATTATGATCAGAAAAAAGAGGAGAGAGAGAGGAAAACATGGGTGATGTTGCTATTACCAAAATGAAAGAATTTAGATATAATCATAGCAGTTAGGGAAACGTGTTTTTAAAGACCTTGAGAGAGGTCATAATGAGAGTTTACTTTGTAGATCTAATCACACTTTACAAGACCATATGCCAGTTCCCAGTGGTGTCCACAGTGAACAGCAGGACATCAGGGAATTTCCAGATGTGACTTCCCCCCTAGAAGGACAACAAAACTGGTGAGAAGAACTGGAGTGACCCAGCACTGGGGGAGCCTCTGAACTCCTTTAGACTGGGATGCTCTCATGAATAGTTTGGTTGTTGCCTGGTAACACTGGCATTAATTCTTCTCCAGTGTGACAGAGCCCACAAGAGAGAAGGAGAAACTGGGAGAGGGATCATAGGTTCTGATTTTATGGAAATGTCCTTGTAAAACAGAGCTGAAGTGTGCATACCATAACATTTGTCCCAGATACCCAGTGAGCATTTGGAGCCACATCAGTAGTGTGGGACAAGGGAGGGGTGTTTGGTGCCAACAGGGCACCTTGTGGAAGGTGCCAGTGCAGAGATCACGGTCTCAGCTTCTGCCCTGAGCTTTCTCTAAGCTCAGCAAAGACGTGTTTGTTTGGCCCCTTTGGTCAGATCCTTCCTCCCCCAGCCTTGGGGCACTGCCCCAGTCCCACTGCAGCACAAGCACCTTCCAGGCCAGAGCACACAGCAGCAGAGAGGTCACAAGGGACTGTGGAATCACCAGATCTTCTGGTTTTGCTTGGACAGAGTAGTGTCTCTCACAAACTCTAACTGTGGTTGAGGCTGTGACCTTTTGGAGGAGTGCACTTGGAAAAGATACCCCAGTGAAGGAGGAAAAATGTCATTCCCCAGGGAAGGGATGTGGAATCATGTGTGGTCTTCTGGAGGCTTTGCTGGCAGCCTGGCACCCTTGCTCCAGGTTGCTCTTTCCTTCCATCTTGTGTGCTTTGTGCCCATTTTGTGACTGACATCAGCTCAGGGGAAGGAGCTGTCACAGTCTGACAGCGGTTCCTGGTGTCACCCTGACTCACAGCTTGCTCTGGAGGAGCAGGGAACAGTCTGAGACCCACCAGAAGCAGCCAAGTGCCTGCACAGCGCCTTCAGACAGATCTAGCTCAGGACTGGGCTCTGCTCGCGCCTCTGGATGCGGTCAGCATATTGTCATTTCCCCAGAAGAAACAGAGGGATTGTGGCACTCACAGCTTTCCCTGGGAGCAAGGAGTGGAGTTTCCTGATGAGCTGGAGAGGGAAGGAGGGAATTTCAGTCAGGGACGTTCCTCTCAGGGCAGTGGCACATCAGGAGCTGCTTGGCCAGGCGAGCTCTGCCTGCCCAGGGCTGCTGAGCGGAGCAGGAGAGCGGCTCCAGCCAGGGCTGTGCCAAGGAGCAACGTGCTGCTCCACATGTTACTGAGCACTGGGCCAGGGGCTCGCAGGAGAAAAGGAAAAAGCCCTCGTGGGAGATGGCCTATTTTTAATGAGCCCAAACCTCTTCCACAAATTAAGTGAAATATTTTAAAAGGAAACAATATTACTTTGGTTTTATTTGTTTCAGCTACTTAGTTACAGCTCCACGTGGACACAATTAATGGAGGAAATAGAGAATTTTATAAGCCCAGGACTCTGAGATAGATATTTTGTGACCATGTGAAATTCTTTGCCCTAATCAGCACACATTCCTAGGGAGAAGGTTGTATATTGCTGAAGATTATTAACCTTGATTCCAAAAATGTGTCTAGTCACTGAAAGGCAAAGGTCAAAAATTGTCATGGCATTATTGTGCCAGTTTGCCTCCACTTTCCACTGAATTCCATGCTGTCCATCTCTGGCTCAGGTCTGCCCTAATAAAGTATTCCTCAGGAAGAAAGAAAGAAATATTTTTTCCACTGGAGCAAGTGTGACTTCCTAGATCCTTCTGACTCCCTGTGACTTCATGTAAATCACTTGGACCCTTCAGTACCTTATTTCTTGATGATTTGGGGTTTTTTTTAATAGAATGTGATTTCCCCTTTATTTGCTTGTTTGCAGGATGATTTTTTTCAAGGCACTGAATAATCTTATTTTGGTGGTATCTAACACCAACCTCTCTGATCTTTGCTCATCAGAGAATAAAACCAGATTGAGGTAAAAACCTGGGGGTGAACGCTGTTGAGATGAAGAGTTTCATTTATGCCCTGTCCTGCTTTCTTGATGACAAGTAACAACAAAGAAATCACCCTTAGAATAAAAAAACAATGGGTTTTCTCAGTCTTCTGGGACTGCCTCAAACATCAGCGATGGGACCCACAAAATACCAGGACAGGTAGTTGTGGCAGGAGTGATGAGGCAGCAGGCTGTGATTTCTGGGTGGAGAGAGCTGACCATTTGCTCAGGTCTGTGAGCCTCATGCATCAGCCGTGCCCTCTCCCAGGCAGGCCCAGGTGTGCTCCCTTCCAGCTCTCAGAGCAGTGCTGGGCAGGCTGCATTGCCCGGGAGGAGGGGAACACCACCTCCTGGTGCAGCAATCTCTGCAAATGTCCCCAGAGCGAACCCAGCAGAGGAGTAAATAAACAAGCACCCCCTCTGCCTTCCCCTCGGCCCCCATGATAAATCTGGGTTACTGTACCCGTCACTGCTCGGCCGTGCGGGGCTGCTGGGAATCCATTAGTAGGGCAAGGGTGAGTGACTTCTGACTTCAGCGACCCTTAAAGTTAATCCAGCATTGTAGGGGCAGAATTAAATGTGATGAGCTCAGAAAGTGTGATAAAACCAGATTTAAGTGCACAGCTGGACAGCAACCTATAAAGGCAGAATTTAAAACCGTAATAAAAACTTTGTAATCTAATTACGACGGCAGAGTTAAAGGTGAGGTATTTGCAGCATGATTCACATGCACCATGGCTAACCTCTGACATCTTGAATATATTATGTGGTTTCTTCACTACAGGCGTAATTTTTGAGTTACTCTCTCACACTGCATGGTTCCCTGTGTTTTATTCTCATGCACTGTCTCTGGAGGTTGCAGGGCAGGGCAAAAGCCTGTGCTTTCCTGTGCTTCTGCCTCCAGGGGTCTCTGGGCACCTGGGCAGGGGCTGCAGCAGGTGCACAACGCCTCCAAAATATTGCAGCTGCTGAGAGAGTTTGAGGAGAAATTGCAGCAAGAGTGACCATGTCTGGAGCTGGTTTTAGCCCAGGTAGCCTGGATACCAGGGGAGGGAGGATGCAAAGGAAGTTAGAGTTTGGATGCAGGATACAGTCCCAAGCAGTGTCGTCGTTATCCTGTCTTCCTTGCAATTGGCACCCAATTAACACCGCCACTGATAGCAGCCACGTCTCTGATTTCAATGTTGGCTTGTCCAAACACCAGAGGGAGGGGAAAAACCAACTTGTGAACCCTGCCTGGCTCCTCTGGACTGCTGCCAGTGACAGGGCTTGCTCTGCCCATCTGGTGCAGAGCGCTCTCAGCAGGGTGGGCACTGCCAAGTGAGACAAGCACCTCAGATCCAAGTCTGGCATCTGCCAGCAGAGGGGTCTGTTCCCTGGCTCTCATTAAGCCCTGTCCAGCATCCCAAGAGCCCTTCGTGTGTGGGCAGGTGTAGTGGTGGGATTTGAACACGTTTGCTCAAGTTGGCAACAGCTCTGCAGTAACACCTGAAGAGGTCTCACTTTCTTCAGCCAGACTATGTCAAGACAAAAGTTTCAAATTAGAAATCTACCCCATGTGATAATTCAGATTTTTTTTTCTGTATCCCAAACACCAATTCAAAAATGAAGCAAAAATGCCAGAAGAAAATCTTTCCATACAAAGTCTGTAAAGCTCCACATTGGGGATTTTCTTGAGCTAAAATTACTGGGTGGCATTTCTGAAATCAAGTTTCATTCTTCTTGAATTTAGCTGAAAAGCATTCTTTTAAGTCTGATTGGCACAAGCTATATGCCTGTAGCATAATGCTCATGGGAGGGGCTGAGGACAGCCTTGTCTGTAGAATCAGCATCCCAAAATAAACTTCAGCTCCCTCAAGGCAGTGTGAACCCAGCTGATCAATCTCCACAAATGTTGATCTTAAACTGATGAAATATTTCCCATGTTTGTGAAACCAAACTGAAACAGATCTCAGTGAGTAATCCAGTAGTGTTTTTCCTCAAGGAAATGAATGTTTTTTCAGGATACTGTGTTTCAGAACATGTCTCTCTTTTTCCCCTTTTAAGAAGCTCAGGGGGGAAGAGCAGAGCCCTCGAGGACCCCTGTGAATGGTTCAGGGTGATGCTCTCCCAAAAAAAGAGGGGGTTGTGTGAGCCATTGGCTAAACCAGGTGATTGATACCAGCAGTGAAAGAGGAGTGGGGTGCTCTTGGAAAGGGACTGCTCAGAATTCCGAGTACCCCTTACCTTTGTGATCAGGGGCCTATCTCAGTGGTGATATTTAAGAGACAGAGACCTGCTTTTTATTTTAGAGAGAAAAAAGATATTATGTGCATTACTGAGGTGCCATATAGACATCTGCTTTTCCTGAGACAACTCTATCCCAAACTCTCCTTCTCTTCCTGCAGCTGTACAACAGCTACACCAGGAGAGAAGCCTGCAGGGGACAAAACAGCTTCTAAAATGTGACTGGGGCCTACCAGGAAACACCACAGCAAACACCCCAAAACACAGGAAGGAGCCCAGCAGCTGCAGGAAGGCAGCATGAGGATCAACAGAGACACATCCCAGGTACAAAGAGGGTGAGATCCCACAGAGCCCAGGCCAGCAGCCACACAGCCAGCCCTGCTCTGGTGAGGTTAGAAATCCCATCCTGGATGGCAGCTCCAGCTCCTACATGCTCCAGCTCCCGCACAGGGAGAGAATAAGGGAGCGTTTAACACCCTCAGTCTGCAAGACACAGACAGGAGGTGGTAAATACCTTGATAAGGAAACTGGAGTGAAAATACCAGCTTTAGGCAATCCAGATTTTATCAGGGAAGTATGCAGGAATGAGTAACTGCCTGACATGCAGATGTGCCTCTGCACAGTGCCAGCAGCCTGCCAGTCCCCACATCTGGCCTCAGGCAACACGCTCCCATTTCCAAACCCCTGTGATTTCGGGGGTATGCTGGGGAGGGATTTTTGTGTGGGGTTCTCATTTAGGCAATGGCAGTGCCCACAATGAATCCACAGCTCCATGCCTGGAAGACTCTCTGGACTCAGCACTGGAGACTTGTTTTCCTGCTGTAAGAAGCAGCTTGGCTTGTGAGCAAAGGCTGTGGTTCTGCTTAGCAATGACATGCATGTCACAGCATGGGAATCCATGTGTGCTGGTTGAAAACAAGATCCTGGAATCCAAGAGCTCGGCAACGTCATAAAAATTACTCTTGTATAATGGCTCAGTGAATGGATGGTGTCTCGTGGACCCTGTCTGTCACTGTCACTGTGGGCCCAAGAGGAGACTTGTGCCCAGTCCCATAATTGTCTCTGCAATGTGAGTCACAAATTGGGTGGGAACAGATGGAAACTGAAGTGCTGTGAACTGGCACAACACAAATTCACACTTGAGGAGATACGGGGATGGTGGGGAAAGAACCCCAGGGAAGTTGTAACCACACCAAGCCTGTCAGAGTTCAAGGAGTGTCTGGATCATGCTTGTAGCTGTATGGTTTCATTTCAGATAGTCCTGTGAGGAGGTGGGACTTGGACTCAATGAACTTTATGGGCCCTGCCCAACATAAGATATTCTGTGGTCTGATACAGCCAGTTTGAGTAACTGTTGCTTGGTCTCTTACTGTAGCCCTGGACTCCAGTGCAAGACAAAGGACCTGAGTGTTGGCTGTTCTCCCTCAGACTTCGGATCTCTAGGGAACCCATTGCCTGGGCTGTCATCACCCAAGGTGGAAATGTCTGTTCAGAGAGCCTGTCCCTGCCTGGCAATGCTCTTCAGGGGTCTTACAGGCTTTTGGACCTTGTTGTTTGGTGTCAGCACTGATTCTTGATCAGGTTTTCAATAGAAGAGAAGGCACAAGCAGCCCATTACTTGGTGGGAAGGGGAGGGTAGGAAGAGCTTGGCAGCTCAAAGGGATGTGCTGAAAACCTGAACAAGGAGAGAGGAGAGCCTTGCTGAAATGATAAGGGGTTGGGCCAGCACTCACCACTGTGCCACACCAGGGCATTGGCTGCCAAAGGGGCACAGGCAGTCCCCTTCTTGGGGTGGTGCTTAGTGGGGCTAATGACAACCATAAGTAGGAAAAATATGGATGCTATTGGAGAAAGAGGCCCAGGAATGGATAAAGAATGAATTGGCTGTGCTGTGTACAGAGAGGGCCAAACAGATGTTGGGCCTGATCCAGAGCCCATTGAGTTAATGGAAAGGCTCCCTTTGGTTTCATTGGACGCTGCCTCAGAGCCATTCCAGCTTCACAGGAAGCAGTGGAGACCAAGAGCAATAACTCGTGGTGGCTGGAGCGCCGTGAGTTGCAGAGGTGTGGCCAGGGGGTTCATGCTGGAAACACATGGGTCTGACAGACCGGTCCCTTTGGGCTGGGTGACCTCTCTGCTGCTCCCACACCCGGCCACGAGCAGCCTCGGGTGGGTTTGGTCCTCTGGCCAAGACTCTGGCATAATTCTGAGCAGAGCTGGCCTTTCTGCCTTCTGGCGCACCCTCCTGCTGAAGCAGGTTCCTGAGTGATCTTGTCGTGGCCCAGGATTTGGAAACCAGTGATTTGAGCCATCCACAGAGAAGAAGGAAAGGAGGTCTGCTGAAAACTGTTGACCAGGGAGGAATTTTGTTGTGGACCAGCAAAACAAATAATGAAATAATGTAAAGCAGGTGTTTCTGCAATTGTGAGGCATTTGTAAAGCCAATGTGTCCAACAAGTCTCCCACTCACATTCTGGTCCACGTGACATGGCAAGGTCTGACACAGAGGACTGCAAATAGAAAACATCTCTCTGTACTAGTTGGCGTGCACCAGGGCCTCCCTCCCCTTCTGCTCTCTGCTTTTCTGTTTATTTAGGTGTGTGTCTTTGTTTCTGTTTTTACATTTAGCACGAGTGGAGAGGAAGTGGGATTTCATAGGGCTTAGGAGGCTGGAGCTCACCACGCTTTGGAGCATGGGCCTTTGTTTGTCCTCACCCTGCAGGTGCGAGTGTTCGCAGGCCAGACCCTCACTGGAGTGAGCTGCCCCGGGCTCCAGGAGAGCTCCCTCCTCAGAGCCAGCCCATCTGAGCAGGCTCGGGGTGTCCGGAGGTGCAGGCACAGGCCACGCTGAGGCCAAGCTGCTCTCATGGTCAGGAGTGGGAACTGGAAGCTGAGCAGGATCCTTTTTCTCCAGGTGATGGTACCAGGAGGAATGGATCAACCATGGCATGCGAAGATGCCTCAACAAACAGCAGGTGCTGTTTTGTTCAGGGTTGGGAATTTGCTGGAAATGTAATTTGGGGAATACTTCAATGTAGTTGAATTTAGGCCCCTCCCCCTTGGAGAGGGGCAAGGAAGAAGTTTTAAGGGTAAGTGCAGGGCTCTTTTCAGGACTCCCTTCCCCTCTGCAGCTGTTTTTCTGCCCACACAGTTATGCACAACACCAGGACCAACCATGGCTTGGGCTGAGCTGTATTTTAGGTACTTAACAGGTTTAAATCATGACCCTGCAACACCCAATCTCCAAAATAGAATCTCTTGCTCTTATTGACAGTAGTGCATTTCTAGCCCTGTTTAGAAAGAAACTGATTCTGAGAGAAGCCACTGAACTTCCTGAGTGAGGTAAGGTCAGTTTAGGGCTGGGTGAATTGCCTGGCAGGAAGGTTGTGTGGAAGTTTGGCTATCCCACCATAGCACAGCAGAAGGAGAACGCCCCAGCCCTGACTTCCAATCCTCTTTTTAACCATGCTGGCTTGTTTACATTTGGGTGGTAGATGGGTGGAGCCATTACTCCAATTTTTTGGCTTATATCTGTCCATTTGGATGTCAGTGTAAACTGATGCAATTAATAATCATGGCTGCTATTGGAAATGATTAGTCTGCTCATTTTCCGTAAATATTGGCTGGCTGGCTTCACCTGGCAGAAGCTGGGAATTGTCATGGCAGAGATGAAAGCCCAGAGAATATGGGGATTCGTAACTCCATGAGAGCTGTGGTGTTTTCCAGTCTAACAAGACTATTGGATTTATTCATAAGCAGGGTGCTGGACTGGGATTCGGGGAGCAATAGAGAAAGTGCAGGTATTTCAAAGCAATTGCTGGTTTAGTCAGAAAGTGAATTTCTCATTATAATAAGCCCCAAACTAATGGGGGAACTTTTAAATGTCAGGGAAAAGTTGAAAAGTATCCAGGCTTTCTAATTAAGTAGCACCTCCTATTCCTATGTCTCCAGCATGCCAGCCTTTGCTCTTGCACACCGAGCAGCTCCAATGGGCAGAACCACATGTAAAATGTAGCCGTGTTTGAACTTCAGGGCTATTTATTCTACAAATGGGCTCCAATTCCAAATAACACTGATGCCAACCAGGTTTTTTCTCCCCAGGATTCAGGCATACAACACACTTTCCACTTTTGGAGCTCATCATTCCGTAACTCCAGAAATTGCAATATAAACCTTGGCTACTATGCACACTTCAACTTAAAAACACAGCAGTGATCTGGGATTTTAATTCAAGCAAATTTGAGAGTGGATTAGAAATAGGATCCAGATGCATCTCTAATAGTGAAAAGAAAAATTAGCAGAACATTGGAGCTGAAATGAACTCTGTGTCTCTTTCAGCTTTTTTCCTCCCTTTTGCTTTGTAAGAGGAATTGCATAGACCTAAAGCACCGTAATTAAATTGTCATTT
The DNA here is from genome assembly GCA_024865655.1 of Emberiza elegans. Classification (NCBI taxonomy): domain Eukaryota; kingdom Metazoa; phylum Chordata; class Aves; order Passeriformes; family Fringillidae; genus Emberiza; species Emberiza elegans. The sequence goes on along the minus strand of JALJVW010000184.1, from coordinate 8,042,004 downwards.
GTTCCTTGCCTTGGTAGAAGCTCTGCCCAGCTGAGCACATCTCAATTTCCACCCTGGGCATTTACCTACAGCACGGGGCTGGGAGTGGGGGGCAGTTTCTTACTTGTTTTAAGAAATTAGGAATCAGAGGCATGCAGAGCCTGTCTGGTAGAGTCTTCAGCGAGCGAGTTGCCAGGCTCTGCAGGTTATACATCATTAGCACACAGAGTGTCCAGGAGAGCCCAAAGCTTGTGCAGGTGTGCTGGCAAAGCTCTCACCACTTCCCTCCCTCCCTCCTCCCTCTCTGCCGCACTTCCAGCAAGCTGATACTTGAAACCCGATGTGGCAAAATCACAGAGAGCTCCTCTCGAGGCTGTCAGCTCCCAGCTCACCCAGCAGACGTGACGGTGAGAGGGCGCGTGGAGCCTGGAAGGGACTCGCTGGAAAAACAAAACCAGCGAGTCAAAAGCTTAGTGTGTTTTTCCATGAGTGTATGAAAAAAGTGTGAGTGTTTTTTTAAGCACTTTCAGATATTAGAAGTTTAGTGAATACAGAGACAGCTTCCTTTTTTTTTCCCCCTCTTTTTTCCCCTGCCCTTGAACTTTCAGAATGACTAGAGGGAATATATCCCAGGCTGTTTTCAATGACCCATTCACGTGGTGGGTTTCTTTCAGCTTTTCCCAAAAGAGAGTGAGCTTCACTTGACCTCTGATCTGCCATTAGCTGCCATTATTTGTGCATCCTACTCAGATAATCAATAAAAGTGGATGGCATCTGAAAATAATTACACACACTGCTCTTCCCCAGCTTCCAAGATGAAGACAGAAGCTGGGAAAGGAGCCTTTGCATATTCAGCACTTGTTAAAAGAATGAAATATAGTGCTGTATGTTATTGTTGTATCCCAAACTGCAGCAGTTTCTTTTGACATTGCATAGCACTCTGGCCACATGCACCTGAACACAAAGCTCATCAGCTTTCCCATCCTTCCTGACTTTGCTGGAAATGTTGTGCTGTCTGTTTGTGTGGCATGCCAAAGGGCAAGAACTCCTGTTGGAAGAAGGATCTGGCTGGGTCAGTGCCCTCTTTTTTTTAAGGGGCACCAACACTGCAGCTGCAGTTTTACAGCCAAATGTCCTGGCCCCAAGCCAGCGTGTGGTGACAAGCGGGTGGCCTGTGCAAGGCATGGTGTCTCACTGCAGCAGGGGATGAGCTTTTCTGGCCAAAATCCATGTTCAGCCCCCCAGCTAAAATGGCTCTGTCTCTACATGGCTCATGGCAAAGTCACCTTGAGATGTCGTCATCGTCATCACCTTGGCCTGTCGTCACCTCAGGCTGTCACTGCCTACTGAAGAACCTGATTCAGGTTCTCCATCACCCGAGAGAGTCCTCCCAGCCAGGAAAGTAGTGAGTCATGTTGTATTAGAAGATATTTAATGTCTATTTTAGGAGGTTTGCAGCCTCAGCCTCCCTCCAGGCAGTGGCCAAGATGAACCATTGCCGTGAACATGAACATTCCCACTGCAGCCTCCCTGAACAGCAGCAGCACTGGATGCCAACCTGGGGCCTCTGAGCCGAGCAGGTGGTAGGAAAAGGAGAGGCACAGATTTTGCCAGGGCAGGCTGTAACTGCAGGGTAAGGCTGTGTCCTTTTCCTCCTGCAGCCCTGGAGAAGCTTTGTGTAGCACTGTCACAGTGGGGACTAGATCCTGGCTGTGGCCCTGTTCAGGTTTAATGGTCTTTCCACAGAGCCTGTTCATGGCCTCCATTAAAGACAGGAGGAGAGGTGGGGTGGAGCAAGGATCTGTCCCAGTGTGGCTGTTCCCACGTGTTTTGTTTAGACCTTTCTCTCCTGATCTGCAGACGGAATGCCATGGCTATACAGCCTGGAAAATCCTGACCACTGGGGCCATCCGGGGTCTGGCAGCTGCCTCCCTGGAAGGAGCTGAGGACATCAGGCAAGCAGCTGCTCCCAGCGGGTTTCCCAGGGCTGTTTCTGATATCTGGACAGCAGCAATTACAGGGGAGCAATTATTTTTGGCCATTACTCTGGGATCTCTGCTATCTCCTAATCTAGGCAGCAAGCAGAAGTGTTTGCTGATGGGCTGCTCCATTGTCCATCCCCAGCTTTTCTCCATGGTGGTACATTGTTTGTGGTGCTGTCTAAATCCTCCTGCCAGCCCCAACAATACCTCACACAACCCCGGCGTGTCGGGAGCTTCCAGGCTGGGAGAAACCCACCCTGCTCAGCCCGGCTCCGTTTGTGGCAAAGTGTTTGTGCAGTGATTAACTCCTGCACGGACACAGACAGCCACAAATCTCCAGGTTGTCTCACAGCCTTTTCATTCAATTAAGTCTGTTGACTTAGTCTCATTTTGAGCAGTAACTGGATTTAGATAAGGCAGTGGAAAGCAAAACATCAATTGTGTGATTCCTGGCCCAGCCGGTATGTTGATCCGAAGGGAATGTTTGTGCGGGCGATAACGGAGGCAGTGCTGTGATTAGGACAAAGTCATTTGTGCAAAGACTTCCACAGAGTAAAAACGCTCTCTGTTTAGTGCAAGCACTGGCCTGAGGAAGCAGAGGGAGCTGCCTGCTTCCACAAACTCCCTCTTTGCATCACTTGATGCATCTGCTGTGAGCACACAGTGATGGAAAGGTCCTGGTCAGTCTGAAAGGGGAATCATGTTGGAGCCAGAACTGGGAGATCCCACCGGGTGAATGGGCTGTGCTGGAGCCCAGCTCCCAGAGCCACAACTGCTGCAAGGTTCTACAGGGATGTAACCATTTGGGATCCAGCCAGTTACTCTTTGTCAGAAACAGACCAAAGTTATTCTGGGATAATTCCTCCCCACAGGCTGTAAGGCATGCGTTCACAGGCAGTTCCCAGGGGCTTGATTTGCCCAACATCCCTGGGAAGGGGACATGCAGGTGACACAGCCTCAGCACCCACTGCTTCAAATACAGGTGGTCTGGTGGAAATATCCTCTGTATACAATAACTGCTGTCTCACTGTATGAGCAGGAGGTAAGAAAGCTCTTCTATTTGCAAGCAAACATTTTTGTCATGCACTCCTGTGTCTGCTACTGCTTTCAGGCTGTAATCAGAAAATATGTCAGGGAGACATCCATTGTTATATGTTTGTCAAAAGCACATTTCTGTGCATGGCTTTTTTGGTCACTTTTTTTTCCGGGTAGCTGTTGAGCTAATGGGAGGCATAGGGCATTCCTGACCTGATTTGATCCTGCAAATCTTCAGCCAGGACCACAGAAGAGTGCAGAAAAAGACAGCTGAGAAGGCATTCTTTCCTACATTAGCTGAGGATGAGGTATGCCACTGGAACATGGCAAATGTATCTCTGACTTTCTTGTTTTCTCATGCTGGAGAGGATTTCTTCCTTTGATTCTCATTTGTGTCCTACTGTGGCATAAAATCAATGATGTAAAGAGATTGTTCCAGCTGGCTGGACTGAGAACTGGCCACTGAGAACTCCTGGTGGCCACTGAAAGTGGACAATAGATTTTTGGTGGTTCACAAGCAATGGGCTGTGTGCAGCCTCACTGAACCTGTTCCTCTGAGCAGCATGGCTCACCACTGCAGGAACAGGGGAATGTGTTACTTGGGAAAAATGGGATTTTTTTCCCATTCCTCCCACCAACTCACTTTCCTTTTGGGCCATTCAGTACTTCTCATAGAGGTGATGCTGGCAGCAATGTAAACCCAGTGGTTTTGAGAGAAGTTCTGTGCCGTGGGGCAGTGATGCCTCACATCCTTACTCCTGTGTGCTGTAGTGCCCTCAGACACTCGGTGTTCCCATCAGTGACTCGGACATGGAGTGTTCACGGCTCCCTTGCAGCAAGACACTGCAGCAGTGGTGGAGGGACCCCAGGCGCTGTGGACTCTGTGCCCAGCACATGGCTCTGCCCTGGCACAGTGTGCAGCTCCTGGACTGTGTGTACACACACACAAACACTTAATTGTTGGCAACTTAACCTATATTAAACATCTTCTGGTAGCGATGAAAGATGGCATCCTCCCAGAGTTTTGCATGAGCTAATCGGCCCTTTGTGTGAAAGTGTAGGTGGGGACTCTTCTAACAATACAGAGTTGGTTAGCTCATCATCTTGGCTTTAGGGGCATTCTGATGTGCCCATCCTGCTTTCAGAGCCATGAATAATCCAGCTTTGCTGCTGTGAAAAAAAGAGAGAGTGTAGTTTCAGGGCTTGGTGCTCAAGCCTGTTTCTCACTACAGGGGATGAACAGGGATTCACCTGTTATTCACTGGTATCACTTTTGGCTTCAGTCTTCTTTGGACTGCTCTTGGTATCAGAAATGATACCTATCAGCATAATTGCTATTTTTCAGCCATCAGTTGGAATAACACCCTTGAGGATTAGGCAAGCATGATTCACTATCAAAATGAGAGGACCATCCACAGAAGTCTGTGCTGCTCACAGTTCATTTAAACCTCTGTTCACTGTCTGGATGGTGGAGTAGTAGGATAAAACCAACAAAACAGGCTGGAAGACTTTGGGAGGAGGATTGATCTTAAATGTTCTTAAATGCTCATGAATACACTTCAGAAATCACCTTAGGTGAAAAAAGGAAGTGCATAATAAAAATACACATAAGGAATTAGGTCAAGGTCCTGGCACGATGCTGGAGAGCTGGCGGGGGACAAGTTCCAGTCTAAGTCTACCATGTGATGCTGGGGCCAGAACGATACTTGGTGTTGGAAGGGATATCAAGAGCACCCTCTGTGTGGAGGTCATCGTGGTGCTGGAGAGGCCCAGGCTCAGACCCACACTCCAGACTTCAAATAAAGATGTAAACTTCAGAGGAAGTCTGGAGTAGGGCAACAGGACTGATAAGAGGTTTCACAAAACACCACCTGTAAGGAATTATTCTTTAAATTGGATTTGTTTAGTCTAGAAAAGACTGAGGACAGCTGTGAGAGGCTTCACTTGAGAAGACAGTAGCTGAAAGGGGTCTGGTAAATGAGTGCAGTGGTCATAGGTCTGTTTGCATGGGGGAGGACAAGAGCAGGTGAGAGTTTAGGAAAGCTGTTTCCTTAAAGAGCTGGTGGTGCAGGGATCTCCATCTCTGGGAGTTTCTAAGAGTTTAAACTGATGTGTCCCATGAGTGGCATAGGCACAGAATGACACAGAAGGGTCTCCCCGCACCTACATGATTTGTTTAAATCCTTTCTGTGGGATTTGTTGCTTTCTTGGCAGTAGTAGAAGGAATGTTTGACTCAAGTTTGGTTGCTGACATGGAAAACATGCTGATAGGTGGGTATGTTTGCACAGAAAATGTTGATAAGACAGGAAAAATGATATCGTTGTCAGAAACAACAGCCAAAAGTTTTAGAAGTTCTGCTTCAAAGAAGTATATTTAAGGAAAACGGCTCCTGTGGCAAAACATCTTTCATTAAACAAAAGATTTAGCTGGAAAACTTTGCAATGAGCTCTGCAGATTAGCAGCCCAGCACAATCCCAAGATATCTGAAGTGTAGTTACTGGTCCTAGAAATTGTTCTTTTCCATTTGGGATTAAGTAGAGATAACACAACACCTCTGTTTGCAATGGGAAGGCGAGGAAAGAGATTTTCAGGGCAGCCAGAGAGGAGCTTCACCTGTGAAAAAGGCCATGGAAGAGTAAGGATTGAGAAAGACTCTGTGCAAGAAGTGCCAGGTTAGGAGGGCAGTGGTATCTCTCAGAGACCCAAGGCAAGATTGTGGTTCAGGGAAGAGACAGAAACCCAGGGCTCAGCAGCTGCTGGTTCTCACACAGCCTGCACTTCTGTGTGCTCAGCCCAGGAAACTGCTGAGTGGGATGTGAAGCTGCCATATGTTTCTGCAGATGCTCCAAGTGTGCGTGCTCCCCTTATGGATATAGGCTTTACACCCAGTTTTGAAACTGGGTCAAAGTACTCCAGAGCTCCAGGAGGAAACTCCTGAGAATTTACAGAGATGCTGTGATAATGGACAGCAATTTTACTATCCCCTACCGAGGGTAGACAGAGGGGAGTACAACAGGAGATCCACAGCAAAGACAAGGCAGACACCTCTGCCTGGCTGCCAGATTTTATGCCAGCAAACTGGAAGAAAATTAAAAAATTGAAAGTCAGATCTGGTCCTTACTCTGGGAATGCAAAGAGGCCTGAAAGGCTCCTACATAGATATTTGTGCCTGGCATAAAACCACCACAGAAACTTCTGTGTTTCACTGGTTTTGCCATGCCTTTAATGGGAATATGTCAACTGAGTATGAAGGAATGAGATGTTATTGTTAGAATACTCTTGAGTTGGTGTAACTTCCCTTATGAGGAGGGTGCAGTGTTCAGCTCTGCCCACTGCAGCTCAACAACTGCCCTCCCAAATATGTCAGGCTGCAGGCTCACACCTTCAATCAACAGTCCTGCAGGTGTGGGAGACAGGGGAGCTTCAGTTCTCGAAAGTGGTGGTTCTTATTCCTCCAAAGCAGATTTTCCTCCAAAGCCCCAGGGAGATTTGTATCCTGAGGTACCATCCCTCTGTCAGGCATGGAGGATGAGCTGCCACCATCGTCATTGCTCTTAGCTTTAATTTCCAGCACAAATAGTCCCAGACCCCTCTGGAGTGGGGGCACTGTGAGACAGACACATTGCCTCTTAATGCAAAGCTAACTGTGTTTACTCTGTTGCTCAGTTCCCAATTACAAGCCTTATCTCACAGGAGCTTGGGATGGCTCTATAGTTTCAGAAACTTCATGGTAGAAGGGGCATTTTTTAAATACAGTGTTTTCCAGAAATACTATCTTTAAAATATAGTGCAGTTCAAATCCTCTGCTTCCTTTAATTCTATTTTCAGGTTGGTTTTTTTTTTTTTCGAATTAGGTTTAGCAACATGCATGAGATGCTAGATTAAAGGGACAAGGCTTGGGTTTTCTGTGTGTGTACAGAAATAGCTGTTCCCTGGGTGGGCCAGGTGAAGCTGAACAGTTATTGTCCCTTGACTTCTCCAGCCTTCTGGGTGGAGGAGGCAGGGATGGGACTGGCTGCCTGCAGGAAAGTCTGGCCAAAGGCACTGGGCCACATCCTCTGTGGAGGTAAATCAACATTGTCTGGGTGGCGCTTCTGGAACCATGACTATTTCCATCAGGATCAGGCCTTTTCCATATGGTGAGGAAGTGGTAAAGATCACAAAGGGGCAATAATTGCAAGAATCTATGGGGTTTTCCTATGTAGGTCTGAAGAATGAAAGTATGGCTCTTTCCCTTTAAGGAGACTTGCTGAGCCGATAAGACAACGAGCACAGATGCCCAGAGGAAGAGCAGTGTTGGTGTGAAGACACAGCCCCAAAAGGCAAAATGTCTGGATTTTATTTGCTGCTCTGCCACCAGCTTCCTGGATGATTGTGGCCAAGTGAACCGGGTCTGTTGTTCCAGCAGCCCCTGTGCCCTCTCTGCACAGGCACAAGTTGTGCGTTCACTCAGGGCTTTGCACAAAAGTGCAGCAAATGCAAAGCTGCAGAGAGCCACGTGCTGTCCTGCTTTATCCTGGAGAATGGGATGAGTTAGTGAAGCCACTGGATTCCTGAGGGCAGGGACTGGATCCAGAAATGAGGGAGGGTGTCAGAGCAAAGCCCACCTTCCCCAGTGGCCCAAGGAAGAAAACAAAGTCAAGGTGAGCAGAGCTGGACTTCCAGAGCTGGGAGTGGTTCATGTGAACTCAGCAACCCTCAAAGGATTTCTAAACCCAGGAGCATGAGTAGTCCAGGATGAGCTCTCAGGGCACCTTGGGATTTTTAGTTTCCTTGGAGCAGGACTCATTTCTTCAGCTCTACGTCAGGCCTGCTGGGTCACACAGGGCTTTTGTAGCTGCTGCAAAGAACAGCCTTCCCATGGCTGTGTCAGCTCTCACAAGGAAGTGATGCTGCCTGCCAGGGAATTGGGGCTAAATGCACTGGTGTTTCCTCATGCTTTGGAAGGGAATAGAAGTCTGGAGAGAGTTACTGTTGTGGTGTACAGGAACATTGCCAGTATGTCCTGTAATAACACCTAGTCTTCCTTCACGTCATTAAGTTACCTATTTTTTAGTACTCTTGCTCATGACAAATAGATCTTGAGTTTAGAGATGTCCTCCTTTCTCTTTCTTTTTTCCTGACTTGTTACATATATTTGGGATGTTTTCTTCTCTTTTTATGGCAGTGCATCCAAATACCCCTATTTAGGTGTCATCTTCCAAATCTGTCTTCCAATGAGCCATGACCAGATAACCAACATATTTGTGCTCTGTCTCCATGTCTCAGTGGGAACTAAAGCATGAGGAAATATTCTGAAGGGGACTACAGATGATGAAACTGGATTTAGAATAAGGAAGTATCTGTCTGCTCTCAGAGAGAGTCTTGCATCTGCTTTGTGTGTGCCCCATAACCGAGCTGCACCCTGGAAGCCACAGAGCTGAGTTAGGTGGGGGTGCCTTGTGGTGGGGTTTGTACATCCGGCTCAGGATGGTGGGAATGTGGCTGCAACACCTGGAGATGGCTGCTGTCCAGCTGGCTGGGAAGGGGGCTGGATGGACAGGCAGCTGTTCGCCTCGGCCAGCATGGACATGCCCAAATTCTCTTCATGTGCTACTGGAGGGTACTCAGATATTCCAGTGATGAGGGCAGTCTGAGAACCTGTTTAGACCAGAACATGGGTTTCAGTGGCAGTTTTCTGGCTGATTAATTGGGTGACTTTGTGCAAGTCTCAGCTTGCCATTGCCCTATCCAATAAATGGGAATAGCAGCATTTGTCTCTCTTTGTAAAACACTTTGAGGTCTACGGATAATCCTCCTCCTTTTTCCCACCCATCATTATGGGACCAAGTGGAATCTTACGACACATTGAGTTTCTGTGGTCTGGCGTTTGCCAAGCAGCTGAGAATGACTCTTTGGCTGGAGTTTGCAACGTCTGGGACTGCCACATGACGTGTCATGGCAGCTCCTCCTGGAAACCAGGTCACCACTCACCTGAGAGTGCTTGAGATGGGCACAGGAGCTGCAGTGGGCACCAGGAGGATACAGACCCTGGGGCATCCTGTAGCCACACACTTCGGCAATCCATCAATAGCCCACAGCACTTTGTGGTTCAAAGCTCTGCAAATACTTAGGAGTGGAAAACTCCAAACAAGATTCCTCTTGACCACCACACTGCTCTGTTACCCTGGTGAGCAGTAGGCAGAGCTGGACAAAGATCTTCACTGGGCATGTGGAGATGTTCTCATAACATGATGTTCAACAGTTGGAATTCAAAGACCTTGTGCTGTTGAGCACTACTGATATTTTAGGACACAGTTACTTCTTTCCCTGATTGTCCTTGGAATCATAGAATAAAATGGGTTGGATTGGAAGGGACCTTAAAGATCATCTAGTTCTAACACCAAGCCCCTGCCATGAGCAGGGATGTCACTCACTAGATCAGGTTGCTTAGGACCCCATCCAACCTGGCCTTGTCCAGGGAATTTCTCCTATGTTGGGATACAAATCCATTCTTAAATCTCATCCCAAGCAGGTACCAACAGGATGTGCTACTGAAGTTGCACTATTTCTTGCAATGGCATGAAAGAAAACCTAAATGATTGCAAATAAACCTTGAAGAAGGGAGGGAATAGCTAAGAAATCAGGTTGCTGCTACACAGCGATCTTCCCAAAGAACATTGCAAGGCTGGAGGAGCCTTGAAGAGCCAGGAAACCAGCAGAGATCGGTATCAAGTGGCAATGAGCTTACAGGAGAGAGGCTTGAAGAGAATCTTGATCACAATCTCACAAGAGGAAGGGAAATGAGGCAGATGTATCCAGACATCTTCTGGCTGAAACTTGAAGGTGAACATTTTTATTTTTTGTGGTGGTGGGGAACAGGAGCAGTAGCTTCCTGCAGAGTAATGCCCTAAGGTTCCTGTAGTCCCTGAGTGGCTGGGGGCAACTGTTTGCAAAAATAAGCTGTAGTTGTAAGAGGAATGAGCTGGAGGTGTGTGGTGCCCTTTGCCATGTACAGGAGTAGATGAGGGGATCCTCCTGAGTCCTGCAGTTCAGGATCCAGTGATTTGGATTTCTTCTGCCACAGCAGCATTAAAACCAACTTCATCTTCTCATCCCATCAAGCACTCAGTCCTACCAGTGGGGGTAAAGCTTTTAAGAGGGAATAGTTCTTCAAGGCTCAACTCCAAACACCATCAGTTACCTGGGCCAGCTTGGGCTGCCTCTTCTCTTGTCCTTTGCCGCCACTGTATCATTAGAGGATGACAGCATCAGAATTACCTGGTGCTCTCATCTTTCCCTTAAATCAGAAAGAAACCCAAACAAACAGGTGACATACCAAGAGCCCGTGAGTGGAGTGAGTGCACATGAAAGGCTGCAATTTCCCAGAGCAGCACCCAGGGTCTGCTCCCTGGACCAGGGCTCTGAGGGACTCACACCTGGCTGGGCTGGACCCAGTGGCTCTGTGCTTCATGAGTCCTATCAGGTATCATCTGTCCACGCACAAGCTGTGCTTTACTTATAAAGTAAATTACATTACATGGGCTATAATGTACAATTTCAAAGCAGACCCACCTTAAAAACATTTTGTTTAATAAAATAACTTAATTAGAAGAGAGCTTCTGGCTGATGTGGTTGAGGCTGTGATAATTTTTCCTTCTCAAATCATTTTCTCTGTTTATTATACTTAATTATAGTGTAATTATGTATCCATCCTCTAGGCAAATTATGCAATCAGAAAATGTGAGTGGTTCATTTGCCACTGCTGTTGGGACCAGTGTTTACATCCCTAGTACAAAATATGAGCATAATTCCTATTATTTATAATATTGCATATATACATATATATAAAAGAAGTTTCACACAGGATGAAGAATTGGTGTAAATATTTTATTGGCACTCATTTTTGCACCATCCACTCAATTCGTTTGTGGCCTACTAATAATGGAGACACCCAAAGGTCAGGTAAGTAAAATCTTTACCATGAATTTTCTCAAACACAAGTACATGGCTGAGGAATGTGGAAGTTGCACAGCTGAGCTTTAATTTTGGTAGGAGGGTTATTATTACTTTTAAGAGCTGTTTTTGCATTTCACTTCCTAATGTTCCAAGATTTAGCACAACATGAGAGAAAGGAACCCCACAATATCCAGTTGTGGAGTGTAGAGTGTGTTCACATCATGGGTTCAGACTAACCTATTTTTAGCCATGTGCTTCATGAACTTTCTAACCATGGCAGCCCTGACTTTAGCAGACTGAGCTGTTTGTTCTTCCTCTTGTTTCCCCTGATGGGAGTTGACAGATCATGTTTGAACATACCAAAACGTGAAGCCAAGTGTCCAAATCTTGAAAACCCTCCTGAGATGGATGTTTTCTCCTTCTTTGGCCAGCTCTCAGAGTTAATACAAACTGAATTCCCACTTGGCAATTTCAGCTTCTCTGTCTGTGCTTATTTTTGCAGGATGAAGCCACTCTCACCAGCAGAGCAGAGGGGGAGGTGGCACATCTACTGGAGCTCAGCCCCCCATGTTTGTTACAGCTGGCAGAGGTGAGACATCCACCTCACCATCCCACCCAGAGAAAGAAAAAGGTGATTCCTGATCATCCTCACCAGCTCTGCAGCTGCCCCATGGCCTCAAACAGCCTTTCCCTCTCCCCCAAAATGCAACCACTGCCCCATTCCTCCCTCTCCCTGAGAGGAGAACTGTCAGTTGTGGTCTCTGAGGGAAAGGCACTGCCCCAGCCAGCCTGGAATAAAGCTACAGAGAGGAGAATCAAAGCCCAGATCCAGGCAGATACTTTGTGGTAACCTAAGATGCCATGAACATCTGGGGAGATTTTTCAAAGGAGCCAGTGAATCCTCCTGGGCAGGGGCTGTTGCTCCATCCTGACCCGCTGGGGAGCTGCATTCACACCCACACAGGGGCCAAACAGCCCAAACAGGGTGCAAACAGCCACTGCTCCCAGTGCTGCCTGTGGCAGCAGATGGGACACAGCATGCCTGGGATGCCACATGCCAGGAGCCCCCAGCCTGGAGCAGCAGCAGCTCCGTGGAGAGCTCAGGACCACAGGACAGGCGCTGACTCAGTCCATGGCAAGGAGGATCTCCCAGCGCAGGGTGAGATGGAGCAGAGCTACGTAAGGTGTTGTTGTTTTTTCCTGATGTTATCCCCATTTTCCCAGGTCCCAGGTTCAGACAGCCGTCTGCCATGGGCAGACAGCGAGACTGTGAGCTGGCACTGCTGCCATGAGCAAAGGGACAGTGCCATGGAGTGCGGGCCCTGCCAGCCTCGTCCCACAGGGATCTTGCATGGGCTGGAGTAGGCTGGAACTGGGCAAAGGGTGCTCTGGCTCTGGCCCCCTGCCAGAGGAGGATTTGTCCATTATAGTCTCACTTGCTTTTGGGGTGTGGCCTGAAAAAGGGAGTGTTGGAATATTTGTAGGGGGTTTTCCACATTTTGTTATGAAACCCTTGGGTTTTCCATGCCTTGAATTTGGGAGCACATACCTTAGCAAGCAATTTTACAGGTGCTTGGCTCCAAGGTGATGCTTCCCACCTGTTGGTTTGTAAGTGCTCTGGAATGAGTGGTGTATTTAACTATTTCTAAGCAGTGGGGAAGCTGTGGTGCAGTTTACCTGAGGTCAGGCAGAACTCTGAAGGAAGGCCTTGGAGCAGGAGTCAGACTGCCAAGTCCCCAGATGCCAGGCACAAGTGGGGCTCCTCCATCCTTTCTGTCCTCTCCTGGTTTTGTTTCCCCTTGTATTCCTAGGGGGGAAAATGAAAGAGAGGGAAATTAAATGCAGATTATAAATTCCAGCATCTGTGCTAGGGGAATCTGCAACCAAATGCAAGTGGATGAATTTAATCCAGTATTGGCCACTGATTCTTAAAGAACTTCTTGTCTCAGAGGGAACTGGTTCAGAAACCAGCCAGGAGCTGAGACCCCAGAGCTGTGAGTGAGGACAAGGGCTACCCTTCCTAACTGAGGTTTGATCAGTTCAATGTCAGTTATTGGGAAGCCACAAGGGAAGCCTGGCCTATTTTTATGCCTTGGAGCCCCCCTGGAAGCTCAGCCCCAGAAATGTGCTGCAGCACGTGCTGAGCCTCACAGTGTCCAGGGGAGCATTGCACCCATATCTGAGCTGTCGTGAGCTAAAGCCAGCAGAAGGAGCTTTCCATTCACACCTTCTGCTTTCATGTCAGCATGCCACAATGACATGAGGCTGCAGATGGATGCAGAGCAGGAAGAATGTTTGGACATATTAGGCAATGGGGATTGGTCCATTCAGCTCACACATCTCCAGCTGAGAGATCACAAGGCTGCAAAGGACCAAACTGAAAGCTCCTCATAAATAGAAGCAAAATGGCTCTGCCCAGATTTATTGAACATTTTATTTAAACCACCAGCTCCTGTCCCAGTCTGCATAACCCCACACCATGCCCTTTAAATTGCTAGCAGAATGACCCCATTTTCATTGGGTTCAGAGTCTTTCTCAGACACTGGGGAAGGGCTGAACAGCAGACATCCAGCTAAAATCCTGTGTCGACAGCTAAAGGTACAAAACACTTTTCAGTCAGCTATGGGATGTCTTTCCCCAAAGCTCTGGTATCTCTGGTCCTCTCTGCTTTGTCTGTGAAGCTATTACTTTGCCTGATAGAAGGGAACAATGCTCGAGCATCTGGTGGCAACACCACCATAATTTAGGTTGCTTCACTCACTCTCCCATCAGCAACAGGAACGGAGCTTCCTTCTTGTTTGCCTTGATCTCTCAGCCCTGTGCTAGAAAGACAAAGCCAGAAGGACTGGGGGGAGTGAACTGTGCCCTGAACTGGCTTTTTGAGTTTTGAGGGACATCTCTGATTGTGAGTGAGATTCTTTCACAATTAGGACATTTCCCATGGGCACAGGGATGAAGAACTCAGTAACCCCAGTTGGGAGAAGACACTGGGTGTCATCCTATGTGCAAACGCCACTTCCACCTCCAGCAAAGCCTGGGGACTGGGATCACATCACCTGGGCATCATGCCTGGGGAATCACCACTGAGGTCAATGTCACCAAGCAGCACCACACACACACAAACATCCAACATGATTGTGAGGGAGGTGCTGAGCTCAGTCATGTCCAGTGTGGAAAGACCTCCACCTTCTGTCCTCCCACTTGTCCAGTGGGACCAAGCCATTTCTTCACCCCCATTGCTTGTTCTCTTAGAAACCTGAACCAGGGAAACTACTATTCACTGCCATTCCTCTACATCAAGAGAAATATCCAGACCTGTACTCCTGTTTATGCACTCGTGGTGAGCGTAGTCAGACAGTGAAGGCCTGGATGCTGGAGTTTATGGCTTAAATCAGTGGGATTATTCATGAGCTGAGAGATAACCATGTGCTTTTATGCTTGGCTGGAGCGGCGTCTCAAGCTGACAGCTGGGAGTCAAAAGCTCTGAGTCACCGGGTCCCTCCTCTCTCTCCTTCCTGTGGGACCAGTCTGCCCGTGTCTGCTTCCCTGCCTGCCGCATAAGGAGGGTGCCAATCGCTTTTATCTGATGGCTGCTTTCAAATGGCCCTGAAGGCCTCTTCTGGCCTGATGAAAATTCAGTAGAAGCTGGACTAGCGTGGAAAGATGGGAGGACATTTAACTAATGAAAGCACTGGGGCTCAGGAAGGCAATTACATCCTTTCTTCCTCCTGCCATTCCCACACAGGCTACTGGTGACTGCTGCAAAATCTTCCTGGGGCAGAGAGGAGTGGGAGGCCATGGAAAGGGTGAGCCAAAGCCCTCGGAGCTCGGGGGGAGGCTCTGTGGCATGGTGGTTGGGGTGACCAGCACAGCAGGTTCCCAGAAGTAGTTACACCTTAAAAAGGCTCCTTTCAACTAAAAACTTGATCCTTCAAGCCTCTGCTTCACCTATGTACTTTGTAAAACAAAAACAGGCACAAAAACTAGAGACAAAGAGAGGTACATGGGCCAAATGCATGTATTTTATGCCCCAATTTACAGTAAGGCCCCAGACGGGTTTTCACATTTATCATGTACCTCTCTAAATAAAAGATGATTTTAAATATAGACCCCATCCCTTTCCCTGCAGTTCCTGTGCAGTGTTGGTCAGTACTGCAGGGGGTCTCTCTCCCTGAGGACCTGTGCAGGACCCACTCAGTGCTGAGCTTTAGGAGAGACAAGCAGTGTGAGTTGCAAAAGGCTGACTGGATCGAGGGCTGATGGTGCCTTTTCCTGGTCCAGTTGTCCCCTTGCCACCATTCCTGGGAGAAGAAGTTGTTCCTGCAGCCCTGCTTCAGTGCACCCCTGGTTTTGGGGGAAGCTGCCTTTGGCCTGTAAGATGGGCTGTTCTGCACCTCCCTGTTGGTTAGCAAGTCAAATAGCAGAGTGTGAGAAACCCTGCCCAGCTACAGCTGCTGTGCCCAGGAGAGAGTGCAGGCAGAGGAGCTGTGGGCATCCTTCCAGCTGCCCCAGCATCAGTAAATACAATTGCTCTCACTTTCCATTGATAGACATCAAAAAGCAATTAAGAATCAAGCTCTTCAAATTGATAGGTCTCCTGAATTTGAAACATTTTTCATTATTTGGCTAGTATCACTGCCTAGATTAGATTATTTTTTTAAAGGGAAGATTAAAATAAACAGTATTTATGGTTTAATTATTTGAATGACTAAGAAGCTACAGCTTTATTTTTACTTCACAGAGGAGCAGGAGATGTTTTTAATGATATGTTTTACTCACATAGGACCTTTCATCCAAGAATCTCACACTGCTTTTCAAATAATTAATTAATCCTTGTACCTCTCCATGAGACAGTTATTATCTCTGATGTTACTGATGGGTAAGCAAAGGCACAAAGACGTCAAGGCACAAACTATTTTCCAAATATTAATTAACTCATTCTCTCAGCACTCTGTGAGACTGTTACTATCTCTGCCACTACCACTGGGTAAACTAAGGCACAAATCTGGAGTAACTCACCTGAGGCCATGCAGGTGAGTCAGGAGCAGGACAGAGAATAGCAGTGCGCGGGCTCTGAGCTCATTGTTTCCAGCAAGTCCTACCCCGTACTCCTGACAATGGGCAGCACATTCCCTGGTGTGAAGCACAGCTGAAACCAGCTGCTTTGTGCAAATATCTCCTCTGCTCCATCTCCATCCATTGGAGATCATGTTTGCCCACATCAA
Source organism: Emberiza elegans (assembly GCA_024865655.1). NCBI lineage: Eukaryota > Metazoa > Chordata > Aves > Passeriformes > Fringillidae > Emberiza > Emberiza elegans. The sequence goes on along the minus strand of JALJVW010000184.1, from coordinate 8,025,844 downwards.
TCTGCAGTTTCTTTTGAACTTGTTGTGGCTGGTGGAAGCTGGAGGAGCAATGTTTGTTTGACAGGCCCTGGGGAGCTCTGAGATGCTCTGCGATGGTGGTGGGGCTGTCCAGCAGCACACAGTGCTTCTAGAGCTCATCCCTGTGCCAGCCTGTGTGCCATCCTCGGGCCAGCACAGCCTTGGGCTCAGCCAGGCACAGGGTGCCACGTGCAGGGCCCCAGGTGCAATAAGCTGAGCTGCTGAACCTGTGTCCTGCCCCATTTGGCACACGGCAGCGGGGTATCTGTAAGGGAATGTGGAGGAACTCAGCAGGCAAACCCCACCTTGTCCCTTGCACAGTCCATCAGCTCAGGCTTGGTGGGTGTTTATCCCATGGAGCAAGAGCTTTTGTCCTCCCCAGGAGGGAGAGGAAAGGGCACGAAGCTGGAGGCACTCTGCCCCCCATGAAGGGTCCATCTCTGCTGCCCCCCATGGAGGGTCCAGCTGTAGGATTCTCTGCACAGGCACCTGAGCCCTCACCACAAGCACGTCCCAGCTGAGCTATTTCAAACATGGGCTTGGCCCCATCAAATGCAGTCTCATTTCCACATGAAAGGGCTGCAGAAATATGAAGCCAGCTCATCTGTATTGATAAAAATTTGGCATTACATTCCCCCAGTTATCTAAGCTTTCTGTGTACATTAATCACAAGGCAAAAGCCTGGAAGATGGGGTGCATCTCAGCTCTTTTTCTGGGGCTGGGGTTTTTTTTTGGTTGGTTGTCCCTTTTTTCCCTAAACTTCCTTTGTCCTGCTGCACTCTGCTGGAGTCTGATTGCTCTCTCCCCTCTGCAGTTTGGATGCCTCACTCTCGGTGCTCCAGCTCTGATGCAAGCGCTCGGGTGCCGAGTTTGCCAAAGCTGGCACGAGCAGCCCGTGCCCGTCTAGACACAGTCTAACTGTGGCACTAATGCCAGGCTTCCACAGGCTGAGCTCGGCGTTCCTCAGAGCTCTGCCCACGGTCAGCACTTTGATCTTTATCCTTGAAAACCACAGCCATTGACAAAGGTAAAATGAATTTCTGACTTTGAAAGACTTTGATGGCATTCCCCTGTTTTGGTTTGCATTTTGGTTTGTTTTGTTTTTTCTCTTCTCCTTTGCTCTTCCAGCTGAACTTCATCGTAAAGCTTCTGATTGCAGCTGCAGCTCCAGGACCAGAGAGAGGTCATGCTGTTTTGCTTTCTGCTGGTTTAAAATCTGAAGGGGAAACCCTGGGACACTTCTGAGACAGTCTGCCAGTGAGTGAAATGTAAACTGTAATGGGAGTCGGAGATAGAGGCCCCTCAGGATCTGCTCTTGTACCTTCTTTAGAAAAACAAACCAAAACAAAACAGTCCTGAATAAGGCCAAGTGTCAAGAGCAGGAGAGAATGAGAACTATTTGGTGTTAGATTTCTAGCTGGAAATCTGCAGCCTGCCAAGCACTGCTATTTGCCTCCATGTATCGCTGGCTGAGCTGAGGCAAGGCCTTCTGTCAGACTTTGTCCAGCAGTGCTGTAAGAGTGCCCTGCCTGGAGGTGCTCCTCATGACATAAACATGGTGAGCAAATCCAGTGCTGCTGCTCCTTCTTCTCAGTGGGAAGGGTCACACCTGAATTCACTGAAGGGCTCCAGCTGTCTTCATGGCAGTGATCCCATCAAGGCTGTCGAAGAAGACAAAGATGGCATCTCTGCTGGCAAGCTGTTGGCTCCAAATGTGGTGGCTGTGCTGTCGCACACAGCTGGACAGTGGTGCCTCGTGTGTGCAGCCATTTCTGACACTTTCCCCTGCTCTGAGTTGCAGGGCTTGGCTCGCTGAGGGGAGGTGCTGCGCATCCCTGAGCAGCTCCCTCCGCTAGAGAAAAAGTCAGCAGCTTTGAGCCAGACTTTCCTCTTTGTAAGGTTGTAAAAGCCAATTGTGAGATGTCTTATGCCTTTGAATTTACTGGAGGAAGCACTTTATATGAGGGACCTTCAGTGTGTACTTCCACCAACCTGGATGAATTTCAGTGGAAGCAAAAGAAGCAAAGTCCTTCCACTGGGCCTGGAACTGGAATGAGGGCAGGGATTGAAAGAACTGGAGGTTAATACCATGGACAGTGCAAAAGGGGGAGGCTTTCATTAAGGGAGATGGACAGTGTTTATTTGCATATCTGTAAAAGTCTTCCAGGGACTGGAAGTGAAACCCAGGTTTGCTGAGGTCAATGGGATTTTTGCCACAGATGGCCAGGTGGGCCCAGCTCTCTCCCTAAAAACCTGCATGGAAAAGTCCAGAGACCTTAAGGGATGGCAGTGCCTGGAAGAACCTACAGGGATGGCCAATCCCAAAGGCAGAACATCCCAGAGCAGATTTTGGGAGTCAAGCTCCTGGTGAGGAGAGCCCATTTGCCAAAATGCACTTTGTTAAACAAACAAGTGAAAAACAGCTCTGCCTTCAAGGTGACTGGCTCCCAGCTGGAGCTGGCTGAAAACTTTCTTCTTATCATATATAAATATCACATATACACACACATAGTTGGCAAGGAAAAACCTTATCTAGGTGGTGTGTCTGTCTGAGATAGAAGGATGTTTACATTTTATGTGTATAAACTCACACAGATATATTCCTAATATCTAAAAAAAATGTATTTTCCTGAACCCTTCACCAGTTGATTCACAGATGCCAAATGTTGAGACAATATATTAAATAGAAATGTTGACAGTTTCCCATGGAGAGTTTTCTGCAGCCTTGAAGAAGCTCTACTCAACATTTGTTTTGAGATTCAAAGGAATTTGATTAACATTTTGCTGTTGCCCATTGCTGAGTACTCTGAGTTGAGCTGGGACCAGAGGAGCAGTGGATGAGTAAAACTCTTCTCTTATTTACAGCCTTGTCGAAACAATGAAGTAGCAGGAATCTCCTTGGAGAGCAATGGATCACAGCACTTGTCAAGATCATTTCCAAATCAAAGATGACTTCCAAGGAGCAGCAAGGGTATAATTTTGGAGCCAATCAAGCCAATGGCAAAAATCCCAATTTCTGCACAGTATACTTAATGGAGCCTCTGAAATTTTGGAGCTTCACGTATTATATATTATATACTATAGATTATATTGTGGCTAAAAGGTCCTGCCCAAATTCAGCATCTGTGAGCCTTACAGAGGTATGACCCTAAAAAGGAGTGATGAAAAAGGTCAGCCTAGTTTGAAAACAAATACCACGTTTATAATGAGGCCAAAGGGAGAATGAAGAATTCAGTACTTAATATACTGACACCTGCCACTTGCAAAATATCTCCACCACTAGAAACAAATATCTGGGAGAGTTTGGAAAAGTTTGGTCACTCATTTGTTCCTCCTTTGTTTCCATTTCAGTCACTGCTCCATCTGTCCAGTGACAGCACTGACATTGCTAAATGTCACAAAGTGAAGCTGCCACAGTTGCTCCATGTGCTGCTCCCAGGTGAGAAGGCAACAGGAACAGCTATAATTCTTACCAAAACAAAACAAGGCAAAAGAATATTTGCTAATGTTTTTGGATATAGTTGTTAGGTCTCAGGCACAGAGATTAGTCAGAGTACCCATAAATATCACTGTCACTGAAACCCTGATTTCCAAGTTCTTTGCTCCCAACACCCGCCAGCTTTGAAAACCCAGCTGAGCTCTGGCTGCTGCACTGGGAAAACCAATCCCAAGAACTGGGATTTGCCCAATCCCAAGAACTGGGATTTGCCCAGCTCTTGGTCCCTCCCAGACCATTTTGGGAAGGGGAAGCAAGAGGCACATCCATGTGGTGCATCTCCCAGCAGGAAAATGCCCCCATTGTAAATCCTGCAGGTGACCCCTCGAGCTCCAGTCCCGATGTCACAGCTTCCAGTGGCATCACTGGAAGGGGTCAGCCCCAGGGTGACAGAGCAGATGTGGAGCCTGGCAAAACACCCAGGCCAAGTGTCACAAGTGCTCAGGTCAGTTTTCTCTCTTCTCTGCTCGTCTCTGCTGGGAACCAGTCCTGGTCCTAATAAATATGGCAGTTCTGACGACTGTCATTTAAGAAAATTCAGTTTCCTAGAGAAACCTCAGACAAAAGAACCAACCCAGGATATTTATCACTTCACACTACGTTAATGCAAACAAAAACATTGCACGCTGCAATAAATCCATTACGGAGTTTTACCAGAACAAACTGATATTCCCATGGGGCCAATTTCAAGCTGGAAGGGTTTGGGTTGGTTTTTGCTATTAATATTCTTTCGTAATAGAGAAGGCATTTTTCAATTGAATGAAAAACTTTGCCTCCAAAAATGTCCCGTTTCATTGAAAGATTTAGAGGTTTCAACAAGAAAAAACGAACACCAGCAATTTAATGATTGCCTGAGTGAGAGATTTCTTCAGTGTTCCCCCTCTCCCCATCACCTCAAAAAAGTCAAAAAGTAACATATTAACTGAAAGAGCCAAATCCATCCATGTCATCAACGTTTTTTTATGGGGGAGAGCCACAGTCCCTGGCTACCTCCATCATTTACTTTGCAATAATGATATGTTTATGTGTTAACCCCAGAATTAGCTTGGCTGAGCCAGGAATGCCCACAACGAGTCTCCGAGGGACATATTTGTACCTGCAGAGCAGGACTGGGTGCAGTCACACACAGGCAGGGCCAGCCCAAGAGAGAGTCCCCTGGATCTGCAGAAGCAGGGCTCAGCAAAGCCTGGCTGAATGGCACCATTTAAGCCTGAAAGGAGAGCCCAAGTGCCAGCCAGCACAAGGAGATAAGGAGCACCCTGGAGAAGGGCACAAAGGTGGCACTGATGAGCAGCGCTTGGCTTTGCTCCCACAGGGGTCACAGCTGGGTCCTCTATTAAATTTTTCTCAACACAGCAGTATTGAGAATTATACCAAGTTACTCATTAGTATTTGACAGTCCTGGCATCAGCAAAGACAGTCAAAGGCTCTGTTATCTTTTTTTATAAGCTGGAGAATTTGACTCTGAGGAGACAAAGGTCCAGCAGAGCATGTGGGGAGTATCACTCATGTAAGTAAAGTGGTACCTTTGTCTCTCTGAAGGTGCATCCTGGGTTTAGCTGCAAGAGCCTCCATCTGGAAATACCAGTGACTGGTAAAAATGTGTCTGAATTTTTTTAAATTATCTATTGTACTAGAAACTATTTCCATTTCATTACCAGTATCCTTTTGGAGCTGAGGTTCCTGAGTGCACATGCAGCATTCAGGTTTGTCATACTAAATCATCAGTGTGGCAAAGCTGTTCCCAGTCATTGCTCTGTTTGTTTTCAGTGTCCCATCCCATCAGCTCAAGTTGAGTTGGGAAGAGGTAAAGCAAAGACAACAGGCAGTTTTTAAGGTTGCACCAAGTAGAAGGTAAGAAAATATAATAAATTTTATTTCATGCCTTCTTGCCAATTGCTAGAAATGTGCAGTCCATATGAATGCATATAACAAGGAGGGAATGTTGGGAAAACCAATAAAGATTTTGTGGTCTTAACTATAATGAATGTAGTTTGATATAGAGTCTGTTTTTCACTGCATGGCAAAATGAATCATAAAATACTGGACCTTGAAACTCCTGCATTTTTTAACAATAGCCTGGGGACAGTTTACAGTGTAATGAATTGTAATTAACCCACCTTCAAAATCTTTTATGAGTATTTTGCCAATTAGCTTCGCATGCTTGCTAATGACTCATGGCCAGCGCATGTCTTTACAGAGCAGGGTTTACAGCACACGCCAGCCCGGGAAGGCAGCAGAGGGACACGGCATGGGGAGGGACATGCAGGTAAGACCCAGCCAGTCCTAGCAACCCACACGTTTCAGCATTCAGAGAGCCTCTGCTGTTCTCCCAGCCCCAAAATAACTGCAATAATGTATAGCGACGTCAAAAGGCTTTGGTTTCTGAAGGATTGTGAGGAATGCAAAGGGCTCAAGTCCTGACATCTGTTGTTACTTAGTACTAACATATATAATGCTGCTAATTGCTGAGCCATCTTTGTTTTCCTTACTTAGCACTAGGGTTAGAATTATTTTATTTTTGTGGTTCATGGCTTCCTGCCACTTGCAACACAAAGTCCACTATAAAGAAAATAAAACAACTACCAGGCTGCCTACTACCAGTGTGTGGAGGGCTGGGGCTGCCTCTTCCCCCTCTTCTGTTTCAGGTTGTGTTTTGGTTGCTTTTTGGGTTTTTTTCTTTTTAGTTAAGAAGAGACAGCATAGCTGGGACCTGAGCAGTGTCACAGCCAAAGGCCATATGTCCCAGTATCCATCTCCCAGCATGGCCAGGAGGTGATGCAGGCAGTGCAGGATCCATCCCTCCCCTGCTGTACCCTCCTCGCTCCAGGCAATCCGTGGTTTATGGACTTCCCGAGGCAGAGGCTGCCTCCAGACCAGTGTGTTTTAACAGCCACCCATGGATCCATCCTCCTCAAATGTTTTTGATCCCTTTTCTCAAGCCATTTATAACTTTTGGCCTCCGCAACATCCTGTGGCAATGAGTTCCACAATTTAATTATGCTTTGTATGAAAAAGTACTTCCTTCTGTTGGTTTAAACCTCCTTGTGTGACAGCACCACCAGGTCCCTCTAATTCTTAGGAGAACCAGTGAACAGGCAGTTCCTATTTGCTTTTTTCTGTGTCAGTCACGATGTGACAGACCTTTACTGAACCTCCTGCTTCTGTCACCCCTTTCCAGCCTGAAGGCTCCTCATCTGCTTATTTTTCCATCCTTGTGGAAGCTGTTGCCCATCTCTCCTCATCCTGAATGCTTTCCTTCCTGTGCTTTCCAGTTCAGCCCAACTCTTCTGGAGTTCCATGGCCAGAAAACTCTAGCATGGAGATGCAGTTTCACTGAGAAGTGCTGTAATGATGTTTTCTGATTTGTTCCTGCCTCTTTGCCAGGTCATTCCTAACATGACTGTTGTCTCTTCTGATGGACTTTAAATGACATTTGCAGAGGCCTCCCAGCTCTCTTTGCTCAGTGTTATTTTTAGGGTTTATCCATGTGGAAGTACAGTGAGGGTGAGTGTTGTGCACGTGCTCTGCCTGTGTTGACCCTGCCCTGCATCAGCCATTTCACTGCCCAGCCACTCGGCACCATGGACCCTTTCAGCCGTGCTTTGTGGCCACATTTGCATCATCTGCAAATTTTCTCTTCTCTCTGTTCATCCTTTTTACCAGACTATTTATTGTTTATGAATATGTATGAACACTATCAAATCAGTATTTCAACAACAAGTCAGTTCTAAGTAATGCATGAAACCTCTCTCACACAAAGACGTGTGGCAGACACCAGCCAAGGCCTTGAGGGATCCCACCAGTGACCTCCAGTGACTGTGAAGGTTCAGAGATTCATGCCCATCCTCCAAAAAGGAGCTTTTAACCACTTATAGCTGCAGGAAGGAACTTTCTTTTGTCATCTCCTATCATGAAGCCTTGTTGCAGACAGTTTTTAGGCATTTATGTTTATTGGCACAACTCTCTGAACTCCTCTGAGCATGTTATCAATACTGAGTGAGTAAGCAGGAGACATCAGTGATAAGAAGGCCCACTGGTGTGTCAAGTATTTCATTCCCCAGGCAGGGATATGTCATTTGTTGGTTTATTATGTTTAATAACTCACAGTCTGTCCCTGTTGGACACAGGTTGGTAAGAAAGACTCAGCTCCACCAGTGCCTTTTGTTGCCAGGTACAGAATCACTCCTGTTTACAGGTGACCTGCACACCTTTGGCACTGAATTCCTGAAGTTCACCAGCCAAACCCACAGAATGTATCCTGAATGCCCAACTGCAGGAGAGCGGAAAGGTGGGCTTGCCTTGGTGTGCCTGGAAAATGCCCAGTACTGCTCTCAGCTCCCTCCTGTCATGGAATTCTCAGCTACACTGCAAGTGAGTTCACCTGAAACTGCCCTGCTTGCACACTCTGGCTGAAGAGATTTTTCCCTTTGCCAATTCTCCTAGAGGCTTATCCCTCATGGCAGTGTGAAACCCCACAGGGCAGTTAGCATCGCCAGGCCATTTCCTTGTGTCACTAAATGTCACCTCTGCTCTGTTACCCCATGTCATTCTCACTTCCCCGTCAGTCTGCTGCCCCAGGGTTTGGCAGGAAGGGCCAAACTTGTGATAAACTTCACCTGAGACTCAGCTTGTGCCTCATCCTTGAAAGCCCTGTGTTTGGGAAGCATCCCTGGGCACTGTGACCGTGCCCTGGCTCTGTTGTGGTGCCACGTGCAGTTATCAGGAGTTTCTGAGTGTTACCTCTCTGGGTGTTGCTCCGTGCACCACTCTGCACCTGCAGAACCTGTTTGCTGGATATGCAGATAATGCACTGCCCAACTGTATCACAAACATGACCCCAGTGCTTGCAGAGAGCATCAGTGGAAGGGGAGCCAAGATTTACTGCAGGAATTGCACAGTTCTTGCTGTGACTCTTCAGAGTTGAGCACCATTTTTGGACCCCAACTTTTTCCAAAGAAAAACTACAATAGCTGCATATTTCCAACTACACTGACCCTGCTGTAGTGACCTCAATTGCAATCCCAAATCTTCAACCTGTTTTTCCTCTTCTTAAGTTCAGCAGGAGCTTTTTGCTGGTATTGTGCAGGACTGGACCATCTGTGTACATCCAGGTCATGGAAAAATATTATTTCTGTACTAAGTGAGATCAGTGTGTCCCCAGTGTAGAGGGACTGCATTTACAGTCCCAACCATTTCCATACACTTCCACGTTTCCTCACAGAGACCTAATCCTGAATCAGGAATGGTGGAATTAAATTCAATCAGGGCAGGGTTATTGTATGTGTTATTTTAGCTGATCTAACATGTCACAAAAATGTGTTGAATTTTTTTTTTTTTTCAAGAGCAAAATAAAACATCTGGTTATGTAATCAGTGGGAATCACTAGACACCTACACAGGAGAGCTGCAAGCATGGAAATACTCAGATACATATTTGAAGTAACACCACAGGTTTTTTTGGGTGGGATTCTTTGCCCTGCTGCACTACGTCTGGACAAATAATTTGGATGTTGACCACTCAGGTAATGCAATCCAAAATCCTGTTGCCCGTGTTGCAAACAGAAGAGGAGGAGAGAACATTTCATTCCTGTCTCAGGCGGAGCAGAGCACAGCTGTGGTGTTTCATGGCAGGCAACAGCACTGCTGTAACCCAGCAGAGCACTGGTGGGGGGTGTGAACTGAAATTATTGCTCTTCTGCCAAAGAGCTGAGGCAGAATGAGTTCTTTTTTACTTTTTTTTCCCTTCTCATTGACTCCAAAGCATAAAAGCAATCAGTGTTCCTGCAGTGCAGTAGGAGCTGCACATGTGACATCAGCACCCTGCCATGCTGGAGCTGTTATTTCAGTGCTCAGAAAGGGAGGCCTAAAGTGGCTGGGTGGGAAGGGATGAAGGTGCAGGGACTTCCCGACTGTCCGGCTGAATCTCCCCATTCTGCTGCTGTGCCTTTCACCAGCTGCAGGACACAGATCTCAGCACTGAAGCCAGTCCAGGTGTGCTGGAGATGGGATAATGCATCAATTATCACACATCCTATCACAGAATCACTGAGGTTCAAAAAGACCTCTGAGATCCTTGAGCCAACCTGGATCACCACCCTATCAACCAGACACTGAGTGCCGCATTCAGTCATTTCTTCAACAATTCCAAAGACCCTGACTGCACCACCTCCCTGGGCAGCCCATTGCAATGTTTACCAACCCTGCCACTGAAGAAATTCCTCCTCATGTCCAGCCTGAACCTATCAAAACTCTCAGGACAGATCCAATCCCATCACTGATTAGCATCTCCCTTTTTTATCTTCTTTAGCACTTAGCCTCTAACACCTGGTGGAAATTTGAAAGGCTGGAAGTGTCTACTGCACCCTTGAGTAAAATGCCATCCATTTTACAACAGACCAATTCATGCATTTGTCTGTAAATTCCACAGTGCCTCTTTGTTTAAATGCTTGCTCCTTATTCAGGATTATTCACTGAAGTCTTTTATTCTTGACATCCCCCACAGTTTAAAAAAGAACTTTTCTCCATGTTGACGAGCAGTAAGTGAAGCAGCTCCTCAGGCTGGGGCGGCTCAGTGGCTTCCCTTGGGTCTGTAACAGTCAGCTAAGGACAAGTTTTTTGGGAGGGTCTTTGTGGTTACCTGCATCCTTTTGGCTAAGCATTCATTTCTTAGGCAGAAACATAATTTTTATATAATCTTTTTTTCCCTGAAAAACAGATTTTCTGATGTCCTTTCCAAACAGCTGGGAACCTGGCTCTCATTCCAGCCTAAACCCATCTATGGCATCTATTACCAGTCTTGCACCACTGCACCCCTTTGCCTGAAGAGTTCCTCTTTCATTCTTTAGACAGAGACACAGAGCTACATCACACTCTGAGTTCTAGCACTGAGCGACCCAGGGACTTCTGCCAACTTGGAAACAAGATATGAACTAAAGAGTTTCTATTTTTGCATTAAAATGGAAACAGGTGGGAAGGGCGCGTGGAACTTATCAAGCCACATAAATACTTTTTTTCATGTTAAAATTTGAATGGAATGGAAATTACAATCTTCCAGTGTTGCTGCAGAGCAGCAATATTGAGTTTCTCCTTACTCAGCCTTTAGCAGTAAGGAGCCAGGTGCAGTGGAGCTGGAGTTCTGGAATTTGCTTCCTAACTCCATCGAACTCTCTCCTAGGTCTGCCCTATTTTGAATTATTGCCCCTCCTGGCACAGGGGATGTTGCTGGCTCTGGAGAGAAGAGTCAAGTCTTGCAATAGTTTTTTTATAGATTGCTAGCTGGAGAATAAGAACAGGAATGAGCTGCTGGATGGCAGAAATCAGTGGTTTTCCCTTTTCGTACCTGATTTATGGCAGTGAGCCTCCCTCCCACACTGAGTTAGGTGCTTTGGCTCAGCCCAGGTATTTGCTGTGTGTCAGCACTGGGCCAGTGTGTGGTGGAGAGACCAGAGCCACGCCAAAGCTCTGCCTTTTGAACCAGACCTCTCCCACCCCCTTCCTACCTCCATGGCAGAACAAAACCTGAGGGAAGTGCCCCAGCTGAGGTGGAGCGTGTTCCTAGGGGAACTTACTAAAGTAAAACCTGCATCCAAAATAATTTTTAAAATTATGACATAGTATAAATGAGACAGACTCTACCGAAGCATTTGGTTGTCCATTGCCCAGGGGGTAGGAGCAGCTGCAGCACTGGTTGGACAAATAAGTAACCAAATGGACGGACAGACAATCTAACAGACTCCTGACTGCCTTCACTCACCCTTCATTAACAGTTTCCAGTAAACAGCCCTGGCTCTGTCATTGTTTTAGAGCAGGTAGGTATTGATCCAGTACTGCAAATGTTGCCATCAGCCCAGCCACAGACTTAACCCATGTGAAATCCCACTGGAATCAAATGGATTTGTCCAACTGCATCTGTCCAGCTCAGCAAAGAGCCTGGGACCACGACCATGAGCTTTTCCAGTAAAATGTCGTGCATGGCCCATTCCATGGGAACATGCAATGTCTGCAGTGCTCTGTGCCACAGGCACCAGGGCAGGCTGCTACTGGCACTAAGCTCCAAGTTGAAATGAGCTTAAAAGGTGATTCAAACACTTTTCCTGTTATCAAGCTGCATTTTTAATTCAAACTAAGAACAGCTTTCTGTTATGTTAAGGTTTGGAGGGTTGGCCAGTAATATACATATGTGTTTAATTTTTTTACCATTTTGTGCTTACTGGTTGTTTCTTGGTTTGCAACAGAATCTGGAATCCAAAGAGCAAAGTATTTGCAAAAGCTCTATGGCTTCATGGTGTTTGAACTCCCAACACCGGGAGGAGATGAAAAGCTCCCAAGGCAAGCTGTTCTCCTGAGGCTCTCAGCCCAATTTCCAGGAACTGGGGCACGTCCAGTGCATTCAGGGGGATGGATTTTCCGCCAGAGGAACAAAATATTCAGGTATGATTCAACTATGCAACCAAACCATTGACGTTTGCCTGTCACTTGTCTAGACACATGTTTCAAAAGGGAATGAAATAAAAGGAAGAAAAATACCCTGTCTGGGAATTCTTACCCAGAGACTTGCACAGCCCAAGAGCTGGGTAATTCTCCTCAACTGAATAAACATCAGAGGCAGTCTGAGAGCAATTTGGCTCCAGAACAAATATTGTTACTGAATTCTTTGCACCTGCAGTGGCCAGGGAAATGATAATACAGCCTCTCCACCTCTTCCTGAGCCAGGCTTTGGGAAGCAGCTGGGAACATCTCCCATCTGCCACAGCACAGAGGGCTGTGTGGGCAGGGCTTCAGTGAGACCCTGCTGGAATCACCACATCCCAAAGGGAAGTGTGGGTGTCAGCCTCTCAGGGACCAGTTACTGGTGGCCTCCTTGAGAGATTCAAGGACCAAGCAACTGGGGAGAAGAAATGAGCTGTGGGTAAAGGTCTCTCCTGGTACCACCTCAGGCACATGAACACACACAGCGATGTCCAGTGCCCCTGTGAGCATCCATTTGAGTTCATCAGCACCACAGCTGCTCAGCTAACAGGGCCTCACAACAGATAAAAATAGGGGGTAAATTGTATTTTAAACTGTTTCTCCTGTAAAAGAACTTTTTCCCTGGATGAATCCTAGGCAGAAATAGATTTGTCTAATAAAGAGCTCTTGTGTCTCATTTGGAATTTAATTCAGTCCTGAGTCACAAGTTACTGGGTTTATGCTACTCTTTGAGGATATTTGACTGTATTTCCCTTAATTTTTAGTAAATTTAGTGAAATTGCTGTGGTTCTGTCTTGTATCGAGAACTTCTCAAGTTATTTGCATTTATCAAAAGCACAGGAAAAATGGGCAAACTCTGTTCCCCTGGAATGGTTTGTGCACAGTACATAAACTGTTGCATCCCAATTTGCCACCCTGCATTGCACTAGCTGTTGAATTCAGTCATTTAGTCCTGTGCAAACCCCAAAAGTTTGCCTTTTAAATATATAATAAATAAAGATGCATTTATTTATTACATGAAGCACATGTAGTGCAACAGGCTGGTGTTGAGGTGGCTTTGCTCACTCACAGCCCCAAATTCCTGCACAGTAGGAACAAGGGTAGGAATTTTATACTGTGAGGAACTGGCTGCCTTAGGGGGGTATTTTTAAATTTTGTTTTTAAATTATACCTACAAATACACAGACAGGGCCCTTGTTTTCAGTCATCTCAACATTCTCAATCTCTGTATCATCTGGCAGATTTAAGAACAGGTGATGACAAAACAATTTCAGCTAAGAAAAAAATGGGTAAAGAGGTGAAAAGATCTGAAGACAGGGATGAGATTATTAGGAGAGAACAAAAAAAGAGACAACACTGAATTACAGAGCCTAAATTCAAAAGAATTATGCCAATTTCAGTTAGCTAAGTAGCTGTAAAGACTACCAAATATTCCTTATGATTCTTAAGCATATTAACAGATAATTATTCATATCTGTCCATGAAAATTAACCCTCACAAGAATGCAATTTAATCACTGCAAATTCAGATTGGCAGAAAAAGCACTCTGGGCTTTGTATCACTTGACTGAGCTTAGCAAATGAAAACACAGGAGATTTGGTTGATCCTCCACAAAGCTTTAGGGATGTGACATGATCAGAAAGGAGCAGGACGGTCCCGTGATGAGGTTCTGATGGTGAGATGGTGCTGAGCGCTGGCCTGGGCTGGTGAGCCGTGCTGCTTCCGAGCCCTGCTGGGGGATGAGCCCCGGGATGGGCAGGATCCCCTGGCCTGTTCTGTCCGTCAGCACGTGCCCTGGCAATGGATGGATGGTCCTGCAGCAGCACACAGCTGGCTCAGGAGTGAGCCTGAACAAAACCTGGCGGTTTCTGCCCAAACGAGGGAAGGCCTGCAAAAGCCAGTGTGTCACAAAGTGTCTGCTCCCCTCACCCCACTGACAGAGCCCCAGGCACCTCACCCACCTGGCACCCCCAGCCTTTTATTCCTGCTGAAGGCATTCCACTGGGAATAGCTGGAACATCCCAAGCTCCCTGAAGGAGCAGCCCTGTTAGCAGAGCCTCTGTTAGATCCAGCCCAGACTTCCCCACAGTACCACATCACAAAACCATCGTGCATCTGGCCCAAATTTAAGGCACAGTTAGTGGAATTGATACAAGAAAGAAACCAAGGACTGAATTAGTATCCCACAAGGTTGTTTGGGTTTTTTTCCATGTCCCAGCTGAAGTGAGGAGCCATGGGAGAAGCCCTGTGTCCGCCTCCCAACCCTTCCCAAACGCTCTCTAGGTTTTACACTCTTTCAAACAACTTCATTACCTGCCCTTTTTTTGTTGCCAGGAGAGGTTAACAAAATTACCGAGGGATGAAACATTCTTGAAACATTCTTTCTGGCTCATCAACCAGGATTAGCGGATGAATTGCGCTGGGTGGTGCACACCTAAAGGAGAGGGGCGGTGGGGCTGCACCATCACCTCCTTCTCTGCCAGGAGTCACCACAGAATGCAGGGTGTGCACACACGTGGCTTTGGAGCGGAGGCAGAGGGACAAACCCCGAGTGCTGGAGTTGCTCTGTGTGTGCCCAGGGCTGCCATGAGCGTGGCACACACTGGGAAATCCTCCCCAGCACCTGTCCCCGTGGGCCTGCCTGGCTGCAGAAGGGCCAGGTGAGCCAGCAGGGCAGAGCTCCATGCCTTGGGAAAGCGCAGCTCTCCCTCAGCCCTCCCCTCCGTGCTGGGGAAGGCTGTGCTCCTTGGCAGCACCAAGATGTGCCAAGCAGGTGGTTCTAACCCCCAGCAGGGCATGGCCTGCTCTGCCTTTCCCTTTGAAAAGCAGTGTTTCCAGCTTCCCACCAAACACTCTTGCTACAATTTTTTTTTTTTTTCCAATAAACTGCACAGGTTATCAGGACCCTCCATGTGTGACTTTGCACAGCACCTTTGCTCTTCCAGGAACCTGCCCTGCATCACTGACAGGTACCAGTGTTCCCAGGGTGTAAGTTTATTCTCTCTTTCTGTCTTTGCTTTTGATCTGTCACAGCCAGTGGGTTACAAAATAAAGCTCTGCACATCCCTTGACAATTATACTTGTTAAGGTGGCCCTGGCAACCCAAAACATTTATGGTCACTGCAATTTAAAGCATTTTGTTGCAGTCTTGAGTATCTCCTGAAAACAGAAATTAAAATTATTGGGAAACACAAATGTTTTATAGATTATATGAGTGTCTTCTAGAGGTAGTAGCCAGCTAAGCAGAAGGTAAGGGGAAAAAAGCAGAGATTAAAATCTAGGTCAGAACAAATGTTGGACAAGAGCCCATGCTGTCAAGTCCCAGGCGTCCCACAAGAGAAGGAATGAAAGGGAGCAAAAAGGAATTCTTTTGCTTTTAGAGGAGGAATAGTGGCCTTTGCAAGCATCCCATATTATGGAAAAAAAGACATGTCAGAAATGCTATTGCTCCATTCCATCATCTGCTTCTAGGACAGCCATTGCTGTTAATATTACAGATGCTTTGTTACTTGTGCTGCTGGCTTGTGCTTGTCTTGCCCTGCCCCTCCTTCAATCCCAGCCTCACCTCTGGTTTGCTGCTCCCCAGTCTCACAAAACACCAAGCCCTTTGGTCTGCTCAGTTCCCACAGAAGCAAACCCCTTGCCTCTCCTCCAGAGCAGCAGGACTCGGGTGCTCCCATGCACGGGTGGGCACCGGCAGCAGGACCTGTTTGCACTCCCTGTGCTCCCATGCACGGGTGGGCACCAGCAGCAGGACCTGTTTGCACTCCCTGTGCTCTGCTCCCCTCTCAATCTGTAATAAGCCATGGGCACTAGAGCCGGTTTTCCCCAGATCCCCAGCATTTGGGTGCTGCAGATCTCACACCAGTTAACCCCACGAAGAGGGAAGGTGAGTCCTGTGGCTACTGCAGGAGGCAGGACCCCGAGCCGGCCCTGGCAGGGTGCAGGGATCAGAGCAAGCCGAGGCACAGCCCCTGCCGTGCCCACGCCTCTGCCTGCAGTTGGAGCATGCCCAGGTGCCAGGGCTGGCTGTCCCGGTGAGCAGCCACAGCCACTGAGCACTGAGCTGCACGCTTCGCTGAAATCACGGCCTTAGGCTACGTTTCTTTCAAAAGCAGCAGCATTATTTTAAAAGCTTCACTTTCAGAAGTAACTTCAGCACTTCAAGAGTAAGTCTTGCTGGCTCACAGTGAGGTTTACACCCTTAACTGCCTTAGGTTACCCCTGGGATAGGCTCCAGGCTCCCACCATTTCTCTGCTTCTCTGACTGAGCTACCAGATCTTCAGGACAGGGACTCTCCATAAGATTGGGTTTTAATGTCCATGCCTAAATCACTGGCTTGTTTGGGTGCCAAGATGTCCAAAATAATGGTTGGTCTTTTTGTTGTGGGGCTGACTCTGCATTCCTCAAGGAGTCAAAGCTCCCCTCGCTTCTGAAAGGTGCAAAGAAAAGCAGCCCACCATCTTGTTGCCAAATCATTCTCCATGGGAGATTTGACTTGAAACTCACAAAATACCAGGATTTATGAGGAACTGGCCGCAATGTGATCATAAGAACATACCAACAGTGTAGCTCCCCATCCTTTGATCTTGGCACTTTAGTGATTAATTAGTGCTAAAGCACTGGAAAAATACCTCACTTGAGGCAGTTTAAAGCTTCTCTTTGTATAGATACAAACTATGACTCACATGAAAGGATAACCCAGAACTGCAAGAGGGTGAGATTAACGCAGAAGCCTCTGGTCACATGCAGATGTCTGCCCAACTGGACAAGTGGCACAATCTGCTCAGCTTTAGGGACTGTTCCCATTGAGCTGCCTACATTTGCCATCATGCACTGCAAGAAACCCTCTCAACATGGAGGGAAATCCATCCCTGAGAAAGAGACACATGTTCAAGGAGGTGTGAGACTTAAAGCATCACATCTTATGGCAATTTGCAGAAAATATTCCTCACCTAGGGTGGCTGGAGAGAAGCCATTTTCCCCTTCCTCTGTCACAACTGTGCATTTAAATACTTCCAAATATGCTCCAAGGTGTAGGTCCCACTGCCACCAGTGCTCAGGGCAAAGCATGACATGGGAGAGAAGGCTTTTCTTGCATAATCCTGCAGAGTTTACATGTACTGCACCAAAAATTGGGTGCTGACCTTACATGTTCACAGCCCTGCCTCTCACCCTTCTCCAGCCATCTGTCCCTGTGCATGCAACCACTCAGGGACCCAGGACAGGACAAGAGCCTTCAGCCTAATCAGAAAGGGGGAAATGCCCCCAGCCAAAAGCCATTGCAGACCCCAGAACTGACGCTGTCTGTAACCTCTCTTCTCCCAGAGACCCGTGGGCCAAGCCCCCAGCACTGGGGTGCCTCCAGGCTGGATTTCCACCTCTGCCTGCTGGTGGGAGCAGCCACAGCTTCCTGCAGAGGGACCTGTGTGCAGGGGCTGTACATGGCCTGGTAAGCCACGAGATCCTGCCAAAATAAAGTGAGTACAGCCCTTTTCTTTACCCACTTCCAGCTGAGTGCTGCAAGCACCTTCTGATTTATGTCAGGTTTGCAGCACTGCACATGGAGCCTGCTGCTCGCAGCCTGCAAGGGGAGCTGACTTTGTTCTGGGACAAATTTCAAGAAAAGTTTGCTTGGGGTCTCTTTTCTAAATGGGAACTCTAAAGTGAAGTGTTTGACTTGGACTCACCAGAGCAACAAAGATGGTTTGCTGAAGATGCCATAACACCACTTTTAGTTTGGATCTCTCACACCTCCATCACTGCCAGGCTCTGGGCCCTCAGGATAGGGCACCATCCATTAGGGCACAGTGAAGTTAGCATTTATTTCTGCATGCATTCAATGTTTCCATCCATAGCGTGGGATAACCCTGAATTGATTTGCTTTGGGATCATCACATCAAAGGTACCCTTAAGCACAGATCCTCAGTGCTTTATTGGCAGTAAGGAGGTTTTAATATTCGCTAGCAGAGCTCCTGGAAGTGCTCTTAGTGGAACCTGAAAGGCAGAAGCATTGGCTGGACTTTGTGTTCCTTACAGGAACTGAGGCTGAGCTCAAGTGCAGTGGAAGTGCAGCTGAGGTGGAGCACAGCCTGGTCAGGTAACAGAGGGGCAAGGCCAAAGGGATTGTGACACACCCACATCACATGAAACAGGGAAATTGTTTTCTGGATTTGACATCCAAACCCACTTGGCCTCACACAATTCCACACAATCCTCAAATTGAATTGAAATCTGAGGTGGGAATCCAGAATTCCTAGCCTGGATAATGACAGCTCTCTGCTCCCAGTGCTTTGATCCTGTCTCAGTTAAAGCAGAAGGGGAAAGCTGATATAAATAGCATTAGCTAGGAAACTCCAGCTAGGAGGATTTCTGAGCATTCAACATGAGTTGTGCTGTGAATTTTGGAGGCTGCAAGGAGCTCCTCTTCCCTCAAAACAGGGCACTGGCCTAAAAGAGGTGGAAACCCAAGGACAAGCGACAGATCTCAGCCAAGCATGGTCATTGCTTACCCCTGGATTCCCACATGAGCAGGATGTCAGACACTAGGCTGGTGCACAGAAATCCAGGGATAAGAAAGGGACAATCCATCTGCTTCTGCCTGTCTGTATCCTTTCTCTTCTCCTCCCTCAATTCCATCTAGGACTAAAGACCTTATCCCTTCAAACAACCTGTCAGAAACTAGACTACTTCAGGATAAAAATTTCAGCTAAAATTATGAGAAAGATTCTTTAAAAGTCTAGGAATAAATATTTGAAGATCCTTATTATTACGCATACAACAGCAGCTGCTTTCATCCTAATCTTGGATGAAAATTGCAGGATGGAAAATACAATTCACAGATGGATAAGCAGCAGTTGTCCTGCAATGCAAATGAGCCAAAGGAGGGAGGGCAGGGAATCATGGAGCTGTGCACAACTTTGGCTGGTGGCTTTGGTTTCTCCCTCATCACAGACAGGGAGCTCACAGGCAGCCCAAAGAAGCTACAGAAGAAAGCACCTCCATGCCTGATGGCCAAGTAACAGAGGACTCCTGTGCAGAGCAGGGCGAGGGACACCAGGAAAGGCCAGTGGAGCACAGGGAGGTGCAGGGTGTGCTCACCTTGTCCTGGCGGGTCACAGCTGCTTGTCATGCTCAGGAGAGGCCATCACCTTGATCTGCTTCCATCTCTTCTGGCTACAAGGAGCTGAAGGGCCAGGAGCTGGCCTTTGCAGCAGGGCTGTGCATGGAGCCCAGCATCAGCCCCACTGTTTGCCTCGTGCTCTTCCAAGCATCCATTCCCATCTCCCTGTGGCAGCTCCTTCATCCCATGTGATCTGAGCTTTGGGTCTGCAGTGAAACTCTTAAGTCTTGGCAGATTCCTCATGCCTCTGGATTTCAGAGAGGACACCTCTGCAGGTCTGGGATCCATACTGGAAATTGGCCACTGCTTGTAAGACATGAGTGCTTTGCCCTAAAAATAGTTAGCAGCGCATTCAGAGCTGGAGAGAACAGAAACAACACTTCTGAACTCAGCTCTGAGCACTGTTTACCCCTTAGGATATCCAGTAATGTTTCCTTCCAGGAGTAACTGCTGGGAGATATCCACACATCTGCCTGGCTTGCAAGGATGTCAGGAGAAAAGCTCTCAACAAAGAGCGGTATCTTACATCACACCCTGCATGCAGGGAGCCCCAGGGCTTTGGCATACCTTTGTGAGGAGCACATTCCTAAGTCGAGGGCTCTCTCTTCACAGGAACACCCTATCCTCCAGCACCAACACACTTAATCCACAGCCCCATGGGCAGAACTCCCCACCACCCACAATTCCTGGGTGATGCAGTGACTTCTGTTTGTAGCCAGATACACCGCCGGCAACCAACTGATCACCCAGCAGCAAAACAAAACCAGTGGAATGAGAGTCCAGGAGCCATTTCCCAGTGCCAAATTCCCCAACTCTTCCTCCATCTCCCTCCCTCTGTCTCCAGAAAAAGAAAACCAAAAAGAGGTGGCATGCTCAGCACATTGAAGTGCTTTGAGACTCAACTGAGTCATCCACTCGTTGTTTTTCTTTTCAAAACTCAATAAACCAGGATTTGCCAATATTTCAAGACACAAAATGCAACAGGGAGTCTTTAGATCCTGAGGTTCCATATTCTCTAGGTGTTCTTGTGCATTTCTCTGTAACAATTTCAATGGAATAGACCCCCCTTTTTGGTCCTGTGTTGTGACAGTGTTGGTTCTCTTTGAGAGGTTTATCAGAACAATCCAGACTGCTTTTGTAAAATTGAGTGCATATTGGTGATGCAGATAGCTTTTTAGTTGGACACAATTTCTGGAAGGAGGAGATTCCATTTTCGTGTATTTTTCTTAGGCTCATTCCAAAAAAAGAAAGCCAACCCCTGCCCTATTTTGGGCAGGTGGAGGAGAAAAATGGATGTAATGGACATGTACCAAAACACATGCTGCAGAACCAGGCTCAGTTTTGTCAGGCAGGAGGCCCTGATGTGTGTGAACAAACAGAAGAAAAGACCCCCAGCCCCAGCAAGGAGAGGCAGGAAAACCCAAACCCAGCGTGAAGGGCAAGAGGTGAATTGGAGCCCTGCTGGCCTGTCCTGCTCTGTGCTGAACTCCCCGTGGGCTGGGGCTGGCTGGGAGGAGCTGTTCCCTGGGCTGTGGCAGCCAGACTGGTTTGGTGACTGCTGCATTTGCTTCTCCCTGCCCCCCTGCACTCCAGGTGCTGCCCCTCATAATCCTAATCCATCCCCGTGGTGCAGTGCCCTGTCCTGCCTTCCTGCACAGCACAGCAAGCAGCTCTGGGTTTTCTGTAGAATCAAGAGGAGGAAGATGATCCTATGGCTGCAGGGAAGGATTAGAGGCTGGAATCTGTGCCCTATTTGCTGTTGGGCAAATTGAATTATCTATGCTTTCCATGGTTCCTTGTAAAGAAACTTTACACTTGGAGATGAGGACATTATCCCACTTCCTTCCCTCTCTGAATTAAATATCTGTCAATTCCTTGCGAGATGCAAAGGGGCCAAAATCCCACACAAACACGATTTTATACCTAGAGGGTCCCATTGAAATGCAAATATTGGGCCCTTCCCAATGAAACAAGTTTCTGTACCACAGATAACCTAAGCTAAAGGAAGTGGAATAGTCCATATGGAAATCAGCTTCCCATTTAAAACATTATTAAAACGAGTACCTTTCAGTGCACCTGGAGAGGGATTGCAGAAGGCAAGGCACCAGTGGAGCACAAAGCCAGAGGGAAGTGCCTCTTGGAGCCACCTTTCTGTGCTCTCTCCAGGTCTTGGGAGCACTGGAGAAACACCAGCAGGGCCACCACCTGCCCTGAGCTGGCAGAGGAGACTGGGGGCCCAAGCACCAGAGGTGAGAGGATCCATCCCAGCTGCCACGGCCTGTCAGAGGTAAAAGCCAATCCTGCTGGAACTGCTTCATCCAGGCTGCTGCTGGATGTGGCAGAGGCATCCCAACAGGAAAGTCTCAGAAAAGAATCTGCTGTACCATCTCCTGCCATCAAAGCTGAGTCAGAAAACTGGATTTGTGTGTGTGTTTTCCTCAAGACAGCCCCTACATGCTGAGGAGTCCAGCCAACAAAATTACTTTTGGTTCAACTTATTCCTGGGAGTGTGTAGGGCACTGACCCCAATACCTCAAAGCAAAGTCACAGCTCTTCTGCAAAACCTGTGATTATTTTTTCCCAACCCGTGTCCCATTTCAGCAATGGAAAATCTCTGTCTAAAGGTGCACATACCATTTTTCATCAGTGTAACAACAGACATGGTTGCAGCTCATTTAATTAAGGAGCCTAATTTCCCTCAATTGTCTGTTCAGGCATCACACAGGTGTTTCATTTCAGAGTGCATTAGTACATGAGGCTCTAAGCCTAAAAGCTAATTTTTAACTTAACCTAATAATGTTAGTAATAACGACCTGTGATTATTGTCTTGTGAATCAGAACCTATGATACTTAAAATAATTAGCATCAAAGCCTAACTAGTACCTTGCTAAATTCATTATTAGACCTAAACCCTCAGCACTGAATTGAACTTTAAAATGAATGTTGGTGTGGGCTTTCCCCACACACACTGGAGGCAGCCTTTTAACAAATTTAATTTGGAAATGCAGTTAAAGTTTTGATCACCAATCTTTTCTTGGAGGAAGAAACTGGTATTAGCACAAAGTACAATTTGATTAAAGAACAATTATGTATTTTATGTGGTCCCTGCTACTTTTGGTGCACACATTTCCCTCCAGCTAGGGAATTACTCCAGGAATTACTACACTGCCCCAAACCTGTGGCCAGTGAAGCCCAATAAACTCTCAGGGGACATCTCTGGGGGGCTTCTGAGGGTGACAGAAACCATCTGGCTTAGGGAAATGAGGTTTGGGCAAACCGTGGCACAGGAGATCCCTCAGTGCCTTTCCACCCCAAGAGAAAATCATATCCTCACACCTTTTGCCTCTCTTTTTGACAGTCAGCCTTTCCCCCGAGGTCACACAGAGACTCAGCTGTCCTCTGTGTCTGGAAAGGACAGAGGAGGTGGCTGTCACTCCTGCTAAGTGAAGGAGTGAGAAGGGAGGCTCAGAGCCCAGGGACTGGCTCCCCTCTAACAGCTGCAGGAGAAACAAAAACCTTTTCCAAAACACAGTCAACAGCAAAGAAGGAGACAGAAGGGCTTTGAAGTGGAGCTCTCCGTCCTGGATCCAGTGGGAAGAGGTGGGGTCACAGCCAGGGCCTGTGAGCAGCAGTTATTATGGCCAGGAAAGTGGGATGCCTTGGAGGAGGTCAGGAGCCCTCAGCAGAGCGTGGCTTCCCCCAGGACCCTGCAGCCCATGCGTGTCCATCTCATTTTGTGCCTCACGTGCCTGTTGCTGGCAGGAGCAGCTCCCAGCTGATGCCCCCCACGAGGGAGGGCTGTGGAGGCCACACCTGACAGGCAGAGCCGAGCCAGGCTGGTGGCTGCAGCATCCAGGGCACCAGCCCCAGCTGGGAACCAGAGACAAAGCAGAGGTGAAGCTGCTGAAGTGGCAGGAATCACTTATCCTGTCCAGGTGCCACAGAGAGGAACAGCCAGAAGAGCAGACCCTGAGCAATAAACAATATTTCAGGCATTACGAACACGGGAGAGCTCTGCTGATGAAAGATTTGTAGTTGTTATTAATATCTGTCGAGTCCAAGCTCAGACCTGAGCTCAGTCTGCACTTGAACCTTCTCCAGGTGCTCAGGTTTCCTGATGCAGATCTGCCTGACAAAACAACAACAACAACAAAGGCCTGAAAACATGCTGTTGATTTGGAGAAGAATTTCCTCCACGCATCCAGGAAAGTTCAGAGAAGAAATTGCTCACCTGGGATGCATAGCTGTTAATACCTTCTCACAAGCTTTCCCACCCACAGAACGAAAAGCAAAAACCAGTTGGCTTTGGGGTATAAACCAAATTAGAAACAGGGAAGGGAAACCTACCAAGTACCCACAAGGAGTTTGGCTGAAGAACTGTGATGCTTCTGAACATTTGACTTGATATTCTCCCACAGAAAATGAGAGGGAGCCCAAAGCCTAAACATTCAATTGATTTTTAAAATGCTACTTTAAGCCTTTAAGCCAGTTTGGGAGATTGTGCAAATTTTGTCCTGATGTGATAAAAATAAATAAAAAATTCCCAGTACTAATCACGTTGGAAGTCAGATATCCTAAATGTCCTCTTTCTTTTATTTATCCCAGCTGCTGCATTATCACAGCCTAACATGAGCAAGCCTAAGACCAGTCGTGGTCAGTATCTGTGAAAAGGATCCTTAAGAAAACAAAATCTCCTGGGTGTAAAAAGCTGAAGATGCTGCAGATCATTCCCACTTTGTTAGGACACAGCATTGCTATGGGAGATTCTCACTGTAAAAACCTCTCTGAGCTCACCTGTGTTCACACAAAGTCCTAGAGAAGGTTTTATATGATTATGAGCATCTTAGCCAATATTCGCCCTGGACAATTAGAATTTTATTTTGTTTCTTTTATTAATTATGTTAATTACTGACAAGGTCCAGGGCTTTCAGCCCAAGGCCCCTGCACAGCCCTGACTGCTCTGAGGTTTCCTTCCCTCCAGAACTATCTTCTGTAAAGCCTCTTGGTCAAGCAGACCCAGCACCCTCCTCACTACCAGGTGGAGTCTGGAGCAGTTCTCCTGCCCTTACAAGGCAGCCAGCAGAGAGTCGGCAGCTCCCTGCGGGGCTCCTAAACCTCCTGCGAGGGTGGAGCAGGAAGAGGCTCCCGCAGTTGCCCTGCTGGCTGTCAGGAGGGATGTGCAGCCCCAGGAAGGGCAGAGTCGGGCAGCCATGAGCCGATAGGGAGAGTGGTGCTCGGAGGTGAAAGTGAAGGGAGGGGAGGGAAAGGAAAGGAAGGAATAGAAAGAGATGCAGGAAAACTGGGGTAAAAAAAATTGGGTGTTATTAAACTACTGGAATGTGCTTCTACCCAGTTTCCTAGGGATGGTACATGTAGGACAGGAGTGAATATGCTGGGAAAATAACAGCAGCAGAAGAGGAGGTCTCTGGTTCACCTGGAAGGAGGGAGGTGCACAGGCATTTACGTAGTCTGAAAGAAAAACTTTGGCCCTGAAGTGTTTGGCATCAGCTCCTCAGTATCTCCACAAGTGGATTTCCAGTCTTCATGCAGAAATTTTTGCATCCTTCCCATACAAAGCCACACCTGGTTATATGCAGGAATCCCTGACAGTCACATTTCATAACCCCACTCCTTGTCCTGCCAACAAATGAAATGTCATTCACTGCAGCTTCATAGGACTTGATTTGGAATTGAATGAATATAATTCAATATAAATACAACAGTTTTCAGCCCTTGGAGAAACTGCCCATGGGGACCACTTTGCTTCAGGCTTTTGCATTCTGGGCACCATGAGAAGTGGGCTGGGGGCTGGGCACGAGCCACTTTCAACAGGAGTTTGTGTGATGGTGCTAATCTTCATCTTCCAGCTCACCTTTGGACAGCAGTGTGGGAGGAACTGAAACGTGGGGCAAAGACTCACATCTGAGTAAACATCATCAACAGCTGAGGTTTTACACCCTGTCTGGCATTGGCCAGCGATGAAGGATTTCACTGCAGCCACAAACCTGTTCCACCTCTCTCCATCCCCAGAGCAGTGCACAAACACACACACAGAGTCTGGGGGCCCATTCTTACAGGTCAGCCCTTGCTTTCCCCCATCACCTGTGTCCTGTGGCATTGCTGCACTGGCCCCAGTGCTTGGTAACTCTCAGCTGGTCAGGAGACTCTCAGCTCCTCTTCCAGGAGGAAGAGGATGAGGCTGCAGCTCCCTGGGCCCTTCCTCCCTGCCAAGCTTGCCTTGCAGCATTCAGGCATCCGTGTTGATGTAACCTGCCAGCTCTGGGTCGATCTGCCCCGCCCGGGGCGCAGAAACCCTCAGGGAGTGTGAGCCCTTGGCACCTGCCTGCAGAACGGCTCTGGTGGCTCCGTGCCATCCTGCTGCTGCTAACAATCCTTCCAGAATCCTTTCAGGTGTGTTACTGATTCACAGGGAAAACTGTGGGGAGATTTTCATTGCATAACACAGGCAACCTCAGGACCAAAACAGAATGGAGGTGTTTAATCAGAGCAGTCCCCTCCAGTTCCCACGGCAGGGAGCTGAGCCAGATCTACATCTGAGCCTCTGCTGCTCGCGAGCCGAAGGGACCTGGGGGTTCTCCATGCTGCTTCAAGCATCCATCAAAACAACTGTAAATGAGTTATGTTTCAAGTATGCAAGAACTTGCTTCTCCATGCCAAAAAACTATTAGTGTTCTCAGGCTTCCAGCAATGCAAAGCAGAGTCTGCAATGTCCTGATGAGAGATAGATGCATTTCCTCTTAGACAATTAATATTAGGGGTGGGTTTTATTGCCATTCTTTTTTATGTTGTTAACATCCTGCCCTCTTTCCTGGTTCCTCCCAAACAGCTACAATGCAATTTGCAAAACTCCCCTTTGTAAGATGTAAACATTTACTAAACATTGTCTTTCCACTTTGTCTTATGACAAAAGAATAGAAGTCAAGATGTTAAATATATTTCTGTATTTGCATCTGAAAGCCCCAGGCCTTCCTGAACATACTTGCAGATAACTCCTATTGTTTCCAGCACGTTGTTACCTTTTTCTGTGGATCATCAGCTCCGTGAAAATCCAAGGGAAGGTCTTTGCTGGAAGCCTGTCCAGGAGCCTGCCACCACCAGTGTCTCAGCAGTGTGTCCATGCCATGTGATGATCATCCGTGTTATTCCACCTGATTGGTTCATCCTGGGACAAACCCAGCCTGGCCTCCAAACACGTCGCTGGGATTTGGGAACCAGACCTTTTCTGTGGGCAGTCCAGCTAAACCAGAGGCTGAAGCAGTGACTGCAGAGGGCGTTCCTAGAGCCACCAGGCAGCAAAGCCTCTGGTGATGGGAGTGATCCTGCAGTCCCTGAGGGGTGGCCAGGCTGTCCCAGCTGTCCCAGGGCTGTGGTGCTGCAGGACAGACCCTGAGTGCAGAGCACAAACCACCAGCACACCAGAAACACTCCTGAGCGTTCTCTGGAGCCAGGAACACCTGGAAACACTTCAATCGCCTCCCTCACATCTCCACCAGATAGAAGAAATCCAGGGGCTTCATCAACAGTGCCTTTGCCAGAAGCAATGAAAACAGGACCTTCAGCCCAGTTTGGATGGAGCCTGGAGTGCCCAAAGCCCCTCCCTGTGCCCCCAGCAGAGCGTGGCCACCTCAGCCCCTGCAGCAGTGCACCCACCCTGGACCTGTGCTCTCTCCTTTTGTGTTTGCCTCTCTCTCTGCTTGCTATAAACACCATCCTGTATTTCACAGAGGGTAAGAGATGGCACCACACTCATTGATGTTGTTCTCCAAGGGTGCAAAATAAAACCAGTTTTGCATTCCATATCCCTAAGCAAATGCCTTTCCTTTCCCTTTCTTCCTTGTTATTTTGTGCATGTGTGTGCACATGTATTTTTTCAGAAATAAAGAGCATAGTCTACCCCATTACACATATACACACTCACACATTCTTTAAGTGCAATTATTTGGAAAATTTCCCGTTAAAATTCCCACTTAATAAGTAAACATCATTAAAAAATGCTTAGCATCACCTGGGTGTTTTTTCTTATCTTAAATAATAAGATAGTCCAAGACACGAGGGTGTAAGAAGAGATGCCCAGCCTGACTCTGTAATACAGACGTGACTTCAGGATATGAGTTTACAAAACTGATTGGAGCAAAAGAGGAAAGACTGATTTTTTCTAGAGCTATAGGAACAGTTTCAGAGCTTAAATCTTTTTTAAAATCACACCACAACCACAGGGGCTGAAATCTTCCTGAAATTTTTGGAGGGAGGTGGGGCTGTTTGCTTCAAATAGCCTGCTAACCTCATCTGCTGCTGCAGACAAAGCCTTAGGCCAATTCTGCAAACACCTCTGGTATTGTTCGGAGCAGTCGCTTTTGCACCTGCCAGGAAATTTGTAAGATCAGAGATGCAGATCCACCTCCTGCAACCTCTTTGCCTTCCTGGAAACTCCCCCAGAATAGCTGCCTGGGTAGGATTAGGCTCTCGCTACGGAGGTTGATTATGTGATCTCTGTTTCTTCCAGCCCTGCCAGCCAGGGCTTACCTCCAGATGAGTATTTCAGCACATGCTTAACCTTCAGCAATGAGATATTCATGCTTATAGCTAAGTGTAGGCTTAAAAATTTAGTTGGAAGCAAATCACAAGCACATTCTTACATACTTCTCTGGGCTGGGCCTAACCAGAGCTCTCCTGTTAAAACAGACTTTTTTTTTTCTCCCAACACTTATCCCATCACTGTAATTTTCCTCCTCAACTTCCCACTCCAACTGTTTCATTCCAGTGAAACCAAGGGGAAATGACATTTTCTCCTACAGCAGTAGATCATAAATGACAACAAGCATCAGATTGGGCATGAATTTACAGCAAGAGGTGACATCTTCTATTTAGCTCAGCTATCCCAGGCTAGCTGTACACATGGGTCTGTCCAAGGCCTGGCTTTCCCTAAAACATCTCCTCTCACACCTCTTGCGCTCCCACAGCTCTGCAGGACTCCAGGCACACACCGAGCCTTTATGGGGCTGGGGGGAAGCTGCCTCCTCTGTTAAGCATCCAAGAAAACAGAAGGAATGCAGCACATTGCTCCTGCCTAGCAGAGAGTTAATATCCTTGCACATGAGCCATTTCACCTACAGCAAGAAGTGAAAGCATGCGACTACACCCAGCAAATGATCACAGAGCACCCTGCAGGGAATCTGCTTCCATTTCAAAG
The DNA here is from genome assembly GCA_024865655.1 of Emberiza elegans. Taxonomy (NCBI): domain Eukaryota; kingdom Metazoa; phylum Chordata; class Aves; order Passeriformes; family Fringillidae; genus Emberiza; species Emberiza elegans. The sequence continues at coordinate 7,997,524 of JALJVW010000184.1, read as the reverse complement.
GGAGAGATCAAAACCCACAAAGAAGAGAAGGGGGGGAAAAAAGGAAAGAAAGAAATAAAGATGCTCCCAGCCTGTGCACGAGATCAATGTTGGGCCCAGCCTCAGAAGTTTTCAGAGAGGAAGGGAGAGACATGGACAGAAGGATCATAGAGCAGCTTCAGTGCCGGATTATTTATGTGCTGGGGGTTTGATCCTACACACCAAAATAAATGGGAGGTTTGCCACCAACTTCTGTGGAAGCAGAAACAAGTCCTATCACCTTCAGGTTTATTGGCTGTCTGCAGAAAGTTTTAAATTTTATATAGAAATTAAACAGAGGATAATTTGACAGTTTAATGGTGACGTCGTGGTTTTTACATTAAAAGAGACACAAATTTATCCTTTGGGTTTTGCAATTATTTTTTCCCTGCCTGTTGTTTTTTTTAAAAGAAGAAATCTCATGTTTCAAGGGAAGACTGATAAAAATGGGACATTCCTGTGCATAAGAAAAAAAAAGCTTAAAGTTCAGTTGGGTCCTACCTGCCTCACTCAAGGCTCAGTAGTTTGAAGCTGTTGGCATTAGTGGCAGCAGCAAATTAGCCATCCTGCAAGTGCTCCACTCCTCTGCCAAAAACAAAGACTGTCCTAATTTGAACTATGCCAAATAGGGCATTTGACCATGAAAAATGACTTTAAAGAGATGGAAAAAAATTAAATCCTGTATTTGGCACCCATCAGCTCGTCCAAAAAGTGAGGAATCTGCTGAGTGACAGACCGAGGCTCAGGACTCCCTGCAGCTCCAGCTCCTCAGGAAGTCCAGACCTAAACTGATGTGGAAAAGCCCAAGTAAATAACTTCCCTACCCTTTGCTCATTTAATCATTGATTATTAAATTAATCCACTCATTGAAGCCACTTAGTGCCAGTGCAATGAGCTGGCCCAGTAAGACTCAGTTTGGGCTCAGCAGCCTGGTGGCAGATATTTAAAGTTAGGACAACAATCACACTTCCATCAATATGCAGCTTAATAAAATGATCTGTCTCTGCCTGGTGTGGTTCATTTCTTTGGAAATCCAAGGTACTCTGAGTGGCAGCTCCTGATCTCCAAGCAGACTGGGACAGGACCCAGAGTCTGTTCAGGTCTGACATCCAGCAGCTGCACAGGATGGACACTGCAGGTGGGAAATGACAGGACTGGGGAGCAACAGGAGAAATTCAGGACCACAGCAGCCATCCAGCAGCACCTGCCACCTTAGGGAGGCCTTTTCCAGCCATCCTGTGGGACCCCTGGAACAAGGAGTCATTCCCTGCTCCCTGTCCAGCACTTGCAGGAAGGTGCCTGTGCCCACAGCTCTCCTTCCCTGCTCTCCACAGGGACATCTCCCTGTGTCCCCTCATGGGACAGCTCAGTCCTGGGGACAACCCTCACCCACGAGCTCCAGGGGCAGATGGGAGAGGGGAGGAAACACTCGGGGTTCACACAGGAATGAAACAACTCTGCTTCTTCCTTCTCCCACTGAAAGATTCCACCACCTAGGACTGTATTATTTCCTATGAAAATACAGGAGGATCTTGTTCTGGGCAACAACAACAACACATCTTTTAAAATCAACTGTGAAAAATACAGCATGACCAAAACTATTTGAATTTGTGCCATGTTCTGTAATGAGTTTTTTTGGGTTTCTTTTTTATTTTTTTTTCTTTTGATTGCTGGTTTGGGGAATGAGGAAAGAGGAAGAACAGCAAAAACATTCCAAATCAACTTAAGAGGATTTTTCTTTTCCCTCTCCTGAGATTTTCCCACTTCAGTCAGCGCACTGGCCCCACATCTCGCTCCCGCAGCCCCGGCAGCAGCGCTGAGGCATTTCTAACACCAAATGGCCGGAGCAGGAACCTGTCCTGAGGCAGGGGGTGGGGCTGCCCTCCCTGGGCCACAAGGACGCCGCGTTTGGGCCCGGATTCCCCTGGCACAGCCCGGGGCAGCGCGGGCAGCGCGCTCCGGCCGTGGCTGTCCCCAGAGGAGACGAGCTCTGCTGCTGGATGCATCATCTCCCATTTATACAGAGCTTTGAAAGGCATCCAATGGCCTAATTGGGAGGCCCTTAAATTAAAGTGGGGATGGGATTTGGAATCCACTTTAGAGCCTGTGGTTTGGAGGCAAGTATGGGGATCCATTTCATCTGTGTTGATAACAAGGAGCCCAATATAAATGTTTTCTGGCACTTTTATTCCTCCAGCCCTGGGGTTTACACGAGGCTTGGCTTTTTGGTCAGGCTTTTTTTCCTTTCTCTGTTGTTTTTTGCACTCTGAAGCCTCTTCCTAGTGTAATTTTGGAAGAGAGGTGTTGCTGCAGTGTGTGAGGCACCACCATTTCTCTCAGGTCTGGCTGCCGCACTGTGGCACTGCCCCTTGCCTGTCCCCTCACTGGTGGCAGCTGCCCTGCCCAGGTGGGACATCAGCAAAGCTGGGTTCTGCATGTGCTGCGAGGCAGTGGGGGGCAAGGGGGGCTGTGCCCATTGCAGCAGCCTCAGGGCTGCTCTCAGGGATGGCTCTCTCTCCCCAGGCCTCAGCCCTGCATATTTCCACAGCTCCCTTCTAGCCTGGGGCTTGGGAGAAGGGAATGGCTTTATTGGCCAACCTCAGGAAAGCTCTGCTGCCCTAAGCCACCAGGTCAGAGCTGAGGCAGAGGATGAAGGGGTGGCCAGGAGATGATCTTCATTTGCACATCTGCTTTTAATTAGGCTCTGGTAGAATATTGAGCCATTCTGCATCACTCCAAACCTGGCCCACTGACAAGGACCCTGCGACTGAACATGCCCCACCACCCTTCACACCAGCACTTTTTATTCAGTAGGCAAAGAAATGCCCATGTTCCTGTTTCCCAGCATCCCAAAGTGTAAGCAGACATTTATTTCCAACTTGTCCCACTGTGGCCAGCGAACACACCTAAAGCTGAGAGACTGCAAGGCACACACTCCCCTTCCCAATGTGCTTCTTGCTTTTAGGTCTGACAGAAAACCTGCAATGCCTTGGGAAAGGAGGGCTCCACGTGGGCTGTCCCCAAGCCCCTCCCCAGCTGCCCCAGCTCAGCCAGGCTGATTTACAGAGCTGGGAGCGACCTCAGCATCCTGAGAGAGCCGGAGGGAGTCAGCCGCTTCTCCTAATCGTCAAATAAAATATTCACCAAGCAGCCAGAAGGAAAAGGATTTGAGGGAGTGGGAGTTTTCCCAACTTTGTGTTTTTGCTGCCAGAATGGAGCATTGTTCCTCCTTGCTGCTTGAAGTGGTTTGTGCTCACAAAGCCCTGCAACAACAATGCCGTGCGTGCGCAGGAAATTCCCCTCACATCTCAGTGACACGGGGAGGAGGAACGGGAATTGTACAATGCATGCAGAAATATAAACATGAGAAATGACCTCATTTGTGCCAGTGTTCCCAATGACTCTATGGGTTCATGGCCAGAATTGCTCCTGTGGCCTGATTTCTGCTCTCCTCTCCCATGTGCTGAGTGCTCTGCTCAAACACCAGGACAGGACCTTCAATGAAATTTGGCCTCATGTTGTGTGCTCTCCCTCCAACTCCTAACCTTGTCCCAGCCAAGATCCACAGGCATTCCCATTCTCCCAGAGCTGGGAGGGCAGGTTGCCTTGGCCCTGTCCCCACAGGGAGTCACTCTGCTGGTTGGATGCTCTGGTAGAAATTCCCTGGTGGGAATTACACACATGTATGAAAATAAGGGATAACCTTGAGGCTAAAGTCCTGGCATGAGAGGCAGAAAAACTCGCCCCCACCTGCCAGCGCTCCCTCGGTGACACCTGGCTCATGCTGGGAGCACACACCTTACCTCCATCCCCATGCAGCAGGGCGAAGGTTCCGGGTGCTTCTCACCTCTCCAGAAAAGCCAGCTGGGACACTCCATCCCTTTGTGTGAGTGACCCGGAGCTGTGCTTCGCTCGGGATGCCCACGGCTGAACACACCATAGCCCTGCACCAGCTCTGTCTGGCCAGCGAGTCACAAATCCATGGGTATCAACCACAGCAGAGGTGGCTGATCTGCCATGCTTCTATTTTGCAGGAAGCTGTGACATTTCACGAGTGTCTGTGCGTGGGATCAGCTTCAGAATTTCTGTGGGCAATTCCCCGCAGACAGGAAATTAGTTAGAATTTTTTCATTTCATTTTAAGAGGAGAAAATGTGAAACCCTTGCACAGGACTTTTTTCCTTGTGAAACAAATAAATATCTGGCTCTTTTGACACCTGAGGACCTGCTACTTTACCCTGCCCTGGGGTCACAATAAGCATCAGGGACCCTGAGAGCAGACTTGGGAAGACTCAAGGCTCCAGGCCCTGGAGCAGGGCCCAGAGCAGGAGCATGGCCACCACTCAAATGGCCTTCTGGGTTCCTGCCCGGGGGCAGCAAAGGGGAAGCTCCCCCTGCAGATACATCCCATCAATCTTTGTGCCCGAGAAAAAAGTGCCCACAAGGTTACCTTGAAGCCATTGCCTTGAGGGGACAGTGTTGCTCAGCTGAGACTCCAGACCTGCTCAGCTCTGGGGAGCTCTGCCAGGGGACCTCCTGCCCGTGTGGGCACAGCTCAGCCCTGGCCGTGAGGGGAGCCCAGCCCTGCTCGTGTGGGCACAGCTCGACCCTGCCTGTGAGGGGAGCCCAGCCCTGCTCGTGTGGGCACAGCTCAGCCCTGGCCGTGGGGAACCACGCCCTGGCCGTGTGGGGCACTGCTCAGCCCTGGCCTGTGGGGAGCTCAGCCCTGGCCGTGAGGGGAGCCCGGTCCTGTCCCTGTGGGCACAGCTCGACCCTGTCCATGAGGGGAGCTCGGCCCTACCCGTGAGGGCACAGTTCGGCCCGTGAGGGGAGCCCGGCCCTGCCTGTGTGGGCACAGCTCAGCCCTGGCCGTGAGGGGAGCCCGGCCCTGCCCGTGTGGGCACAGCTCAGCCCTGCCCATGAGGGGCAGCCCGGCACTGCTCGTGTGGCACAGCTCGGCCCTGGCCGTGAGGGGAGCCCGGTCCTGCCCGTGAGGGCACAGCTCGACCCTGCCCGTGTGAGCACGGCTCAGCCCTGGCCGTGAGGGGAGCCCAGTCCTGTCCCTGTGGGCACAGCTCGACCCTGTCCATGAGGGGAGCCCGGTCCTGCTCGTGTGGCACAGCTCGGCCCTGGCCGTGAGGGGCAGCCCGGCGCTGCTCGTGTGGCACAGCCCGGCTCTCACCTTCCTCCACCTCCCCGCAGAGCAGGTCGGCACAGCCGCCCCCTCCTCCCAGGAAAAGGTGCCTGTCGCTCGTAGCTGCCTCCTGCTCCTCTGCCAGTCCCCTCCTTCATTAAATTAACACCTCGTTAGAAAATGCAAGCTGCTTTGTTCCTACAAATGGTGCTGGAGGGTGTTTACTTTCCTAATGAATATCCTGTGTAGAATGGAAATCTGTCCCTGGCAGTCCTTAACAAGTGCTTCATTAAGCCGTTTGAAAAAATGCTCCTTTCTGTTCTCCTTTGAACAGGTTAAGCTTTGCTCTTTTAAGCTGGGTTTTGGCTGCCTCCCCATACCTGAGAGGATGGGTGGAGAGGTGGCCATCTGCTCCCAGAGCGAGCAGCTTTCCAATCCCCAGCAACAGGAGCGGGCTGAGACACAGCGCGGGCTCTGCCCCGGCTGAAGCATGGCCCTGCTGCCAGGCACAGTCTGGCACCCCGGCAGAGCAGCACTCACCTGCCAGGGGCCTTCACACTCTTACAGCCCTGACACAAAATGAGGAGAGCTCAGAAATGGGAAAAAAAAAAAAAAAAAAAAAAAAAAAAAAAAAAAGGAGCATGGTGGATATACGGGCCAGGCAACCCAAGTGATGTTAGGCATGGACTCCTTAAAAAAGTTTTGCAATTTAACAACAGATCCTCGGGTTTAAATATGATTTTGTCTGTGTTGGTGGTGACATTTATAATTCAGTTTAATAAAGCTCAGGTTGAAAACTGAAAGCTTAGGGATAAAAGCTTGAGGGATGAAGCCTGTTCCCCAATCACTTCTGAAATAGGTACCACAGAGGTTGTCTTTCACCCAAAATCTAAGGAAAGGTCACAGAAGGACAAAAAGCACAGGGCAGGACCCTCCTTTAAGAGACCTGGTCCTCTCTCACTGCAGAGATGCCCATACAATGCAGGTATGATAAAAGCCCAGAAAAACCACATTTCAGTAAAATCCTGAGTTGTTCCTGTCACAGGTGGGATTTTCAACCCACAGCTTGGCACCAGACACACAGCCCTGACCTTGGCTGGCAGGGCCTGCTCTCTGCCCTGGGGATGTTTGCTTTGCCAAGCACACAGCTTAGAAAGCTGAGGGGAAATGTTTGCTGGCAATCAACCCAAATGTTCTAACGGAGATGGGGGGTTTGTTTATGTTTCAGGGTGTTTTAGTGGGCTAAGGAGGATTTTGTCCTTCCTTTTATTTTTTTTGTTTTACTACTGCACGGTGAGATGCTGCCATCCAGGTCACCAGGCAATCCCTACAAACCTGAGACACACACGAGGCGCATGAGAGCAGCAGTGAAATCAGCGTGCACGTACCAAAATCTGAACCAAAATGTGCAGCTGGCAACATCAAACCAGCATTTGCAGATTGAGGAAAGCAGCCAGCTTCCTAGCAGTCACCCCATTAGGACAAGCTCCCTTGTCACAGCTATACTGATAGAGGAGTGGATAATTAACCACCCAATGTCTGTTCTGTACCACTGATTGTCCAGTGTTATCTGACAGTGGTTTCAGAGATAACACTGCACAATGGCCTGGCTGGAATAGTGGGTAAAGTGGAAAGAAGTACTGGAAAGCTGCATGAAAAAAATATAATGGCACTATTCAGATGCTGAGCTACTAAATTCAACTGTTCCACATAAATTCTCCTTGGACTTGGAAGCTGTCCTAACAGAGGATACATAACTTTGATGGAAACACTGGTGTTCCAGTGGCTGCACTTTCCCTTTGCTCCATCACAGGAGAGAAAAAGGAATTCATCTGCCACTGGCCATTGAAAGGAAGAGTATTTAGAAACCACAGTGTTGAAAGCAGAGGGAAAATAGCTGAAGCACCCCAAAATACCAGACACAGAGCAAAGTGGATCATGTCAAGCAGTTCTCTCAGCAAAATCTGAATCCAAATTCTAGCCACCCAATCTGGGAGACAAATTGTTCCAAACCAAGAAAAAATGTTCTTTGCTAACCAAGAGTAAATCATTTAAATAAACATGTATGTCCAGTCTAACAGCCTGCAATCCTGTCTTAAATCTGAGAATCTCTGCTTTTCCTGTGGCCAGATGATTCCAGCTGGCACATCCATAGGTCACCTCCAGTGCTCACAGCAAATCAGCATTGCCATTATCTGCTAATACATGAACCAGGATTAAATACTAATAAACCAAGTTGGGCTACATCCTGCTCTAAGTGACCCATAGCCTTCCCAAAGCCACTGGACTCACTCATCTCTTGTAACTGAGATTAGAGTTTAATGTAATGACTTTGAGGATTTCTTTCTGCTGCTCTCAAGTTCATATGAGCAAACGAGCAACTTTGCCTCTAACAAAAATTGGACAAATGTGCAACCCCACAAATTGTGTTTGCATCTCTGTCTATTCCACAGGTAAAAGATGCCCTGTGGATTCAAAAGCTTGTGTTTCACACACAGTGCTCTTACCCTGCAGGGCAAGGTTACACAGGGACAAGGACAGGGCAGAGGTGGGACTGTCTACCACCAGGCCTGCAAAACCATCAACATCAGAATATCTGCACTATTTAATAGACTAAAATCACCTTCAAAGGCAGGCAGGAAACAAAACTTAGCAGCCCTGTTCCTGGAGAGGAAGGGAAGGTATGACATGGTAAAGGACTTCTTGCTGCCTATTCCTGCACGCCTTCCAAAACAAGATCTTGAATAGGCTTTATTGGACTTCTACAGCTCCTCAAGGTTGGGTTAATGAGTCACATCTAATGCTGGAGACACTGGCAGGAAGCTTGTCAACCTGCTTCACATTTGATTCACTTGCAAATTTGGGGGGAAAGAAAAGGAATAGGACATGCAAAGAGAGAGGGAAGAGGGGTTTGTTCTACAGCCAAGTGAAAAAATGGTACAAGAAGAGAAAGAAGTCAAGCAATAATCTCACAAATAAACAGAATTGATAAAAGAAACCCATGAAAGACTGAGCCAGAGCTATCCTCACTGACAGCAGAGGAATCCAAACATCATCCCTGCATGCTTACAACAGCAGAGAAAGAGACACAGGAATGGCTCCTTGAGCCACCTTTCCTGAACTGAATTCCTACTGACTGCCGCACCCGTGGAAGAGGCACAGTGAAAAGTACCACCTTCTAGCCAAGGGGCACCCCCGCATCCCCTACAGAGAACGGCAACATCTTCAGGGGCCCAGGAAGCTGGAAAAGCAGGATACTGTACCGTAAAGGAGAAAAAGTGACAACTTGGAGCTACGTGATAGCTCCTGGTGGCCCTTGCTACACCAGATCTGACCCCATCCCCTTTCCTTCTTTCAGCTTCTTAAAAACATTGATCAGAGATTCCACCTGTTACAGCCTCCTACATAATTCCGTAGAAAACCAGGACAAAACCCAGCAGGTTTTCCTGCTCAGCTGCACGAACAGCCCCACTATTGCGAGACAGCTTTCACAAGGCTCACGCTGTGGGATGAACTTGTCCCTTGGCTCACACCACTGCAGCACTGCCACCAGCTTGGCAGATGGCTTTTGGGGCCTCTCCCAGGGCTGGATTTTACCTGGGGACAGGAGCAGCACAGGCCCAGGGAGTGGGGAACCGTGCTGCCACCCCCAGAACAAGGAGGTTGCTGGCAGGGCAAGGACACCTGCCCAGAAAATCCCAGTCATTTCCCTTTCTTCCCCTTACTGTGGAACTTGCTTCAGCCACATTCTTCCAAGGAACTCTTATTTTTGCAAGAACTCTGGTGTCATCCCTATTAGATGATAAACATTTACAAGTCAAAGCATAAGTCCAAATCCTTAGCCCTTGGTTAAACACTAGAAAGTAAAGGTCAAACTGTAAACATGGGTATTTTTGTAAAGATTGCTCGCATTCATGTTTTGAGTTCTTGTTTTCTTTAAGTAAACCCCAGGCAAGAGATAACAGATGCCTAATTTCAAAGAGCCTGAAACTTCTCATTTGGCACGCAATGGCATGCGCTGCAGTGACGTCTACAGAAGCGCTCTCTGAAGCCTTCACACATGAAAAATTCAAGTGGAGAGAGTTTGTTTTATTTAAATCAAACCTATTTTCAGAAACCTTTTATCCAGCCATAAACTGCTGTGCAGCAGAAGATCAACATTTGTGCCTCCAAGTTTTCTTCCTAATAACAAGCCAGTAAGGCAGCGTTCTGCCTCAAAGGACCATTAGGAAAGTATTTTTTTGCTGGGGGGTGTATGGGGATGTTTGCTACTCAGACAGATAAAGACGACTTAATGTTCCTGCAAAGCCAAGCCCTCAAAAGTGAGAAAAGGGCAGAGTGACGGTAAATGGAGCCATTTTCCCTCTCCTCATGCATGTGCATGATGGCACAGCCCTTTTCCCGGCAGGGGAGAGAAAGGGGCTGCTCTGAGCCCGGTTTGGGCCCGGTGTGCTGAGCCCAGAGCACCCGGGTGCTCCCAGACCCCCTCGGGCACCCAGGGCTCAACCCCGAGGCAGAGCAGCCGTGCCTTGGTGTGCCACAGCCCTCTGCACGTGGCACAGATGGGAATTTATCTTTGATGTTCCCCAGCATAAAGGATGAGCTTTTCCCAATTTCACAGGCTGGGAAGCAAGGAAAGAAAAGGGGATCTGAAGCACCCATGGCTGTGGGGACAGTGCAATCAGGCATGCCAAAGATTTGGCATTTTTCAGAACTCTACAATGGTATTTTCTACACTGCAGCTCTCCTGAGCTTCTCCTGCAACTGCCCAGGTTTTCAGGTCAGTACCCTGAGTCTCAAGTCAGATATCCAGAATATGAGGAACGTTTAAATTAGTGACCACCCATGAAGAGTTTGGTTTAAGCAACTTGCCTGGAATCACTCTGGCAGAAGCACTGAAAGTGCTAATTCCCTAGTGAACATCTGAACAGCCTTTAATATTTTTTCCTCTTTCCACAAACCCCCACCTCACTCACCATTCATCTTTCCACTCCTGCCAGAAATGGGGTAGAGATCCTTGGACAATGCTGTCTTTTACCACACAACCCTGATTCATTCCCAAGCAGGTCTGTAATTGTAGTGGTCTAATTAAAGGCTGTATCACAGCACAGAAAATGGGAGTAGAGCTGGGAAGAGAATTAAAGTTGCAAGATAATTTTGGTATATCCTAAACGTTTTTAAATACAGTTTGCACACATGTGTGTGATGTCCTTGACTTAAAAAAAAATCAAAATAAAACTACAAAAAATCCACTGAACAGCTGGAAGCAAATTCCATGAGGGCTGTGACCCTTGCAGTTGCTGAAGAGACTCCAGTAGTAGAAGCAAACGTAGGACCTGACCTGTGTGAAGGACAGCACGGTGCCTTTTGCTGTGCAGCCAAGAGGGAGCTGAGGAGCTCTGTCTGGGGCCTTTGGAAGGGAAAAGTGCCAGCTCCACATCAGGATTCTGGATGGAAACATGCTGAATCCAAGCTTTTCTGTATCACCTCCCCAAAACACAGAAGTCTTGTGCTCCATTCCCTATGTATGGATGCCTGGAGCGGCAGAGCACTGCAAGCACAGAGATCCTCCCCAGCCATGCAGGCGGTCCCGAGGTTACTCCCGCCTGGAAACCCAGCTGCAGTCCCACAGCCGTTCCTCCCTGCATCTCCCCGAGGGCCAGACCCATCCTGGCCGGGGGCTGCGGCACAGCAGAGCCCCAGGGCAGGGAGAAGCCCCAGGCGGCTCCGCAGAGCCCAGGGCTTCCAGGGCTCCCCTCAAACATCAGCCGAGCACTGCAAGGGGAGAGCTTTGAAATGTTCATTAAGTGGTCGAGTCTGGCAGCAAAGCAAAGTGAAAGCCACTCTGCTGCCAAATCTCAGCAGCACGGTGGTGCTAGAGCTGCTCGAACTGGGGATGTCTCGCTGTTTCAAGGCAAGAAAAACCTCTTTTTTCCTTTTCCCAAAAAGCTGGTGTCAGTCCCACTTCAGCCACATGCCACACACACACAGAGAAGTTCTGCCACTGAAACTCCTACATTGTGAAGAGAAGAGTTTGTCCTGATTTACAGCAAATGCCTGGGAAGTTTTAGATTTCAGATCCATCTATCATAATAAGAGAAAACCCCACTATGGCTGAAATTCCTTCCTATAATAGTTACAAAGTATTTCTACTATATATATCTATATGCCACTGATGAAGGTGACTTTTGTACCAGGCTAGTCATGGGCATGGTTACTTTTTTAATATTATGACTTTTGATCAGCTGTCAGGCAAGAAGGTTTTTTATTCTTACTTTTCCCTCACCGGGCTGAGCAGCTCATCATCTGTCTGCCTCAAGCTGAGAACTTTCATTTTAGACTCACAAAGTTGCCTACATTGTCTTTGCAGACCTACTACACATAATAGGCAAATAAGAAATGTGCTAAGAAAAGCTGCAAGTGAATTAATTGGGAATAGACCCAGCAGACAAGAGAAGACACCTCTGTGTTTAAGCTATTAGGAACAAATATCCATCTCCTTACATACAAGGTGCCTCCAAAAGCAAATGAACTGTCCATATTTGGTTCTTCAAAAGGAAGCCACCACAGAGACTGGGACTACCAGCAAAATCTGGTTTTACTGGTCTCATGTTGGACAGTCAAGCTGGCTGCAGCTGCCAAAGCTGGGACTTCAAAGAACAGAACATTTGCTGGAAAAGATTCAACCAAGTCCATTCCAGAAGCTCTCCCCTGACCCTACACAGCACCAGCTACATGAGAGGGAGGAAAAAAAAAATACTAATCCTCCTGCCTATTATGTACACTTTTGGGGCTTTAGAGTGCAATTATTTTTGTGAATAATTATAAAATTAGCAACTATTATACACACTTTTGCTAATTTGGACTAATTGCTTTTCATTGCTATGTTTAAGCTTGGAGCAAAGACTGTCCACAGAAGTCTGTTTTCTCTTTGGGAAACAACTAAAGAACAAAGACACTGAAGCCAGTATGATTAAATACTGGCTAAGGAGTATATTGTTTTACCAGACAGAAGCATTAATAAATCATGGTACTTCTCTCTCTCTTTTCTATCAAAGGAATTTTTTAGGACTAGACAGAAACCAGCTTTTTCTCTGAAAGCTTTAAGAAAAAACCTCAGGTCATTTGCACCTCAATTGCCATTCAACTATTACAGATATATTCTGAAAGTCACAGAACTTCTGCCTTTGGAGACTGCTTAAACAGAGCACTAGAGCAGCATAAAATGGAAATGGTTTTGGGAAATGGACAAGAGCAAAGGAAAAATAAAAGGGGTCATTTACAGGGGGTTACTGAATAAAACAACCCCTTAGCAATATCAGTAGAAATCATTGCAGGGGAAAATTGTCACTCAGTTCTGCATTCAGTTCTCCCAGCACCTTCCTCTTTGCTCAAAACAACTATTTCCACTCCAAGCAAAGGTAAAGCAGAAAACAAGGGGCAACAGAAATGAGCCTGATTTTCCAGAAGATCCAAATCAGGGCCGGCCAAAGGAACAACTCCTGGAGCCGTGTCTGTGTAGAGACCCAACCCCTGAGACACTCAGGGTTGCTGCTCAGATCTCAAGTGCTGGCCAAGGTTTTCATTTCACTCTGTGATTATTATTCTGAGGCAGCAAAATGTGCTTGTCCAAGCATCTGGAATTCCACGGATCCCTGCTGGCTCGAGAGTCCAGCAGGGAGAGGGAAGCAACCAAGCTTTGCAATAAACACATTTTCAAGTTTGCAAACCTTCCACAAACTCTGAGGGAAACGTTTGGCTGTTTGCTCAAGCGCACGCTGCTTCAAGATGGGCTTGCAGCACAGGGCATGAACGCTGCCCATGCCAGAGGTCTCACCGGCTGTGCTGTGACCTTCCAGAGCTCAGTTTCACACTCACAATGCTGAGATGGTTTGGATTTCACCAATTTCGGTTGGGATGAAGCAAAAGGCAGTACCAAAGCCGTGCTGGTGTGAGCCAGTCCCAGGCAGAGCGAGCACTTGTGCAGCTGACACTTCCCTGCAGCACCACTGGAGCTTGGGAGGGTTGCTTTGGTGACCTGTGGCCTTTCTTTCTTCCCACCCGCCTCATTCTTTCTTTCTTTGCTATGTATGTTAATTTGGGGAAAATCGTAGCCTGGGGCAGCACACCTGACTGCTTCCCACCCCAAAATCATTTACCATTTAATGCACGGTTACATTCATTCTTCTGCCTTTATAGTTCCCTAATGAGCTTGAACTGCAATTAACAAAATGATTGTGTTCGCTTTAGTACAATGCACCTGCAAATACCAGGATGGGAAGTCATAGTTAAAACACAAAAATACACTCAGTACACATTTCAGCAGAAGCCTGATATTCCAGCATGGGCTTGTGTTTTCAGCAGGTGCCAGTGGCTGCCAAGTACTTTGCTTTCTAAAATATTTTAACTGGTCAGAGATGTCCTTGTATTATCTTCCTGTCCATGCTAAAATAATTTTGTAAGGAAAAGAATATTTATTATTTTATTTTTCTACTGAAATTATTTCCTATTTTGCACTGAATGATTTTTGTTGTGAAAGTTCAGGTCATACAGAGATCCTTCTTAAGCCATTACTAGGATTCATTCAAAACTGCTATTTTGAGAAAAAACACCTGCCAAAAATAAATGCTCAGTTATAACTTACATTATTTCATTGATATTAGACAGCAATTTCAACAAGTATGTGACACCCAGATCTGCATACTTCAGCACATCTGCCTACACCTTTTGATGATTTTGGGGAGAAGAAAAAAAAAGAAAACAAAACAATGTTTTCTCTTTCTCTGCTTGTTAAATGTAGCACAAAGCAAAGGTGATGTGGTGTACACAGAAACAAGAACTCACCATATTTACATTGCTTCATCTCTTGCTCAGTGCTTTTCTCTCTGTCAGGAAATCAGAAATACTAATGAGCTTTGAAGCTTTTCTCCTTCAACCTCCTGCTCACAGAGCCAGTCCAACACCAAGTTCCATCAGGTTGTTCAGGACCTTTGCTGGCCAAGGTCATGAAGTGAAAATGCCGAATTTTCCACTTTCCAAAGTGGAAATTTTACAATTTCTCATGGTTTAAGTGCTAAAATATTAGTGCTGTGAAGGATTTTGTCCTTCTATTCAGTGAGAGTTCTCTTGCTCTGATCCACAGCAGCAGCCTCCTCTCCTCCTGCTGTGCACACCTGGGAGGAGCCTGGCTCCATCTCCTCTCCAGCCCTTGGGTCATGGCAGAGTGCTACATCAGTCAGGGCTCTGTCACCAGCCCAGCAGCTGGCCCAGCACAGCTCCCTGAGACCTCCCCAGCTCGTCTGTGCTTCCCAAAGTGGAGGCAGTGCTCCAGTGGCATCCTGATGAGCTGGAGCACAGGGGAATGGCCTGGCCAGGCAATCCAGCAAGAACTTGGCTTTTATTGCTGCAGGAGCCAAGTCAATGACACACTGGATGTGGGGTCCAGCAGGCCCCCCAGCTCTCCGGGTGAAGAGCTGTTACCCCCACACTTGCTTAAGGCATTTCTGTACCAGGTAGAGTACTGGCATTCATTTTCCATCTCACTCCTCTGATGGCTCCCCTGGCCAGCTCACCGGCCACTTGTCCTGCCCTGGTGTCCCCCGCAGACTCCCTAAGGATGCTCTGTGTCTCATCAGGGCCCACCAAAGGTGTTGAACAGTCTCAGCCCCTCAGCAGCCTCTGATCATCCTGACTGACCCCATGAGCTCGTAGTGCCTCATTTACCTATGAGTTCTTTAATTCTTTAATGTTTGTACCACCTCCTTCCTCGAGCTCTGTCACTATGTGTAGAGAACCGAAAGTAGGTCTTGCTCATGAAAACCAAGACAAAACATTGAACACTTGAGCCTTTTCCCATGATTTTCATCAGCTGCCTCATTGAGCAGAGGGCCCACATCTTCCTTGGTCTCCCTTGTGTTGCATGTAGAAATAACCTGCTTACACTCCGAAAGCCTCATCAGTTCCAGCTCCAGCTGAGCTTCAGCTTTCCCAAGTCTGTTCCTACGTGCCCAGGCAATATTTCTGCGCTGCCCTTTGGTTGCTTGTCTCTGCTTTCGCCTCCATACTGCTCCTTTTTGCATTTGAAATCAGTCAGGAGTTCCCCGTTCAGTCACGCTGGCCTCCTGCTATACCTGCTCAGCATCCTGAACATCAGCATGGGCTGTTCTGCTGCTTTGAGGAGGCTGTCCTTGAAGATCAAGCAACTTTCATGGGTCTCTCTGCCCTGCAGGGCAGACTCCCAGGAGATTCTGCTTACCAGTTCCTTGAACAAGCCAAAGTCCAATGCTTGAAATTTTGAGTTATTATTGTATTACTTCCTCTTCTCATTTCCCTTGGGTTCTTAACCAGCCGCTCATGACACTGCAGCCAAATATTCCCAAAACAGTTCTTCCTTATTCAGGAGCAGCAGGTCCAGCTTCCACCAGTCAGCCTTGTCCAGCACCAGCACCAAAATATTGTCCCTCATGTATTCCATACATCTCCCAAATTGCTTTTCCCCACCACACTGCCCCTTCCAGCAGGTGTGGGGAGTTTCATGTTCTGGAAGGGTTTAGCCTATGGTCAGAAAAACAAACCCACTTCTTGATAACCAGCCTTGTGCATGAGTTAACAGCAGAATACTCCTATTGGGACTTCATAGGCCATATTTCTAATATTCCTCTATATATATATATATATATCCCAATATTCCTATTGGGACTTCATAGCCAAAGTGCCTGCCATCAGAGCACGCTGTAGGATCACAGCTGGAATCCACACCATGTAAATGCATCACAGCTCCTTTGAACAAGGTCCATTTTGACAAATCCACCAGTGGAGGATCCCTGGAGTACTTTAAACAGTGTAGAAATACCAGCAATGCAACACAGAAGTGTTCACTGCCAGCCAGTTCAGGTGAGCAACACTGGCTCATTCCAGGACCAGGTAAGAAGAGGCACAACAGGACCTACCTGAGTGATGAAAGCTCCAAAGCCAGACAGTCCAGAGGGCAAGGCCAGGAATTGAGTAAAAGAAGAAATATTTCTGTACCTTGTGGGCTTAGTCCCCAGCATCAGTCAGTTCCAAAGACTGCTAGGGACTTCAGTTATTTTACAAATGACAGGATCTGCCAAACTGCAGATGCATAACTTAACTTTAGGAACCTGATGCTGTGTTTTAATTAACCTGGATACTGGCTGCACCTTTGTGGTTTATAAATCAAGGGACAAGTAAGTTTTCTGACCTTTAGCTGAATTCCTCCTCATAATCATCCAGCCTCAGTCAAAGGAGAGTAAGTATGAGGCAGACCTGGCCTTCAGCATGAGCTGGAGCATGCAGTTTGCACGGGCCCTGAAAAAGGCCGGTGATGTAAAGGAGTGTGATTTGACTGTGACTCACTCACCCTGTCAGACAGCCCTAATGACTGGCCTGGCCTGGCTCCCCAGCAGGAAGGAGCTCAGGACTTGGCCTATCCATGCTCTGGCTCCTGAGCCATTCACATCTCTGGGCTCTGAGCATCCTGCTCCATGGCACCATCCTGGCTCCACTGGCACCATCCTCACTGGCACCCCTGATAAATGCTCCTGAGTTTATCTCACAGCAGCCACGCAGGATGGATTTCCACCATGTCAGTGATAAGGCAATGACAGGACATTAAGAACCAGATTTTGTAAAATGGAATTTGGTCCAAGTTCCAGAGAGTTTCAATAAAGCTTTATTTTGCCTCTTGAGCTGGTTTGAGCTCACTTAGAGCTGCTGGAGTTCAGGCCATGTGAAAGTGCCAAGTTTCACACTGTTTTGCACATGAAACCATAAATCCCTCTCCAGAACCCTAGGGGCATGAGGGGGGTCGCTGCTCAAAAGGTTCATGAACTTTGATAAAATCAGGCAGATATCAGAGTTTGTAACAATGTACTAAATTCAGTTCTGTCCAAAAGTTTTTCATGGGCCAAGAGTACAAAATAGGTAATAAGAACATGAAAGTTTTGCTGAATCAGGCCACTAGAAGAAAAGTCATTGCCATATTTAGTTCTTTCTCTTTTTCAGTCAATTCATTGCATTATTTCTCCCTGGAAAGTACAAAGGCAGTTTTCTTTACCTAAGGTAATTTTACCTTTTGGTACATATTTAGCCCTAATCTTTTCCTGTTTTGTTTACTTTTGTTTCTAAACTGTGCACCTACCAAACAGAGATAAATAACCATATTCTAGGAGGTGAGGCTACCTGAAAATGTTTAGTTGACTAATCCTAAAGCAGCTGTTATTCTGCAAAATATTTAGAGGTGGTATTTGCTTGCACATATATGAAGTAATAATTTGACAGTATTTCTCACCAGCTCACTTTCAGTAAAAAACTAAATCCAAGTAATAGGAAAATCTTTGCAAATAGCAGTTACCACCCCAAATCCTTTACAACTCTTGGGTATCAGTTTTCAGTGACAATTACAACCAGAATTTTCACTATCTTCTTTCAGTGAAGTTTTAGAGCAAAATTTGCCATTCAATGTCCACAACACAGGATGCTCAGAACACAGAATTCAGAATAAAACTGAGAAATAGTTACTCACCTACCCCACAAGCACATTAAACTCTGGTTCATGGTTGCTTTGAACCCTAAATGTCAAGGGGAAAATCATATCCTAGCAGGCAGATTGGAGGGTGAGTTATGATAAGTAACAAGCTGCTGCCTTGCCAGCCTAGCACAGCCCCAACACAAAGTGGGAGTCACATTTTCTTGCCCACAGAGCAGTGACAAAGGGCCAATGGACACAGGAGTGAAAAGGTCTCTGATTTGATTCACACCAAAGTCACCCATGCAGCTGATTCAGGGGAAGCTGTTTAGAGCATCAGCTGTCTCTTTCCTTCATATTTAACTATGAAACCTTATTTCAACATCTATTTACCACTGACATATTGATTCATTTCCTAAGGAGCGGGATCAGGTGGTCTGACAGCACGGAACTCTTCATGGTTTTGCGAGCAGTTTACAAAGCCCTTTACTCCCTGGGTGATGGTCAGTGAGGACCCCAAGATCCAAGGGCTCGGCAGTATTTCCCTACCCTGGTAGCCATTGTCTGGGGATCAGCAGTCCCCTCTGGACTCCCAGATGTCCAGCACTGGGCTCTGGGAGCAGCACCAATGCTCACTGAGGACAGATTTTCACCTCCTGCCTGCCTAGCACACAAACTGACACGACTAAAGAGTAGTGAAAAAATGCAAAATCTGAAGGAACCTTTAATCTCTTTGGTTAAAAAGAAAAAAATGCAACCACTTACTAATGGAATGTTAAGATTGTGTATTAAACCCACAAAAGTCAGAAAATGAAGGAATTAAAGACTCCCTTGGCTCTTTTAACCCTTCCCTCTGCCTGTGTGCATTGCAGACTTTTCATTACACAGCACATAACAGTGGGCAAAGGGACAGAACCAAAGGTGATGTAAAGGGGGAGCAGGGCTTGTTATGGGGGCCAGAAATGGAAATGTTAATAACTACTCATTTTGTCTTGTAAAAGTTTAATGTTCAGCATTAAAGAACAACAGGATACTAAAGAAACAGCAAGATGTTGTTATGGAGCAGAATGAAATCCTGAAGAAATGAGCTGTTGCTCTCCATGAATATTTTGGTTGCAGCAGTATTTATCCCCCATGAACCAAAACAAAGGTCGTGTACAACTGTGCCCCAGTTCCTGCCCACGTGGAATGGGCTGTTTGTCCTGCACAAAGCACCCACACCTGGATTTCAACCCCTCAACATGTTCCCCCCTCACCAGGCCTGCAAGCTGCACACTTCCCAGTCCCTGCTGCACACTTCCTCCTCAGGAGCAGGGAAATATTATTATCCTGGCTTTCCAAATGAGAATCCTAGGCACAGAGAGATTAAAGCTGAGCATTTCAAAGCATCCCAGTTAATTAAAATGACTGGAAAATGGGTGTCCAAATTGTTTAGATACCTTTGAAGTCTCGGAATAATTATATTGCTCAAGGTCACACAGGGAGTTTATGGCTGACCCACAACTTGAACCCAGATTTCCAGCGTCCCACTCCAGCACCTTAATCACAAAGCCATCTTTGCTTTCCAATTTAATACTGGCCAGACCTGGTCCTCATGCAAACTGGTTACCAAGGGATGGAACCTGTCATTATGCCATAGAATGGAGCTATCTATCTCTACCCTACAGGATAAACAGCAGTGCATTTAGGCATCTCCAAATTCTTTAAGGTACATATCATTACAAAACACTTAGGAGGCAGGAAGAGCTATTTGGGAATTAGCACACAGCTGGGGACAGCAAGGGACTTTTCCAGCTCCAGCTCCACAGCTGAGTAGTTTGCTGTCTCTCCTGTCCTTGGTCTGGAGGCCCCACTGCTACACTCCTCTTTTCCCTGATGTTGTATTTGACTAGAAGCATTTCCTGTTAAGTTTTACCCCCAAAAGCCCTTCCCCACTGCTGTCAGCCTGCCTCTAAATTCCACTACATTTCGGGACCTGGCCCACTTGACACTACAGCGCCAGTGATGCTGTTCCTTGCCATCAGACTACAGCACAAAATAAATCCCCAAAGTTACTCAGAGCAGCACAGAGACTTCTGCAAGAGAGGATAATGGTGGAGGAGTCTTGTCCCAAAGGAAGAACTCACAAAGGAGCTGTTGGAGAGAGCTCCACACCATAAAGGAGAGTTTCTGTGCAGCACTGCCGGACACTGCACTGAATGACACCACACTCTTGCCTCTGGGGTCCTTGGTGAGGGCTGTACTTCACAAACCAGTTTTGACATCCATTAAAAACCTTGATCCCGATTTCTCCAGAGCATCCACTCCAATTGCATTAGGAGCTGCAAGCCAGAAAGCTGCATTTTCCAAATGCTGATTGCTATCGTTGGCACAGAGTCCTCAGGCCTTGCTATGAACAGATGCAGACATGAAACAAAACTTCCCAGAGAGGATTTGGTCTGGGCTTCTCCCTAGACACACCAACACCCTCCAGGATGGGGAATGCAGTGGAAAACAGCTCAACATAAAACAGTTCACACACACACACATCCCTACCGTGCTGACTTTTAGCAGGGAGGTTGCTAATTCCCCATGCTAAGAACAACCTTAGGAGAGAACATGAATTATGCGTCTCATTCTGAGTGCATCAAAGAGCAGACAGCCTTTTTAAAGGAGTCAAGATCACCTCAGCTGTGCTTTTGTTATCTAGCCCAAGGTTAAGGATTTGGCCTTGGGCTAACAATTGGCTCAGAAAACCAGGATCATGTAATGAGAGTTCCAGGAAGAGAGAAAAGCCAAAGCTTGGTAAAGGCACACTCTTCAAAGTGTCCCAGTACTTGACCTTCTTTTTTCCCCTCCCTTCCCCCCCGAGATGCATGAGGTAAAGAAGAGAGGAATGGAGCCTGACACCCTGAAGGAAGTACTCCCATTGAGAGGAGCTGCAAGGACCTTCCCAGATCCTCCCAGACACTCAGGGAGACAGAGAAAGGCCTGACAAACTTTGCTCATCACTGAGATGGAAAAGCAGGCAGCAACCCCCGAGTGGCTCAGGGCTTCGAGAAGAGACAGCTCTTCAAAAGGGCAACACTGTGATCATTTTCTTTGCTATGAAACAAAAATTAAGCTGCTTCTATTTGAAAATTAAATGCAACCCTCAAAAACAGGCTCAGACCCTCCAGCAGGCCCGAGCTGCAAGAGCCACCTGCCAGCAGCATGGCCTGCTGGGTTATAGGGGGCTCCCTGCAAAATACTCCATTTTTTAAAACATATTTCTGTTGGCTGGGGTTTTTTTCTCAGAGCCTGCACACAGGAGAGTCACAGGCCATTTTCTCCATTTTTGCTGCTCACAAAAGGCAGAAGGCTCCACCCAGCACCACTTTCCCAGGGCTTGGTCCCTCTCTGCAAGGAGCTGGCAGTGGGCACGCACCAGTAACCCAGCAGGTGTGCAGGAGCTCTCTCTAAATGACTCTGCCCTCTAGGGTACATTTGGGTTATATTTTCAAAGATGAAAATCTTTTCATCTACAAACCTGGGAGACTTCTTTGCCCAACACGTCAAGAAGCAGTTAACCATTAACTATTTCTAAAACAAAAAATAACACAAAAGGAAAAAAAAAATCACCAGACCAGGAAATATGAATCAATTAGTCTTTGATCCTCCCCTCAGTAATAACATCTAGAGAACTTGGGTTGCTGCTAATCCTAAACAACTGAAAATGTTGATGGACTTTAAAAGTACTAGTGGTTAAGCAAAGGAGAATTTCAATTCCATTCCCTTCTGATCTTTGAGTCTCAAGGTGCCATTCTGAGGCCTCTCCCCAGAGAATGTGGGGAAATTTTCTTTTTCTCATGATGTCCTCATGAGATTGCAGCAAGGGAAGATTTAAAGTAATCCTGTTGTAAGTCTGGACATTGAAAGCAGTAAAATGACAACATATTTGTCATTTGAACAATAGGAGTAAAAGAGTAACAATAATACCAGGGTTTGCAGAACAAAACCACGCATTTCTTTCACTTAAAGCTATTAGGCCCACCTTTCCTTTACAGTGCCAGGGCTAGGAAAAAATATTTCAAGTACATTAGAACTTGGTCCAATAGTAGCAGACTGTTACATCAAAAGTGCCTTCATTCTACCATAATGATGTCAACTAGAAAATTAGGATTCTTCATGAAAATAACAAAAAAAAAAAATCTGGACTCAAAATGAGGGACTGCTTTTAAGTAAAAGGTTTTTTCATTCAAAGGAAGAGAGAAAATACAAGCAGGAGGAAAAGTTGTGTTAGAACCACCCTTAAAACAGAATCATTTAACACAACAAGCCAGAGCGATGCTCATAGCAAACAATACAAACCCTGTCTCTCTTCCTAACTCCTAAGGCATCAATAACTCCCTTGGTCTATGAAGTCCCACATGAAGCTATCAATAAATCCTGAGAAAAAACGCAAAATTCAAGTTTATCACAGATTGAATCACTGTTTGTGGCTGTAAAGCAGAGGCAGCCACGGGCAGATAGCCCTTCTCCCTTCCTCCTCCCATCTCCACTGGCCTTGCAATTAAGCTTCAATATGCCTGGGAGTAGATTATTGATGTGGAAACAGCTATTTCCATCAGCCGCAGACATTCTATACTTTTGAAGTCTGTGGTTACAGAGTCATTATTGCATACAACACTTTCCCATCACTAGGGTGTGCAGGATGCCATAAAAAGTGGTTTGTGCAAGTTCCAAGCTACAGCAGTTATGTCAATGGTTACCTTAAATACATTCTTTTTTATACGTGGTCACCCTGCCTCCTGAGGAGTTGCTCTAATGAAAACAACTGGATTGTCTGAGAACCAGCTCAGTAGAGCTCTGCTGATTTGCAGATCTGGTTGATATTTCCATCTTTTAATCTGCCTATTGTTTCCAGGAAGATGATGATGATGATAGTAATAATAGCAGTAGTAGTAGCAGCAATAAAAAATAATAATAACAATTTGCTCCTGTTTGCAGTGAAACTGCTGGAGTTGAAGGCTTTGTTTTAATGAGACACACTGAATGAAACAGTGTCCTGCAGTGCAAGAAGTACATGTCAGCCCTGGCATTATGAGCCAAGCTACAGTACAATACCCATAATTTTCTTGGTGATCTCCCAGAAAAACCTTGTTAATTTAATCTCTAATGGGATTATCAGCCTCATTAAATTGGAAATCTTCCTCAGTCCAGCTGTTGTGGGAACCTGAACTTTCATAACGTTATCAATTTGCTGCTCAGCTCTCCCTACCTGAAGTCCCCTTTGAAGCTTTTAACACTTCCCTACCTCCCCGATGAAATCCCTGCCTTTTTCAAACTGACCCTACTGATCTGCTCCCTTGCACTGCAGACCTTGCCCAGTGGCTCTGGACTAATTTCTGTGCAGGCAGCCAGGCACATTTTGCAGAAGGCTCTGCAAGAACCAGCTGTGAAGAGCAAAGCCAGCTCTCCTGAGGCAAGAACCAGGCTGCCAGGTACTGACAGGGGTACCCCCACAGCCAGATTCCTGCTGAAGGCTGGGACAAAGTCCTCTCTGCAAAGGACACAGAACCAGGACAAAGCCAGTGTAGCTGCTTCTCTAAGTGACCATTTCACAGGGCAGAAGGTTGCTACATCCTGGAGAGCACTGACAGGTGACAAGATTTCAAAAAAAGGAAACTCCACCTTAGGATGCCATTACTGTGCATTGCAGGCAAGGCTCTCAGGAATACAGGTAATGAAGGATTAGTACTGGAGAGACAGTAAGTAAGTAGCAATCTTAAAATACTTTTAGAACTCTTTTTGTGCCTAAGCAAGGCAAAAGCAGTAACCATATGTGTGCCTGCTTTCTCACACACCTGCAAAGCCTCTTTGGAGAAAAAAACAAAAAAAATCGGAGTACAGCAAAGTCATATTCTGAAGGAGCTGGGAGTTTTTTTCCTTGTGCACAGTAGTCTAAGAAAACAAACCACTGTTGCTTGTATCCAACACCCTCCTTACCACACTAACATGTACAATCCAAGTGTCCTTCTGAGCCCAGCTTCTTGTTCCCTTCCCATGTAACTAAAAACAAAAGTGGTCTGTGCCTGTAGCAATCTTTAAAAATGCATTTAATACCTTTGGCTTTTTTGTTATTATTTTCAGCAGCTTAAGTCAACTGGGAACAAGATTTGTGGTTCTCCTGTTTTAAGATCACATATCGAGTTCTCATAGCAGCAGCCTGCCCTCCCAAAAGGGCTTGCCTTGATATAAAGGAGAAACTAAACATTCCATATCCATAATTAGATAAATAATACTTCAGGCAAGATATGGCACCTTTAAAAGTGCCTTTTCAGGCTTGGATTTTACTCTGCTTGTTACTACAGAAACCATCTAGCAACCAGAATCTAACACAGACTCCACCCAAAACAGAGAAAAACAATATAGCCAGAGTAGGTTTTTCTGCTCCTTTTTTTTTAATCCTTTTGACCCACCACCCCTCCACCTTTTGCTTTTTTTGAAAGGGTGGGTGAATGCTAAGGAAAAGTATCTTACTGTGCAAAGGATAGGAGCATTTTGCATGCAGCTGAAACAGTAAAGCTCTGATTACAGATGGCAGCAATGAAAGCAGCAATGAGTAATGAGCAATGAGAAATGCGTAATGCGGGATGAGGATATAATTTCCACACATCGGCTAAAGAAAGGTTTACACTCTTAAGCAATAAAAACAAACCATTAAGCCAGACCTGCACTGTCAGGAAGTATAAAACAGTTCTTGAAACTCTGCAGTTACTATACAAAAGCTTTTGTTTCATAAACTTTTGTTTCCTGATCTTCATAAAACATTAACATCAAGCTGCCATATGGCAATTAGCTGCCTCCTGAAATCAATAAACCCCCCCCAAAAATCAACAACTGAGGAATAACCATTCAATAAAATAGCTCAAGAATTATCCTCTTCTAACAGTGCAGCAAAGTGGGTCTGATACAAACCCAGTGCGGATGAGCTCCTCCTCCACAGCTGAGAGCACAACAAATCACGTTCCTGTCTGAGCCTCGGGGGTGGGGTGTGAGCCTCACCTGCCTGTTGGGGAGCAGGGATGTGGCCCCCAAACCCTGCAGGGCAGGGCAGGGGTCCCCAGCTGGCTGTGGGCAGCCAGCAGAGCAGCCCCTGCTCGCTGGCAATGGCCAATGCTCTCGGGAGAGCTTACCTCCACTGAAGATCCTCCTCTACATGCTGCTGACCTCAGAAGTCCAACTGAATTTTGCGCAAAAATTATCAAGCCACTCGACAAAGCTGCTACTGAGTCTCAAAAGGACAAGGAGACATGCTGATCACATTTGTGTTTAGAGAGATGCTTATCTGAAATGCACAAAGGGTGACATTATCTATCACAATCTCTGCCTATATAGATCATATAAGTGCCTAGAAGCAAAATGTTTAGGAGCTATAGGGTAACAAAGGCAGTTTTGCCTTCAAAATATTTTGCTTTTTCTCCTCTTAAGAGGAAAAAAAGCTCTTTTCTCCTTGTAGAGCACTATGGTACTAATAAGAACTAAAGAACTAAAGTAAGCACTAGTGTGCTGTGCTAACAGCATACCTTCAGTATTTAGCATTATTTAGCAGTCATTACCAGACTTGCCAGAAAGCCCAAACCTTTCAGAAAGGCTGTCTGATCATCAGCTCTATCTAAAACACTTCAAGAACCCAACTGTTCTCTAGGAGAACTTCCTGCTACTCATCTGTGAAAGTTTGTTCTGTTTCTTTTACTTTAAGTCCTAAGCAAAGCCTTTAGTGCAGCACTCTCACACCTCCAACCCAGAGAGCGAGGTGAAGGCTAAGGCTTTAAAGGTACATTACAAAACCAGTTCTGCAGAAATTTATTGACGTGCTGGGCTTGACACCTGCATATTTCCTCCTCAAAATCAGTATGGAACTGATGATTCTGTGGCTAACACAAAGCAGTTACAGAAACGCTTACAAGAGTGGGTCTTAGCAAGTTTGGCCTCCCAGGACATTTGACTGAGGATGCAATTCCTTGTCAAGCACCAGGAGGTTTGCCTGTGCAAGGAATGCAGCACCGTGCCATGAGCCAGCTCCTGCTCATGCAGAGACAAGTGCTGCAGCCAATTTTTTGGCAGCAAAACGAGCATCAGTGAGTTCTCATGCCTTACAGGAGAAGGAAAGCAGTCACCACTCTGTAAAGAGCCTCCCTCAGTCTGGTCACACATGAAGGAGCTGTGAGACTTCAGCTTTACAGCACCAGAGCTGAGGGTCTGGTTAGAAGTGCTGTGGGTTCTTTACAATTTCACAGGCTTGGGATCACACCTTTCATGCTCATCATTGAATTTTCAGCACTTGTCAGCTTCCTCAGGCTCAGGTTTTACAGTACAGCAACACAGCTCTGACTTGACTGCACAACCACACATCACAAACACCAAATCCTTGCTGAACCCCCACTGCAGCCCTGACAACCTGGCCACAGCAACACCACAACCTCATCCAGCACCAGGAGAGCTGGCAAGAAACAAAAGGCAAACCAAACTCCTGCACATGTGATACTCCATCCCTAAAAACATCATCCACCAAAACAGCACCAGTGTTTTGAAAAAGCACCTGGAGATTATCCACTCAGCCAGCCCACAGCTGCTATGTAGTATCAGCATGACCAACATCAGCTACTGCTCAAAATTAAGCAGAGCCCAACTGCAGAGTGGTGGATTGCTCTCTGACAGCTGCTAAAAACACTGCTGGTACAAAGAAATACATCAGTTTTATCTCACCACAGAGCCTTACAGCCCAAGAGATTTTTAAGCTCACAAGAAGAAAAACCAGAAGCAGCCAACAGGTAATTAGTTTTTCCCTCCTATCCTCTGTACCCTCTGCTTTTTGGGATGAACACCAGTAAAGGATTGCTCTACAAGAGGACCTGTAAGACATCACCAAGTCGGCCTTTCTGATCAACCCATCCAGTCAGTACCATTGCTGCAACCCAGATAGCTTTGGTAACAAAAGGAGGAGTCTGGGGAGGGCCAGGACAAAAAAGAGGGGTTCATTAACAAAACATCAGGAGGCCCAAATCAGATTCCCACAGCTGACTTAGAGAGATCCCTACAGGGCCCATTGCACACATGGCTTCAGGAAGCGTAGCCACAGTCCACCAAATGCAGAACTGGGCCCACAACAGAGCTTGAGGGGATGACCAAAAAGCTGATTTAAGCTCCTTTCTGCTCTCCTGTTCCAGCACAACTTTCACACAGCACCCCCCAGGCTCTGCCTGCCACACCAGGTGTGGGACATGCAACAGGCACCATCAGGATCAGCTTTAATGCTCTGTTTGCCTACCGCAAATCCCACTTTGCCCCTTACATGAAGTTTTTAAAAACCATTAAGATGATGCAAGCACAAGTTGTGATGACTGCACAAGTGAACAATTTTTTCTTACAGACTGGACTTCTCAGAAAGAAATATTAGAATTCTATGGTTTATTATCCGAAATAGATTTAAACATTTGGGAAAAAAAAAAAAAATGGTTTCCAACACAAAACCCTGGAAATGAAGAGAAGCTAATCTGCCAAACAGCAAAACCATCAGCTGAGGTTAGAGAGGAGGCTGCATATGACAACAGCTTGCTGCATGTAGGGCAAAAATTGCAGATTAATTTCACTGTAACACTCCACAGAAGTGAGCTCTCATCTGAGGTGAGGAAGTATGCAAGGCTTTTCCAACTGTTAAAGACAAGGGCCGGTACAAATTAGGTAAGTATTCCTCTTTAGCATAGATAATCACAAAAAAAAAGGATGACATTTTAGTTTTTATTATTTCATATTTGGCCAGGACTTTTAAAGGAAGGACTTTTAAAGGAAACATCAAACATTCACTTTTCTGTAGGTCTAGAAAGGATTCAGCCTTCCCCCCCACCCGCACCTCCCATAGGATTTCTATTGGCCCTTATATTCACACTGCAAATTAGTTGGGAATAGCAGTATTTATACTAGATCAGCAACGTCTGGTTCTTATCCAAATGTTCCACCTAAAGAGGATGCCAGTTCTCATGGATTGGACAGCCCACCCTGCAGCATTCCTGAGAATTGTACAATATAATCTTGAAAGTCAGCAGAGTGGATTATCCACTTTTTTCTGGACTTGAACTTGTGACCTTAACAGTAGCACAGCAGAAAGCAAATGTGCTATGCACTTTGCCATAGTAACCTTCCATGTATTCTTTTCAACTTAAATACACACAATTGAAACAGCTACAATTTTGGAAAATTATGTACAAACCCTATATTTTTTTCTTTTTTGATTACATATAAATACAAATTAGCTATTCTTCTAAAAAGTGGTTATAATAGTAAATAAATACAAAATAAGAATCTGACCATTATACTTCATGTGCTGGGGTTAAACCCATATAAAATGTACAACTAAAATACATTTAAAATCTTTAAAGGAATATTTCTCTGATTAAAATATTTGTTTTCCCAACTTTTTCGTAGACATAAATATATTTTCAAAATAGTTGTGTTTTTTTCCTTTCCATTTCATTACATAAATAAAGTCTTCATTGGGAAATATTAAAGTGTCAGCTATTTTTTTTTTTTGCATTTGTCTAATATATTTGCTGTGTTAGCGGCACCCACAACCCTCCACAACCATATCTTGATAGTTCTTTAATACAACTTTTTCATTTTCATCAAGGTAGAGCATGGAAATAGCACTCAGTTCTGTCGGCACACAGCAAGCCTTGGGGATTTTGGAATTCACTGAATTGACCAAAGTCTGAACAATGGCATGGTTTGTTGAGTTTAGGTGATCTGCCAGTGGGAAGGGACATTCCCCGTGGCAGTAAAAGGCACTATACCCCGGCGGGGCCACAATCCAGTCATTCCACCCCACATCATTGAAGTCCACATACAACGGGTGCCTTTTGCAACTGTATTTGTGGCGTTTACGCTGTTTGTGTTTCGCTTGACGCTTTTCTCTTTTATGGAGCGGGTGTCCCTTGCCATCATGCCCAAACGTCACTAACAATGGCCTGAGCTGAGACCAGCTATCTTCATCCTGATGTAAAGACCTGCTAATCCTAACGTGCCTCTTGGAGGCACTGTTCTCTTTGTCCAAGTGAACCACCTCTACCACAAACCCATGATTAGGTTGTCCATGTGCAATCCACCTCAAAACAGCTGGCGTTACATCAAAACTTTCCCATTTACTTGCATTATGATGCACCAACCTGGTGTCCAAAAGTCTTGTGACAGGGTCCTTAGAGGTGGCTGTGGCTGGCTTTATAATTTCATAAATATTAATACGGTGATGGTAGCTGCTGTTGTTCTCAAAGGCTCCGTGCACCTGTTTCCGAAAAATCTGGAGTTCGGCTGAGGTGATAGACTCCTCGCTAGGGATGGAAGTTAAATTAAAGAAGAAACGCCGTGCTGTTTTCCCACTCGTTTCTGGCAGTTCTTCCAAAACTTCTAATTTGATTAAACAGGGAAAATAAAAAAAAGAGAGAAAAGGAAAAAAAATCAGAAACTGAGACAAACAATCAATCCCCTTAAGACTGTCTGCTGATGGCAGCTTTCAAATGACAGCTACCATATGTGACACACAAGACCTGAAAGACTTTTAGGCAGAAAATACTGCATCCCCTGCTAGTTTGTGCAAGCATGTACAGCATGAAGTTAAAAATGCTTCATTCATTGTTACACATTGGATTGGACCCTGGTGGCCTTTGCCTTCCAGGTAGTTATCATCAGAAGCCAGAACTATACAGCATTAATCTGGACTTCAAGGACATGAATGAAAAACTCAAGCACTGGAGAATTATTAAAACTGGTGGAGAACTTGAGGTAACTGTTGCATTTCTGCTTTTTTCTAAGAATAGAGCTCTAACATCACACCCTTAAACTCCATTCTGAAAAACATACACTCTGCAATTTAGGTACCCTAAAAATCTTAACATCTGGATTTTTGTGTGTTTAATCACACACAACTCATGTATCAGCATCCATAACGGTACTTGACGAAGCACGCCCCAGTATTTACCCAAAAGGGCCATAAAGAGCAGCAGGAAGATTCAACTGCTGAAATAGGGCTGGATGGAAAAGAGAGAATGAAACAAAGTCACCTCCAAACGAGAAGTTTATAAAACCACCAAAAGCAAACATTCAAGGAGTCACTGAACTCCAGGCCATTCCAACCTCTGAGTGACAAGAGAATGGAGCTTCAGAAGGAGTACAATATACCTAGGCTTGCTAAGTACATTATTGCTACAGACATTAAGAAGTTAAGTATTTCCCAAAATAAAACTTTCTCATGGTTTTTAACTTTGGTGCTAAATACACTGAAGGGAAAAAAAAAACTACCTTCTAAGGGGGAGCCAAACCTGCTATTAGCCATTCTTAGTGGTGTAACCATTCCCCTTTGCATCCAGTACAAATTTTTGTATAAGGTAAATCTCAGCCTTATGGTATTTCAGGACCAGACCAGTATTTGCTAATATGCAAATATTTTTGAATGGTCACAAGACAAACTTCTGCTCTCAAGAAATCACTAATGCAGTGAGAACTCAGTGAAAAAATGGGAATCACACTGATTTTCTTCCAGATTTTTAAAAAATTATAACACCAATTTTCTAACAGAATCTGCTTTTGCTGTAATTGTATGATGACTTCAAACTGCAGATTTTTACATCTGCCTAAACCTTATCAACTTTGCCCTTTCAACTCCTCTCTCACTCAGCCCCTTGCCCACCATCCTCGGGTTTAACATGAATGACCCAGTGCTGGCTTTCCCCATTAACTGCCAGGTTTTTACTTCCCATGCAGGGAAAGGTGGATGAGGAGAGGTTAGATGGCACCATTCATCTTCCTCACCATAAGGCTTCCACTAAACAGCACATCCACCTCTCAGAGGCCGCCGCCTTTGAGAAACTTAAAAACGAATTAATATCTTTTCTTGACACAGTTTCCCTCTAAAAGCAGTGAGAAAATGCGTTTTCATTGCTTTAGCAGCGGGGCCACTGCATGGCAGCACCGGAGAGCCGCAGCCAGGAGCAGTTACAACCTGGGGAAACCTTCCCAAAAAAAGCACGTGAGCGACACGCGCCCCACGGGCCCGGGAAATGCCGCAGCCGCTGCCTCGGCCACGGGGGCCGGGAAACGCCCCCGGCTGCGGAGCGAGGGTCGGCCCCGGGAGCCTCGGGGGCTGCAGGCGGGGAGGTGCCGCAAGGAGCTGCCGGAGGCCCCGCAGGTGAGAGCCAAGCGCGGCCACGGGGCTTTGGTCAGCCCGGGCGGGTCGGGCGGCAGCGCTCCTCGACGGCAGCCCCCAGGATGCCGCGGCTGATTGTTTCACTGATCTCTCACGGGGATTAGACAGGGATTAGAAACCTCCGCAGCGGCCCGGCTCAGCCGCGCGTTAGGGAGCCTTCCCCGCTTTCTAGCCTCGCAGGAGAGCAGCGATCTGTGGGAACGCATAACGCGGAGCCGCGCTGGTTTAGCGGGAAAAGTCAATAAACCGGGAGCGGTCCGGCGGACGGAGAGCGGGGAGAAGGGAGTTGGCAGAGCAAGAGCTCCGCGGCAGAGCCCGTCGGGCAGCGCACCCGGCCGGGAGATGCAGTGCGCGAACCCCGCGGTACCGCTGCAGGAATCCGCCCCCCGCTCCTCCTCCGGCCCTGCCCTCCCCTCCGCTCCCGCAGCCCGCGGAGCCCCCGCCCGCCCGTACCTTCGTGGTGGAAGCTGCGGACGGTGTTGGCGCGGCTGGCCGCCCGCTCCAGCGGGAAGCCCAGCGCCGCCGGCTGCCCCAGCTGCTGCCCCGCGTGCAGGCGGTAGAGGTCCAGCATGTAGGGCGGGATGACGACGTCCTTGCCGGGGCTGGGCCGCCGCTTCAGCCCAAACATGTGGAGCAGGCGCAGCTCGAACTCGCTGAGCAGGTCCTCGGGGCGCTGCGCGGCCGAGGCGGCGCGGCCCGGCTCGCTGAAGCGCCGCCGACCCACCTCCGGCATGAGCCCGGCCGCGCCGCCCAGCAGCGCCTGGCAGAGCAGCAGCGCCAGGAGCGAGCGGGTCACGGCAACCATGATCAACCTGCGCGGAGGAGGAGGAGGAGGCGATGGGAGCCAGTCAGCGCGGACACCGCGCCGGGGGAGGGGGGGTACGGGCGGGGACGGTCCGCAGGTGGGACCCACCCCGGCGCCGGGCCATGGCCGGCGGAGCCCCCGCCGCGGACCGGCCGGCGGAGCCCCCCCCAGGGGCCGCTTCAGGTGCGCGGCGGCACCGAAATCCCCGTGGCAGGAGATCAAAGGGAGCGAGGCGGGACGGGGGAGCGGAGCGGGGCGCTCCGCAACAAAGGAGCGCGGAGGTGAAGGGGAGGAGGGGACGCGGCCGGGGGCACCGCCGGGGCCGGGGCGCAGGTGTGCGCCGAGCCGAGCCGGGCCTCCCGCCGCCGCGGCCGGCACCGCTCACCGGGAAGGGAAAGGGAGGCGCTGCTTTTGCCCAGCAAAGCCAGCTCCCCTCTGCTCCCGTCCCGACCCCCGGGCTTCCCCCCACACACCCCGCTGAGCCGAGCCGCGGGGGCTCCGGGCCGGCCCCGCTTCCCCGCGGCGGGGCAGCGGCTTCCCTCAGCCGAGGGAAAAGGAGAGCTGTTTGCCCTTAGCGGAGTGGAAGAAGGGGAAGGAGGAAAGTACATATCCTGCTACGTCCTTAGCCAAACCCACAGGATGACATTCTCCCCCGTGAAACTTTGGGCTGGATTATTATAGCAGTAATAATCGTTATGATTAGTGTCCCGTCCCCCCTCTCTCTTCCAGAGCGCTAGCACCTCCGCCGTGGCCCACGGAGTCATCCTGCGGAGAAGGCTTTCAGCGGATCTGCGACCGCCGGAGCTATACCTGTGTGCAGCAGCAGGGGTTGTGTCTGCAGGAGGGTGTTCTGCTCTCGGGGTGTTTTTCCCGCATCACTTGGTGTTACTCCAAACTTCGCTGCTGCTCCTCTACAGCTGCCGAGCAGAAAATAGAAGTTCCCTGAAGTGCAGTCCGCCTCGGAAACATACTTTTAGCAGCTGGTTGAGGAGGCAGAAGGCAAGTCCCAGCCAGGGAAAAAGCTTCTCCCTTTTAAAAGCAGCGTTCGTGAAGTTGCTTCTTCTTCTTCCTCCTCCTCGCGTGTGTGTGCCTGCCCGTGAATGGGTCCCTACGTGTCTACGGAGTTAAAAGGCTCCTTTTCAAAAATGTCCTTTGCATCACGCTCATCAGACAGATGGACATTTACCGAGACTCCAGTAGCAACATCAAGATGAAGCTTGACTTGTCTCCGCTCCCTTAAAAAAGAAAGGAAAAAGGAGGGAGGAGGGTAAATAAAAGAGGAAAAAAAAAAAAAAGAAAAAAAAAAAAGGGGTGGGGAGCCGCCCGCCGCCGTCCCGCGTGGAGCGGCCGCGCTAGGGCACCGCGCCGGGCTCCCCGCCGGCCCCGCACCGCACCATGGCCGGGGGTGGCCGCCCGCCGCCGCCGCCGGGGCTTTTTGTTGCGCGGCGATGTCACGACCCCGGAGGCTCGGGGGCCCGCGCCAATCACAGCCGCCCTGTGGGAGCGGGCTGCGGCCCCGCACGGCTTTTAAAGGAGACGCCGCCTCCCTCCCTCGCTCGCTCCTTCCCTCCCTCCTCCCTCGCCCGCTCCCTCCCTCGCCGCGGCTGCCGCCCGCGCCCGGGTCGCGGTGCCGCCGGGGCGAGGGATGGGGCGGGCGGCTGTCCCGTTAAACTCTGCTACCGGCGGCCGATCCGATGCGGGAGACCCCGGCCCGCCCGGTCCCGCTCCGGGCGGCAGTGGCGGAGCGGGACCGGGCCGGGTCGAACAATGACCCATTGTACAGCCCGAGCGCTCCGCCGCCGCAAATCGGATTAATGCCGTGCCCCGGACTGCCGGGGCGGTAAGGTGCGAAGGTCACGTAAGGTACCGGGAGAATCCCGGTGCTTTAGAACTACTTAAAAAATACATACATGTACTTATTTACTTTTCTCCCCCCCACCAGAGCGTGGAGCTCGCTGCCCGAGCCGGGGGAGAGGGCTGGAAATCTGGGGGTTTCCTCGCTGTCCTCTCCGAAAGAGAAGCGCCCGGACTCGGGAGAAGTCTCCTCCCGCAGCGCTGCCGCGGCGCATCCGATGCGGGCTCAGCCCCGTGCGGGCGGCGGAGGGGTTGGGCCGGGTGGTTTTTTTAAGATGTGGCTGCCCTCCAGTGGTGGAACGGCGGCGGATCGCCCGGCACGGAACGGCGGCCCCGGCGCGAACCGCCCGCCCGCGGCCCCGCACCTGCCCCGGGGCCGAGCCGCGCTCCCCGCGGGGCCGGGGCTCCCCGGGCTGCAGCCTCGGCAGCTCCGGCATCGCCCACGGAGCGGGACAGCGGTGGCACGGGTGGAGAAGGCGGGCTCCCAATCCCAACTGCATCCCTCGATCCCTGTCCTGACGCTGGCAAATCTCCTGATACAGCGAGTAACTCGCGAGCAGGGCTGTGTCCTTTGCCCCATCTCTTGTTTGTCTGCCTGGCTCTGCGGTAGGGCCAGGTCCTTGCATAGGTATGCGACACCTAGCAATTTAGGGTCCTCATCAAAGCCAAAGCCATCGGCACACCATCATTAGCCGGGGTCCTGCTGCCTTCCCGGCAAGGCAAGTGCTCTGTGCTCCACCTCCTCTTCCCAATATCTCTCAGGGGCTTCATTTGCCAAAGGCACAGGCAGCCTGTGACACCTTGAATTACTGCGGAGGAGGACTGAAAGCAATAACAACTGAGACAGCTCCATTACCAGCTCCTCCTTTGGGAGCGGCCTTTCCCCTCCATCTCACTACCTCGTAGTGTAGGAAGAACACCGATTTGAGGCAGGAATTCAGCACACTTGGGCTGCAATAATTCCTCCTGTGGACCCTCTTCCCTTGGCTTCCCTATCACCACTCCAGCCATTCCCGTGAAACATCCCCGCAGGATGAGGAGCTCACCCAGGGAGGTGCACAGCAGCAACACAAACCACCCCAGACCTGCACCAGAGTAATTAAAGAGCTGCTAAAGCTCCTCCATGCCAGCAGCTCCCAACACTGCTAACCTGATTCTCACTCGTGCACACAGTGGGAGAGGACACTGAGCAAGGTGAACTCCCTCAAAAATTGAGTTCTTTTTCCCTTGCATTCCAGTGCAGATAATGTTTAATTTTATGACTTCCTGCAAGTCTTTAGCATGAGCTGAAAGTTCGTGCAGTGTGACTTCAGGGTATGCCAATTATGTAAATCAGCACTAAAATAACAATGGCAACGTAGTTTACACATCACTGACATTAAATGAGCACTTCAACTTCTAATTGCCATTCCAGTTCAATCTTAGTGGGTCATGCCAGGAAAAAGTCATTTCTTGCCTCAACACTTACTGCCTGTGCCTGGAGCAGAGGCTCCACTGTATGCCCGGCACAGTGTTATCTCCAGGAGCTCTCTGTATTAGGATAATGAGCCTTAGAAGGGAGAAATGTCTTTGTGGTTGCTCTGAAGGCCTGCATATGCTCTGATCTGAGATCAACAGGGTCTTGTAGGTTTGCCCTTCACTGATTTTAAGTATCAAAAGCTCTCAGACACTTCTCTTGGCCATAAAACACCTTGCCTTTATACTTTGTCATGTCTCAAGCTATTTTGATCTGGAGCTGCTGGGGCAGCAACTCTGCCTTCCCATCCATTTCCTCGAGGGCCCAAAAAACGACGCTGAAGCACATTTAACACATTCCCTGAGCACACTGGCAGCCACCCACAGCAGAACCTCAGCCATGGCCCCCCACCTTCCCCACAGAAAGGTTTCTCACCAAGGCAGATCCAGTTCTGTTGGGACAGTATCCTGGAATATGGAGGAAAAGGTTAAAAAGCGTTATCCCTGAAGGTTTGGTTGCAATCCCTGTCTCCTCTGCACAAAAACTAAATTCTGCTGGGGCTGTGGGGTGCCTGCTCCACCCCAACCCCGCACACCTGAGCTCACCAGCTGAGGAGCATCTTCCTGATTACAGAGAGAATTGGAGACAGGTGCATTTAGGTAAAGTAAGCTGGAGGCAAACATGCCTGGATGTGCCCACCCAGACCCAGCTCCACAAACGAGCCCCTGGCCCCTTCCCACTCCTAGAGCAGCAGCACACTTGAGATAAAGGAACTAAAGCCCAACCCCTGCATTTCCTGCAGCTGAAATTCCTCACAAGTTCTGTGAAAATGAGTGGTACATCAGCTAAATATCCAGCCCCATTGAGGTGGGCTCCCACAATGTCATTGCATTTTACAGAGTTATTTCAAGAGGATTCCTGCTCTTCAGCCCAAGCCCTGCCAGAGAGAGAAGCCACCACTTACACTGAAAAAATCTGTGTTAGTAAAGCTGACTGTGCATATTTGTTCATCTCCTTTGTGAAATTTCACTTCTGCCCCTCAAATTACACTGATTCATTTCTTTCTTCTTTACCACATGCACTCCTTTTTTGTCTTTTTTGGGGGGGCAGGTGTTTAGCCAGTAAGTACTCAATTAGTGGCACCTGCTGCTAATTTGCAGATCCAGGTGTTCCTTGCTAAGACCCAAACACAGCTGATAGCTATCAACTTCAGGTGTTGTTGGGTTTTCTTAGTAAAAGGGTGGAAAAGTATCCAAATAAGGACATCTTTTACAACAAGGAGAGAGTCCTTTTTTCAGGGGAGACAGGAAAGAAGAAAATATTTTCTTCCCTCAGAATTTTCTCTTACAAGTCCTGTACAAAATCACATTTATACACTGCCACAACGTAGTGTCTTTTTTTCCAACTCGGTTACACTGCTGGTGGCTGTGGGCAGCAGACTTCAGCTGGAGGACCTGGATGAGAAAGGCTCCCTGGGGTCTGTGACCACAGCCTGAAATCCTTAACAAAATGGCCTAAATTCTGGTCCAGTTGGAGACACAAGCCTGCAGAAACCCTTGCATCACTCTGTGCAGTGATACTCAACATTTCCTACTGGCAGCAGCAGCCCCGTGTGACCAACACGGAGCATTTTTGAGATTCCCACTTTAAGCCACTGTCCCCTGGATATGATAAGTATGTGAGATATGAAATATTAATGGTAGTGAGCTTTTTTTAAATGGATTTTGCATGTTTGAGTGAATAAAGCTCTTGATAAAAGTCTGTGCTGAAGCATGAAACATATACACGGTACAGCATCAAATGTGAGCAGGGCGACGGCTGAAAATGAATTAAGATGTGTTAGTGATGTTGAGGTTTTGCCTTCATAATGGGTAGAGATTATCTGAAAGCTTTTCTTTTCCTGAGCTTTGCTTCCTGCTGGCATTTGTGTGAATATGA
This sequence comes from Emberiza elegans, assembly GCA_024865655.1. Lineage (NCBI taxonomy): Eukaryota > Metazoa > Chordata > Aves > Passeriformes > Fringillidae > Emberiza > Emberiza elegans. Next base: position 7,960,617 of record JALJVW010000184.1, on the reverse strand, counting down.
TGTGTGGCCATTCTTTTAAAATATTACTTAATACTGTTTTCCAAAGACACATTTGCCTTTTGGTGGTTTGTCTTTTAACATCTATCAACTGGCTCTGCTGCACAGCCTGTCTCCTGTTCTGTGAAGGATGGATTCTCACCTGAGAAGATAATTTACAAGAAGGTGATTTGTTTTTGAAGAGAGGAAAGGCAGCTTATTCAGAAATGTCTATTTCTTTTTTATTCACCTTTGCTGAAATCTGGCAGCTCTTCAAAGCTGTTGCTCTGTTTCACAACGAGTCTCAATTTCATTCATCAAATCTCAGCTTGCTCTCCATCATAGTGGCAGGGAAATTGGAATTTATCAGGAAATACAGTGCAGACCCAGGATTTTCTCAATTTCCAGTATGTCTCCACTGCTAGTGAACGATAGCAGTTGCTCCCAGCTCTGATCTGCAAATACAGGCTGCAGCAATCAGTTCACGTGGTTGTGCAGCTTTGAAACTGCTAGACAAATTCCTACAATTTGTAATAAAATTACTGGTGAAAGAGGAAAAGGGGAGGCTAACATAATAACCTCTTTTTTAAAGTGTTTTTTCCTTTGATGCTACAAAGTTCCAGATTTCAAAATCCAGCATTTGACCTGTGCCTTTTATCATGAAGAGGTGAAAATGCCACAACACCTCAGTACAGCCTGGAGAACAACCAAACCATGACTGGACAGATTCCGAGGCACTGCCACCCCTGATGCATGTTTAATTCCATGCAGTGGGAACAGTCCCAGACTAGGGCAATTCAGTAGGCCCTGAGCTGATTCAGAAGATCCCAGTTCTCTTCCCAGCAATAGGAATGTCCTTTTTACTTTCCACAGTGCCTTGGTTTTCCCACCATGGAAATGAGATGATCACGCTGACCCTCACTTGTAAGTTCCTGCAAGACCTTCAAGTAAAGGCACTCAGGGTTAGTCACTGCAATTGTTTGGGGTTAAATATTAGGTTAATAATAATCTCAAATATCTTGCCTCAAAGACAGTGGCAAAGTTCTTACTTGTTTTGGTGGTACAGGCTTACATGTTAAAGCAATGAAGAGACAGGGATGCCAACTCTTCTGGTCAGAAGATTTGGAGCAAAGTGGGATTTTTTAATTATATAAGTCTTGTTAGGAAGACAATGAGGTGAGGGTGTTCTCCCACAAGAAAGGGAAATGGCTGCGTCATAGATGGTCCACTTCAAGAGCTTATAATTTCATCACTGCAGAGATGACGTCAAGCAAAATGGAGGATAAAATAAAGTTACGCATATTGTCTTAAGAAGTGCATATTTTAGCAGTGAAACTGGATAATGTTTTGCAATTAAAATAAAATAAAGGCAAGCGTGACGTTCTGTGTAAGCAGATTGTGTGTATGAAGGCTTTATTGTAGCTGCAGATTTAGGGCATATGAAAAGGTTTTCTGTGCTCAGTTGCAGGATGAAAACCATTGCATCATCGGGCATTCTTGTTCTCTAACACTTCTTTGCCTTTGGTAGTGAATGCTTGCAATTTTATTTTCTGCTGTAAAGTCATGTTTGCTCAGGTCATTATCATTCCAATTTTTAAATATCCTCTTAGGAGCAGGCAGAACTACAGAGAGCAATAGTGAAGATTTGTGCCTGCTCGGGGGCATGTGCTGGGCACAAGTGATCAGCAGCTGCACCTGCTTTGTGCTGCCAGCAAAGCCCTTTGCCAGTTGCCTTCAATCCCATCCCTTGTTCCCAGCCTCCGGAGGGGCTCTGATGGGCACAGGTGCCCATTCAGACATCACCATGGAACTTTATTTGGGAGCCTGTTTGCTTGTGTGCTACAGAATCTACTGGCTGGGAGGGGCTCAGGAGAACTGCATCCTTTGACTGCTCCCAGGCTCTTGTCTGCTCCAGCACATCCCAGATTGCAGGGACTAATTATTAACAGCACACATTCAACTGCTCCAAGGTACTGTTCATCCTCAGAACATCTGCAACCTTAAAGTTATGGAGTCATAGTCAGAGTCATCTCCCTGTATCCAGCCTCCACAGCTCTCTCCAAGGGGAGGAATATCCACTGTCTCCATTTTACAGAAGGAAAGAAGGGGCAGAGACCACAAAAAGGCTGCTTTCACCGAGAGGTACACAGGAGCCCAAAGACCTGTGGAGGTCACACTCAGATTTCCAAAAATGCATAAGCAGGTTAGATACAGTCTTTGGGTTAAAATCCCTAAACTTCAAGTGAGATGTTCAGTACTCAGCTCATGGAGACATTTTTTAAAAGCCTGATATCAAACCTATTATCCAATAGTTTCCTGACAAATTCCTGCAGTGCCTTGTCCACAGTTCTTACTGCAACCCACAAATCCTAGCAGGAATATGATAATCCCATTCAACTACAGAGAAAAGCTCTGATGTGGTAAGAGTCTATTTACACAGAAGAGAGAGGGGTTTTACAGCCTTGGTCAGGATAATAAAGGTACCATGTACAGATTGGCTCCCTAGGAGAGGGACACCCTGAATTCCCTCATTTGCTGGGCCATCACCTCCTCCCTTTGCTTTTTTCCAGCCCCCACTGCAGGGTGGGCATTGTGCAGCCAGTCTGCTCAGCACTTTGGGAAAGCCTGGGCCAACCTTTATATTCCTGAGTACCTTTAACTGCCTTCCCTCACCCAACCTCAGCTATTCTCTGATATTTGCAGTGACCCATCTACCCTCACTTTATGTGCTCATTAAAGTAAGCACATCCATCAGTCTGTTCAGGATTAGCCTGGAAAAGCAGTGCCATAAAACATCCATGATGTGCAGCATTGTCCAATTACTAATTCCATGATTCCCATCAGTTCTGCTTGCTCTCCCTGGACTTAGGCCTTGGTGTTGTGTTACTGTAGGAGATTTGCCCTTCCTTACATTTTCTGCTTCCTCTCCAGTGTTCAGGTGTATCACATCCACTTCAGGTGGGTGTACTGAATATTGCATACATTCCTTAGTCAGCTGTGGAATAAACTCCTTTCAAATAAACCAAAATACTAAACAAACAAACGAGCTGGGGAAGCATGGAATAAACTTCATTCACTTTGTACCTCAGAGTGCCTTCCTTGCTTTCTGCTTCCCTTTGTACATCCCAAACCCCTGCATAAGCCCTGACAGCCAATGGGTTTCAAAAAAGGAACTGCCCCAAAATTCCTCCTGCCCCTCTTTGCCAGAAAGGGCAGCCAGCACTTGAATCAGGAAAGATGTAAGATCACCACAAGTCCCAGATTAATACCTTAAATAATTTTGAACAAACTGTAAGTCCTGGTTCAGATGCTCACGCAGCCTAGGAAGAATCCTGAGGACCTGAAACTCAAGTTTGTGAATAAATCCTTGGAAAATCAGGACTGCTCTCCCCACACCAATGGAAAATTGAAAATCCAAGTTGTGCAATCGAATGTAACATTCATTTCTGCAGCTGGTGGGAAAATAGTTTCCTTACAAAATAAACTTAATAAAAACTAGAGTGTTTTGTATATCCTTTTTTCCTCTAAGCAACTTCTAAAATGTCAGACATTAATTTTGAGGAATTCTGATAGATTAAAAAAATACACCACTGAAATAACATGTCAATATTATTTTTCCTTTCTTCCCTTCATTCATTTACAATATTGGACATGTTTTGATAAAACAAGCTCAATTTTCCAGGCCTAAAAATATGAAAAAGCTTTTCTATGAACTCTCCAAAGGAACATGTACTTATATGATAAAACAAAGATTTATTCCTCTTAAGATGAAGTGAAATCTCTGCTATCCCAACTGAATGCCATTTGCTCTGTGGCTTTCCCAAAACCCCACGTGGAAAGGAGGCTCCTGAGCTGCCACATGGACATCACTTCAATTTTTTCACTTTTGAACTTTTAACATTTTTAAGCAGAGCAGCAGGTTAGCAGGACTATCACGATTGTGTTCAGAGAAATAGTATTTTCCAGTGTTCTCCAAGAGGGGAATAACTGCTCCTGGCAACCTCTCCATTAGTCCTGCTGCTGATAAAAGCATTTCTAATACCACTACTTTGATACAAACAATGCAATAAAACCAGAAAAAGATACACAACTCCCCTGAATGAGGAGCCTTTAGAGCTTTTCTCTTATTTTAATATTCCCATCCTAAAAGTGGAAGAAACTGCAGCAACAAATCCCATCTTAAGGGGGAAAAGCAACCCCCAAGTTAACTGTGGGGAAGTGTTCAAGGCCAGCCTGGTTTAGCTGTCCAGGGCAGGGGTTGGAGCTGATGATCTTCAAGGTCCCTTCCGAGCCAGCTCTGTGAGCCTCTGGAGGGAATCTCTGTCCCCTTGCTAAGCCAGTGGGCAACTGGAGCTGGGCACCTGCAGCCACCCTGCTGTGCTGAAGCAAGGCAAGGATTTCCAGCCAGAAATGGGCATTCAGGGGCACAGTGCCTCCAGTTTCTTCCCAGGTTACTGAAAGTGCAGCATTCCCTTCCCTTGTGTGGGGAACACTAACTATACCCCCCTTGGGGAGTTAAACAGAAATGCAGTGCAGCAATGCCCAAGTGATCTGTCACATCACTGATCTCAGGGCTTGGCAGAAATGTACCTTGTTCCCTGCTCCTTCTCTTCCCACAGCTCCATGCTCCTCGTGAGCCCACTGCATTTTCAGAGAAGCAAACCCCTCTTCCTTCCAAAGCCCAGGGCCAAGTTCCATGGGAGCAAACTAAACCCACAGCTCTGTTTGTTTCTCTTCCTCTGAGGCTCCATCTCTACCAGTAAATCCGGAGTGCCTGGGAACACTCCTGGCCATGGAGGCCAGCTGCCATGGAAAAGCCTGCTTTGCTGCTGCCCTCCTCAGCAGGATGGCTGCATGCAAACGGCAGCTTGGGGATGGTCCCAGGGAGGTCAGACAGTAAGAAGCCACCTGGGAAGAGTTCCTGGCCTGGCCCAAAGGCACACTGGGGTGTGTGACAGCCCCAGGATGGCTGGCTTTGGATGTGCTCCCAGGCACTGCAGGGCAGGTGCTCCCAAGGCTATCCCACCTCTGCATGCCCAGAGGATGCAGGACCTGGGTTAAGGCTGTCACCACCCCAGTCACTGCTGGGGATCTCACCAGTGCTGAGCACACTTTTATCTGCACGGGAGCTGTCGATAAAAGGTGCCCAGAGGGGAAACCACTTGAAAGCAGAGCTGTGGTGATGCAGAGAGCAGCTCTGGGGCAGGCTGAGGTGGGATCCCAGGCAGCCACAGCTGTGGGGAGCTGAGAGGGCTCCTGAACACCCAGAGGGGCTGAGGGGTATGAGGGGAGAGGATTCCCAAAGCCCCAGTGCTCAGCCATTCCCACAGAGGGGCTCAGGGTGTTCCCCACACACCGTGCAGGGGTGTGCCAGGATCAGTGGAGCTGTGCACTGGCACAGCCATGGCAGGCAGCACAACAGAGTTCTGTGCTGAGTTTGAGCCACCAGCTGGTCCACACTGGCACCCAGCTTTGACTGGCATTCTCTCCACTGGGGTGTCACTCTACAGCCATGAACCCTGTCTTGAGAGCAGGGAGCAGGGATCACCTTCTCCTCCCACACTCCCACTGAGGGCCTCCTCCACTTCTCACACCCAACCATTCCCTAGCTCAAGTCTCTCCAAGTTAGGACAAAACTTCTCCAAATGTTTAAGCTGACTCTGACTATTTCCTCTGGGTTAAGGAGCACATGTTTCTCCGCTGGCAGGTGAAAGGGAGGAAGCAGCTCCAGGGAGGGGAGCAGGGATGTTTGGCAGACAGTGCTGCTGCCAGCTGAGGATGAGTGACCAATACCTCTCTGGGCTGGTTTTTATCTCAGTTTTGTTTTCCTTTTAAGAAAAGCTCAGTGATGGATGTGACGATGTTTTTATTCAGTTGACCAGATGAGCATATGGCCCCAAAAGCAATCTGTCCTAGAGACAATTATTCAGTCAAACCTCAATCAAATTGGGCAGGAGGTATCAGGGTTTCTGCACAACCACAGCAAAGCCACTTCTCCCATCCTGCTGCAGTTTGATAAGCCCTTGTTTGGATTCAGGCTTGAAATTTCCCATGGCTAATTTATTCCAGAGGTGAAAGACCCTTCCCTCCTTGCTGCATCTGCCCTCTGTTCAGCACAGGAACTTTCTGAAGCCAGCCTGGCTGCCATGAACAGAGTCCCAAACAACACAGCTGATCAACACCCAGGCTGCCACCATCCCTCCCAGCACAGAGCTCCTTCCCACCATCCCTCCCAGCACAGAGCTCCTTCCCACCATCCTTTCCAGCACAGAGCTCCTTCCCACCATCCTTCCCAGCACAGAGCTCCTTCCTGCCATCCCTCCCAGCACAGAGCTCCTCCCCACCATCCCTCCCAGCACAGAGCTCCTTCCCACCATCCCTCCCAGCACAGAGCTCCTTCCCACCGTCCCCCCCAGCACAGAGCTCCTTCCCACCATCCCTCCCAGCACAGAGCTCCTTCCCGCCATCCTTCCCAGCACAGAGCTCCTTCCCACCATCCCTCCCAGCACAGAGCTCCTTCCCACCATCCCTCCCAGCACAGAGCTCCTTCCCACCATCCTTCCCAGCACAGAGCTCCTCCCCAGCCCTGCTCCATCTCTGCTGCCACAAGCAGGTTCAAGGAGCTGGTTTGTCTGAACAGTAAATCCCTCCTGGAGCACGTGCACAGCGCTTCACTCCATGGGGTCCTGATCAAGGTTGGAACTTCTACATTACAAATATACCCTTTCCTTTATATTTAAATGCAATGTAAATTCATTTAACAGTAAATCTCAGTTAAAATCTTTACCTTGAAAACCAGGATTTAAAAATCTCTAGGAGCCACGTTCCCTGCCCTAGCTGAAGGTACAGTAGCTAATGTTTCAGCTGACCTTTTGTTCCAAATCAAAGGAGGTTCACATTAGGCCCACAAAAGGAAATCATGACTGATGATCTGGCCTGCACAACTGCAATTCTTTTAGTAACAAAAATATTTTGTAAGTTCATTTATTATTGAGATCAAGCAATGAGTTTGGAGCTACATAAACTGGTTCCAATTAGATTCAAGTAATTGCCATTTTGAGTGAACATAAACTTTTCTGGATAAAAACAAAGGGCAATGAAAGCTCAAATATATTTAAGCCTTCAAAGCTTTTTTGCCTTTTTTTCATCCTCTTTTTCTTTTTAGTGTGAGAGAGATACACGCACAGGATTGGGGGGAGGAGCAACAAGGATGTATGAAAAGAGAGGAGTGATTTTCCCAAGCTGATGTCCTGGGTGACCCAGTCTCCCTGGGAATGCTGCCCATGTGATCTGCACCAACTGGATCAGCAACAGCACGAGAATCCAGAGCTCCCACCACACCAAAAGCGGCAAAGGGAGGAAAAGCCAGCAAGGCACAAATTTCAGAATCTCACCACAGAAATTCTCAGGAGGACCATGAATGACCAAGGAGTTAGTAGTGAGGAAGAGAAGATGAATTATTTCTAATTTTTTTGCCCAAATGTCATCATTAGATACTTAATCTTCCATATACATTCAAAGGTCTACAAAAAAAAAGTTCTCTACAGCCTCTACCAGTGATTTAATCTCTAGAGTGCAATTTGCTCCTAATTGCAATCAGATCGTAACTACAGATTCACATTTTTGTAGAGCTTCTTTTGGGTCTCAATATGAATAGTGTGACACAGAACAGTTTTTCCTTTAGCTCAGCTTTGGTTTGCAGCTTTTTAGTGTTCCTGTTTGAAGTCTTGGAGAGGCATAGGAAGCCTAAATCCAGTGAGCTTGTAAAGCTCAGCTGAAACCGTGTCCACTCAATCTAGCTGGAGACCCACTCCTTCCTAAAACCAGTTGTTACAGTATCCTGCTATTTCTGGGACTCATCCCAGATTGAACAGGACAAAACACCAGGATCTTTTCCTCAAAGACAGTCTCCCATGATCCCCATGTGGGCTCTAGCTTTAAACTGCCTCCTAACTTTGTAAATATTTTTCCTTAACAATGGTTCAAGAACAAAAGGTTTAGCAGGCAGGAAATGTCAATATTTGGTTTTGATGAGAAACAAGTGTCTCCTTTCTGTTACTTATAAAAGATTGTCTTGTATAGGCAGTTCTGCCAAGAAAGCAGAGGAGCACTGGAGTGCCAAGGCAGGTAAGCACAGCCACCCAAAGCACTGCTCTGGAACCTTCTACGTCTTTAAAGAAGTACAGACACTAATTTTTCACTAGAGAAACCCATTTAGCAAATATTTCCCTGAACTTGGGAATGTCAAATTCAGACTGCTCTGCAGTAAAGCCTCGATTACCTTCAATAACAAACAGAGATCTCCTCTGAAACAGGCTGAACAGGATCAATGCACTTATCTTGACCATGTTTGATGGCCCCTCTTTTTTTTTTTTTTTGAGATTGATTCAAATAAACAAACAAACAACCAAAGGCCAACCATGCCTTTCCCTTTGTCTGCTTAGAAGAAGTCAGTACCCTAAACAGTGGATGGAGAATGGAGAAATCATTGCCCCTGAGTAGTGGGAGCTGAGGCACAGGGAGGCTTAAATCACATTTTCCCATGGATTCATGTCTTTTTGTTGTCCCTTTTATCCAGCAAAAAGGAGGCTCTAAATGCAGTTGGCTGTCTGCTCCACCACAGTTCAAGTCAATTGACTGTGCTGGGGAGTCTCAAATGTTTTCTTTCCTCATAAATTACCTTCATTAGCTATGTAAATAGAAGCCTAATGAGATACTAATTAGCTGTTAAGATTTCGATCTCAAACAGCACAAACAGTTGTGCTGTAACCATCTGTTTGTGTTTGCCAGCTCGCGGGCACGTGCCACCAACCTGCCAAGCGCAGCGGCTGCAGCCCTGCTGCCCCTGCAGTGCCCAGCCCGAGATGGGCACTGCGGCTGAGGGGCGTGGATCAATACCCCCAGCTTGCTCCCCAAGCCTCTGGGGCTGCTCCTCAAGGATTTGTGAGGCTGCACCCTCAGGTCAGCTCATTTGTCCTTGCTTCTCAGGCTACACAAAGTTTTCCTTGCTGTCATTTTATTAGGAGAGCTGAAGGAGTACACAGGGAGTTGGTGGGCTGCCTAAAGGAGGATTTCACAGAATCACAGCACAGTTTGGGTTGGAAGGGACCTTTGAAGGTCGTTCAGTCCAGCCCCCTGCAATGAGCAGGGACATCTTCAATCGGATCAGGCTGCTCAGAGCCTCACCTTGAATGTGGAGCACCTACCACCCCTCCGGGCAATCTGTGCCAGTGTTTCACCCCCTCATCATAGAAAAATTCTTCCTTATATCTAATCTAAGCCTACCACCCTTCAGTTTAAAACCACCACCTTATCACTATGGGTCCTACTAAAAAGATCTGTCCCCATGTGTCTCATAGGCCCACTTCAAGTATTGAAAGGCTGCAACAGGCTGAACGACCCCAACTCTGTCCAGCCCTCTGACTGCCTTTGTAGCCCTACATTTTTCACTGGTACCAACAGAAGCAAAATTGGAGAGCCCAGCAGGAGCTGACATGGATGTGTATCTCACTAAAATGAAGTATCAATAACCTAGCTCACACTCGATGAAAGAGCCAGTCTGAATTATTTACTGTATGTCATACTTCAGGTTTTCATTTCAATATATGGTGAGATGTATGATAAATTATTCAGCAGCATGACAAATGAAAATGCAGTTTCAAACCCCACTGTATTTTCTACTCTTAGGTTAACAGTCCAGTTCACAGTGATGGCTTGCTAATCTATTTTTGCAAAGGGTTTTTCAACCAGAGAGGCACACAAGTTTTCCATTGCAGCAAATCTTATCCAGCTTGAATCATTTAACAGCCCATCCTCCTTGAGATACACTAATGAAATACAGCTTGGGCAAGAGGGTCAAATGTACCTGCAGCAGGTTGGCCCAGGAGGCAGCAGCTTGTTCGCTCCAGCTTTTCCCAGGGCACTTGCAAGGGTGGGAGGGCTCTTGTCCTCTCACTTATGTTATTCTTCTGAGTGCCAAATAACTTAAAAATATTTTGTTTTACTTTCTAACTTCTCTCTGTGCATGATGGGTTTTGTAGGAAGGTCTGAGAAACAGAGCTGGTGTTTTAACCTGTCCAGGCCCAGCTCTTTTGTGTTGGGATGACAGGGAAGAAGTTTCTTCTGCTGCTCTGAACAGTCAGGGGTTCACTACAGGGATTGTTGCTTGGTGTTGCAACTCATTTTTAGAGCAGTCTTGCAAAGTTATTCATGTCCACTTGTCAAGATATTTTCCATCCTCTTTTTGGCAAACAAAGGAAGGAAAAGCTTATCAATATTCCTCCTTGGGACCTCCTCAGGGACATCTCTTCAGACAGAAGTCCAGGTGACAGTGATTCAAGTTTTGATCCTCAATGGGTAACATCTCTGCAAAATCACAACCTCCCGAGCAATCGAATGTGCAATATTGAGTCTTGCAAGAGTGATAAGTCTAAGATGCAATATTTCCTGCCTCACCAGAGCTCACAAAGGAAATCTTTGTACTGTCTGAGGGAAGACATTCCAAGTTTCTGTCCATAACAGAGCCTAAGTTCTTTAAAAATCCTGACATGTTTATGCAGAGTAAAACAATTTTAGGTCAGTTTAGGACATTCTGTCCCTCTAAAGTCTGTTCTGCTGAACTTGTGTCCAGATGATAGGAACTCTATATGCTGTAACAAGAACATTTGACAGAACTACATTTAAAACAAAACCTTCAAAGCCTTTGACCCATACCCAGGGCTTTATACAATGGTCTGCAAACAAAACCTTGTTTGCTGTTTTGTTTATAACTGGCTCATGGCTCATCTGTTCTGAAAGCTGGGCCTACCCCAGAGGTTTGATGATGAAAACTGCTCCCAGTCAAAAGGCTCTCCATGAAAACAAAGTTCCACCAGACACAATGGTTCGAGGAGCCTTGAAAAGTTTCATTTGAAATATCCTGCATCTGATTGACTTCTGCCCTTCCAAAGGCAAAGCAAAGATTTGGAAAGAGCTCTGCCTGTGTTGCTGCAATACCTGGAAGCAGCAGATGATGTGTGTGACTCCCAAGTGCCCAGCAGGGCAAGAGTGGAAGTTCCCTGAGCCCCACGGTGTGCTGGGATCAGCAGTGAGTTCATCCCCCAGCCCGTGGGGCAGCCACAAAACCCCCAGGGGCACTGGTGAAAGGCTGTCCGTGCTGTGCAGGGATGGAGCAAGGAGCCAAGGGCACCAGGGGTGCATTGGCCTTTCCCCCAGAGGCAGAAAGGCTCTGAAGTGCAGCCTCGGTGGGATTGTTACACAAGAGAAAATGAGCAAATGCAAGAGCTGCTGCTTTACCTGCAGTTGGAAATGAAAGAAAGTTTCTTTAGGTTTCCAGAGAATCAGAAACCTTGGATTTCTGCCAGCCTTAAGAGAAATCCCTACACACACCCTTATGTCCAGAAAATGTATCTGTATGGACAGCTTATCTCTGAGAACTCTCCAGCTGAAAAAGCTGGGCTGAAAGGTGCCATATCCACTTTAATATTGGTCCCTGAGGTGAGAAGAACAGAAATCTGCTTGTTTCTTCCTTAGCAAAGGTAAGGCTGCAGTAAAGGTGAGTATGAGGTAGTTGGACTTCTCCCACTTCAGAACCATCCCATCAGGCTGGGATCCAGTTACATATTCAGTGCACAACAAGTTGCATTAAGAACAATGGGCAAATCATTCTGTGCAATGGGCCTCAGTTTCTGCACCTGAAATACTCAGTAAATAGCTACCAGGCATTGCATAACCCAGTTTATACGTTTTAGGATGTGCTGACATGCCATATTGCCTGAGCACTTGGTCAGAAAAAATAACAAACATTATTGATATTACAATAATACTTGCAAATTATAGATGTCTGCAATTACATTAAATTAAAACCTGGTGTGGTTCACAATACTCAGCTGGGGCAGCATGAAACAGGAACTCTACTACAATCAAACTGTTCCAGCTTAAATATTTGGACGTTTTGCATGTAAAAATAAAAAGCTCAGATTTATATAGACACCTCAGATAGTTCAGAGAAACAAACTTCACTTTTCACAAGAAAATAGCTGCAATAGCAGATTTTGCCAGTCCACCCTGTGGTACCATGACACAATTTGTCAGGCTGATCTCCCTGCCACTTCTGGTGTTACTGGAGCACAGTTCCAAATTGGAACCTGGTTCTTTGCTGCCCAGCCATCATCTTTTAGAATATGTACCTTTTTCAAAACCAAAACTGGGATTGCCCCATGAACCAGTGGTGTTGGCTGGAGCACTGTACATGCAAGAAATAAAGGCAGAGCATCTGCCTGAAGTTACTGCTCAGAGCTTAATTAATACCAGGGTTTTCACCCTCATACTGACACTTCCCTCTTGAATTGAATGGGACTTGACCTTGTCACAACAAAATCATGGCAAGTCTGTAAAAACAATGTTGTGACATCAAAGCCAAAACAAAGGAATGTCATCACATATGTCAGAGGAGGACACGAAGGGGTCTTCTTACAGTAGCAAAATAATGTCACTGTGAATCCTGGGACACCTTCCACCAAGGCTCTCTCTGAAAAGGAAGTGCAATGGGAGAACCGAGAAGGTGGCAACTTCTTCAGAAACCAGGAGATGTGGAAATAGTCCCTAGCTGGAATAAAGGGGCTCTACTGACTCTAATGGGGTTGGACAGATTCACATCTGTAGGAGATCTGGTCCACTGCAAGCAAACAGTGGAAGGATGTAGAAATTAAAACACTGCCTCACTGCAGGGCACATAAATTCATCACTGGTGTGCTCAGGCACTGCTCCCCATCCCTCACAGTGTAAATAAGGCCACAGCATTTTCATTTGTGGGTAAGAGCTCTCAGTTCCTCGTGCCCCTCTCCAAGGTGAAAACCCCACTTAGGGCCGGTTGCTTTTCCACCTGATGCTTCACTGGAAGGGCTGCACTGTGAAATCCCTGTTCCCAGCAGCTACTGCCTCAGGGGGGAGTTCCCTGTGCCCCCTCCCCTCCAAGACTTAACAGTACAGCCTTAGAAAGGGGATTTTCCAGTATAAACAGACCTAAGCCAAACTCTTCTCCTGGCCTCTCCGTGCCCCAGCCCATATTTGCCCCACATATAATTACCTGTGGATTTCACCTAGAAGACAGAGGATTTCACTTATGGCCCCAAATAAGCAGGCTCTGACGTAATGGCAGTCTGAGGAATATAGGTCAGGGAGGTGGCCTGGCCACTGGAAATGAATTTTGGAAGCAGAATAAGCAACCTTGTTAGAGGAGAAGATAGTAATCAGCAGTGGTCCTTGGATCTAAACATTTCACCTCCAGCACTCTTGCAGCTACAGCCCTCATCTGTTTCGCTTTCCTATTTTAAGTACCTGACTCACATTCTAAATATTGACTTCTATTTTTCTATTAGCACTAGATTTTCAGCCTCCATATTGACTTTGACTGTACCTATGGTTGATACTAAACCTCTCAGGTCAACAAACTTTTATAGCTGTTAGCTGCTCAAACCACAGTGGGCAGGAACTGGCACTACAGAGCAGTAGCTAGAAGCAATATTATTGGGAATTATAAATTATTCCTCTGCCTGAACTTTTCGTCTTATTCACATAGCTACATTCATTTTTAAACATGTGGCAAACGAATTGCACAGTGAGGACAATTGGGACTCTGTGATTTGGGGAGCACCACTGGCAGGGATGGATTCTCCCCTGGGAACAGAGGAGTAATGCCGGATCAGAGCCGGGCTGCAGCAGCATAAGCTGGGCCAGTAATGCCTGTGAGGACAGACAACACCCAGCCAGAGGATCAGGAGCCCCAAATCCATCTTAGCTGCACACACAGACCCCTAATGTCTCCTTTGGCTGACGTTTTAGCAGCACACGGAACTGAGCTGTTGCAACCAAACATCAGAGAGACTTGGCCATCCATCATTTGTAAAACACTTCGTGTATGTAAGAAACAATAACAACATTAAAAGAACATTATGGCAGTGACAAAGCCAAGCCTAAAAAGTAAGGAAACACAGCAATTAAGATTAACTTATGCCTCACAGTATAATATTTTTCTGCAGACCACATACTATTTTTTGGAATTAGGACCCATGCTCGGGAGCAGGGACAGGGAAGGCCGAGCTTGCAACAAGTTATGGCAACAATCCTACAGCAAGGACTTTACTGACACAGGATGAGTGCAGCATTTGGGTGTGAGAGGAGTTGTATGAAGCTGCATCCCTTAAAAGATGCTCCTATGGGCGCTGCTGCCCCTGGGGACTCGCCCAGCTCGTGTACCTGCACAAAGAGCTCACAGAAAAGGTTGGTTTCCTGCCATCCCCCCCTCTGCCACTCCACCTCACAGACAGCCAAAATGTCACCCGGATTTATCTTAAATTTTAAGTCCGTGCCATGTTCAGTTTAATGCTTTCTAAAAAGTTGTTATCACTGAGGAAATGATTACTGGGATGATAAGCTATGAATGACTTATTCATGCACTATTTTCAGTCCTTCATCAGTCTACTAGATCTTATGCTTATGTTCCAATCCTTCACATACTGATTAATTTTTCATGTGCTACCAGGCCTTTTTCAAGCAAGGACTGCCAAACTAATGCAATCTGGCCATTTGTAAGCTGTTCCTTTCCTTTTTTTGTTTTTCTTACCCCATGCCTGGAGTACAAGCCCGTGGAAGGAAGGAAGGCTCTGTCAGAGAACTTGTACGATACTCATGATTTATTATTAATTGCTGGCACAGCAGTCCCTGCAGGTCACAGGACCCTGCCTGTGCTAAGCAACGTCTGGATGCTGTGCTGGGCACTGTACTGAGTAGGAAAAGGGCTTTTCCCAGCCCTTCCAGGCAGGCAGAGGTGTCCCCCTCCTGTGTAATGGGAACGGCAGTAAAGTGCTGGCTGACCAAGTGCATGGGGGGCCGTGCTGCAGCAGAAACTGGGCAAGTTCTGGAGAGGAACCCTCCACAGCAAACCGAGGAAACAGGCTTTTCCCTGGCCTGAAGTCTGCAGAATTATGGTTTTCAAGGATTTACCACTTAATGGCAAAATTCTGGCCCACAATTACGCTGTGTTCTCTGTGCCAAAGCACATACATGAGCTGTAATCAGAGCAGCTTTTTTCCCATCCTCCCTCCAGCTTTGCCATGAGGTGGAAGAAACTGTGATGGGTTGAGCTTGCTTTTCCCTGCTGTGCCAGGAACGGCACGTGCCTCATCCCAGAGAGCTGCAGCTCGAATCCTGTTGCTAAAAGCCCCAGGCTTGCAGCACACAGTCCATGGCCCCACCAGAACCAATGGACGTTCTTCCATCTGCACCTTGTGGCAGGATCAGGGCCACGAACACAGGCCGTGAGAAGTGGGCAGAACATTAAATAAGTTGTGCCCTAAGGGAAGTGGCCAGCACCAGTGCTCAGAGTAAGAACTAACTCTGCTTTGGCAGACTCCCTGCACAGCTGTAGCCAAGTCTCTCAGCTATTTGATAGTTTGATTCCTCACCTGTACAATTCCAAAAGGTAATCCTGCCTTCAGCAGAGCACTCTGAGGATGACTGCCCTGGGTATGGAAGGGACTCTGATGTACAGCATGTGTAATGACCCTCAGATACCTAAACTTGATCCTTCTGCTGGAAACATTTATAGCCCTTTAGTTCCTAATTCCAGCTATACATTACCACAGCAGCAAGATGGAGCAAGATAAGCCTGTTGTCTTACCCAGATCTCTCAAGCTGATCCGTGAACAATTCAACTCTGCCAAGCCAGCACGATCACTTCCATGCTGCCCCCCCTATTCTGCAAGCAATGCAATTATCAGGCATTAAAAAAAAAAATAAATAAAACCACAGGCACAAAAAAGCAGTGCTTTGTGAGCTACCTGCTACCATCAGGGACCCAGGTGAGCCGGGCTGGCTCTGCTGTGTGCCTGCCATCAGCATGGCTCGTGTGCTCTGAGCAGCTTGTCCTTACCCCATCACTCCACACATGGGACACTATCCCCTTATTGCCCTCAGCCAGGGCCTGACCTCAATTATTAACTGCGTTTAGCAAGGACATTATTAAACCTGACTCTCTGCTCCCAGATGAGCTATCAGGTGTCTCTCTTTAACCCAGCAAGAACCTTTTTCTCACCCCATGCCCTTCTTATTACCCTTTAATGTGCCCTGAAGCCTCTGGAGCAGCTCTGTCCATCTCAGACAGTGTCATTTTTAGAAGGACGGGAAAAAAAACACAAATCAAAAAATGGACAAGTCCATTCCTGAAGATTTTTTCCTGACTGGCTCTAAAAGTCTTTCCATTTCCTTTCTATTTTAATCATCCATCTCTAATAACATTCTGAAAACCAACAGGTCTATCCAGTCACAGCAAAGTGCTCAGCTGTGGATTAAAGCACGTTACAGTTTTTAGCAGGACACTACTCCTCTTTATACCTGTGAAAACTGATCGCATCTGTCTATGGCGATTAAAAATCAAGGAGATATTAGTAAGTAGCTACTAATTAGCTTGCATTTTAATCGTGGCTTTTATGCCAAACAAACACAGGAGTGCCGCTGAAACATAATATAAAATGTCAGCAAAGTCTCCACTTTAGAGCTTGGCAAGTGCAGCTTGCAATGTGCTGATCCACCAGGGCACGGGAGGGCATTGGGCAATGCTCCCTGCTCCTCCTGGGCTCTGGCACAGGAATGCACCAGCCTGTGGCTGGGCATAACCCTGGAGTGAGGGACAGCAGTCTCAGGCAGCTTGGCTCCATGAGCAGCACCAAAAGCCCCGTGCAGGCTGTTGCAGCAGCTGAACCAAGGAGACCTCAGAGATCGAACCTGGTTTTTACAAGAAGGATGTGCCAGGGTTCATCTCATGTTGGCAAGGAAGCACCCTGTGCCACCCTCAAAAGGCACAAGTGTGGGTAACTGGGTTAACTGGGAACCTCAGTCAGATTTCAGCAGTGTCCCTGCATCCCCTGCAGCCTCTGCACCCCCCATCCAGCAGCAGTGACAGCTGCCAGGCAGCAGTGCAGCTCTCCCATTGCCATCATTTCCAGCACTGGGCACAGGCACTGTGCCAGCAGTGCCCCTTGCAGTGCCCCATGGCTGCACAGGGCCTGACCTCACTCCCTGCTCCGTCTGGGCAATCTCCCATCCCTCCCAAACCACCTCGTGTGAGAAGAGCTGCTCTGGGGCTGCACTTCTGAAAAAAACGCCCAACTTTTCATTCCAGTACTGTCCTTCACTACATGTCCATACAGTGCCAGCATCTCAAAGCCCTCATCTCCTGCAGAGCCCCTAGGGGCTGCTAGATTGCAAAAAATACACACCAAGGACCAGCTGGAGAGCAAAATGTTCCCAAACCTATCCTTCCACTCATGGCAAGCAGCTGAAAAACGCAGCACCCTTCAAATAAAAGGCTAGGACTGAATCTTGCAAGTGCAATGAATGTTTTATGGATGAGAATGCTCCTGCCCCTCAAAATATTTGTTTTCAATACCCACAAAGTAGTATAATGTCATTTAGCGAGGAGAATTCTGGCAGTCGATGCACAATCTGGCAGAGCTACAAGTACTGTAGGTGTTATGATACACACACAACATGTTTTACAAATAGAAAGTGGTTTCCAGAGTTCTTTAATATATTCTAATTTCCCCCACCTCTACCCAAAAAAGCTGCAGTTATGAAAATACTGTTGCATACTGAAATATTAAACTAGAAATCTGAAGAGAGTTGTTTTTTTCAAAAGCTCTCTTTTCAGCGATTCCTTCTTCTCTCTTTTTTTTTTTTTTTTAAGTCAGGTATGTTTTTAGCAACTTAAACAGGTTGGGTTACCCACAAGAAGTAGTAATTTTTCCACCTAGCAGATTGAGGCATTCATACCCTCTTCAAACATTTCTAAATTTATTCTCCAGTATTATTCAAATAGAAATATTTGCATGTACACCCTGAATCGGATAAAACCCTTTTAGTACTAACTCATGGGTAGAAACCACACAAATGAAGAAGATTAAAAAATGCACCTTCTTTGAATCCAAGGAGCCTTTGCAAGAAGTCCTTCCAAAAAGCCATCATGTCTCAATTGGTTGGTATTTCTTCTTTTAGGAGGAGAATCCTGCTCAAGAGCAAATCTGGTACCTGTACAACATGCAGTGAGATGCACCCTTACCTGGCCAGCAGCCACACAGGCAAGGGGTTATTAGCCCAATCTACAGGTGGGAGACCAAAGGAAAAAGAGACCAAGTGAACTTTGCAAGGCCACCTGAGACACCTGTGGCAAACAGGATTTTTTTGCTCGAGTCCCATGCCTCAGTCACAACACAAGGCTTCCTTCCCAAGAAATCACATCAGCTGCTTCTCGTGGGTTTTCCAGGAGCAGGAATGCTGGGTTTTCATTTTTGTAAGTCTCTGAGGTCACCAGCTTCACTCTTCACTCAGGTGAAGTGACCAGGCTCAGTTTCAGGAGCAAACCCCTCGAACAGTGCTCAGGAGTGAGCAGAATGAACCACTGCCCCATCCAACCTCCCACCCAAAGGAGGGTGCATCAGCTCCCTGTGGTTGGGCACTTCCACACAAGATCACAGTGGAAACCCCGGCCTGATCCACAAGAATGTGCCAAGGAGGAATCATGCAGCACCATTAGCACTGTAGTGGCATCCTGTACTGAGCCATGGGGGCCTTTCCTCATCTGGGCAGTGCCACAGGACTGTGGGCACATCACTGAGCAGCCCAGCACAGAGCAGCCTTGCTGCTTCAGTCAGCACTGAAATGACACAATGCACATCCACACTGTGAGGATACATGGGAAGTTTCTTCTGGGAACGTGGATGAATGGGCAGATGTCTGCTGATGATGTCCCAAACCGGTGGCATAGATATTTCATAATCCAAATGAAGATGCTTCTAGTTTGCCTCAGAGAATAATCTCCAGGAAATGCAGTGTTTTCAATTCACTCACTTGGGATGGGGGGTTAACAACCAGGGAATGAGTTCCCCTATAGGGAGAAGAGCAAGGTGGAGGAAAACTGCAGCCAACGATCGGGTTTGGCAGGCTGTGCTACCCCAGGAACAGGACAACCTAAGGGAGCAGGACCTGGCACCTACTGGGGTTCCTCAGGCTTCGTGACCTGTTTATTCCCACAGCCTATTGTGTTCAATCCAATACATCTGCTCTGCAAAGAAGAGCAGCCTTCCAATTGTGAGCTTCTATCCACGCTCTCAGCCTGGAACAGCTCCCAGACATCTTTTAATTGCTACACATGAGGCAACCATGAGGGTCCACGGAGGTTGTGATGAGGGAAAAGCTCTTATGCTGCACTGCTAAAGAGGGGATGATGTGCTGCTGAGAACAGGGCAAGAGCAGGGTGGCACCTTGTATCAGCTGCAGATCACGGCTACAAGGTCTGTCTGTAGCCTCAGGACAGAAACTGAGAGAATAAATTGGTACAAATTACATGAATTACCTAAATAATGCTTGTTATAAAATTACATCTCCATGATGCCATCCGTTAGCCTGCAAGCAGCTCCACAGACAGCAGAGGAACTACATGAAAATAAAATATTACCCAGTACAAGGTGGGGCTGAATGATTGTGCCTTTAGCATTTCCCACCTGCTTGCAAACAGACTCCCACCTTTACAACTCTAATCATTGGGCTGGATTCTCACCTGAACTCAACAATGCTGATTTTTGGCTAGCTCTGAATCCATGATTTACAAGCATTTGCTGATTGTCACTGTGGCCTGCAGTCTGTCTCTGGGTTGTCTGCTAAGTTCCATAGCATGGCCTGTGGTGTTTCCCCCTGCTGCTGCTGCCCAGCTGTCCCAAGGTGAGGAATGCTGAGCCCAGTGTTCCAGCTCCACCCACCCACTTGGGACAGGCTCTTTCACCTCACTCTTCCCCTTGCAAATCCAACCTGGGAGACACAACCCTGACCATCAGTCCAGTCTCCAGCGGAGGTGAGTCCCAACCCAGCAGATCATGTGGGTAAGTCCTGAGGGACTTAAGCATGTGCTTAAGTTCTCTGCTGGATCAGTGCCTTTGCAACCAGTCCGACTGCTTTGTTAGCAGTGCTGAGCACCAGGGCTGAGCTCCAACAGGAAATAGCAGCTTCCCTTTGAAGTCCTGCCACTGATGTTCACGTAGGTGGGACTTCAAAGAGGAGCCACCGCTTCCCCTCCCAGTATCGGAGGCCCCAGTGTTGGAGAAGCAGTCCTGCTGGTTTTAATTGCATGAAGGGATGCTTTAGGGCGGACGATTCAGCCCTTCTCAGGAAAGGGACAACTTGAAAAAGTTCCCACCTGCTGGCAAGAGACCCAAGGAGAGGTGAACCCATACCCCAAAATACCCTTTTAAACAAAGGTCTGTGGAAAGAAATCTCATTGCCTTCTGTTCCCTGTTTTCCACAGTGCCACTGCAAACCACCTTGTGAGCACCTAGTTTACTCTGGAGCTGCACTCCTCACCAGTGTAAGGGCCCCTCGCCAACTGGATGTGGATGAGGAACGGCCAACCTCAGCTCCCATAATAGAGATCACTGGAAAAACTGACTTCAACAACAGCCAGACTGAGCCAACATGAGGAAATACCCCCACAGGCAACCTACCTGGCTGATGCTGCTGCTGACTGACAGTGCAATCACACACCAGAGCTCCTCTAATTTCTCTGTATCTCTTTTCCTTGAGGGAAAACAAAGCAGAGAAGTCCACATTCTAAAGGGTGTCAGCGAACTCAGATGACATCAAAACGTGGCTCCACCTCTTCCCTTGCAGATTGCCAATATCCATCTCTTCTCTCAATCTTCAGCCAGAAGCAAGACCCAGTCAGAGGGGAGAGGGATCGGACCCTTAACACCAAAACCCTGGGCACCATGGAATGCACTAGAGAAG
The DNA here is from genome assembly GCA_024865655.1 of Emberiza elegans. Classification (NCBI taxonomy): domain Eukaryota; kingdom Metazoa; phylum Chordata; class Aves; order Passeriformes; family Fringillidae; genus Emberiza; species Emberiza elegans. The sequence goes on along the minus strand of JALJVW010000184.1, from coordinate 7,939,809 downwards.
CAGCCAGCATTCCCAGGAGCAAGAGAAACAGTGCAGGATTTACACACATGTGCAAAGCTCCTCCATGTTCTATTGCTTGGTTTCTCCTCCCTGAATTCCCTTCATGTATCCAGATTCCATACATTTCTCCATTCAAAAGCCAGCTACAGGAGCAGGCATGGACTCTGAAGGAAGATGAGTAATTCTGTGTTCTTCAAGGAGCAAGTCCTTTGTGACCCCACTACACAGAATTCAGCTGAGCTTTGCTGCTCTTGTCACCAATTCCCATAACCTGGTCATCTGCCCTGGTCACTCCATGTTTTGTGCCTCCTCACACAACACTTGCACATTGCTTTTGGAACAAACCCAAGTCAGCAGGAAAGCAGTGTATGCCAGTGGGGATTAATAAGAGCAGGAATTTTAACCCCAGTAAAACCAGCTAAGCAAAGATGTGCCCCAAAAATGCAGAGAGCTCTCAGTGCCAGACCCTGAGGGGCTGACAGCAGCAGTGCAGTGTGACAAGACTGGACTTGACCACTCCAATGATCCCAGCCCAAACCCTGGTGTCTGCTCTGGTGTGAGGAATGACCAAAAACTCCACTGAAACAATTCCTGGCTCAGGACAAAAAACAAGAATGGAAAGTCCCCCATGTGCCTTTCAGTGACACAGCCATGGTTTGCTCAACCAGCTCATCAGCAGAACAACTTGCATCGAAATATTTGATAAAAGATCTCTTTCTATCAATAGAAAAGTGATTATTTTCAAGACATTTCTCTTAAAGTTTTGAACTTTAAGAAAAAAATGCCAATATGCATTCTCAGCCAAAACTATGCAACTATTCTATAATCACCAGTTTCCCATTAAAGATTTTTGAGATTTAGGAGTCTGGGGGTTTTAATTGCTACTTTTTTCTGAGTATTTAATCAACATTTTCCACCGAGGGAGGAAAAATATCCTGGTCAAGTGCTGGTTTCCTTGCAAGGTTGAGAAGGGCAAGGAGCAGGAGGGATTGCTGTATTTTTCCTTAAAGACACAAACATTCTCTTATAACTGAAGTCACCATGCACTTGTGAGCCTGACAAATTTAGAGGACTTAAAATCAATCAATAAAAAAAAGAGCTTGACCACAAGGGAAGTTCTGGTCAACCCTTCAGCTTTACATCATAGACAACATTAATTTTATCACAGCCTTAAAAAATTAAAATAGAAAAATGCATCTTCTTGGAAAACAGCAGTTATTTTCTTCCCCTGCTCAGATATTTTTATAAGGCTGGTTCCACCAGCCTCACTCCTGTTGAGAATCACCTTTCCCTGCAGGGCAGAGCATTTATTTAGAGGTGAGATATTATGTCCCAAGCAGGACACTGAGATGCCTCCACCCAACAAAAACTCTTCTGTGCAGCTGAGCTGGACCAACTGCATCCCAGGTCCAAGTCTGGTTTGCAGCATTCCCCATAGTGTCTGGATGCTGGCCTCTATAAATAAACAGGCCAGAAGGTCTGGAGAAGAGGTGAAGCCTTTCTCATTAGCTGTGAGCAAGGAAGGAAGTTGTACCTCACCAACAACTGCGGGAATTCACAACTCCCTCCTTGCCTTAATAGCACTGCTGCAGGCACAGAGGAGCAGGGCAGAGCAGCCTGACAGGGATGGTCCAGCAAAGCTGTTGAGACAACCAGTGAAATGAAATCTGCACATGAGTAAGGGTGGCAGAACTTGCCTGACAGATACCTTTCTTGCTGGCTAATCAGAACCACAATTTATAGCTCTTTCCATGAAATCTCAGCAAAAGAACACAATGGCACACAGACTGATTTGGTTTGCTGGCAAACACGTCTGAACCCTTACTTGTTCAGAGAGTTGGTTTTGATAGCTTGTTGTCACCCCCAACATGTTTTTCTGGTTACTTACACACATTAGCTTAGCAAAATTTCCACTGGGAAAAGGTTTCCCTGGTCCAGGAGGAATCTCCTGGGCAAAACAAACCTGGCCAGAGCAGCCAATTATTTCAACAGCCAGAAGATGCACTCCTGAAGGCCTGATACAGATCAGGGAGTTGAACTTGGATCTCCTGAATCCAAGAGGGATATCTTCACCCCCGGGCAAGAGGCCATTCTTCAATGTTGCTTTCCAGTAGGAGTCACTTCACACTGCATGTAAGTCATGCAACATCTGCAGGTAAGAGCCAGAGCAGTTCTGCACAACAGTGACCCAAAAGAGCAGGAACATGACCCTGGCTCTCCGTGTGCCAGAGCAGTCACTTGGCTATCCCCTGGGTTATGGCAGTAATCAGGAAAAACAAACCCATTCACAGATCCTGTGTCTTCCAGGAGGAATGGAAAATACTGGAAATGTCCCAGCATCCTGAGCAGGAGGAGAAGCGTTTCCTGCCCGCTGCTATGGGGGGCAGACCCACGTGTTTATCACCTCTTGTCACCAGAGTGGGATCTGGCCTGCTGCCTTCCATCCTCATTCAGAATGCACTTTCATCTCTGCTATAAACACTGAGGAGTATCAAAAGCCCTGTTGACAGTACTGCTCTCATTTTCTGCTTTAAGAAGTTGCCAAAATGTACAAAATTAAACTCCCCAAGTCGCAGTAGGCTGTTTTGTCAGTTTATCCAATTGGTAACATAATACTATCGCAGCCTCTATCATTCTCTCGCTTTTCTTTTTTTCATCCCCTTTCTTTTCTTTCCCTTCCTTCCTTCCTTCCTTCCTTCCTTCCTTCCTTCCTTCCTTCCTTCCTTCCTTCCTTCCTTCCTTCCTTCCTTCCTTCCTTCCTTCCTTCCTTCCTTCCTTCCTTCCTTCCTTCCTTCCTTCCTTCCTTCCTTCCTTCCTTCCTTCCTTCCTTCCTTCCTTCCTTCCTTCCTTCCTCCCTTCCTCCCTTCCTCCCTTCCTCCCTTCCTCCTTCCTCCTTCCTCCTTCCTCCTTCCTCCCTCCCTCCCTCCCTTCCTCCCTTCCTCCCTTCCCCTTCCTCCCTTCCTCCCTTCCCCTTCCTCCTTCCTCCTTCCTCCCTCCCTCCCTCCCTCCCTCCCTCCCTTCCTCCTTCCTCCCTTCCTCCCTCCCTTCCTCCTTCCTCCCTCCCTCCCTCCCTCCCTTCCCTCCCTCCCTTCCCTCCTTCCCTCCCTTCCCTTCCCTCCCTTCCCTTCCCTCCCTTCCCTTCCTCCCTCCCTCTAATTTCTCCTGCAAGGGAACACAGTTCCTCCAAAAATTCAATCAGAGCATCATATTTCAGACCAGCAATACAAATCAAGTATCCTTGTGATGATTCTGAGGAATATTCCTGGGCACAACAAGTACATTGTCCAGGCCACAGGGGGTACACTATGGATATTATTGTGCTAAAGGAGCTTCTCTGGGAATTTTCTCTGGAACTGCAAGTCAGAAAGAGGAAGGCTCTGTTGTCCCTCACCCACCATCTCAAAGAGCATCTTTGAGGACTGGCCCTGTATTTCTCGTCATATTCCTATTCCTTTCAAAACTAATGGGAAAATGTGGGCCTCAAAACCACAGAATTGGGGTCTTTCTTATTTCATTAACAAAAACAGGAGTAAAATGAGCAGCACCATTTTACAAACAGCAGCTCTGTGGAAAACTTCTAGGAAAACAGGAACAATGCCAAATGCTTCTCTAGCTCTGGAGCTCCTAAGCAGGGAAATACAGCCCCTTAGCCAGGCATGCATGACATTTGCAAATGACCTTCACTTGAAATCAAGTATAACATCCATTACCTCAGTACATAATTCATTCTTAATCTATTAACATAAGACTCATTAACATATTAGTAGCAGTAGCGGTGTTAATAGGAGTAATACTAATAATCCTGTCATTGTGGTGCTAACAGGTCCCAGCATGCCAGGTCTTCTACAGGCCTTCAACAAAAGGATTTGTGACTCAGCATCCCAAAGGTGGTGAGCCAGAGGTTTGATAGCCCTACCAGTTACTTCATGGGATGTGTGCTATTATCTCTCCTTATCTCCCCGAGGAATCATGGAAGACCTAAATGTGCAATCATAAGGATGCTTCAGGTGTAAGATCCCTGATGGTATCTTTGCTGGACATGGGATGAAACCCTAAAGAATGTTTGGGTGCTTTTTTCATATTCCTTAAATATTTCTTTTAGTACTCCATCAGGTGTGAAATGCCTACTGAGCTCTTGCAGAGATTTCTGCTTCTCCAGGGTACAAGAATACTCTCACCTCAGGGAAAGGTTTTATGAAGTAATTTTGCGGAATTTGTCAAGAACTGCTGGGGAGGAATAACACACAGCCTAAGAAATGCTGTTGTAGTTCCTTTTTCCACCCTTGATTTCCCTGCTTGGAACTCTCACCTGACAGGAGCTGAGGTATGACTCTGTTAGTTTGGGATTCCCAGGAACACAGTTCCCATCACGCTGAGGGAAGGTCCCCACACGGCTGAGCCCTCCCAGCACTGCCACCCCGCCAGTAAAACCCAGAGCCCAGGAGAAGGACACTGACCTCCAGCTCCTCCAGGGAGGACTCACACTCACAGTGGTTGTGTTCTGCAGGGGGCAGGTGCTTGCACAGGACAGTTGAAATTTATTGAGTGATTTCTGATGCTGTAACACAGATCTAATTTACCATAAGTGCAAACACTGCTCATGAGATCTGGGGGGATATCTTTGAAAATCTGATGGTTTAAGAATCCATTGTTTGGGTCTTGGCTCTAGAAAACTGATTAGAAGAGTGAGGAGTATCCCCAGCTTCATGTGCAGACAAAATCTGCAGGCACAGGTCTGCCTCTGCAGAAAATGAACAGATATTCTGTGGTATCTTGCCACGTATCCCTGAACCTGTGGGATCCAAAATCCACACCACAATGGAAGGTAAGACTGGGCAGGCTGGGAGCCACAGCTGGGGTGGAAAATATCCACAGCAGCATTATATAAGGACAATAAAAAGCAAGGCTCTAATTACCTTCCTGCTCACCCTCACCACGCTGCAATGAAGCCTCTGCCATTAACATCTCATCTACATACAAAGGTAGAGCATTGTAGAGTGTATTAGAACAGGGAAAGCACTACAGCTCTTTTTGGAAACAAGAGTTGTATGGTACAAAGCATTTTGACACCAAAATAACTGCATTCACATGAGGTCTTGTCCCAGTATAACCAATGACAAAAAAACCTCCAAGAACATTTTCCTAACAAAAAAAAATTGTATCAAGGTAATTTTTACTGTAAACCAGGCCTAAAAACAGTTCTTCAGACTAGGTTCCAGGAAAATTGCCAAATATTCCAACTCTTCTCCAAGTGTTGTGATCCCAAGTACAACCTTTCAAACTCCTGACATTGCAACAGCCCCAGCCAGCCTTGGGGTCTGCCCAGAGGTGCAAAACCAGGGGATTGGATGTGGGCTCCAAATCCAGAAACTCCAAAGAAGGAAAGCCCTGCAATCACAGCCTATCCCCCACTCAGGTGCCAAAGGACCCCCTGGAGGCTGATGATGGCACTGATGGCGGGTGCTAACTCGAGGGAGCTCTCCAGCCCCTGGGCAGCTGTAGACAGGACTCCAAGGCCACAGCCCTGCCAGGGATGGCTGGAGTCACACAAGGAGTTGGCAAGGTTTACCTTCACAGCTGGTTTATCTGGCTCCCACCTGCTGGCTTTTCAGAGCCCCCAAACTATTATTATCAAGAATCTTGTATTAACTACTACGTGCCTGAGTGAGTGAGTAAACAGGCTCATTGGCTGGGAATGGCAAAACAGATTCTCAAAGGCAGCTCCTTCCTCCTCCCTTTCCTTAGGCTTATCTTTATTTTTAAACACAGAATCAAAATCAGCCCAGCTCACCCCTGTCCAGGTAGGAGTGAAAAGGCACCAGGATCCTCCTTGCCTGTTTTTAGTCTCTTTCAGAGCTCCACACAGATCTTCCAGCTGATGGGCAGAAGCCTGTTAATTGTGCCCTAGCTGGAACAGCCATAGCTCTGCCTTCCTCCTCCAAGTTAAACATCCCTCTGCAATCTCCACTGGGGTGAAAGACAGCAAGTGACATCCCATTCCTCACCATCCAAGAAAAGAGGAAAAGCTCCCTGATGCCTCTCTCCAACTGTATTTCTGAAATATGAACAGTCCATGTCTTGGCAGGGGAAATGCATGACTTGGATCACACAGTGACTCCAACAACTTTGTGACATCTGCAGAGCTGTGAACTTTACCTTTGCAGGGCTTCTGTGAAGGTTCTTTTGCTGAATCATACTCCTCTCCAGAGGCAGGGACAATCTTCCCAAGACTTCTGCACTGCAAGAATATGGACTTTCATACTCAGACTGCCTTTATGGAGGCTTTGAGAGGAGAGTTCCTAAATTGAAACCACATTATCCAGCCTGAGCCAGAGCCTGCTGCATGAGCCCTGTCTACTCCCCGAGTCTTTCCAGTGCTGATTGCTTCCCAGCCAGAGCACAAAACAGGAGGGCTTAGAGCTGCCAGCATGGAAACTGTACTTGACTAACAGTTTGCAAAGCTCTACTAGAGCTCTGGGACAGGCTTCTGTCTTTCCAGGGTCTTGGTGGGCGCAGCGTGGTCTGAACAGTTCTTTGTGTCTGTAGCTGCTACAACAGAAACACTTTTCCTCTTTTTTTTTTTTTTTTTTTTTTTTTTTTGAAAGAGAAGCTGTTGGGACGTGCTCAGCATCTCGCTCTCTTTTGATAACCCTTTCGGCATCCTTCCGTTTTCTGGTTATTCATTTGTTACCCCTGAAATCTGATTCCCGATCTCAGCCCTCTCTTATCAGCCCCTTTCGCTGAGGAGTTCCAAAGCAACGGGTTAGTTTTAATCTTTGTGCTCTTTCTCTGTCCCGAGGCCTCGTTGTGCTGGGGAGGAGGTGAGTGATAGGACTGACATTGGAGGGGGAAGGGGCTGCCATCCATTAACTCCCTCTTATCTCTCTATTCATCTGCCCACAAAACAAAGGTATGATTGTTGCTCCAGCTCCCAGACCCGCGCTGGCTTCACTCCAGCTCCCGTGGGTCAGAGGGGACCCGGAGGCATGGCCGAGCACAGCCCAGCAGCCCCGGGTAAGGATCCCACCGGAGCTCTGTGCCCGGGTCCTACAGCCACGTCCTGCCCTGCCCTGGCACCAGCGAGCGGCAGCTGTGCCCGGCCTGGCCAGAGCCGGCCTCCCTTTGGTGCCTGAACCTGCCCGTGAAGCACGGCTTGGACTGTGCACCACCCCGGCATCTGGCAAACCCGTTCTGGGCTGTGCTCTCATTGAAGCAATTATATGGGATATAGGGTGCTAGAACATCAGTTCCTTTATCTCTGTTTCCCACATTACACCCTTTCCTAAGGCGAATTGATGCCGCCCCATTGAAGCCGAGGCACTGATTGACACCAGCTGAAGATCTGGCCCTGATTCTGCCGTGCCTTGCCTCTGGGGAGTCATTTACACCTGTTCAGAGTGCAAAAGGCAACCAGCAGCAACCACTGGAGCTGCAGAGCAGCAAAGTCCCATCCCACCACCTTCAAAGCCTGACATGCCACGCACCCATCAGTGGCACAGGGCCCAGTTCCCTTTACATCTCAGTTGGTTTTGGCGTTGCACATAGACATCCTCTCTTCAGCTTCTAGTAAACCTTGAGATCCCTGCCAAGATTCATGAAAGAAAAAGAGTTGTGACCCAGTTCCTGGCGGGTGACTTGGTGTAAATAACTTTCAGTGGCATGATGACACCCTCGTGAAATCTAGCACCACACTGGTCGGACTATAAAATGTGGAGCCAAGAACCAGTCCCGACCCAATGTTACATGCTGAATATCTTTTCCTTTCCTTGCACACACAAATTCCCTGGCAATTTCCGGAAGAGCTGCAGTTGTGCAAGCCAAACAGGGCTTGGTTTACGTTCTGAATCATCCAAATAGTGCCAGTTTGCATGGACAACATCAGCCTTTGACCAAAGCTTGCCAGCACTGTAAAAACCCTGATGTCTGAATGAGACCCCAGTTGACTGCAGCTGGCTGGCTTGCCTGGGCTGTCCCTCCTGCCAGCTTTAACCGTGTGGCCAAAGAGTCTTGCAGGGACTAGGCAGAGCAGTCTCCAGTCACTGCTTGCAATGACTTGCAGGAACCCAGGCTGGACTTTCTTTGTCATTTTACTGCTCTCAGGGACACCCTGTCCAGCTTGGCACTATTTGGTGGCTTCTGCAAACAATGGTAAAGCTGGACAGCCACGAGCACACATCTTCACAACCTCTGTTATCCTTGGAGAGTTCCGGGCATGAGAGTCTCTTCCAGTTTTTGACATTGCCATCCAAAATCCTGTGAAATTACTGTAAGGCCTCCAGAACTGATTTCAAACAAAATGGACCCAGCATTTAAATCCAAGGTACCGTGTTTAGATCTGTGGGTTGCTTTGGGCTTCTAATTTCCATGTGGATTTGCATAATAAAATACAGTAATAGGCTGGGCGAGTACATTGAGCAGTGGCTGTCAGCCAGGAGCTAATGAGCTCCATTGCAGACTGTTGAGCTCTGGACAAGTCACTTGACCTTCCAAAGTCACATCATCCCCACCTGTGAAATGGGATGGTAATACTTGCCTCACAGGGGTGTTATGAGGATTAATTAGTTGCTGCTTGTACATCACTTTGATGATGTTAAGAACTACATGCCTGCTAAGTATTGTTATTGTATCATGGCTGGGAAGATATTGCAGCTAGGGCTAAATCCTGCCCTTGGAAAATGATGCATCTTCCCCCACATCTTGTAAAATCAGCTGCTGGGCTTGTGCAAGCAGCTTTTATATAACACTGGTACCAAACATCAACATGCACCTTGTATCTCTGAGGCTGCCAAACCCTGCTGGGAACAATGGCCTGCTGGGAGCCATGGGATGCCCCATCCTGCCACAAACAGCTCTGGGCAGGAGCCCTGCTGCAAACTCTTCCTCTCCTTTCCCCCACAAATTGAGATCAGGAGATGTTTCCATCAGGTGCTTGAGTGGTGATCCCAGGTATGGGGTTCAGTGCCGTGCAGCACCCAGGCAGCACACACTGCTCGCTGCCAACAGGACAGCCTGCCTGGGATGGGACACTGGGGACACCAACAGGACAGCCTGCCTGGGATGGGACACTGGGGACACCAACAGGACAGCCTGCCTGGGATGGGACACTGGGGACACCAACAGGACAGCCTGCCTGGGATGGGACACTGGGGACACCTGAGAACACTGCCAACAGGACAGACGCCTGGCATGGGGCACTGGGGACAGCCAGGCACACCCCTGCACCTGGGACATGCATGCCAGCTGCAGTGAGGAGGGATGGCTGCAGGGACACACGGATACACGCACAGGCGCAGATGGATACAGGCAAGCTCCCCTTGCTGAAAGTCCAAGCCTTGGGTGGATGCTTCCTCCCCTGTATCCCCCCTGAGAGGAGACACCTTCCATCTTGGCATTTGGGCCTAGATGCCACCAGAGTGCACAAAGAAAAGAATTCCTTTTGTTCAACAGGCTACAGCTTGGAATCACTAATAGGCTAAAACCAGAGTACCCAGCCTACTCAAGGAGTTATGCATCCAAATCTTGGTGACATTTAGTGGAAGTCGGCCAAATGGCTCCCTTTGATTCCTTTGAAATCTGAAACATAACTGTCACTGTATCTCAGACGTGTGAACTGCTCTGAGAAGTCTCCCATATAGATTAGGCTGCGATCAAAGTGTTCCATTAAACAGAATTTTATGAAGACAGAGGGTTGAGGCCAGGCTGATTAGCAGCAATATTATCTGAGAAAACACAAACCCCCAAAGGCAGCAAGTTTGAAAGGGTTAAAGAAGAAGGTTGTTTGGGTAGCCGGTGTACATTAACTATCATTTTCAGGCAGCATGCAATGACTAGTTAGCAGGGCTTATCATCCCCAGCTATGTGAGGAATTACAATAAATGCCTGAAATGCAAGCAGGTTTCCGGCTTAGGTAGGTAAATAATGGAAGTCACTATTTTTGTCTGAGTTGCAAGAATTCCCCGGGCATGGAGGCTCCCCACCCCCTCCCCACTGTAACACAGCTAACTCCACTCCCTGCTGCTGGCAAAATGAAGTCCTTTCCTGCATCCTTGGCACTTTTACTTTGTCTGCAGAAGGAGCCAACTCACTAATTCCTTTTTGGTGGAAAACAAGAAGTTACATTTTCTGCATTCATTTGTTTTAAATACTTCCAGAATGTAATGACCTAAGGATGAGAGGAAGGAGATATGAACTGCTCTGAGATGGGAACTGCGTGATTTGTACGGGAAAAGGAACAAAAGAAGCAACCAGAGCGTAATTCTGGTGTTCCCAAAGCCCCCTAGCAACCTTCCCATTGCCTTCAGTGGCATGAAGCACCATCCCCTGCTGAAAATACTCTGAAACTGTTTGGTGATTCCGCTCCTATTTGAACAGCCACTGGAGAAAACTTCTGGCTGCCTCTGCAGGATAGAAATAGGATAAACTTTGGATAGCACTGAGCAGTAAATAGGGAATAAAGTCATTACAGTCAGGGAGTTGATTCTCATTTAGCCCAAGGCCCTTCTCCCTGCCCTGGCATCCCCAGGCACGTGCCCGACCCGGCCTCTCTCAGAGGCCCCTTTGAGGTCCGTGTGTTGGAGCCTTTGCTGAAGGAAACACCGGGCTCCCGCCAGGGGAGGGGAATCTGGGTGGGATCCTGAGCCTTGTGAGTCCCCGTTGACCTGGCCAGGCTCCAGGCAATTCCAGGAGAGCCTCAGCCCTGGTGAATGCTCCCAGTGTTTGTGCAGCCCTGCTGGGGGAAGCCCAGTGCAGGCTTGGAGAGGGGGCCCAGGGAAGGGTTAAGCAGCCAGGCTGGAAGTGTCCTCCCTCCATGCTCCACACAGCCCCACTCCTCAGCAAAGTGAACGTATCAACACTGGCACGCTCCCACACACCGCCCTGGCTCTCCTCCAGGAAACCATAGCCCAGCTATTTGGCACACAAGGCCACAATTTTATTTACACAATCAACTTCTTGATAAACACAAAACTTATAAAATATACCACACCCTTTAAATAAAAAAGGAAGAAGTGTGGGGGAGAATTGCAGCAACTTGACCTTCTTGGCCAGAAGGGTCAACATGCTTTGATTTGGTTTGATTTGATTTGATTTGATTTGATTTGATTTGATTTGATAGCCCCATCCACAAGGAAACTGCCTGTGGATCCATGAGGATTTGCCCCGGCCCTTAGGCAGGGGGCACACGGGGTACTCAGTGGAGCTGGGAGCTGCCAGAGGGGTGAGGACTGAGTCAGGCAGGTTTCCCTCTGGGCACAGGGGTCTCTGTCTCTATGAATATTATAATTTTCAACTTGATGTCCCCCAGTCAATCTAACCAACTGTAAGTTGAAATTGCGGGCTTTATTTTGGGAGGAATAAAAATTCAGATTTCATGTAGCAACCAGGTTTTTTTGGTGATATATTCCACTTGGCCAGAGCACCAGTGAATTCAACTGGAAAACTGGGAAGTCTTAAACCTCCAGCAGCCTCCAGGGCACCCAGTGCCTTAGGTGAAGCTCTGCCTAAACATCAGATAAAGCTGCCCCAGGCTTGCAGTGACCTGAGGGGCACATGGATGCATGATGTTGGCATCTGGGGTCACCTGAACTCAGCTCCACCACCTCCTCCTTCACCTTTTGAGCTCACATTTCTCCACTGACCATTCAAAGAAATTATCTAGCTTGGCAAATGAGCCACATCCTTCCTCCTCCAATCTGCAGGCCCTGGAGACCTGGGGGGCATCGGATGCAAGCCCTCCAAAAGCCAGGGCTAATGGTAGTTCTGTTAAGCCTTACACCAGATACAGGAAAACAAGAAAATGCTTAAACATTGCCTAAATCCCTCTTGGGAGATATTGCATGAGAAAAAATAATGGGCAAAGTGCATTAAACTAATTTATACTGGCTGAGGGTCTGGACATATCTGCTTTATTCCTTGCAGATAAAAAGATCTGCTGGAGGCTAACAAGCTTTTGAGAGTTTGGGAAACAAAGATTGATTATTTAAATTTTTTTCCCCACAAATAGGAAGAGCCACCTTCAAATACCTGAGACACGCTGCAATCATTTAGACAGATAAACATCTTGATTCCTAGAGATAGCAGGAGCTGAATGATTGGCCTCAAAACCAAACATTCGTGACAATTCTCAAAATGAGAGTGTTATTGCTCTCCATTTCCACAATAATTTACATACAACTGCAAAGGAACCCCCTCTCCCTCTGCAGCTGGGAAACAGACCATAAACAAAGCCTTGCCACAGCTCCTGAACCCACAGAGGTGGGTGGGTGAGCAGGGATCCCAGGCCACTTCCCTGGGGCAGCTCAGGATCTCAGCAGAGCCTGAGACGTGGATTTCTGTAGATGAACACCTGGCTGACCTTGGTATCACCATGAGAGATGGGAAAGGAGGCCCCCTCTCAGGGAAGGATGGGAGCATCCGAGATTAGAGCCAAGGCCAAGGGAAGGAAGTCTGCAGGACTGGGTAGTCAAGCACCATGGTGAAAAGCACTTGGAGAGAGTTTCTGAAATAATTTATTTGTTGTCTGCCAGACATTTTGTCTCCCTTCACAGGCTGGGAAAGGAGAACACAGGTCCACCTGAGCAGATGGGAACAGTGATGGAAATTTCTCAGGCTACCCATTACAAAACAACTGCCGAGCATTCACTCCTGTCCCTTCCTCCCCAGAAAGCAGCAGCTGAAATGAGAGACACCCAGATCTGTCAGAGACCTTATTTTTGCCTTACCCACGCCATCAGGGTCCTGCACACACCACTGCAGCAAAACATTCACAAATTGTAATTTAGATCTGCCTGCTACATATTTAGCTGCACAGGAGCAAAAGGCTCTCCTTGTATCATGAATTATTCCTTCAAATACCAGATGTTGTCTGATTTCTCCAGAATGCCCAACTCCCACAATTTTATACAAGTAGTACTACACGCAGTGACTTTCCACTAAAATAATTTTCATACCTAAGGATTTAATCTCTCATTTAAAGTCAGTTTTTATCCTCTGTGAATAAGAGCTGAGTGCCTCTAATGCAAAAACCAGAAGGCAACATTCACCCAGCTCTGTGCATTAAAATCTGAAGCCAATCTCAAGATTACACTTTTTTGGATGCAACTTGACTACTGCCATGTAAAAAGGAAACCAGGGAGAGCCAGGGCCCAAACCAGAAGTATCCCAGCTCTGCAAGTGAGGACAGGGACCTTCAAGCTGAGGAACCTTTCCAACAGCAGCACCGAGGATTTCTCAGGAACGGGCTCCAAATGAGCCTCGTCAAGCCTATTCCAGAGCCACAGGAGGGCAAGATGTGGAGGAGGACTTCAAGGGTGCTTTCAAACGAACTGAATCAGAGGTTTACCCAACCCCGCTCTTTCAGAAGTTTCTGAATAACGCACCAGCTTGAACCACTGGAAAGAAACAAATAAATGAGCTGGCAACTTTCACAGGGAGGAGCCTTGAAGCCCAGTTCCCAAGACCACGCCAACCAGCTCCGTGTGACAGCACACAGGAATGAAAATAGGTAGGTAACATTAACAGAAATACACTGAAACTTAATAACAGCAGCTTGTCAGGACATGCACCAAAGAGAAATGGCTCATAATAGCTACAGCTTGTATTATGAATGTTTCATAGCCATCTGGCTACAGAGCTGCCTGAACTCAGCCCATGTGTTGTGTGTGCTGTGCTGACCCACCAGGCACGCTCTGGAAGGAGATTGTCGAGCTCAAGTCACACATCTGCATTAAAAAGAGACACCATTTCTCTGGTCAGATGAAAATGCCTTGGAACAACAAGGCAGCAATGAACAGAGCTAAAGAGCTAAGGCTGTGTCCTCCTTTGGTGTAAATCAGGAAGTTCTGCTCAGGATAAATGGAGTCATCCCAATTTACACCGACTCTGAGATTCAGCCCCATTATTTCAACCCCTTGTTTCAGTCATAACTTCCATGTGTCTATCAGTAGCTTGAAGCAAAGGCACAGTTTAAAAGGAAAAGTAATCCCCCTGCCTTTCCTCTCCTGATCTGATTCACATACAAAATGGGCTTATGAACTCAAAAATTATGGGAGGGATTCAAGGAGGAGGAAAGGGAGACACAAGAGCTCTTTTATTTTGCGTCTTATTCACAATGAAAATTGGCACAGAAGCCAACCACATACATTAACATAGTTTGGGCAAGTTTAACTCTCATGAATACATTTCTGTGGAAAAACTATGTGACTATGGAAAAATCCCCTCTTTTTTGCCATTTGAAAAGATAACAGGCTTCTATGTGGAATATACCCAGAACCTGCCTGATTCAGAGACATGGAAATACAAAGATGAATAAGGCTGTTTCCCATGCTAGGGGCCCATGGAAAGTGAGAGGGGAGGAAGAAGTAAGGAGGCCCATTGACTCGGGAGAAGGACTTTCATCCTACAGGTGAAGGAAGTATTTGAAGGCACTGGTAACATTGCAGGCCTGTTCCAGAGCCATTTTAGTCGCTGTCAACATCACACTGACTTCACTGCAATGTGGGTCAGGGCTAAATAGTTTTAAAATATAATCCAAGGCTATTTCCACATCACCGTGCAGCAAGTGAGATCCACTTGGTGTGCCCAGCCCTGTGACTTACCTGCCTTTTGTCCATATTCCTGGCTGCTAGCATGGCTGCTGCCTGGGCCCTAAGCCTCAACATTGCACTGAGGAAGAGCTGAGCACAGGACTTTTGGGAGGTCTGTCTCCAACTGGGGCATCAACTGCACCTCTCTTCTCCCCTCCCCTCCTGTATATTCATTGTCCCTCTCCAAACTCAGGCTCAGTGGAAGGTTCACCAAGAGCAGAAGGTATGTCCACTGAACAACATGGGCATTCCTTTGTGTGATGGTATAAGTGCACCTGGCACCCAAAATCTGGAATTTAAAGCCAACTCAGCTGCAATGATGAGCTCTGGGATCCTCTGGCCCAACTGCAGCCCAGATACAGCCTTAAGATTTGCTCAGGATTTCACAGGTACACAAAAAATGTGACCTCAACTCCTAGATCCCTAATTGCAACCTACAAGCTATTGCCATTCCCATAAGAAACCCCTTCTCCTTTGCTCACTGGCACTGTGCAGTGCTAGTCCTGCTCCAGTGCCACATTCCTGGCAGAGGATCGTAACCTCAGAATATGAATATTTTCTTTTCAATGAATCAGTTTGCTTTATTGTTATCAGATACAACAGTTTGCATTGCAAGTCCTTCATCAGATCACTCCAGAAGTACATCACTGTATCAGACTTTTAATATCACACTAATTTGTTTCATAAGTTACTAATTGAATTCCCTAAATGACTCATATTGGTATGGCAAGTATCGCCATAGAGAGAACTCGGTAATCTCGGAGGAGGATAAATCACAGAACCATCCTCTCCTGCTATGTAACACAAAATTAAAGCAGGATGGGGAATTTTCCTGCACAATTAGTCCAGAGCCCTTATCTCTGTGATGCATCTCATTACCCGTGTATTGCTCCTGTCCCAGTGTGGAGTTTCAGTGATGTCAGCATGTGGAAGAAGTGAGGTGCACAGAGCCACACATCCAGGGCAATGGATCTGTGCATCAGATAGAAAGGGAACATTCCTTTTCAAGGGCAAGTCCATCCAAAGTGCTCAGCTGCTTTACTGACATCTAATGCACATCATCACTGATGTCATCGCTCAGTTTGCCTCCACTGGACAGACTGGGCTTGGCCAGGCTCAGAAAACAGGACTTTTCACAAATTGCCCAGTGCCGGCCACTTCCTGCCACACAAAATGCTGTCTTTGCTATTTCCAACACAACTGTCTCCAAAGACAACCTAGAAACAAAGTCACACCTTGGCTTGGCAGCTGGTGAAAGATAACTGATTATTCCAGGGCCAGTTTTCCAAAGGCACCACTCTGTTTCTTGCTGGGCTGGAAGGAGGTCAGAGGCCTTCAGGCAGGTTTGTCTGACTGACCCTTTGCTCACTGACCTGCTGCTGTTCCCCAAGAGCCAGCCTCACCACCACTTGCCTTGCAGCAAAGGATGGGGTATTTTTCTAACCCAAATCCCAACAATCTGGTATCTACACCTGCTCAGCCACATTCACCTCCCACCAGAGTTAATGGAGTGAGTAGGCACTTCTGGGAAGAAAATCACCTGGCCTACAGCAGATGCTTCCCTTAGGATGAGATCAGTATCACTCCCAGGCAGCTGCAAAGGCCATTTAGCTTCTCATGAGCTGTCCCTGTCCACCTACATCCTGAGGAATTCCATCCCAGGTGAGTGCTCAGCTGCTGAGTGGCTGCAACAAAGGAAAAGTGCAGTTGTTTTGCACACACAGCTGGCCTTGTGTGCATCCTTTAGTTCCTGCCCTCCTGTTTTGCCTTGTTCTGAGCTGCGCTTTATGACTGAGCCTAGGACAGGGAACCTGCTGGTGCTGCTGCACCTCCAAAAGCAACGAGAGCATGAAGACCACCACGTGCACAGGAGGTGCTGCTCCAGCACGAAGGCTTGGCACAGAACTGTCAGCCAGGCTCCTACAGGGAGAGACATAAAGCCCAACAGGGATCTTTGCAAATAGCTCTGCTGGTCTCCTGCAGTCAGTGGTTCACCCAACAGATCCCTGAAATCAGAAAGCTGCACAGTTCTAATGCATGACCAAACATCCTTCACTAGCTCCTGAGAGAAACATGTTATTTATTTTACCCACACAAGGCTTACCTTGTAGGAGCCACCAACTTTCCATGGAAAGATCACACTCTACTACTATACATGAGTCATTAGAGGCAGCTTCTAAACCTTAATATCTCCAAAGGAGCAATAATTGTGACCCTTTCCATATTTTCTATTTACAGACCAGCAGAATGAGCTGGGATCAGCAGGTGCTGCACGTTCAGCTGCCCCTGGCAATACTCAGCTCACCTGTTCCCAGCGAGGGCAGCTGCCATCAGGGAGGCAGTGCCCTGTGAATGTGCCATTCCCAGGGTAGGAGAGCCCAGATTTGTGAGGCAGACATCAAAGCGCTCTGTAGCATGCAGATGTTTTCCATGCAGAGGCTGAGGAAAGTGATGGCCAAGACTTTGTAAATTCCTGTGCTGTGTTTTTTTCCTTCATCTTTTCCGTTACATCCCCCATTTCCTTGCCTTCTCTTATGTGGAAGAACAAAACTATTAAAAATGATGGGCTGTATCCTCAGCTAGTATAATTTCTTGTGACTCCACAGAGCCATGCCTGTTTACACAAGCTGCAAATTTCTCCCACTAATTTAAATCTCTACAGATTTACATCATGGGGAACAGCTCTACATTTTTTTCCCATAGCTAATAAGCTTCTTCAAAAAAAGAAAAGACAAACAAGCACCCTTGACATCTATTAAACTTGAATTTGGAGATAAAGATTTCAGAGAATGCCTTCTTCCACTGTATCTCACATCCTTCTTCCTGCTCCTCTATTCATTAGAGGGTCGTCCCAGTGTCCCGTGGGCCAGAGCTGAGCTGAGCTGCCAAGGATGGTGCCCATGGATGAACCCATGGCTGGATCTGCTTCCTGCCACGTAGCTCTGCTCCCTTTTCATCTCCCCAAGTAGTGCTGCAACCCATCCCAGAAATCCCTGCATCCTGCTGAGGACAGAGCTCTCTTCACTACCACCCAGGCTCACTCACAAGATGTCAGGAAAAATTCCGGCTCTCTTTGATCAAGGGCAGCAAGTTCAGTGCTCAGGCCCCTCTGCCTGGGTGAATTCTCTAACCAACAAATGAAAGGCTGTTTTTTAAAATGTTCTCCATCCATGTCATTTTCATTTCAAGAAACATTTCATATTCCTATCAAATAAAAGCGCATTTGAAACCTCACCATTTTCTACAGAATTAAATTCTTGTGTTCCCACTTGCCCTAACCATGTCTGCAGAACACATCGCACTGTGCTGATTTGTGCTGTCCTGCAGAGAAACACAAGGAGGTTTCACAGGACATCACCAACCCACCTTCCACAAAATCTCCCTCCTGTGGATGAGTAGCAGAGCACTCAGCACACATGAAGACAGACACTTCCCATTGGGAAGTGCTGAGCCATTTGGAAATCCTAAACACTTCTGAGCACTCAACAACAACTTTTCTGCTGGACAATACTCTGACTGAGCCTGCTTTTGGGACATACTGAATTATCCTGAAGAGGCAGGTGAGTCAAGTGCCAAATTCCTTCCTACATTCACTGATTTAATTTGACCACTGAAGCTCTCCAGGCTTTTTGGAAGCCCCAGTTCGATTCCAGGAACCAGTATGTCCAAGATGATCCCACGCTGTCATTAAAACATGACCTGTTCCTGCTGGAGGCAAATGATGGAGTCCCTGCAGGAGTGCAGGGAGTGAGGAGCTGGATCACCCATCTCAGCAGTGCATTTCTGTGCTATGGAGCAGTGCCAACACCAGCGGGGATCTCTGAGGCCACAGTAAAAGCCTTACAATTCTTCCAACAAAAGCTGAGTCTAGTGACCTGCAAAACGTGTTGCAGATATGTTTTCTTGATGGGTTAAGGAGAAAGCAACCAAGGTGATCAGGACTTGGGGACAAAGGAGGGGCTGAGAGAATTAGACTGGTTCAGCCTCTAGAAGAAAAGATGAATAGGAAACCTTATTCCTGAGAGAGCACCAAGGAGGCAGAGCCAGGCTCTTCTGGAAGGTGCACAGCTCTGCTGGCCACTGCACTGACCCCTTGTGTCTCCTGGAAGGCTGTCCCATAAACCAGCTTCTCCAGAATAATGTTTGCTGCCTTCTGTAGGATCTCCTGATCCAAGAGCAACGTTTCCATGTTGCTCCCCTTTCCCTGAGGCTGCTGACTTGCCGGGGGCTAAGCTGTCTCTCGAACAGCCCCCATCCCATTTAGCCTGTGTCCTGGGATTTTCTTCCATGAAAAAGGCACTGTGAAGGCTCTGCACCCTGTGCTATGATTTACACTTTTTCATCTCCTGCAGAAAGCCTGCCGTGTATGTGATGATACCATTCAGCTCCGTTTACCTGAGAACTTAAAAAAATACCATCGGAGGTTGTTTTTTCCATCTGGGTAAATAGCAGGGGTGGGAGTATTCCTTATGGGAAACCTGGAACAGTCGCACTCTGTCGGCCTGACATTTCCTGCTGTAATTGAAACGTTTGAAGTCAAAAATTCCATTTACACAGTGTGTCTCCAAGGCAGCCGGGGAGAAGGGCAGAGGTGGGCTCGGCGTTGGCGCACGGCTTCCCCACCTCCCCACTGCAGCCAGTAAAATCCAGCAGGTGAGTGCAGAGATGTAAGGGCAGGAATATGAGGAAGGAAATTCCAGCTGAGTTAGGTAATTTGGGTCAGAGGAAGCCAGGCATAGTTAGGGAGGCAGGTACAGATCAAATCAGCTTGAGGCTCTGGGTCTCTGCAGCTGCCCATACCCCTGCCCAGCGCAGGGAGCGGTGCATCCACGTGGTGCTGTGCTCATGGGGGAGGTGTGACCCAAACCTCCAGGCTCTGCCTCCAGAGGATGGAAAAATGGCTCCCTCAGAAGTGATGGGAATCAATGGGGAGAAACAACTTTGCCCTCTTGCAGGTTAAAGGACTTTTTGCTACATGTCTTTGAATTCCCATCCAATGCTACACAACCTAATCTTCAACAAAAGCAGCCAAATTCAATCTGCAATCCCAAATGGCCTTAGGTGAAAACCCAAGCAGAGGGTCCCACTGCTGCCAAACGTAGGCTTATTCCCCCACCAGTTCCAGCCCCTGCCATGACTTTGTTCCTGAGGACCTGCACAAACCTACAAAAGCCAGACCCCCAGTGTAAGTCAGTGTTGACTCAGTTCATCCCCAGGGATCCTTCCAGCTGGAAATACAGCTCATGGGCCCACAGGGGATCCATCCAGCATGATTCACCCAGCCTCTGCCTCAGGTCTGCAGCAGCCACCAGCCCAAATGCCTGCTCTACCTCCAGCTCTACCAGGAACTCCTGTCATTCCCAACCCTTGAGCAAGCCAGATTCTTGTCCTCCCTCCCCACGAAACCTCTGGCAGGCACTCCAGGGCTGAGCAGCAGCAGCAAGAAACACCAGAACGCTGGTATCAGCCCCATCTCGTCCTAGCAGTAAATATGGGAATAAGACAAAGTCCAGGACAAGACGGAATCCCTGTGAGTAATGGACATAATTACATTAGCTAGGCAAAGTACCTTTATGTTAAGAAATATTTTTGGCATGCCATGAAAAGTTTGAATCCTGTCACACCCCAGCAGTTACAAAAGTCAAAGGCGACATAACACGAGCTTTATTTTAACTGTTACATGCATTTGCATAAAAATGCTTCTTCAGAATGATAATAAAACTGTGCTTCCCTGTTTTGGTTTGGGGTTTTTTTTCTGCTTTTCTTTTGATGCAACTTTCTTGCACCCTCAAAGGCACAAAGTAGAACAGGAAGCAGTTCTGCCTGAGACTCTTTTCTCAGGCACCTTCAAAAATTAAGGCTCAATCCTTTAAGATTTTCTCACATATCCAAAGACAAGACATTAAAAAAAAAAAATACCCTAGACTCAGCAATTGCTTAAAATCTGTCTTTTCACTGTCAAATGACCCTCCAGCCATGACAATGACAGCCACAATAACAAGCAAATTACATTCCTCATTATTTTTCCCAGCAATCCTTGGGAGCAGTGGGCAGTATGGAGTGAGAAAACTGGGCTGGGACTGCACAAACAGCACTTCAGAAAGGAAACAAACGAGTTATTTGAACAGACACTCGAACTGATTCTCATTTCAAACCCTGTAACTTAAATGACAACTGACTATATACTCAACTGACTCCTTGGGGTTTCACAAAGAAGCTCATTCAGGAACAGAAATAGGGAAAACTTTTAGGTCTCAAAAATACTAAAGTACATTTCATCCCACTGACCCTATCACCTAAGCAGGCAAAACTAAAACCCAAAGTTAACAGCTGTTATGTTTTACTGTTAGATCTAACACACCGATGCTCATTTAAATTGAAATATTTAATTGAGATATCACTGGAGAAATTCTGAATTTTTTCATCTAAGAATCTGCTAAACAGTTTTTAAAATAATGAATTAAATATTCTGGTTTAGATAGCACAATAAATTTTATTTGAGACAAAAGTAAATTTTTTAATGTTTTTTGACAGAATTCATATGCTGGGGATAAATTAACTTAGGAAGATCCAAAACCCAGAATTGTCAGTGATCCCAGTGCCTACCAGTTTTTCCTACATCTCCCACCATGGAATCTTTCATATAAAAGAGAAAAACTTACAATAAGCGTTCCAGTTTTCCCAGGCAAAGTTGGGATGATAAACTGCACAAAGATAATTTTTTTTTACTACAGTGAAAGGAGTCTCCTAAGACTGTGTGTGCCCCAATATGTAAAGGACTGGCCCTTACTCAAGGGTTTCACGACTGAAAGAAAAGCAAAGATGGGAAACCAAAACTAATGTGACTTGTCCAGTGCCCCAGCACAGACTGACAGCAGTGGTGCAGAAAGTCTGGTTCAGTATTCCCTTCGTGACCTGTCTGATAGGAGACTATGGTCAGACTCACTGATAAAACCTTTATTTTGGTTTCTCCTGCCTTATTTTGGCTTCATGGGCTGGCAGAGCGTCACTGAACTTCAGTAAGTGCAAATGTAATGGTCTTCAGCAAATAGCCAGAGGGAACCAGGGAAGATCTTTATCTTGATCTTATATTGATCTTGATTTTTTTCCAGCTGGAACAACTGAGAATTCCCAGTGTGCCACTAGCAGAAACACATACCTAAAATTATCAACTTTGAGACAAAGAAAAAAACCAGAGGAGGAAAAAGAGATAGCAGGTAAATAAGAAGCAGGAAAGCGCTGTCAGGGACCCATGGCAATACTTAGCAGCGTAAGAGTTGTTGGAGTCTCTGGTCTAATGCTTTGGATAAACACTTGTCCAAATGACAGTACATGATGTAAGATCATGTGAGAGGGGCCAGAACTAAGCCATGATTGATGAGCCTTGGAAGAGCAGGACCTGGCTCTCCAAGGTTGGTTTTGCAACCTTTGATCTTTATAGCCACGCATTATAAAGCGGTTTCAACTTGTAACTAAATTCCTGACATACTCAGCTGTAAAATCCAGACATATCCTGAGCAATAAAACAAATACATAAACTGGAACTTAGGTGAGAGTCATCTTTTACTGTCACTTAATGCTGGAAAACACCTAGAGCTTGTTCTGCCACATTCAGGAGGAAAAGGCTGTTTTGAGAGCAGTGTGAGGGATTTGGGCTGGAAGGAGGTTAATTGGACCAGACAGCCTGTTTGATTAATCCTATCTGCATCCTCAGTTTCCAGTGCCTCTAAAGAGCATCCCGAACAGGCACCTTTCTGACTGTAACTGTACCACATGATGTTCATGAAATCCAACTTCTATCACTCTGTGTATCAGAGCCATGGGCCCTCTGCAAAAACACCACCCTGCCAACTGTGGATATCACCAATAAATCAAAGCAGTTGCACAAGCCACAACTTAGGTGGCATTAATTAGATCAGTGGAAGTTATGATCCAACATAATTATCATTGCTACCCCACCTACATTTAATTTCAGTGTTTCTCCCTATCTTTGCCCCAGAGGGTCCATAGGGAAGCACTGCGTGCTTCAACAGTGCCAGCCTCCAGAGGCAGCACAAAAGAGCAGGGGCTGGTAATTATGTGAGTGCAAGTAATGGGAAGGGGCCTATCATGAGATGTGATCAGATACTACACAGGGGGAGAGAAGGAAATTCACCCTTTGCCCCTTACACACCCCATAGCTTTGCAGCTGCCTTATCCCACCTGCCAGTCCCTATTCACCAAGGTGTGTGCATAAAGAAATCACTGCAAGCACATGGAGAGTCTCACCAAAGGAAACCCGATTTCCAAAAGTCCTACATGCATGTCAGAAATGAACAGCAAGGCTCTGGGGAGGGGAAGGAAGGTCAGTGTGCTCGGGTAGGACTTGCAGCATCTCTGACCACATCTGTAACAGCAAGAGGCACATGGATACACAGAGCCGGTGCCAAGAGCCTGACATCCACACAGGGCACTTCCATTCCCTGCTTTCCTTCACAGAGCTGAAGCCTAATGGCAGCAGCAACCAGCATGAGCTGGTCCAGGCTGGGTGCAGCCCCGAAGCCATCCCAGAGGAATCCTGCTGATGTCCTCCATGAGTGCTCTGTGACATAAATGTGCAGTTCAGGAGGGGTCACTGGGAGACATTTCAGAAGCTCACTGTTATCTCAGATGAAATGCTAATGCCCATGTCCCCCTTAGAGGCATCTCCATATGGGGCATGCACACGTCTGTCCTGCTGAAATAGCCCAGCACACCAGGACCCTGCTGCAGCTCTGAGGGGAGGCAGTGTCCCCAGCCAGTGGCACACGGTGTGGCTGCACCCCCATGCAGGGAAAATCTGACAACCCTGCAGTTCTGAGGCCTGTGTCTCAGAAGAAGGAGTCATACAAGAACAAACACAAAAGGGAAACCAAGTGTTTGCAGGGCTGAGCCCTGAATCACAGCCCAGGGCACAGCCATAATGACAGAACATGGCTGGAGAACTACTGCCTTTGAGCTGGCTGGAAGGACTTGATACAAAAGGTACCACATCTGTCAGGTCACAGCAGTCCTTTCTGACTGAAGGTTGCACCACCACAGTGGTTGGAAGACAAAGAGGTTTTCTGCTAAGAATCCCCGAAGATGCTCTGTTTTAGCCAGTCAATTGGTTCTCTTCTTCCTTGACCTTTCTTCTATGCATCTGCTCTCCCCTACACTCACAATAAAACATTTTCCTTTGACACTGTGCAGGGCTCTGCTTAAAAAGAGCTTGGTGTCGTCAGGTGTGTTCCTGGTGAGCTGCAGGCTGTGCTACAAAGACCCCACTGTTTCTCAGAAGGCCATTCACTAATGTTCACTCAACAGAGGAGACCAACAGTACGGCAATATCCATCAACCCCTGCATTTGCCTGTAATTAAAGAAAGGTCAGGAGCTGTGCCTTTCTGAGAATCACGCTTACCTTTGCATCCTCAAAACCCAAACATAGACAAATTTCACAGTGGAGACATCCAGAAACATGAAACCTGGGACATGAAAAATATTAAATAGCCAACTATGTATGTTTTTCAAGGTTTGTGAAATGGACTTGCCCCTGCGCTTGGGTACAGAACTGTTGAGATTGTGTTTGGTACCTAACAGCAAAAGCTATTGTGTTCCAGTTTTTTCATGCCTCACTGCTACAGAAAAGCCCTGATTCACACCACTTCATTATCTTTCCTCATTTTTATAGGCAGCCAGAGGGCATGCTGGATCCTCAGTTTGTTTGTCTGGATCCACTCATTAGTAAATTACGTGTAGTGAGCAATGACGTGCACCTGGACATTTAGTCTGAGTAGATTCTTTAACACTCAAATTAGTTGTGCCACTCCAGCAAGAAAAGCAACAGATCTTTCTGAAATGTGACTTTTTTCTCTATGCTTTTGCATTTCTAGGAGCTATAGCATCGGTGGAGAGGAAATAGTGAAGAGCAAGAATGAAAGAGAAGAAAGAAAAGCACAGGACTTCTCCCTGTGAAGTGCTGTTAACAATCCCTTTGCTGTGAATACAGGGATCCTGCAGCCAGTACTGTGGCCACATCATGGTGACAAATCTGAGTGGCAGCATTTACAATATTTTCTGTACAGCTAGATAAGGAATGCCAAAGGTATTTAGCTGGGAAATTTAGAGATTTAGCTGGGAAATTCGCAGCAATGTTGAGTGCAAGCCTGGTGTGCTGCTCTGGAAATCTGGAAACAGAAACTAACCTACAAATCTGCTTTTAGGGACCTAGCCTTTAATTCCAATCTGGTTCTCTTATGGTATCACTACATATAATTTGCTTTTGTAATGGAGGGAACTGAACAGAAAGGGTCAGATACAGGAGACAAACAAGGCACAAAGTGTTCCATATCCTTCTGGCAGACACCCCTTGGAGACCACAGGCAACCGGTGCAAGAATCGGGGAGGCACAATCCAACACAACCCCTTGCTCTACTTTTACCATCATTAGCTGGGGACCACAGAGATGTTGGTTAAAAATGTCTTCTAAAATAGCTTTAAGGATTGGAAATCTGATAAGGCAAATACAAGTGGCAAAGCTCCACTGACGTCAGTAAGACTTATATAAGGGAAGATTTTGTAATGGTAAAAGTAATACTGGAGCTGAAAAGTCCTGCACACTGAACAAGGAAGTTTTTCAGGTTAACCTCAACACAAGCCACAGATTTGTCTTCAAAACAATTTCCCCACTGCCCTGCAAATAAAAACTGAACTTGGACTATTTCTGCAAAAAGCGTCACTTTGTGTGTGCAATCACACAAGCATAATTCACTGCAAAGCTACTCACTAATAGGCAACTGAGATATTAATACAAAATGATATTTTCAAATGTGAATTTTGAATTTATACATATGAGAATGTTAATGAAAAGATGTGACTGTGAAATGCAGTACATTTAGCCAGTCCTGGGACAATATGGTGTGGGAGTCATTCTTCCTTCATACAATTCTTCTTTTCAGGGCCTTCAAGTAAGTTGGTGTGAATTAACACTGCTCATTTGAAATCAATGGGAAAAAAAATGGAGCTATGCCAAATTACATCAGTGAGGGATCCAGCCTTTTGACTTCAAGTTATCCTCAGTTAACACTGGCGTAATCATAAAAAGGCGACATTTACTTCCCTGTCCAATGAAAATAGCCTGGGCATTGGCTACTTTCAGAGAACTGCCTGAAAACATTACACAAACCATGAATTATTCACAGTATTAAACAAATAATTGTGACTAGTAAATAAATATTTGAAAGTAATGGCCGGTTCATACACCATTCACACATAGTGTAAGGGGGAGATATTCATCATATGAATTACCCATTAAGAATTACTGGCTCAGCTCTAGTTATAACTGATAAACAGTTATGTGGATAACAAGGCAAGTGTTTGGCACATCTCCTGCTTTCATTCCCAGCAATATGGCTTCCTTTTCAACAGACACATAAGCTCAATTATTTATAGCTCTTCTTCCAGAGAAACTGACTGCCTTCCATGCACCTGAAAGGCGGGAGCTGGCGCGCAGTTCCCCCAATCCCTACTTGTCTGGTTAAATTCCAGGTCAGGCAATAGCCCTCTGACAGAACCACATTCCTCCTGTAGTTTCAATTACCTAAATTATTCTTCACCTCCTGTCCTAAGCATGGGCATATTTTTGATGGCCTGAGCTGGGAAATGTGAATGCAAACTGCTACCAGATGTAGAGAGGAAGAATGATTTCATATCGGAGGCACTGGCCTCTGAGTGAAAATCTCTGAGCCTCTGCTGTGCCACAGGCTTTCTGTAAGCCACTTAGGCCCAAATCCCCAAAGGTATTTAGGCTTTTAACTCCTGCTCATTTCAGTGAGAGTTAAAAGCCTAAATACCTCCATGGATCTGGGCTTCAGCCTCTGTGGTTGTGTCTACACAGCACGGGAATATCCACAGTGCCAAGCAGGCACATCCGAGATGACTCCCAACAGCCTGGCTCTGAGAGAGGAACAATATCCCGGTGTTGAGAGTGGAATATAATCTGATTGTGGATAGCCCTCACCACAGCATTCCCAGGAGCCAGCCTGGGTCCCTCCACACAGCACTCCATTCTGCTGGGTGGGAGCAACTCACGTGCCCCAGAATCACACTGCAATTTGGGTCACAGCCTGACTCATTGGGATACAGGGATCATCCTGTAGGATTGGTGTGGTGAATGGGCATTCTGCTGGTGGGCAACATGTAAAGCACAGGAAGCCAACAGTTCTGTTCAGAAGTTTAGAGCAGAAGTTCAACAGGTTCAGCTGAACAGTCCCACAAATTCCATTTGAATTCAGCTTCCACTGGCCACAGAAAAGCAGCAAGGGGCTGGGCAACATGGATAAAATATCCAGCACTTTTCACTTATAACACCAGCACAACATCTGACTGTGTCTGCAAAGAGAATCAGAGCAAATGGTTAACAAACAGTTATGGTAGTTAAAAAAAGAAATGCTTTGCTGCTATTCTATTGTCAGTTTTGGCAAGCAGCACGGGGGAAGCGAAGCGCTGATAACATTGCTTTATTGTTCGTGTAGGTCCCAACCTTAACATGCTACATCTGTATCTTCTGTCTCAAGAAGTTGCTTTCTTTTCATCAAACACATTCCAGAAGTCAACAGTAAAAGCACTGACAAGAGACAGCAGATTGATCCATTAACTCTCACTCACTGCTAACAGTTCCTTGGCTGAAACCGGACCCTGCATTCCACTTGGGAAGATTTGGTAAGTTCAAAATGTAAACACACTCACAGGATTTGGTTACAGCTCTCATGCAGTGCAGCCCCTGCCTCAGCATAGCAGGAGGTGCTGGGAATCTCCACAGGTGCTGTACCTCTTATTTTATACATGCGTAATTAAGGAACAACCAGGACAGGCCAAACGAGTCCTGTGTGCCTCGTGTTGCTATTATACTACATTCTCAGTTAGTGCTAATCAATGTGGTTGCAGTGAAGGATATTACAGCACACAGCTCTTTCTAATATGGCTAACAATAATAATAATAATAATAATAATAATAATAATAAATAGTAATAATAATGAACTCTCCCTTCATCAGAAAAGATGCAATTAAACGAGCATGTATTTTCCCTTTGGACACAGGCCCTTAAGCATCTTCCTTTTAGCAGCAGATAAAATGAAGTCTTGCCTGTCATGGCTTTGAATTTGCTTTGCAAAACCAGCCTTCATTTTAAGTGAGATTTATCCAACAATGCTCCTTTGTTGAACTATTATTCTCCATCCATCCGAGCACGCAGGGTCTCTGCTCGCTGACCAACACTCCAGTGCACTGTAAAAGCACGGCACAAATGCCACTTCTCCCGCATTTGCTCCCAAAGCTGCAAAGCCCAGCACAGGCTCTGCTCCATGTGCGGCTCTCTGCCCCCCTCTACTGACTGCCACAGTCGGTCCCGGTCCAATTCCTGCATGCAGGGACTCAGCCCGAGATGCTGTTACCCTTGGAGAGGTGACAATACACCTTCTGAGAGGTGGCAAGATGCTGGCTTATCCTGGGAAGAAGCTGATTTTTCCTATGCAGCGGCTGGACAAACAGGGTTTTGTCCAAGGAGGCCTCTGAGTTCAGCTTCTGCCCTGCTCACAAAACAGAACAAGGGTTTGTGCTGTGCAATTTGACATGGAGGTAGAACATCACTGCAGTATTTCAGCCAGTCCCTGAATACTGGGGCTCAAGATGGTGTCTTTGGTGTCCCATCATGTTCTTGGGATATATGACATTTTCCAGGATGGACACCTTCTTCAGCTGAAAAGTTACTGTTCTTCAAGATTTCACATATTCTGATGTGACAGTGGCACTTCCCAAAGATGACTTTTCAAAGAAACATGCCTCATCAAAGAGCCACATTTCTGAAAAAGTGCTTTGGTGCACATCTACCTATAAGTGTCCTTTGCTCTTCATGCAGACATGGCACCACAAACAGTCCTGCAGCTCAGGAGCAGAAGCAGCAGAGATTGTTATGGGGAAATGCCAGGAGGTGCTGCACTGACATCACTGGGATTTTTGCCACTGATTTCAGTAGAATCATGATTTCATGCAGGACTCTGCTGCCATTGGACTCGGGGTTTAATTACACAACTTCTCACTAACTGGCTCTCTAGGTCTCTACAAGGCTGATTTCCCTCCAGCCTCACTGCAGGGGTTAGTTCTGACTTGTTGCAGGGGCCTGTTTGAAAGCTTTGTCTCCTTATACTTCCCTTCTTCCTCCGGTACTGCACAGTCCCAGACACTGCTCCTGTGCCAGGCGTACCTGAGGATGCGTCATCCATGTTTATATCTTAACAGCTTCAGTTTTCTCTCCCTTCTTGTCTCAAGTTTCCAGGTCTTTTTTGCCTTTCCCCTGCTCTTCTCTCCTCTGTGATCGGGCCTTATGTATTAAATATCCTTTTGTTACACATATCCATAAACAGATCCTGATCTAGGGAAAATGACTTGTTGTTATTATGGATCTGGATTGGCAGTTTGGTCTGTTTCCAGATCATTCTGGCCTTCTGGCATGACCATTAAGAAGGTCACTCCCCTGTCAGATCCAACCCTGCCTGTACAGAGAGATGCCCTGCACATTCCAGCTGCAAGTCCTTCAGGACTCACAGCAGTGAGAGCAAACAGACTTGAGATTTGGACAGCAATGGGAGCATCTCTGCAGTAATTCGGGACAGAGAACTTCCAACACCTCAATTCACAGCAGCCTTGCAGTCAAAGGCACGTCAGCAACGCACTGACCAGCTTCAGCCCTGCTCCTTTGGGTACCTTAAGCAGTGGAGAACACCCTGTTCAGGCAGCAGCTGTTGAATATGCACGTGGCATCCCAGGCAGGCTTGTCCAGCCTGCCCCAAACCCGGGGAAGATTAAAGCTGGCTGTGTTTTGGCTATCTGCTCTGCAATCACACCTCCTGTTGCACTGTGGGCACAGTGGGTGAGCAGGGGACCGTGCCCCTCTCTGTGCTGCACTCCCAGGGGGGCTGGAAGGCTGGACTGAGGGGTCCTGCCTGCCTGCAGCCTGCCTGGTTTGTCCTGCAGCAGCCATGGGATTCATAGCAGCTCACACACAGTGATAATTTGGTCTGTCCCTTTCCTCCTTACACTCTGGAAAAGAAGGCAGACTCAGGACTGGAATAGCCTGGATTTATTTCAGCTGCTTTCTCAACGAGTGATCTGTTAAAGGGAGAAACATATTTCTGTATGAAGTTGCTGTTTGCACTATGTATTTTAAATCCTGGGATGAGCATGAGAGGAACTATCATGGAGATTTAAAGAAAATTAATTACCCCCTTTCTTATAGCAGTTCAGAGTTTACAACAATATTTACTTGTCTTGGATCCTGCAGAGGATTTTTGGCATCCTGGAACCAGAGGATGAAAATCACTGCATTGCACTGCTTACCTGATGTGCAGACAAATGCCACCAGCAGCAGCTGAGTTATGTATGAGCACAACTAATATGAAATCAGAATAAATCTGATAAGTCCCTAAGTCCACAACTCTGCAAATTCAGATCCTTAAATATGGTTATGTACCTTTTCTGCACACAGAAGTGCAACAGTAAATATGAGAAATTTAAGAACAATTTGGACTCTTCAGTTTTAGGAGCTACACTGAGAGGGCCTCTGAAAGGTGGAGACTTTAAGGAAGTCTCAAGTTCCAGACAGAGAACTTAAAATCACAAACAGCTTCTCATTATCTTTCCCCAAATTTGCAAAAGTCAAGACAGGGCTATAGCTGACAGAAAACCAGATTTCCTAATGTCTGACATGGTTGTTCAGAGGCATTTTCAACACGAGAACTATGAAAAAAAATCCAATGAATCCCTGCTGACCTGCTACATAGCTGCTTGGTGTCACACGTTCAAAATGGTCCAACGATGACTGTTAGCAGGGCTGCCTCAAAAGCTTCAGTGTCTCACTTTGGCTAAGCAAGTTTAACTCTGGATACTTATTTAAAAGTTGTTTGTATCCCTTAGTTCATGAGGCCAGGGTGAAAATTTTGTTGGAATAATCCTTCTCATGAGGTCTCCAATAATACCTGTATCCAGCTGGGCTAGAAAAACACTGGGAGCAACCTTTGAGAGACTTTCCTCATTTTGCCTTCCAGTTCCAGCTGAGACTCGGAAGAGCAATATTTTGTAAGCAGGACCAGCAGTGGGAGAAGGAAAAGTTTGCTAAGTCTTGGTAAACATATCCCTATGAGGCAGCTCTGAGTGCCTGCCTCTGCACATACCCAGAGTCCAGGGAACCACAAACAAGTGTAACTGGCTGTACAAATCATATATTCTCTTGATAGAAAAATACAGCTGCCTATGTGCCTGAGCCTCTGCACTTAAGTAATTGAGGAAAATAAGTCACTTTTAATTTCAAAAAGCTCTCAGCTGTGTCCTTAGTAATTAAGATAGCATGGATGCAATAAATCAGTACATGTGCCAACCCACAGAGGTCAAATATAATCAGGCAGCAAATTATAGTAAACATTTATGAATCCCTTGTATACGGCACATGACCCCACCCACTCGCTCTGGCACAGAGGTTTGCTGTTGATTGCACTGGTCCTTCTGGCATTTCATGTCCTCAATGCAAGTCACACCAAGTAGCCACCCTGAAATATTGTACTAGAACATGATCAGACTCATTTTAATCATTGTGTGTATTTTAAATGATGACTAACACACCGAGAGGATGAGAGAAACCAAAATGGTCAGGAAGCTTTTTTTAAAAGAGGAACAAGGAACATGTAAATTGAGGATTCTATTTGAGCAACAAGAAACTCAGTGCATCCTTCTGCAGGGGAGGGTTGGGCTTGTGGCTGAAGCACAGAGCTGGGCTGTAAGACCCTGCTGAGCAGAGCAAACCCACGGCAGAGGCCCTGGGACACCAGAGCTCCTCAGCTCCCTGTCTGTGGAACAGGCCTGATTATGCTCCCACCCTTTATCTGTCTTGCCCATCTACACCAAAAAACACTTCATTGAAAGGGACTGTCTTTAATTAGGTGTCTGTGTGTGCTTAGCACAATAAGGTGCCAATTTTAGCTGAGGTCCCTGAGTGCTCCTACCTGGCAAATGAAACATGCATTTAGTGCAGGGTTAATGACCAGCTGAGATTACCTGATCTTATTATTTCATTTGTACTGCTGTCACACCTAAGAGCAGCAGCCACAGACCTGAACCTGTTCTGTGTTTGCATTTAATGCATACAGCACATAATGACAGTGCCTCTCCCAAACAGCTTAAAATTCAGTTTTACTTTCCCTTCCCCCACTGCCAACTTGCATGGAGTTTGTTCAGGGAATGCTTTTCAGATATATCTGCCATTGTGACAGCTTCAAGCATCTCCTTGTGCCTGCTCTGATTAGATCTGGATAACACCTGACAAGTGCAGATGAGACACTGATCACAGCCAGAAGGAAAGTGAGAAATATCTTCTACCAAAAGGTTTAAAGAAACAAAAACATTTCCTGTGTTTTTATGCAGTAATGTCCCGCTGATAATTTTTTTTAATAAAAGGAAAAAGTAAAACCCAAATAAGAAAGACCAAAGAAACAATTTGATGTTTTGTCTTTAGACATGCAATTAATGTTGGTGAAATTTCAGAGGTTTTATCAGGGGTTAACTTGAGAAAAAGCATTCCTACTGTATTTTCCTCTAGAAAACTTTGATACCAAAATGTCAGGGACTCTTGCACACAAGCACAGAGGGTTTGGGGTATGAAATCCACCCCTAACTGTAATCTTGTCTTCAGTCTACAGACCTTGAAGCTTCTCTTGCACGTTACAGTATCTAGGGAAGCCTTGAACAAGACACTACACGCTGCATTAGAGGACACCTTGGGTGCTGAAGTGGAGCTTCTGGTAGGGGATGAAAGAGATGGAGATGTGAGATCTCCCATGTTATGAGCCATTTCCTTTCCCTGTGGTAGCAATGATCCTTGAGAGAGACTTACTTTCTCCTAGTAAAAAACTTTTCAAAGGAGGTTCCTTACCAGCTGCAGATGAAAGGACAGGAGCTGGCAGGAATATCTCGTCAGCATCAGTGCCTGTTTTATACTTTGCACACACCTGGAGAGTCCTGGAATACAAGAGAAACCACCTCTACACCTTTGGTTACCAGAGGAGTTCCCAGAGCAAGTCTGGGACTCTTCAAAAACTGGCATTTTACCAAGAAGTCACAGACAACAGGAATAAAGTACTTTCTCCTTTGCCTTCTTCAAACTGGAAAGAGACCCTGCAGCTTTATTTGGTTTGTGCAAGGGTGCACAACAGAAAGAGCAAAGACTGAAGAGGAGACTCATCTCAGCACTATTCAGCTTTTCATAGCTATCAAACAATGATAATTTCTGAAAAGGAAATTCTTTTTATTTAAATAGCCAGCAACAAAAAGAGAAAATAATGACGTGGCCTTCCATTCCACCCTGCATTAGTACCTCCCTACTACAAAACCTGCCTTTCATGCAGAACACCTTCTGGAATAGCTAAGTGGATAAAAGCTGGGGAAAAGACCCTGTGAGGCAAGCAAAAATCCCTTTAAGAAGGGACATGGTAGTACCTATTATACCACAGGATGTTCTCTCCTACCGATGTCACCACCTGCTATTCCTCACCCAGTGCCCACCAAAACCCAAATTCCAAGAGTCTGGAATATTACACGAGAGCAGGACTAACCAGACATCCTTTTGGAAATGTCATCTCATGCCATCTGAACCTAAGAATGATAATGATTTGTCAGTCCCATAACCTGCAAATGTCTGGATCAAGTATCTTACAAATTACTCCATATGCTTGGCTTTAAAATTTTCAGGAAGTTCTGCTCAAGTTTGGGAGTTAAATTTGATAGGCCAGGAGGCAGAAAGCTCTCTGCCAGTTTTATTTTAAGGCCTCCTACACAGACCCTTGAATACTGGTACGTGTGACCTGTATTCAATAACAATTATATATCAGTATATAATATCAGGGGCAATGATCAGAGCTGCTATCAGAAAACAACCCAAAACAGTCAAATGCTAATTCCCTCAGCTGCAGATAATGAAGTATAGAAACATGAACAATCCCCAGTCAAATAAACCCCCCAGAAGGTGTTACTTACAAAATCTCATCATTTTCAACCAGTGGTGTGCTTGAAGAAGTTTGACTCATGGCTTCTCAATGCTTTGGGCTAGCAAGACTAGTTGGCAGTGCTAGTGGCAGAAGTGAGCTGTACTTTACACTGTAAAGGCAACCAAGTGTCTACCTGGCAATTAGCCAGGAATCCCAAAATTACCAGCCCATTAGACACATGTTATTATTTCCATGGACAGCCCCAGTGAAGCCAGGGCTGAGAACAAGGGAGAGGACCAGTGTCCATCACACGTGTCTGCCCAGTGGGGTCAGCTGGCTCCAGCAGAGGGAAGAGCAGCATTTCAGTGGGCAAACAGGTTAGAAATGGGTCCTACCACGCTACAGCTCTGTCCTGAAAGAACTGCATTCAGCATTAGTGAAATGCTGCTCAGTTGGCCTGAGACATTTCTCTGGAAGTGAACCCCAAGCCTGCAGACACTGCTGGTACAAACACATTATAATGCACTGGCAATTTCAGCCCCACATTGAGGAGGGTTTGGTGTCAGCAGCAATGTGGGCCAGGGTTACATGGAGGGAAGTAAGTCCAGAGCTCATTATGTCTTTTCAATGATTGCAGGGGACTTCTGCAGGATCAGACAGTTTCTTCCAGCACTGCTGATTACAACTGGGCAAGACTTCTGTTGAAGGAATTTGGCGTCTTCAACTAACACAATTCAACTGTCGGCAAAATTCAGGAGTTTTCATTGAAAACTCAGTTTCAATGAAAATCCCAAACTAAACACTGTGATTGTGGATCAAAAAGTATCTTTGAATTAAAAAATGAAACACTATTTCAGATGTTGAAATTCCCCTTTATAGTAGTTCTTGCTTTTGATTCTTATTGCAACCTCCTCACAAAAGAAGTTTGGATAAAACATACATCAAAAATAGTAGAGGAAGAGATTTTTGAATAGTGTTTTTCCACATGGAAAAGGCATCTCCAAGGCAGTCCTGTTAATACATGTGGAGACAAAGCAGCATTAGTAACATTGCTAACATTTAGGAGACATGGATATCATTCATCTCAGGATCTTGGAGAACACACTTTTTATTCAAAGATTTTCAGATTTGGGACAGCAATCTTTGGAATATATCCATAAAAAAGAGATGAAAATTAAAGAACAGAAGTACTGAAAAAATAATAATGAATCAAAATCCATTGGACTTCACTCTGGAGCTCAGATCAAATATTCTCTTAGGAAGAGGAAAGGCATTCCAGCCTGGCCAACTGTTATTTGGAAATAGAATTGTAATTGTGTATTGAGTTCTTATCTCCAGATGAGGTAATCCACAGCATGCTGATGAACGTTTATCAACCGGGCTGGTTAAGCCCCAGGGAATGACAAAGGAGAGAAAGAATGGGAAGGAGACACATTGGCTATGAAACACTCCTTGCTAGAACAAGAAACAATGGGGTGCTGCAACTGAAAAAGGAAGAGACACTTCCTGGGACAAGATGCCTTGCTGGGGTACATCACTGCCAGAGATAAGGCGATTCTCAGTGACAGGCTGGGGCATCCAAAGCGCAGCAGCTCCTGCAGCGACACTCCAGCTCTTTCTCAGGCTTGTGTTTAAGGTTTCTAAGGTCAAGTGACTCTTGCTTTAGATCTGCAGAGTATTTGTTTCTCAGGTAAAACTGTTTAAAACAACTTCTTGTAGGAAGCAAGTTCTGAGCAACTCTTGAATACCAGAGACCTGCAAAATTTTTAAAAGAGACACCCAACCCAGCACACTGCTTCAGACTTCTCCAGGGGTTTTCCTATAATGAATCAATAATTTTCCAGCTTAAGCAAAGTTTCACACTTCAACATTTTAGTTCTTATTTTCTGGCTACTCTTAACTTATTATACTCTCCATAGTAAACAGCAAATTTGTTTCAAATCTGCCACTGGAGTCAAGCTCTCCTTAGGAAGGGAGTTCAAATTCCAGCTCAGAGAAAGAATAAATGCTATTCCCACTCACCCCAGAAGAGATTTTGGGATGGAAAGACCACAAAGAAGTACTATAGAGGCATGTTAGAAGCAAGGCAAGGAAAGTTTTTCACTCAAAGCATTTCTTTTTCTAAAAAAGCTTTGGCCAGTGCTGGTTAGATCTTACAGGAAGCATCACAGAGCAGAAAAAGAACTGACAGAATACATGCTGCTTGTACTGCTGCCCATCCTCTTTCAGAAAGAATTTTGCACTCTACACCCACCCCCAAATTTGAAAATCCTTGCTTTAATCCTTAACAGAATTTCTATCCAATTTCTGTACCTTCTTGCAGCCTCCCATTTAACAAGTAAGCACCAGGATTCCTGGTATATAAACAATTTCCAAGGAGGAATACAGACAGCACATGAATTAATAAAACAGATGCAGGTGTGGAGGAGCACCCACAGTTTCCCCTGCAGAGCAGTGAGCTCTCATATTGGAATAAGGCTCTTCCCTGGTGGCATCACACTGGGTGCCAAGCAGGCACAGTCCCATTGAACCTTCCATAATGAGAGGAAAACCCTCAGCCAACCTCCTGCAGCAAATCCTGCCCCTAAGCAGAGGTGAGGCTTGCTGAAAACTCACTTGCTGAAGTACCGTGAACTTCAATTCTTTGGTGCCTGACACAAGAGAGTTTAAAGTGGTCTGAGGTTTTAGAATCCAACTATCCTGTACTGGGCATCCAGACCCAAGACCTGTAACCAGTGATAATCCTATCCAGAAATCAGTTCCCTCACTCTCTGAGCTGCATCCAAAGCAGCCTGAGCAACAGCCAAGGGAGGGGATGCTGCCCCTCTGCTCTGATGAGACCCCACCTGCAGAGCTGCACCCAGCTCTGGAGTCCTCAGCACAGGGAGGACACGGAGCTGTTGGAGCAAGCCCAGAGCAGGCTCCAAGATGATTAGAGAGATGGAGCATCTCTCCTATCAGGAAAAGCTGAGACAAGTGGGTTTGTTCCACCTGGAAAAGAGAAGGCTTAGGGATGACCCAATTGTGGCCTTCCAGTACCTGAAGGGAGCCTACAAGAAACATGGAGAGAGACTTTTTAGAAGGGCTGGAGTGACAAGACAAGGGTGAATGGCTTACAGATGAAAGAGGGTAGGTCTAGATTAGATATTAGGGAGAAATGTTTCCCTGTGAGGGTGGTGAGGCTCTGGCCCAGGTTGACCAGAGAAGCTGCGGATGCCCCATCCCTGGAAGTGCTCAAGGCCACATTGGATGGAGCTCTGAGCAAAGTGGACAGCAGAAGGGGTTGGACCTAGATGATCTTTGAGGTCCCTTCCAACCCAAGCCATTCTATGATTTCCAGCTCTATTTTTTTGTCAAACAGCAGGCTACAAAACCAACACAGCCTCTGCCAGCTGGGTGAGTAACCCCACAGAAATGTGTACACAAACTTCTCCCAAATCCCATACATCACAACAAATAACTGATGACCCTGGTGACATTTATGACTCTTTGTCAATCTGACAGCTCTTTCACTGACTTAACAAGCAGGAAAATAAAGAGCAATTTAGCAGAACTTGTGCTTCTTGTTCATGCGGGTCACCGCTGTGACAGTCACCCAGGCACAGACAAACCGTGGCACACGAGCAGCTCTCCCTGCTGCCGAGCTGCACAGACAGCAGTGACAAAGGCAGCGACACTGGCACTCCTAGAACTTGCTGAATACCACCATCTACTGGCACAAAGCGTGGAGCAAGGGAGTGAAAGGAGCGGGGACAGCAGGGAAGCAAGGAGGGGAAAGTGAAAGAGGCTGAAGAAAAATAATGGTATGAGGAAGACAAAACCAAAGTCACCTATCATAAAACAAAAAGCCATTTAGGTGAGTAACAGAGGAGCAAGAGACAACAGGCAAAAGGAAAAAAAATATGGTGGAGGCTGTTTTC
Source organism: Emberiza elegans (assembly GCA_024865655.1). Taxonomy (NCBI): domain Eukaryota; kingdom Metazoa; phylum Chordata; class Aves; order Passeriformes; family Fringillidae; genus Emberiza; species Emberiza elegans. Next base: position 7,902,280 of record JALJVW010000184.1, on the reverse strand, counting down.
CCAACAAATCGTTCCCTACACCATGCAGCTGGTCTGGAGCCTGTGGACACAGCACTGGAGCCTGGGAACCAGCACAGCTCTCCTACAGTAGGCACAGGCAGGTCAGCCCACCCCAGGCAGGCTTCCCACAGCCCCCAGATCACTCTGGCTGGTCCTGTGCACCACAGGCCATTGCATTTCAAAATACTTCTTTATTTTAGCCCAAAATCTTCTGTTTGCCCCAGGTATCTAAAAGGGCACATCGGCCTTAGGTGAATGCAACCAAGAGATCTCAGGAGCTGGCTGGAATGGGTGGTCAGCTCCTGCTCACTGCAGTTCCCATCCACACCAGTATCCCTGCAGGAGCCTTTGGCTCAAGGACTCCAATTGCTCAGGCCTGGCCTCTGCCTTGGGCTGCTCCTGGACCTGGCAGATCTGTGCCTGACAGACCCCAGCCTCTGGATATCCCTGTGTCTCCACAGGCAGTGATGCTCACCCCACTAGTGATGGCAGCTCAGCTGGAATTTGTCTCCAAGGTAGGGAAGGCTCCACAGTCATTACCATGGTGCTCAGGTCATCCACCCACCTGGAGCTGCAAGGCTGCTATCACACTGATTGCTGTATGCACACCTTCCAGCAGTGACTTCGCACTCATCCACTCACCCAGAGCCATAATTGGAGGCAGGAATGTACTATTGCAAAAGAGATTTAATATTCATTTGAATCCTTAACATTCATTTGCTTCAGCCCTGTGCAATCCCCAGCTTTCAACAAATATTTTACCAAATTAATTATCTGGCAGGAATATTGGTCAAAATGGTACATTTTAAATCAGTACTGAGGAATGCTCCTGGGAAAGAAGCTCGGTGTTCATAACTGTGCAAATTCTCAACAGAAACCCAACATTAAATCTGTGCTTATCCAATCCCATGAGCCAGACTACAGTTAAAGAGGCCTCCAGTCCCTGTCTGTGTAAAATTCCCTGTCTGATGCTGGAAAACTCCAGCAATCTCTCCAGTTCCCTCTGCTCCTGGGGCAGCACAGCCAGGCACAAGAGTTCAGAGCTGCCAGCACAGCCAAACCCTCCCATGGTGACTGCACAGAGGTTCTTACCAGAGCCAACATGGACACAGCTACAGCTGCCTAGCACAGAGCAAGGCAACAAACCTGTGCTCTTATAACTGGGCTGGACAAATCCACTTAAAATAACAGTGATGGCTCTCAAAGTGCTCTAGTTTATCTGGTTTAATCTGAATTATCTAGCTAAGGTTAAAAAAAAATCCAAATCAAGAACACATCTGCACTTTTTCTATGGAAATACATATCAGCCCTATTTTTGTTCAGGTAGTAAAAACCATAAGAAAGTCTTTACCTTTTCTTCTTGCCCCGAATTATGCCACAATTTACTCCCCTTCTAGACCACAAGCAACTCTGAAAATCTACTCCTTCTCCTTAAAAAAGACCCTAAAGTATAAACCCCAAATAAAAAAAAATCGGTATCTCAAGTCCGTATGTTACAGCTCCCTTTGCAAGGAAAGGGCTCAGCCACACAATCGGGGATTCCATCAGTTCTCTCTGCAAATGCTGGGGTTTCCTCCATATGGGAAAGGCTGGAATATCAATGAAATTACATTCCACTTAAACTTTCGGCTCTTGTCACACTTCCCTCTACCTTTCTGTTTGTTTTACCCCTCTCCTTGTTCAGCCTAGCAGCATATCCTTTCTTCTTTTCCCACATTTGCCTATTCCTTTTTTCCTGTGTTCCCCTTCACTAATTTCCACCTCCTTGTAAAGTCAGCCTGCATCATCCTCATAGCAACGCAAGAGAGAGGGTAGAACATTACTGAGTTATTTCTCCGCAGGGATGTGCCAGACCTCACCACAACCTGTGGCCTAATATGCTCCGGCTTTTCCCTCTCCTCCACCAAATCCCACGACAGAACACAACCTCCAGCCTGTGCCATCACACCCTCTGTATATTGTCATTACTCCTCCACCTCCACAGCAGCCAACTTTCTGTCCTCTGCCTCATCATTCTCTCAGGTTTTCTCACCTCACTCAGACTCCTCCCCTCTCCTCCTTATTTCTCTTTATTCACCCCAGGCTGTGAGCCAAATGCCTCAGGTCTGATAGAAAAAAAAAAACAGAGAGGGAAAAAAAGAGGGAATAAAACTCCCCAACTCCAAAGGTCTGCATAGGATTAAACCCCATTTGCCCCAGATGGCTTGGAGACAGGAGTAAAAGAGAATTCAGACACAGAGGGATGAGACAGTCAGACTTCCCAAGTCAGCAAGTAACACCAGAAAACACACTGGGCTAATTTCATTCACTTGATACCAATGCAAATTACTGGTGGTGGGGATCAAGGCTGGGATTTTCAAAAGGGTTAAAGCTCATGGTTTTTAAAAGCTCTTTACTCACTTAGGAGTCAAAGTCCCATTTTCAAGAGGAAGTTAAGAGCAAAAACCCCCTTCTGGAGTCAGTCCTAATTCTTCTAGTCAGACAGGCATTCCCAGATCCTGTCCTTGCCAGCCCCTCGTTTCCACTGGCAAAGTCCCCAGGATGTCGATGTCTCTCAATGTGGGCAGCACAGGCTATGCCTTGGCAGGGTGATCACCACTGGGTTGGGTGGCACAAGGGACACACAGCAGCCTCCCCAGATATCCTGTGCTTGGAGCTGCCCTCCATGACAGGGCTCACAGGTACTGACCCCTGGAAGCCTCATCCCAACTCCATCATCAGCTGCACGTGGAGCAAGATCTAACAGAGGGCACTGCCATGGCCAGAGGTAAACACCTACCTGGTTCTGCCCATGAAGGTGGTGTGGGAAAGCCCTGTCCTCCCTCTCCCCGTGCATGTGCTGGCCTGGGCATGCCCAGGAGAACTCCAGAACCCTGTGTGTTCTCTTCCATAAATGCCAACATCTCCCTCACCAAAATCAGTGGCACTTGCTCTCTCTGAGCCATTCAGGGTACAGATTTCAGTGATATTTTAGGGCTAAAAGTTTACAGATGTTGACTTCTCCAAACTGCACTCACATAAAATGTTCTTCAGTGAATTAGGAACACGGGCTATCCATTTTCAATTGAATTTGCATATTTGAGCTCTAGAGGTGCTTTATAAAAATCCCAGTCCTGTAAACACAGCCAGCAATGAGCATGAAAGACTGATTTGAAACAGTTCACCATCCCCACTGGAGGAACATTCTTGCATGCACCCCAGTCCCTGGCTGGTACATCAACAGAATGCCCAGATGTTCAAATATGCCAAGCACACCCAACCATTCTTCACCACCCAGTATTCTCACCAGGGAGGGCACAACTCAGCACTGCTTTTCTGAAGTGAGCTTGGTGTTGAGATCTTCTGAAAGTCTATTTACTACTGCTCTGAACAGCTCCAGTCTTTTAATATTTGCTGGCAGGAATGGTACCTTTGTCTCCAAGGCAGCCTCATCTTCCTTTCCAGACATAATTTCTGACTTCAGTAGCAATAAAGGTAGATTAACCAGCTATTCTGAAAATCCCACCATCTATATCATGTCACAGCATCTCCACACCAATTAAATTTTGGATCTTGAATCTTTTCAACAAACTGGCAGTTAATGATCTATAGGCAAAGACTGTTTGACAAGCATAGCTGAAACGTAAAGCCATATGTGAAAATCACCATCTTTTCACACACAACTTGTGAAGAGAAAGAGGAAAATATGAATCAAATTAGCTATCATTATAAATAGTGGTCTGGAAATGAATCGCAGATGTTTTGATGGAGAATGGGTTTTTCGTAACACAATTCTTCTGAAAAGTGCCCATTCTGCATGAAAAGGATCCTTTTTTTCCCTAAAGAAACTGATTGTTCAAAATATTTAAGTATTCCAGCCATGCACAAAGACATTTTTGCATGCTTTTGCAATGTTCCATGGGAGCTGGATTTTGTTCTTTGGTGTTCATCTAAGCCAAACTCCTTAAGTGAGTTACATTTCAAATGTCATATATCTATCATCTTTAAGGGAGGAGACCACAGAGGATCAGTCCAAATAGAAGCCAGGTTTAAAGAAGCTTAAAGAAAGAAGTCTAAAGCCAGGTCCTACAGCAGCTTTTCCAAACAGAAATATTCTGGTCTTTCACCTTACATTTTCTGGTTATTAATCTTTTTTTCTTTTCTTCACTATGGTTCCTTTCTTCATTCCATGTTTATGCTAGGCATGCATCAGTAACAGCCATGTGATAAGCAGAAGAGCAAGTGGATAAAGTTCACTGTGTCATGTCCATCTCTGGGCATAACTAAATGCAAACTAAAAGAAAAAATGCCTGAAGTTTCATTGAACATGTACTCAGTGTGGTCACGTATTTAAGAAACAGTAATTAGTATTTGTGGGGGATGTTGGCAACATGAAATTAAGAGAACAAGGTGAAACTCTTCACAGGATTGGGCAGAGGAATTATTTATAGCCAGTGGAATATGAAGGCACTGTAAGAAGGGTAGGAAACTCAATTGTACCATAAAACCTTTACCATTGAATGCTTACAGATTTTAGTTCCCAGGCATGACAGTGGAAAGTGTGGGGGCTTTTCAGTAGAAAAACACTTTGATGACTGAGCTGAGAAAGCTCCACAAGATAAATGACCAGACTGGGCCAGTACATTTGCATGTCTCATTTTTGGAGGACGCACAGAAGGACTCTGAACCCCAGGCAGCAGTAAAATCAACAGCAAGGCACAGGCTGCTCCAGATTCCCTTGCTGACCTGTGGAAGAAGATGCCTGCTCTCCTCTGATGCACTGTGTAGGCGAGAGCATTAAAAATCCTGATCCCTTCAAAAGAGGAACACTGTCTGTGCAGCCTCTCCAAAGGGAGAACCAGAACAGTGCATTATGTGGCACAATTCCTTCCAAAGATTTTTTAATCAAGTAAAACGGAAAAGTGGTAAAGCCCAGAATAGAGCTTGGCTTAATATGTTTTAATAAGAAACAAAGAAGGCCCTGTTTTGCACTGTATTGTTCAGGCTTGCCTTTAGGCACGTGTGGAAAAATGTTTACTAAATAACTCAAATGCTTCGCAGTGAGATGCATTTTATTTCAAACTGAATTTTCTGCAAGTGTACACTCGCCAAAAGGGAAGCAAAAGGTCATCAAATGATTGCAGGTACCAATCTGTCAGTGCTGTTCTGCAGACACAAACCTCTCCTCTGCACCAAGAATGAGCCACAGAAAAACCCAAAGCAATCTTATTCCTCTCTCCAAAAAAAAACCCAAACACAAACAAAGAAAATGAAATTAACAAAAAGAAAAAGACAAAACAAACACAAAACCAGAAAAAGATCAGAAAAAACCCCAACAAACAACCCCAAAAAAAAACAAACAACAAAAAACCCACAAAAATAACAACAAAAAAAAACCCCAAACCAACAACAAAAACTGAACCTGAAAGGAAAAAGTGTCCCAGCAGCCATGCATTGGATGATTGTCTTTTGAACAGTAGGGCTATGATCCAAGCTCAGTCCTCACTCTGCCAGGTGAGTAAAGGCATTTGAGAAGGGCCTGACCAGAAGAACCAGATGAAGAATTGCTCCCTCTGGCCTAGATTAATTTTCTTGATATACTTCAAGCAACACCTTCAGCACACTCAGCCATTAAGCCAGTCCCAAAACCAAATGAAAAATAGGACTCAAATGCCCTCCCATCTCCTCCCCAATCCTCAACAAATCAATTGTAATGCTTGTGGCTGGCATAACTGAGTTTTCTTTTAAAAAAAAATTAAAAGCTCTAACATCCAAACCAATTCATTATTCCAAAAGATTTTAACTTCAAGTAAATGTCTCACTCTTTTGAAAAAACACCTCTTTAAAAAAAGTCTGATCTCCTTTGCATAGGACTCTACATCTTGCCAATCAGACTGAAATACCTGCATCTGTAAGTCAATTTAAAAAATAAAAGGAAGGTGCCTTTTAAAACATTGTTCTTGCATATCAGATCCCCCACCATGGCATGGTTGGAGTTTGAAACTAATGCCAGGCGGACCTTGGGCAGGGCTGAAAACACCTATAAAGGTACAACATGGACCTGCCAACTGCACCATTTCCAACTGAAGTCTATGGCCTTTTTAAGTTATCTGCTGCCTTAGTCATCTCCTGCTTGTACTTTCCCATTTTCCTAGCAGCCACAGTGAAATCTCAAAGGCTGTATTAAAAAAGGTGGTACACTCGACCTTTGAACCACATGTTGCTGAACAACTCGCTGCTGTTTTAAGTAGAATGATCAAACATACTATTTCCTGAGATAAACACAGCATGCTGAAGTGACATATTTCAAAATCTTCTGTTGTTTGAATAATCACTTTCTGAGAAGAAAGCAGCCATCCAAATCCCTGCTAGTAATGAGAATGCTGCCTGAGTTTTATCAGTGATCCTGCAGTTACCATCCTAAGATGTCTGTAACTACTGCCAAAAACAACACCACTTACCCATTCACACAATATTCCCAACAACTGCAAGTTTGTTCCTGACTTCAATATCCCTTTTAGTCTGAAAAGAAATTACCACACTGATTTATTCTATAGATCTAGTGCTTCCTGTGGGTAATCAAAGTCTTCATAAGCATCTGCAGCTTCAATTGCTTAATTTCTACCACTCTGGAGAACACACGTGTGTAAAGGAGCCAGCTGGATTCTGCTGGTTGTTTGTGCATCCTCACCGATCCAAGCTCAGTCCTCACTCTGCCAGGTGAGTAAAGGCATTTGAGAAGGGCCTGACCAGAAGAACCAGATGAAGAATTGCTCCCTCTGGCCTAGATTAATTTTCTTGATATACTTCAAGCAACACCTTCAGCACACTCAGCCATTAAGCCAGTCCCAAAACCAAATGAAAAATAGGACTCAAATGCCCTCCCATCTCCTCCCCCATCCTCAACAAATCAATTGTAATGCTTGTGGCTGGCATAACTGAGTTTTCTTTTAAAAAAAAATTAAAAGCTCTAACATCCAAACCAATTCATTATTCCAAAAGATTTTAACTTCAAGTAAATGTCTCACTCTTTTGAAAAAACACCTCTTTAAAAAAAGTCTGATCTCCTTTGCATAGGACTCTACATCTTGCCAATCAGACTGAAATACCTGCATCTCTAAGTCAATTTAAAAAATAAAAGGAAGGTGCCTTTTTAAACATTGTTCTTGCATATCAGATCCCCCACCATGGCATGGTTGGAGTTTGAAACTAATGCCAGGCGGACCTTGGGCAGGGCTGAAAACACCTATAAAGGTACAACATGGACCTGCCAACTGCACCATTTCCAACTGAAGTCTACGGCCTTTTTAAGTTATCTGCTGCCTTAGTCATCTCCTGCTTGTACTTTCCCATTTTCCTAGCAGCCACAGTGAAATCTCAAAGGCTGTATTAAAAAAGGTGGTACACTCGACCTTTGAACCACATGTTGCTGAACAACTCGCTGCTGTTTTAAGTAGAATGATCAAACATACTATTTCCTGAGATAAACACAGCATGCTGAAGTGACATATTTCAAAATCTTCTGTTGTTTGGAATAATCACTTTCTGAGAAGAAAGCAGCCATCCAAATCCCTGCTAGTAATGAGCAGGAATGCTGCCTGAGTTTTATCAGTGATCCTGCAGTTACCATCCTAAGATGTCTGTAACTACTGCCAAAAACAACACCACTTACCCATTCACACAATATTCCCAACAACTGCAAGTTTGTTCCTGACTTCAATATCCCTTTTAGTCTGAAAAGAAATTACCACACTGATTTATTCTATAGATCTAGTGCTTCCTGTGGGTAATCAAAGTCTTCATAAGCATCTGCAGCTTCAATTGCTTAATTTCTACCACTCTGGAGAACACACGTGTGTAAAGGAGCCAGCTGGATTCTGCTGGTTGTTTGTGCATCCTCACCCAGAATCATTCCCATCAGTTACAGCTAAAGTGATTTATACTCTGGTGGGCCCTAGGGGGACTAGGCAGGACCAGGGCACTGTACCCCTGCCTGCAGAGCTCAGTCAGGGTGCACAAGGAGCAGCAGATGCAGCAAGGCAAGGCACTCGTGAAACATCTGGCAGCAGAGAGCCCAGAGCGAAGATCTTCTCACAAGGGAGTTCTGTGAGTTTTGTCAGCTTCAAACAGAACAGCTTCTTGCCCAGGATAACGTGGGTGGCAAGTTGAAAGCACTGTTCTAGATCCTAGGATTTCTCCTTTTGTGGAAATCATTGCTAACCACGCTGACTCTCAGGGAATACTGCAGGAGAACACCCAAAGTCACATTAGTGGCTACTGGCAGAGCGAGGACACCCAGCCAACAGCAGCTCCTGTGGGACTCCCCCTGCTAGCTGGGGCCAGACAACCTGATGGCTCAGCCCTTTGCAAGATGCAAAGCAGAAGGACTCATTTTGCATATGTGATTTGTACAGCCAGGACACTCTTGCACAATAAAGCTGCCCTCATTCATGTGGACTAGATTCAAAGAAAAATGTCAGTGAGAGCCACTCCATTTCTTCAGTGGATTTGAATGAAAAGAACAATTTAGAAAGATCAGTTGCTTTTCTCCAGTCACAAGACCATATAATGTCCTTTAAGGCCACTTCCCTTAATTCTGTTTAAAGGCTCCTACCTTTCCTGAGCTAACAGGGGCTGTGCACTCAGCAGCTTTTTTGTATGTGAAACTCTCCCTAAATCAAATGGGAATGCATTTGCATATGAGCTCCCGGGAGGCAGCATTTGTCATCCTCATTTTCTGTCTTTTGACATGAAGAAAAATGGATTTAATCAGCAAACTAGAGCAAACAGCCTTTTGCATATTTTTGTACAAAACAATTCAAATACTGAGGAAAAGGGAGGAGCTTTTTCACAATCTAGAAACAGAATTAATGTCCTCTGGATACAATGACATCTGAGGGAGACCATCAGCTGCTCTGTGTTTAATATGGGACTCTGGTAGCTGCTTATGACTTCTAATGCTCAGGCATCTTTGATTGCAATCAAAGATATTACTGACCTCAAACAGTAAAAATCCCTCTGATTTTCATTTAAGTCTATGGAAGATTTTTCCCACCTATTGATTTACTGAAATGAGATGGATTCTTCTCAAGTATGAGATACCTCTGGATTTCCAGGAGCACAGACTCCAGCTGAAGATGGGAGTTCAGGATATATCCTCACTACCTTTGGTGAGCAGGAGCTGAGTTAGTTGGATCTAGAGGTGAGCAGCCCCGGTACAAAGCTAGTGTATCCTAATGATCCTATGTCACCACACAGCTCTCACCCAGGAAGTCCCTGGGGAACTGGCCTTTCTGTTAGATGAAGAGTTGTAAAAGGACAGAGAAGGACAAGCCAGGCTGGAATGACTTAGCTTCCACCCAAAGTGTGACTATCCCAAATCAACCCAAAGCCCATGTTATAATCTTGCTCCCAGGTCTGCTGCTGTCATCTGCTGTCATGTGTTGATGAAAGTGCCAAGTTCACTGCAGGGTTTTGCATGGGACACAGAAAACATAAAGTACTAAATGCCCAACCTGACTGTGTGCTGAAGGCACAAGCTGCAGATCAAAGGTGCCATGATAAAAGAGAGTTTGAACATTGCAGAGCTTGCAAAGTGACACTTGAGTTTTTCAGAAGGTTGAATCTCCCAAAAGCCTATCAGCTTCCCAACAGCAACACTGCTGAGAATGCAGCTGAAAATGGATGTCCTACAAGCAATCAGCTGTGGATCTCCACAAAAAGGAAGCTCCAACAAGCTTCTCAGATCTCTCTTCAACTTCTAATCAACTATAAAGAACAACAAAATTACAGAAGCAGGAAACCATGCTTCCTACTCTTTCATGACAATCCTTTGAAACTCCTCCACTAAAGCAAAGATTTAAATACTTTCCTAGTCATAAAATAATCTTGCTTGTTTTCATCAGTGTGCCAGTTTCAGACACTTGGAAAACTCTCCTCTCACCTCAAGCAAATAATACCCACATGCAGCTACTGAGTTTCATTAGCTGTTGTTTGCCACAGGAAGCCCTCCTAGCACTGCCCAGATGGGTAGAAAAGGAAGGGCACCTCAGGACAGCCGAGTCAATGAGTGAAACAGGAGTCGGGACATGCAAATGTTGGGTTTGATTCTGTCTCAGGGTACCTGAGTAATCCTGAACAGGTCATGGAGAACCTTGCTCTGCCTTAACTCTCCAACTACAAAATGCAGTGGTAATTCTCTGCCCCAGAGGAATGCCATGGTGCTGCAATCATGAAGGCTCAGCTACTGTGGGGCTGCAGCACTCATAAATATTTAAAGAGAATGAAATCTGAAGGGAGAAAAAGACAGGAGGTTTTAAACCACTTCAAATTCACTTTTTCCACTATGAATACAAGTATGGAATTGGTAAAACCGAGTAATCTGATCTTACTGCAGTGATGCCACAACGGGCAATGTTAATCATAACATTAAGGCAGCATAGTGTAGAAATGTGTTTCTTTTTGGCACTGTCTGTTCTGCTGGTTGTCACACACCCCCAGGAGTTGAATGAGTCAAGATATGGGGAAAAAAGCCTACCATCATGGCAACACCCAGTTTGCCTGCTACTTTCATGAACTCTTCAGCTAAGCCCCAGGTTTTCCAACTCTCCAAGGTGTGGAAATAACATGTTTGCAGATGCTCCCTCTTTGCTCACACTGAAGTTCGAACTTGGCACCTGGTGGCACAAGTAATAGGGCTCCAGAAAGGTCTGAAATGAAGCCTGATACTCACATGTACCAGCACTGTACACACTGTACACTACATGGCACACCTTGTCCTATAATGGGTCCCAGAAAGGTCCACACATTCCATTCCTCACATTGAAAGCAGCAGCAAAGCCAGTCCCCAGCATGATCTAGATGTTTTGGAAAGCCAACTGCAGATGTGGACAGCTACCTTGTATCACATCCTCAGGTGATGTGAGCTAATGCTCAACTTCCAGGAGGTTACAGCCCTGAGCTCTTGGAAGATGGCAGCGCTCAATAATGTGATACACAACACTTCCAATAGTTAAACTGAGATCTAATAGTAACACTGCACCTGTGTTTTTAAGGACATCAAAATATTCCACAACTTAAAGAGCCATATTCTGATGACTCCAGCTTCTGCATTTCCCTTGACTGACTGGCTCCTCCAAGCAAAATCTCTTCAGGAGTGCTCAGACAACCCCAGGAAGAGAAAATTCATTAGCCTGATGTTCTCTACAGTGCCTTTGTGGCAGTCCAGCATGGCAAGATCCTGCCACGTCAGCAGCAGGTACTGAGTACTCACGTAGGTCTGCCTAGCAGTCACTAAACACACATTATTTTGCAGAAAGCATAAAACTAACAAACATAATGGATGTTGGGGTGAGACATGCCGTGACTGCTTTTCCACCCAATGCCATATGTGCAGAGCTTTTCTTTTGGCAGTACAATACCCAGCGGTTCAAGCCCACAGAGACCCAAAGTTTTTGTCTGCCAGCTGGGCTGTGAAATGTATACTGCTCATAATGGGATTATGCAAGTTGTGCATTGTTTCAAAAATAATCTGAGCATTATCCTTTCTAGCCTCTTAATGGATTTCCCTTTTATACAAATTAGGAAATCCAATTTTTCTTTTTAAATACTTGTTGTAGATATCTGCTTTCAGCTTTACAAATGACATCTTATTCAGGCACATACTTCAACAGCATTAAGGAAAACCAAGATTTTTTTTTTCCATAGATGAAAGTACAAAGAATATATTATTGTATGGAACTATACATATTCACTCTGATGACATACCTGTATTTCTCAGGGTCCCAGAAATAATGAACAATACATAATGACACAGTTGCTACAATTCATAGCTGTTAGCTCCAGTAGAAGAAACAACTATTTTTGGATATATTCTTGCAGTTCCTGAAGGCAATAAAATTGTGCTTAAATGATTACCTGAACTAGAAATTGTGCAGTTCACCTAAACTTCACGTGGTGATTTTCTTGTAGTCATTGACACTCCCAAGGATTTCACAGAATTTAAATGCAGACATATTCAAAATTAGGTGACTCCCCACCATCAGATTTTCATATTCCTCTAATCAACCATTCTGCCCATCACCAAGAAACGGTGGCCTCACAAATGAAACTGTGTGCCTTTAAAAGCAAGGGTCAGCATGACCAGCACTGTTCCTTGAGCTCTATACACTCATGTCTCCCGTCTATCAAAGCTCTGCCTGTTTCACACACATCCCTTGCTCACCCTCCTCTCTGAATCCTGATAGGAAGAGCCTTTGAAATCCGCTCACACTTCATCCAGCAGTGAACATGGACCATGCTCTGGGATATGTCTTCAGCACCACAGTGCCAAGCAGGTCTGCATCTTACACCACAACCCCAGACTTCTCGTGGGATCAAATGGTTTATTTGATTGAGCTCTGGGACTGGTTTGAACTCAGGAAATTTATTGTTATTTAGGAGTCAGCACTTGGGAGAACTTCCAGAGCTCACCAAAGAAAAGATTCCAAGGTCTGTTGAATGCCATTGGGTTTGGATCAAGTGCTCAGGAACAATTTCTCTTCTACCAGCACTGCAGAAATTACCTGCAGCTCTTGTGACAAGGCCCCAGATCCAAGCTCTGTCTGCTGCAAGGCACCACCAGGAACACATGTAACGTGCCATGTCCCTAAGAAAAGGCCCTCGAGCTCTGACCTTCAAGGCCACTGGTGGCACCTTCCATCTAGACATTCTGCTACACTACTCCTTCATTAGCTACAGCTTGAACTAATCTTATTGGCACTAATGCAGCATCAGCCTGAGGGCCAAAGGGTTGAAATGTCCCTTTTGCACACAAAACTAATGTGACACTCCCAAGTAAGGATGACTGAGCTTTGAAACGGTGCAGAACAGACATTGTTATCACCGTCTCAGAACCTTCCCCTCCCACTCCCCCTGCCGTGGGGAATCACGGATGGGATTCACCCACAGGTGGCAGTGCTTCAGTGGCAAACGCAACCACGCTGGGATCCTGCAGAGCCAAACTGGCTACAAAAGAACAGAGGTACACATGGCCTGGTGTTAATAGGGTTCCATAGTCAAGGCAGATGGAAAATGAGTGAAGAAAAGAGATTGAGTTTCTCTGGGTTAAAGATATTACAAGGGAGAACAAGAATGAATAGTGGCCTGTAGCCACTTTGAACAAAGCAAAATGTAGAATATTACCTCATTTAAAATCATGAAATTTGAAGAGAATTAACTGATAGACATTTTACAGTTCCCCTCCAACTGAGAGGAACGAAAGGATTCGATAAGCTATGGAAACCCACTTAGTAAAACCACAGCATTAATTCTTGTGATAAGGAAGCAGTTATTTTTCTTGAAAGAGTTCATTGTTCATAAGTAATTTAAGGACAAATTCCAATTCAGGAAAATACATTTCATATCAAAATTTAATACAACATCCAAGAGTGACAGGAAATTTGGGGCAGCAGGATTAATTTTTTTTAAAGTCCAATTCTTGAGGTCTATTTTTAATATTGATTCATAAAACTGTTGCATTAGTCAAACATTTTTGAAGCTGTGATTTGCTAGTGGTTTGGCTCCTTTGGGGAGGGGAGAGCTTGAAAACATTCTTGTCTTGGCCAGAAGGTATGAACTTGTTCTTGCTTTTGACCTCCTCTGAGCTTCATGAATTCAAATATTGGTGCTGCTATAGAAAAGTGAAGCAAAAATATGAAAAAACACTTGAGCAAGGCTCTGCTGCATTAGATGTTGCATAATGGCATCAAATACTTTTTGTTGGCAATAATCTGAACATCTCCATCTTTTTTCCTCTCCAACATTCCTCAAATAGTGCTTAGGGTTTTTTAAGACGTTGACTTTGTGTCTTTATATTTCATTACTGAGTAAGTTTTAAAACATCTGGTGGTTTCCAAGTTTTCTCTACATTCATTTAAAACTGGAAAGTTAAATTCTTCTTTAAGTCCTGGAGTTCATGTGTTAAGAAAGTCCATGACAACTGACAAAACATGAAAAAAGAAATGTATGGCAGATGCAGGCCTGGTTTATTCTGTTGTAATCAGAACACTGAGGAGCTGTTTGTGTCCCAGGCAGTGGGAGGCAGCTGACTGAGGGAACCTGGGCCATGGCAGAACCACAGTGTTGGCTGCAGAGCAGGACTGGCACAGCAGGAGAAGGAAACTCCCCCTGCATAAAGCACCTTCCTTACACACAGGCCCCAAGAAAGGGCTGTCACCAGCTCGGGTTCTTCCCCTGGCACTGCACGTTGGCAGGGCCCTCCTGCAGCTACATAATCAATCCCTTCTTTCCCTGCTGCCTTCATGATGACTGTGTTTCTCCCTGACCACTCCTTCACTTTCTCATTTTGCCTCTCCATTTTCGACCATTCCCTTAGTAAAGGTTAAGCCAATTTAAAGCTTTCAGCAGAAGCAATCAGTCACCCAGGAGCCTTGTGGTGCCTGTTTGTCCTTGGAATGGGCGTAGAGCAGGCAACAGGAAAGGAAGATTTTCCATGCACCGTCCCACTTGGGATGCTGAGTACCTTGACCTGCAGCTCTTCTCCCATAAGGACAGAGGGTACTTCATTATCTTCTAGCACCTTTAGGTTCCTCAGTGAGAGCTACAGCATCAAACAAGGGTGGGGCTGTCAAATGCTGCCAGTTGGGATGAGATCATCTGGCTGAGGACACAGCCCAGAGACCATTTGCTTTTACCTGGGCTTGAAAGGCCACTTTGCTTCCAGCCAATAACGAAAGCCTACTTGATTCACACAAATGATCTGCTGATGAGGCACTCATCCACGTTTCATTACTGAACCTCTGACCAACCCTTGTCCAGACCCTAGTTTTCCCCTCAACAGTCCAACTGGATACCCTAAATAAGTCAAAGCACAGTGCCCGGCAGTAACACGGTGCTGACTTTCCACTGCTCTGAAAGGCAAATCCTGCACTCCTATAAATATTTCTGAGCTCCATGTCAATAAACAGGCCCATCATGGAAGTGTAAAAGTAACTGAACCATGCGCCAAGACCTTTCACATTGCTGGAGAGGTGCAAAGAGTCTGCAGTGTAAATAAGAATCAGGTTGGTAATTTCTATGCACGTTCTTGTTTTCAATTACATTTAGATTTGTTTCAGTTGAAAATTAAACTTGAACTGATGGCAGATTTCTTTTTTTTTTAAATCCCAACACATTTCAGATTAGCTGTGAACAACAGTTATTCTTCCCCCTTCTCAGCCTACCATTTTAAGAGGACACAGAAGAGCAGCTCAGATTTAGGATCTGCTCCAGTGGAGAGGACCTGATCTCCTGCCATGAGCACAGGTGCTTCTGTATTGAAGCATTAATCAACCCAAGTCCCACCTGACCACTTTATTCTGTCGGTATGGCAGGCAGGCAGCTGTGGGCTTTCTTCAGAAGCTCATGAGGTCACTTCATCTTTTAAAGCAAAAATGACTCTCCAGCAAAGAGTGAGAGTTGGCAGCTCTGATGCTGAGATGATGTAACTGTACACAGTGGTGATGTGAGATTTTTCTTGGTTCCTAGAAGCCAATACTGCAGAGGCAATCATACTAACAACAGTATTTGCTTAAAATTTTTGGACAAGAAAGGAGACCGAGTTTCTTGCACAAACCAGAAGGGCTCATAAGAGAGTGAAAGGTCAGGAATTGGCTGTCAGAATTGGAGGCAGTCAGGGCCAAGCTGAGGTGCTGAAAACACAAGGTAAGCGAGCAGTGCAAAGAGCTGGCTGCTCCCCTGCACTAACACACACATCTTTATACCCTGAGCACCCCAGGCTACCTCCCTCCCCATGGCTCCTCTGCTAACAGCAGGTTATCTTCTGAGCCTTGCCATGGCTAAAATGAGGGCATGGAATTATTTGCTGTTAGCAGGCTCCCCCAGAGTAAATACATGGCACTGTGTACCTTGGCAAAATAGGGAGGACACTTGACACTGAATCAGCTTTCTTGCGTTTACTGGTGTGGGTGAATTTACTGAAAAATAACTACTTTAAAACAGAGCCATGTTTCTTTTTTCTACAGCTAAAGAGACGAGCCTGGAAGGACTAGGCAGGTTGAGCAGCTGGATAATGAAAATACCTGGTCACCTTAACTCTGGGAGATTTCAGGAGCTGAGCATCTTTTAGTACGCCAGTCCTTTACTTCTTGGGTTTGAAACACCAGAGTGGTATTTAACACAAACAGGTAATGCCTGTAAGAAAATGCTGAGCCACACTTGTCTGATCAAACTTTCACAATAGTATATTCCCTGCCTGTGTTTCAGTATTGGCCTATATAAGGATTCAATACTTGTAGTGTGAAAAAAAAAGAAGCATAATCTTTGTGTAATACTAATTATTTTAGTCTAATTGGTCTAAACAATTTTAACATTGATACAGGTACTTATCCCAAAAAATGAGCAAAATCAATGAATGTAGCAGGTGAATCAGCTAATCAAATACAACAATGTTTAGGAGAGAAAGATCAGCTGCTCAGGGTTGAGACCCTCCAACTGTTTCTCTAGCAACTGATTCCCAATTCCCACTGCGGTCTGTCACGTAGATGGGGCGTGGCAGCAGGTCTCCCTTCAGAAGAGGAAAATTCAGAGTTCACATAGCTGTTCTCTTACTACAGGAAGAGAACTGGGAAAACCCAATCCAATCTAATATGTTGGTATTCCATATTAGAGCTCAGGACACTGAACTACACTGCTGCACCCCACACACAGACAGGAGAGTTCCGTGGGTCATTGCCTGCTCTATACCTTCCTAATGAATCATAATTAGAGATTCTCCTTTACTCCTTTATTTCTCCTTTAATCCATCACTGCTCAGTAATTCTGTGATGAATCGGATTCACTGTGCAAGCACAGCACTCACCAGGCCTCAGAGTGTCATGTCTAAAAGGGAAGCACCATTTCACATCCATTTCTTTTATCAAAAGGCCACTAAAACACCTTACTCCCCCACAGGCTCCTGCCTCCCAATGCCCATGGAAGGAGGCATTTTGCAAAAGGCCAGGCTGGGCACTTCCTCTGCCCAGCTCCCAGGGCACTCTCAGGGAGCCCATGCTCCCAGCCAGAGGCTGTGGGCACTCGAGTCCTTTTCGGGACTCAAGTTGCTCAAGAAAATACTCCACTAGTTCCTGAGCTAAATCAAATGAACAAACACGACAGTCGCTTTTCTCCAGTTCTCTGCCCGTCACAGAGAGGTGAGCTGGCAGAGGCCAGTGTCACTGTTCTGAAGTCAGTGGAATGATGCCCATTTATACCAGCTGGTGATTTAAACCTCTAGACTTTCTCTCTGGCACACATTTCTCTTCCACCAAGCCTGGATGTAAAGCAGAGCTTAGAACATGGGTGAAAACACCCACAGCTGGTTTAAACTCACACTTCCTCCCTTGCAGGTGCATCACAACAGCAGGAATTTTGCAGAAATCACTTCAGTGTAGCCATGTGTCCCAAGGAAAGAAGGGAAACCCAACATGTCCATGGCAAACAGACACCAGCACACAGCCACAGCACAGCTGGCATCAAGGTGAGGTTCTGACTAACCCCCAGCTTTTCCACCTTCACTTTTGTGCACAAGTAAGCACTGGAACAGCTACATGGAAGAGGCAGGGTGCAGAAATGGAGAACAGACTGCTGAGGGGCCCCTCCTTGCACAGAGAAGGTGCTCTATGGGACACTCCCAAGCACTGCTGACTGAGGTAGCTGTGAACTGCTGGAGCACATCTGGGGAGGGACTCCAGCTTGACTGCTGCAATGATTGTCTAATGCCCTCAAGCATGAGATTTTATTGCCCTTATCTTGGCAAGCATGACATTACTTATTGGCCACAGCCTGACTGCAGAGAGGGAGGACTGGCCTGCTACCATTCCCCACTGGGTGGCTGCTAAGCAACTGTCCCAAAAGTTGGAGGGAAAGGAGAGAATGTCACTGAGATCATTCCTCAGCCCATCCACTTCCAGCTAAAGCCTGGGGAGCACAGCCTGAAAGGAAATAATGACCCAGGGGACCCAAGTGACCAGGCATCTCCTGCATTGGAAATCAGTCACCTGGCTGGTAAATAACAGAGAGAGATGTTCCCAACAAAAAGGAGCCATGCAAGGACAATTCTGACTTCTCATTTCTGGGAGGCTGAGGTCTATAACAAACTGGAAAGTGCATCCTGGTCTG
Source organism: Emberiza elegans (assembly GCA_024865655.1). Taxonomy (NCBI): domain Eukaryota; kingdom Metazoa; phylum Chordata; class Aves; order Passeriformes; family Fringillidae; genus Emberiza; species Emberiza elegans. The sequence goes on along the minus strand of JALJVW010000184.1, from coordinate 7,884,145 downwards.
CTGCTAAATTAATGCTGCTTCAGACATGCTTTGTACATGGAGCAGTAGTGACATAAAGTGGCCTGGTGGGTAGAAGGTAGAAGCATTTCCAAGACACCAGGCAGTCTCAGAAGAGTCACAGAATGGTTTGGGTTGGAAGGGGACATCAAAGATCAGCTTGTTCCAAGACCCCTGCCATGGGCAGGGACACTTCTCACCAGACCAGGCTGCTCCAAGGCACATCAGCCTGGCCTTGAACACTTCCAGGGATGGGGCAGCCACAGCTCCTCTGGTTCCAGTGCCTCCCCACCCTCACAGGGAAGATTTTTTTCCCTAATATCCAATTTAAATCTATTCTGTTCAATCCATTCCCTCTTGTCCTGCCATTCCAGGCCCTTCTAAATAGTCTTGCCCCTAGTGAAAGAAAACATAAAGATCATTCAACTGTCTGGTCTTCCTGACAGGACCATCTGATCACTTTAAATTGTCTGCAAATATTGATCAATAGCTCATTATCAAATGACACAATGAAATGTCAGCACAGACAAACCAATTTTTCACCAGACTCCTTTGCTGCCTATTGCATTCCCATATGCTTATTGTTTGTTGGGGTTTTATTCCAGTTCTTACAGGAATAGATGTGTCCCCGGGCACCACACAGTGACAGAAATTAGGGTTTCTTCAGGATTATTTGACATACTTTTTTTTGTTAACATCACAGACATTAGATGTAATTACAGGGAAAGACATGTGCATTATAAAATATAAATTAAGGTTTGTTCCATAGATTAACAGCAAATCATTATTTAGCAACAACATTCTTGAATATATTTTCTATAATTACAATATGACACTGATTAGTAATTCAGGCTGGAATTATGGCTCTTGGATTTATTATCCAATAAACTGACAGGGAAATGCCTGCCCTATGAAACCACAATTCTCTGGGTAAAAAATAAAAGATCACAGCTGGGCCTTTGATGGCTTCAGGAGCATCATTTGTGTGTTAACAGCAGTACCAGAGCTCCCTGGTGATACTGTCAATGGTCAGAACCATATAATAGCTGGCAATTTCAAAGATTTGGAGAAGATGGTTTATAAAAAATACAATATTTTAATATGCTCTGATTCTCACTGCCAAACTTGGTTTAGTACTTTAAAATTTGTACTATATTATATCTTTAGGTTTTGGTAGCACACAGTGCAACTGTAAGCATACAGAAAAGGCAGCAAATCTTAGATCAAGTAATCAGAAATTAATTTCAGCTAATCACAAGTATCCAAGCTATAGATGCACATTAAAGTGCTCCCTATTTCTGGCTACCTCTACATTTAGAAAATAAATAAAAATGTCAGAAATAGAAATCAACAATTAATAAACTTCTAATTGCAACAATTAGAAGAGGAATGTAAAGAGAGAACCACTGAGAGAAGCTGCTTTACAAAAAGTTTTGAGGGGTTTTCTTCTCCTGAAATTTTAGATTTCCTAAACAGTAGTGGATAAAACAGAACACAGAAAAACAAGCCAAACTTTTTAGAATTTTTTTCCTTATTTCCTTTTTTTTTCTTTTCCTGGAGAAGAAAGGCTCTGTTTCTTTGCTACACAAAGACTCTTTCATTGCTTGGATCCTGAAGTGTTAAGCTAGTTGCTTATGCTGCTACCTATTCACACTGTCAAGAATGCCCTAAAATAAATCCAGTGTAAACAGGTCCCACAGATCCTCATGGTTGGACCTGCTACACGTGTAGGACAGAGCCAGAGCCTTGAGGTGGATCTGCCTCCACCTTCTCTTCTGAGCAGCTCTCCAAGACTCAAAAAGTCAAGTTTGACTTCAACTAATGGAAAAATGATTATGTCATAGCAAAAGGGAAAAATCCACAAGGCACCACATCTCACTAACCCAAAGCCCATCCATTCTTTCCTGTTTCCTCAGCAGAACATCCACAAGACCTTGTTCTACATTGCAACAAGCCCAACTCCAAAGGGTTTGGACAGCAGAAATAATGACACAGGTTTAAGAAGGTAAAAAATCCTTCCTGCTCTTTGATTAACTGGGCTTCTTGATGGAGTTAAGTGCAAACAGCTGCCTGGACTTCAACTGAAAAGCCTAAATCTAAACACTCCGTGTTTACATAACCCAAACTTCTAATCAGGCAGCTGGATAATCCACCCATTTAAAGTATCCCTAAGAGTTTCAGGGAAATGTGATTTTCTTACAGCTAAGCCAATCAACAACCACTTTAAAAAACTCCAGCTACCAAGTTACTACTTTGGAACAGAAGTCTCAGTGGGACAGGGTCACGACCCCACAGTGAATCACAAAGCAATTTTGGTGGGATCTTTTCCCTTTTCTTTTGCTTTTTTCTTTCATTATTTCCCTCCCTTTTTTTTTTTCTTTGAGAAGTACAAATCTGAATCTCTAATTTCCTCTGCATTCAGATGCTGCAAGGTAATAAATGAGAGGAGGAGAAAAGCATAAAGCAGTGCTTGCACACATGCTGGCATCTGCTCACAAGGCCTTAATCAAAAAATCTCGTGAAATCCACGTTACATCCATCCAGAAACATGGAACTTGGGAAAGGCAAAGTACAATCACCAACCAAGAGCACATCATTTTTCCAGGGGAAAAAAAGGAAGGAGAAGCAGGACTTAGGAATGAGACGTTTTCACAGAAGAAAACAGTACAGGTATTTACAGGACCACTTACAGGATTCCATTTTCCCTAAACTGACAGACACTTCAGTAGGGACTCTGAATTTAGGGCCCCATCCCATCTCACCTCACAGCAGTATTTTGCCACCATAACTCATTCTAAGGTCAGGCTCTCAGTTTTGTTTTTATGTTTGAATGAAATATTTTCATCTTATTGCAGTTTACTTACCAGATACCACATGGTTTGCCTTTCTTTTCCTAACTCAGTAAAGACCCTGCGCTAAATCACATCCAGTCACACCTGTTAGATAAGGAGAGTCTGAACACAAATATTTTCCTTGACCAATTCAATTAAATTTTAAGCGTCCCCAAAAGAGGTGATGCTTCTTGGGTTATAAAGAGAACCTGGTGTTTGCATCCTGATCTACAGGATGGTCCTGGGATTTTCTTGATACTTCTGCACCTCCACATCCCCACCTGTGAAAGGTAGATGATATTGGTGTTTTTACAGCCAAGACCATAAGTAAAGCTGTATTTTAAAGTTGCATTTTAAAACTAGTGAAATACATTGAAAACAAGAAAAACATGTAACTATTTCCAAGCAGGAAGGGATCTTTTAAGAACATATGGTAATAAAATAAAAGGACATGCTTTTACATTGATAAAATCTGGCCACAGAGGAAATAAACTTTATTCAGCATTTCTTCAGGACCCCAAGCAGAGCAACAAATGCAGCACTGGAGATCCAACACTGGAGGAACAACACTACACAACCCCCTTTCAGATAACAAGCTAAATATTTTAATTCCTAGCCAAAGAGGTTGAAAATTTCAGGATTTGATAGAAAAATTGTGTCCTTTACTTTCCTCATCAGAAGCCAGATGTCCTACCTGCTCTGGTTCTTAGCTCTGCCTGGTTCCTATGGGGACTAGATGGCAAATCAGCTTTCCCAGAGCTGACCTGCACACCCTGCTCCTACCCACATCCCTAGAAATTTCCTATGCCTTCTTTAGGAGTCTGTAGCTCCTTTCATCTTTCCAGCTTCTTTTCCACTCCTGTGGCTTATCACCACAGAAAGCACAAGGTCTGGAAAAAAAGAGTAGCAGAATCCAGCAGTAACCCCACAAGAGATGAAGAGGCAAGTGATAGGAAATTGGAAGATTATTTATAAAACACCAAAATAACTTCAGTTTCCTCCAGTTCTAATCCTCTTTTTCATCTTAAAGACGAGACCACCTCTATTTGGATTTTTTTGAGCTATGTTTGAGTTTAAGGTTCCCTTTAATTAATCTTAAAATGTGGGAGGGGATGGTTGGAGAGCTCTGAGCTGCAGAAACAGAGGCAGTTTATATTCTCCTCTGTGTGGACAGCCAAAATAATAGAAGTGTTATAATTCAAATAACTGTGTCTAAAAAATAGATGTGCAGTGTTTGCTATTGAAAAATCAGCTATGCCCAAGCATTACCTCATAATTTTGATAATTAAAATAAAATGCAACAAGTTCCATGTGAACTATCCTTTTTACACACATGTTTACACAGCCTCCATTTTCTGTGTCTTGTTAAGATGCAAATAATTTTTTCAGCAACAAATCTATCACATCAGATTCCTGTAGCCCCACACTTGGAGCACAAGACACTCTTGGAAGTAAAAATCCTTTTCAGTGTCTTGACACACTGGGACTCACTCACAAGCTGAACCAACCAGTCAGTGAGACCCTGTATGTGAGAATCTGTCTCCCAAAGGCCATTAAAATGGCATTTTAGCTGTGCCAGCCTTGGACAATGCAAGTCCAAGTCCCTCTTCCCTTGGCTGGTCACCTTGTTACAAAAAAAATCACAGTATCTGGTGCAATATTGCTGCAATATCTGACCCACACGCAGGCTTGGTCTAGACTGCAAATGGAGACACCAGTGTGAGAGGTCACAGCGATGGCTCTGTCTGCAGAAAACCAGGGGCAGAATATCTGGGTGTTTTAAGGCAGAAGTTTTCAAGCTCAGCCCTGTGAGCTCACACACAGCCCTGCTGTGGGCTCCCAGCTGCCTCAGCCCCAGCTAAATCCAGTTGTTCTTCCACAGTCCCAAATCCTATTGAAGTTGCCTGCGTGTCCTGCATTCACACCAGCATGCAAAGAGCCCCCAGGCAGGGGCAGGGTGCAGAAGCAGATCCTATCTGCTCACTGACTCTCTGTGCCACCATCCACAGGGGAAATGCAAATGCCTTCATTCCACGGGGGTTTCTAAGTGAATTGATTTGAAGCCTAAAAGTGATAAAGGGTAGTTATTCTGCAGAGTTTATGATTTTCCATAGTAAACAACCACATATTCAGCATCTGCTTATCTTGGTCAAAAATGAGCTTCTGAAAAATAAAACCAAGAGGAACCACAATTAAATATTAAAAACTCTGAATTTTTTTAACAAGGTCTGCTTATAGAAATCAGAAAGTCATTTTTAAGAGAATAATACAATTTTATAGAATTGCAAACATCTATACTAGATGTTTGCCTAAGCTTCTGTGTAGCTGAAATGGTTACAAAGAACAACCTCACAAACACAGAACCACATTGCCAAGATCAGGCACATCTTGCTGATAGTTTCAGTGGGTGTCCCATAGTACTTCTGGGGGCTACATAATGTATTCTGACCCAGGCCCTCTAAAAATAATTGTGGCAAGCCACAGCTACTGGAAAAAAAACAAACAACCAACAACTCAAACAAAAAAGCTAAGGCAGAATTTTTACCCTAATCAAAAATACCACCAAAATATTTCACTCGCACACATCCACAATAGAGCATCCCAAGCAAATGGTAACAATAGGAAAATAAAATAAAACTAGAAGCTATTTGGTGTGCATAAAACAGGTTTTCACAAAAGTGGAGAAAATAGGTTTCTCACAGGGATTCCAAGTTAAGCTATCTACTATCCCAAAGGAGAACTAGCTACCGTCTGTCATCGGTGCACTACTAACAGTTTATTACTCTGCTGACATCTCCATCTAGAAAATACGGGTAAATTGTCTCAGGCTGAGAGGCAACAGCCAGCGAGAAGGACTTGCTGTGATGTGGTGGTGGCAAGCAGGATTTTTTAGACATCTCCACTTACTCTGCGATAAAATGCTTCCAAGATGGAAGCATTCACCTCCGTCCCAGACGGCCCTGCTTTTCTTAGCGCCTGATACAGGATCAGCGACTTCTGTGAGTCGGAGCTAATCTCAGGATATGTCACATCTGTAGCAGCAGGGACAGCTGAGCAACACTTGTCCAGGCATAATTGAGCCTCAAGATTGCAGAGCAGTGTGTGATTAATTGGCTGAAGGATTCCTGATAAAGGGAAAGAGGATAATGACCTGCCTGGGTCAATGGGAGGTGCTCTGCTTATCTGGAAGCATAACAGGCATTAAGAGAAATGCTCCTGATCAAGGTCACAGGGAACAGTGACAGATTCTGTGTGAGTGTGAATTTGAGGCATTTCAAAATCACATTCCACAGATGTGCACAGAGGAAGCGTGCTTGGGAAGACCATTTTTTATGGTTCTGATTCCACAATCATTATTCCCAAAAGTATTGCCAGGAAAAGATTCACAGAAGAGCTTTACAAGTACTTCCATGTCAGCTTGGAAAAGGTAAGACTAAACTGAGAGCATTCTCACTTGATTTTTCATGTGGATATTCCAGCTTGTTCCAAGGTCCTCTGGAACAACTTCTCTGGGCAACAGCTGAGGTAGCACACATGTGACTCCTGGTTTAGGAACTACTTCAGCTCTCTAGGCCTGCTCAGCTAAGCTGAAAAGAGCAGGTATCACTTCTAATCCCCACTCCTGTGCTCCCCGCAACCACAACAACCTCCTTGGGGCACTCTCAGGGAAGGGAAGGCTTGGACATTTCTCAGGATGGACTCGTAGAACAAGTGCTGAGTGTCCCTCACAGTCTTGTGCTTCAGCCCACCAGGATGTTTTATACAGAACAATTACATCTTGTCCAGCAAGTTTGCAGCAAAAAGCTACTTTAAACATCAGCTGAGTAAGTTCAGGTAACAAAACAATGCCAAACACTCATTTAAAAAATAAAGACTGCATGAAACAAAACATCCCCTTTTACAACACACTGGCAGTCTATTCTGCCATGTGGAGGACTCCCTGTGTCTTATGGACTCTGCATTTTCTGGGACACATCACCCTCAACAACCTAAGCAAATTCGGCTGCTCAGATGGAATTGCACGGGTTTCATACTTGGCTGACCTAGCAGCCTTCCTCAACATTTGTTTCCTCAAACAGCTCTCCCTCTTTCCTGGGTTGATAAGAAATTCACCTCCATCAAACAGTTTTTTTTGTCCTAAACTCTAAATATCCAGGAAAGAGATTCTAGAGGAGCTGAGCTCTTTACACTCCATGACTGCACTCCAGCTGCCTCTGGTCTAATGATGTTTTTTTCATCTGCCACACAGATTTTCATACACTGAGGTTACTGCTCAATTACATGTTGCTTGTGGAAAATTGAGAGGATGGCAGTTTATTGGAAATAAGTGTGAGGTAGAGTCTTACAGGGAGGGAAGTCATTCTTTGAAGCTTCGGTCGGCACTGGTTTATACAGGCCACACAAGAGAAGGTGTGGTGGGTCACCAGCTGACAGATGCTCAGAAGAAATCAAAAGTCATGCTGGTTTTGGCGCAAATACAAACGGGCAAAGCATCAACTAGAACAGGATTTTAGCCTTAATGGAAAGTTTTCCACTTCAAACAACCACAACAAGTAGGAAAAAGATATTAAAAGTTATTCAGGACCAAAATAGTCATGAACAGCAACAATGTTGAGTTTGCAACCTACAGCATTTTCACACTTTTTCTATGCCCTCTCTGGGCAAAAGCACCCATTCCAATGAGTGGATAGTACACTGCTTCAGCCCAGGCAAATGAGAGTTCCCAGTTCCACAGAGTTATCCCATCCCTTTCCAGGCCCATCTGCAGCACGTGTCTTCTGAGCCAACTGGAAATGCCCAGGTTGCCATGAGCAATCCATAGCCTCACCCCAAGAGAAAAGCAGAATTCCAAGTGGGCAGCCCTTGAACAACAGTATGAGCACTGCCCATATGCAGGGGAAAGGATTTGGCTACTTCCTGTTTCACTCAAAGATGATTTATGGCTGATCATCATACAATAATGCTGGGTAAGGGTTATTAATCTTTCCAAGCCCGCTTCACATTGGTGACTAATTCAAACTTATTTGGTGCATAAATCACACGGTACTAAGGCATTATGTTTTCCCTCCTCTTTGGCTGTAATTCTGAATCCTTGAGGGTGTTCTTTTACAAACCCCTAAGCTATTTATGTGACTCCAAACGTGCTGAGCTGAACTCTAATTTATAATCTCACTTCTTGCTCATGCAGCACTTTCCCTTTCCCCAGCACCTGGCTTTCAAGTGTCCTGCTTTGCAGTGCCCAGCCCTGCAAGGGGTTCTCAATAATAGAGCTCAAATCCAGCGCTAAAAGCAGCTCCCGTTAGTGTTACTGAGAACTCCAGAGCCCCCACATGCTACTGAACATGGAGATGAGATTAACTAAGGGGGTTTGCATTGATTAATTCAGCCTACAAAAATTCATTCAAGGATTTTATATCACAGAAAAATATTCCACAGGCCCTCTCTACTACTAAAAAAATCTGTACACTTGATTTTCTTTTATGGTATTTGTCATGCCTTTGGTTCTAGCTGAACCCTGCTATTAGACCAAAAGGACATAAATATATTTTCTCCATACACTACAATCTTTCCAAGTTGTCCTTGACAAATCCAAGTGAGTTAAAATACATCCACAAAAGCAACTCCTGTGTGCAACACAGAGGAAAAAAACAGAATGATAACTATTTCCAGCAATTTCCATCCAGGCAATGGCATCTACAGTTCTCTTTTTTCTACAGTAGAAAGACAAAGCCTACCCAGTGCTTGAGAACTGGGAATCCACCTGTAATGGGACAAGGGACATGTCGGTGTTCTGAACACTTAGAATGAGGAACATTCAAGGAAGACCTGGCTTTAGAGGCTCACTGTTATCTGTGGATAAGTATCTCCCAAAGCAAATCAATGTAATCATTCCTACTTCAATTGTCCAAGGTCATCTAGCACAGAATGAATGTTAATCCTCTGAAAGATCATTTGCTCTCACACAAGACATGCTCTCTACCCTAAAGAGAGTAATGTTCTCTTCAGAAAGATGTAAATTTAGGATTCACAGTATGAATCTAAACCTAAGTTTCTAAGATACAGGAAAATAAAATAAGAGCAATTATAAATGTAAATTAAATAAGTTGCAACTTATCTGGACTGGCTTTTAAGGCATGTGTCTTGAGATTTGCAGTGCAGAAATAACATTGCTCTGACATCACAAGTATGCACTTCTGTGCATTGAGAAAATCCTGCTGTTTATTTGGAACTTTTGAAGTCTAGTATCAATATAGCTTCTTAGTCCCTGGAGTGTCCTCAAGGTCTGAGAAGTGTATTTTTAACTTCCATGCTTACTGACATTCCATTCAGGCTGTTTGGCTGTTCTCCCCATTGGGGCTCCATCAGCCATCGCTCTGATTTCAGCACCACGGTGCTTATTTGCTTTTGCCCTTTCCTACATGCCTGTGTGAAGAGGGGTGGGCTGGCTCTGGTGATGAATTCACCCTCAGAAGAACAGTGTTAATTTAGGAGCTGAAGCTCTTTGAGGGCAGTTTTCTATCAGTGCAATCAGCACAAACCAAGGCAATGCTCGGTTCAGGCAGCGCTGCTGCTCGGGGTGGTTGAACCCACCGTGTTTACATCCCTTGCTGCCCACTCTCTGTAACACCCACAGCCTGCCCCAATCCCCTTCCCTCATCTCCAGGATTCAGCCACGCTCAGGGCCCATCCTGAAGCACACCCACCACCATGGAAGTGGCACAAGGGAAAAAGCCCATGTGGGGACAGCATGAAGCAGTAGCTCAGTGCCAGCTGAACACAGGCATCCACACACTGCATCCCCCTCAGAGATATGATCCCTCAGAGCCCCAAGTGCACAAAGGCTGTTTGATTCCACTCTAAACAATTTTAGCTGTGCTCAGACAACAGATTCACTTAAAAGCTTCAATAATTCCTTTTAAAAAACCCTTTGCATCTGTGACACTTTTGCTGTATTTTTCAAATCATGTTACCAAAAAAGGAAACAAAAAAATTAATCAAGGGGTTTGTTGGTTGGAAAAGCCAGTAATTTTTAGCCTGAGTTCAGAACATTTTAGAAAGCTTGTTATAAAACACGGTGATGCAGGAAGAGGACATAAGGCTCTTCACTCCTGATTTATACTAATGATGGACTTCCAGGGCGCCATTAGTGAAGTGCAGGTTCTGTAGGTCTAAGAAAATGTCACCACTTGTGTTAATAAGGCAAAGAAGATTCAGGATTTGCAGGGCCTGGCATTTTATGCCACCATCAGAACCAGAAATGCAAGCAAGAAACAGCAGTCCTAAGAGATGGCACTGCTCAAGTATGGAAAAGTACCAGACACAAGTAAGGACCTGGTCTTGGGATGGGTGCCTAAATAAGGATAGACATGGTTTGGAGTTCAGCAATGTCCAAGCCATTGCACACTGTCCTTACAGAGCAAAATTGAAAGGAGAAAAGTGAGCTGGACACACCAACCTAGTTGGCAGGAGCACAGGAATTCTATTTTTTTAGCTGCCATAAAGACCTACTGAAACAAGAGCTTCCCAAATCTCTGCAGGTATGTCTGTGACTTTTCCATCATCAGTAGCCTGCTGCTTAGGGAAGCAGAGCATTAGGCTTTCTTTAAAGGAGCCTTAAAAGCCCCTCTGTTCACTTTCAACTATTCATCACAGTCATTTGAAGTTCTCTTTTGCACCCCTCCTTCTTCTTACTCACATCTGGTGCTGCATGTACCATGCTGCAACCATAAATAATGAAGGAATGATCTGGAGATACTGGATGCTCTGTTCCAGTGTCCTCATGGCCAACCTTCCAATAAAGTCCTTACATTTTCACTACAATAAACACAGAAGAGAAGGGGTGGAGAGACAATGTTGCCCATTCTAGAATGCAGCTTTTAAATTGCACTTCATTAGCAGGGTCAGCAAACATATAGGCTGAAAAATAAACTGCATATTTGAAAAAGAGGATTTTCTCCCTCAGTGAGTACATGTGCATTGAAAACTCCAGATAGAATAGACAAGAATTAGCAGAAGCATTTCAGGAAGGGCTGATCTCTGTCAATAGCTGGGTGTCCTGGCAACATCTGGCATTTGCATGTCCTTTCAGATGTATGGTACGACAGAATTTTGTCCCAACACACAACTTGTTAGGAGGTTACACGGATCACGTCAGATCTCTGCACTGGGTGAGCATTTCTGCAGCCATGTGACATTCTCTCTCTGTGCAAGCAGATCCTATCCCATGACTGATTCGACTGATAATGAATATGGAGGGAAAACTGCAACCAGTTCTGTAATTTTTCCAAGTAACAACTGAAATTTCCCCGTCAGCACTAGGCCAGTGACCTTCCATTTCCATCTTCACCAGAAGCTCCTTGCTGCTGGTGTAGAGGTTTCTCTGGAGAAGCCTTTTTAAGTGGAGACTTGAAAAAAATGGGGTTTGGTCAGTGATCATTAAATGGTTCTTTAAATGCAGGATAATGGATTATGGCACTTCCAGGCTAGGCAAACTGTGCCAAGTATGAGCACTTCAAACTCTAGAACAGAGTTGTGAAAACTACGCTGACCTCCTTCCCATACACTTATGGTGAAAAAAATCTCCAGAGAATAATACATTAGGGACTACCTTCTTTGTGAAGCTATTTTTGGTCTATCACTATTATACACTCATTCTGGGTGTTTGCTGAAGATGTCATTGAGTTCCATGGTCTTAAGGAAAAGTACCACTGTAGTATTTGTGTATTTGTGAGAACTGACCACAGGAACAAAGTTCCAGTTCTACGATCCCCAACTTCACACAAACCAGGTCTTGGACACAAGTTTAAACAAATTAATCTCAAGAGCTTATCATCACCCCTACGTGAAATAATGGGAAATATTCTTAACTGTCTCAAGGAATATTTGGCCCTTACCTTTCTTACCTTACCTTTCCTGAGTGCTCATCCTAATTTCTCAGTCTTGTCTTACTAAATACTGATTATAAAAAATTAATTGCATCCACATATGGCAAGTTGCCTGTGCAAATGGGCAGCAAATGGAATACATGAAACTCCAAAAAAAGGCAGCGGTAGTGCAAGGCAGTAAAACATTTGGAGTGACTCTGGCAGCAAGGCACTCAGAGGTTAAACCGGACTGCAGTGAAAGAAATCCCTGCTGAAGGGTTCATTTATTTACACTCCCATTAGAGGAGCCTACAAAGACATACATCAACAGGAACAAACCATTTTAGTACATCCATTGAGCGAACATCCATCAGTGAACACGATCTGTGCCAGCATGTCTTAAGAGTGACAAGATATTATTATTGTAGTGCCAGAGGAGGAGGGGGCAGGGCACAGAACAAAAGGGAGTGCTGATCCCTGCCTTAACAATGAGCCCCTATTCTCTTGCACTGCACCTGAGCTCTGAGGCTTCAAACCCAACAACCTTTTCCACTGGCCACTAACAGCTCCTCTGGTTTGCCTCACAACTCCCCTGTTTCCTTCAAAGGAGCCTTCCCCTCATGGCATCTCTGACTACTGTATCACCTCTGCTAAATAAATGACATCACCTCGCTCATCAGCCACACGCAGCTTTGCTCCTTCCCACTGTTTGAACTCACTGTTTATTTTTTTAAGCACCTAACCCTCTATTAATCCTCCAGACAGCACAAAGGATCCATTTGCCAGAGACAGCGATTAGAGCTGTGAGCACTGAGGCTTCCTGGGAAACACCTGTTTCCCTCAAATAACCTGAAGGAAAACACTCAGCAAGCAGGACAAACTGCTGGTGGGAATGGAGAAAAATGGGAGCACAGCCCTGGTGTGATGAGAGCTACCGAACTCCAGATGGTGGATGTCTGCCTTCTTCAGTGACCAGTGCAGGAACACACTCAGCATCTACAGTACCAAACTCATGTGCCTTTGACACTTGCTTGCTCCTGATCAACTGTGCCTCCCCTCTTCAAATCTTACGAGTACAGAAATGTGTTAACTACTTAATGGAAATATTTTTTGTAATTATTTCCTTTATTACTTTTCTCCTTTGACTAGAATTTATATTTGAAGAGACCAAAAGCATCTTAAAATTTGAAATATTTCAACCAGCTCCATTTCTGAAACATCATCAGTACCTTACCATCAACCTTACCTGTGATCCAGGCTCTGCAGGCTTTTCTTCCAGTAGCACCAAACATCTGAATTTTGAAATTTGAGCATTTTGAAAAATGAGCATTTTAAGAGAGTATGAACAAGGATTTGAACTTTCATTATTATTTTGGTTAGTCATGTAAAGGTAACAGGCAGCCTTTGGAGACACAAACTCATTTGGAAAGGGTCAGTAACGGGATGGCTGTTGGATTTAGCTCCTTTGAAAACAAAGACAAGTGACAATATACAAACAATACTGAGTGGCATAGCATGGCTGAGTCATTCTGTGTTTTGTGAAATGAGAGAAAGTTAGGTACCAAACAGGTTGTATAAGCACCACAGGCAATAACTAAAGCTGGAGGAAGGCCAGGCTACATTAGTAGCTGCCATTTGATCCCCTTCAAGATCCCTGAACAGCCAGTGCCTGATGAAGTCAGCGGAAAGGCTCCTGCCCATCCCAAGAGGTGCTGCACCAACCCAGCACAGCTGGTGAACAACAGCCACAGAAGCAGGAGCAGAGCTGCTGCAGCCTCAGTCCAGCAGCACACTGGGAAGCAGGCTGGGCTGACACTGCCCAGAACCACAGCCCAAGGCTGAGCAGGGAAATTGGTCCTCTTGAGTACTTCTCAGCCTTTGAGATTAATGGGATTGTTCAAGGAATAATGCACCGCAGAACCTGAATATTTATTGGCAAATCCACCACAGTGATTTCTAATGCACTGTGATCCAAGAACGCTGAATAAAACATCAAGAACTCCAAGAGAGATTTTCAACTGATATAAATCAGCCATTCCCCCTTTCAAAGCTATGGAGCTGCAGCAATTTACAACTAACAAAACCACAGCTCACCATTTTCAAAATTAAAATAATTTTTGCAGTATTTACAGCTAAGAGCAGACCCAGACCCTTGCTTTTATTTTCTTATTGTAAAATAATAGTTCATTTCTTGTAAAATAATAGATCGTTTCTGAGCCACAAAGTGCAAGGGTTTTTAACTTATCACCAAAATTAGGCATTGCAAGACATTATTTAGATTCCCACTGGTTTCTTGTAAGTTGCACTGCTTATACATTAGCAACTTCTTTAAGAAGGCCCCATAGGAAATGAAGAATGTATTAGGTATGAAAATGTATACACAGGAATAATATAAAACACACATTTTCTTATTTTCTAAACCCTTTTGGAACTGATGCTCTTAATACCACATAGAAACAAATGCATATAAGTGTGTGTGTGTGAGATATATATGTAGGTACACAGTTTTATCTATCCATATGTATTGTTCTAGTAACAGACACCCTTTCATGGGGCTCATCAGTCACAGGTTTTACTCACCTGATGGGCAATTTGCCATCAGGCTGTCCCATCTGTCAGCACACCTTATCTGCCTTTCTTCAGATCCATACTTACAAGTAAGGGAAGGCTGGATATCTGTCTCCTCCTAAGCACAATAAAATTAAAGCTGTAATTAGCAGCCTGCCCTGGACACCAGGTTACATTCCACGCTGCACAGAGGGCCTTGGGCAGGGGTGGCAGGTCCCTTGGGACAATGTAGGAGCCCAAAGGAGAAAGTCAGACCTGATGTGTGCAAACAAATAACAGCTGATCTTGACCTTCCTCCAGGAAGCTGGATTTTAGAAAGAAGCTCCTGCTTGGATGGCACTGAGATTCCCACAAGACATCTGGGTGGAAGAAATTAGGTTTCAGAAAAAGAACTCACAGTGATTATCTGACTTTGATACCTGTTTAAGTAAAAATTATCAATAGACATAAAGCAGTCAAAATATCATTACCTTTTTGAAAGAGAGGACTTCGATAATTTGCAAAAACAATGCAGGAATTAATTATAAATTCTTCAGATATTGTTAGTTCAGGATGCACTCAGGTGCGCTCTGGGTGGGGCTGCTGGAGCCGGAGGGAGCAGCCCCTGTCTCCCCTCACAGCCTCGGAGAGCCCCGTCCTTCCCTCAGAGCTTCGGAGAGGAGCTCCCAGCCTCTCCTCGCACTCTTCAGAGGGCTCCCTCTTCTTTTCACAGCTTCAGGGAACCCCTTCTCCCCCACAGCCCCGGCAGCCCCGTCCTGCCCTCACGGCCCGGGCCGTGTTCTCCCCCTCACGGGAAGATGCCCGGCCGTGCCCGTTCTTCCCCTCACAGTTCAGGCAGCCCCGTCCTCCCCTCAAAGCCCGGGCCATGCCCGCCTCCCCTCAAAGCCGAGATAGCTCCATCTTCCCCTGACATCCCGGGCCGTGCCCCGTCCCCCCCTCACAGGCCGGGTAGCTCCATCCTCCCCTCACGGCCGGGACCGTGCCTTCCTCCTCTCACAGCCTAGGCAGCCTCATCCTCCCCTCACAGCCCGGGCCGTGCCCCGTCCCCCCCTCACAGGCCGGGTAGCTCCATCCTCCCCTCACGGCCGGGACCGTGCCTTCCTCCTCTCACAGCCTAGGCAGCCTCATCCTCCCCTCACAGCTCGGGCCGTGTGTTCTTCCCCTCACAGCCCGGGCAGCCCAGTACTCTCCTCACAGCCTCAGGGAGGATCCCTCTCCTCTCAGCCTCTGAAGGATCCCACTTCCCTCCTCACAGTCCAGGGCAGCCCCTTCCTCCCCTCACAGCCTCAGGGAGGAGCCCCCAATCTCGCCTCACAGCCTCGGAGAACCCCTCCTCTCTTCACAAGGAGGCCGATGCCCAAGCACCAAGA
Organism: Emberiza elegans; assembly: GCA_024865655.1. Classification (NCBI taxonomy): domain Eukaryota; kingdom Metazoa; phylum Chordata; class Aves; order Passeriformes; family Fringillidae; genus Emberiza; species Emberiza elegans. The sequence continues at coordinate 7,868,515 of JALJVW010000184.1, read as the reverse complement.
TCCAGGCACAGCAGCTCTGCTGTTCCAAAACACTGAGAAATCCTCCAAAAATGGGTCCTGAAGGTTTTCACACAGCAGGGCTGACAAGCCACCCCCTTCCACGTTAGCAGTGACAACCTGCACTTGGCCGCCCACCCTTCCCTCACAGGCCACGGCTGGGTGTTCTGAGGTGACTCCTGACACCCGGCAGCCCAGGAACCACAACATCCCACACTTCTAGCAGACTTTTGGGTTCAGTGGTGCCACTTCCCAGCCAAAAGGGATCATCCATCTTGATTAACCAAACTCAAGTGAGCAGCTAACATGCACATAATCCCATCACATGTATTCTTGGAGTATCTGCACCTCGGCTGATGGATTTCTCATTAACACAAATGTACTTTAGCCCTGCTTATAATTGAAACCTCGCTTCTGGCCAGCCACATGTCTGGCAGAGCCAGGAGAACTACTTTTTCCATGTTCACAAGCATCCCTGCCAGTCCTTGGTGTCACCACCTGATTAGATCTCTGGCACCGTGGGCTCTGCTTTGGCACGGAGGAGAGCATCATCTCACCGCGCCTGCCTTGAAACGTGGCCTTGAGGGTGAAGGCAGGAGAGGAAGAACAGCAGATGTTCCATGTACCAAACTGACTTTTCTGCAGATCAGCTGGTTTTCCCTTAGTAGAAAGGCACAATTACCTAATTAGATCAATCAAGAACACAACGTGCTTGAAGCTACTGTTCCTTCCAAACCTTGCCTACATATTTGAGCAGCAAATGTGAAGTGAAAAACCAGACACGAGTCCCTGGTTCCACCAATCCTTCCTTGAGCTGACAGAGCTCCTGAGCTACACAGAGAATGTGTGAACATGACACAAGTTCACACCTTGGCCAAACCAGGGCAGGTGCTTGGGAGGCAAAAAAACCACCCCAGTACCCTTTTTAGTACTTTACTCTGAAACAGCTGTAGTGTTTTAATGTAAGCAAAATTATAGATTCTTCCCTGTGCTCAGCCTCAGAAGCTGCCAAAGCATTTCTGCCAATCATTTCCAGGGGAGCCCAGCCTGCAGCAGCCCTCAGCGTGGATGATTTCAGCACGCATGGTAAAGGTTTAACAGCATTAGAGGCTGCCACAATGGAAATTGTTGGGCATCCCTGGTTTCACTTATAATAATGAAACTTGCTTGAAAGCTAGGAGCAGTTTGATGTCGTAGTTTTTACATAATAAAGACCATTTTTTTGTGAAACCAAATTGTTTTACAGCTGAATGTTTTAACTTTCCAAGTTAATCGTGACTCATATGTTTTATTCTCACCATATCACTGTATTTCATTGTTTCAACTCATACATATGTTACATGAAAACAAATGTTAATACATACCATGTGTGCAGACTGTTACACCCCAGTGAGCTTACACGGTTACACTTTATGATATGATAATAGAAAATCACTGCTATCAAATGTCATATTTTCAAATTTCAGAATCAAAATGTTTTGACTCTTCCAAAGTAAAACTTCTCAGAATATTCCCTACACGGCAAGTGCCCAACACACTCCAACTTCATTGAGTGCCTGACCTGATGGGGTGTGCAAATTCATTTTGAAACTTCAAATTTTGTTTTAATAGAGAAAGTTCTACTTTCCAACCAATTTTACCAATAGCATATAACACCTAAACAATAACTTTGAGACTCCAAAGTGTTTGAGTGAATAGGTCACTGTCTGAGAAAATGGGGTATTCACTCAATGAGAAAAAAACTTGGGATTTCTTCATCTAACATTCAAAATTCTGAGGATTTTGCTTATTTTTCTTGAATAATGGACAGTTCTGGCCAGAAAAAAACCAACAAAACTTAGCAATGCTGCCATCATTTGCACCTGTGGTCCTGTCATTCATGCATACATTTTGCAGAACTTAAGTTATTGAAGCTTTGCAACCTATGTAACTTGCTCATATGTAAAATCAGAGCAATCACAGCAGTAAACTGGAAAGATTTTAATGTTCTCTTGTTAAACACCAGCAGATCCCTCCCCATATATCTGTGGCCTTCCCCAAAGTTCTCATCACTGACTCTATCCCAGTCTCCACTATCTAAGAAATAAGATTAATGGAACACAAACCGTGACCACAAAGCAGACCTGGAGCTTGTTATGAGACATGCAGGGTTCAACCGAAAATCAAACATCCTCAGAGGAATAGCCAGAAACCTGCTTTTGGGAAACATGTCTGGAGGTCATATTGGCATGGAGGGAGACTGCTGGAGCTGACTGAGAGCGCTTTGGGGCAGAAATTCTCCTGGCTCTATCTTGTCATTCAGTTCCAATGAGTTCTTAGATCCTTTCTACATTTACTCCTTTAATATTTTGCAGACATGTCCCTTATGTAAATGTTCTCTGGACATTGTGTGCCGTTTATTTACAGCAGGTTATTCCATACACAGCTCCAACTGTGCCTGCTGGTAACATTCACTGCTGCTGCCAACAATTCTTGAACCAAGCCACTATCTGCATATTCTCCTTTGGGCTACTAACAAGGTCCTTCAGTTCTCATTCTTCTGTTACTGCCACCCAGACAGTTCCTTTAGACTTTAAAACAAAATTAATAATCTGGGAGAAAATAAAAGCCATGTGAGACTGTTGTGCTGCTGGCAACTATCATCCTAAATCCACTGCAGTCAGTGGGACAGATTTTGACCTCCTGTAAATGGTCACAACAATGCCAAGGAAACCAAAGCTCTTCTCCAGTGTCCAACCTACCAACCTACTCAATATCCTTATTTTTTTATCTAATATCAAGAACTTGAGCTGGCAGCTATTGTTAACACAAGACTGTGGTCAGCTTGGAACAAAATCCCATATGTGTTTGTACATACTTCCCTGGAGGTGCAGCTCCTTTCTCCTGCTTTTTAGCTGGACAAGAACTGTTTATTTTCAGCTGCATCTGCTCCAGCAACACAGGCAGAGATCTGCAGCTCTCCTGGACACCTGTGTCACATGGTTTCTCCCTTCCAGGCCAATAGCTCAATACTCAAACCTCAATTTCCAACACGATTGCTACACATCCCCTGGTTTGTGTTTAAGGCTTTTCCATGGGCAGCTTCATCCATTTCTGCTGGAGAACAGTTTATACCAGTGACTCCCTATGTACTGGGGTGGCAGACGATGTCTTAACTTGCCATAAGCTGCTGTTTCAGAAGGCTTAATAAACTCAACTGAACAACAGCCTAAGAAAGGAAGTAGGAGATTAAACAGGCTGGTATTTCTACCCCCTTCTGCTTCCTAAGAAGGACCAAAAAACCCCAAACAAGCAGTGGCCCAAACTGGAGTGCACACACAGCCCTCCCCATTAACTCAGTGTTTGTCTGTGTTACCTATGAACCAACATGGTTTCAATTTAGCTTCTTATTAATCTTGTGCATTTCTTTCAACTGCTATTTTAAAAATAGAAACTTAATGTTGAACATTTTAATAGCATTATGTTTCAAAGGCAACAAGCTGCTGTACTGATTTTTTTTCCAAAAACTTTATTGCCAGATGTAAGTATGTGTTATTAGTGATATTCTTTGTAACTATGTGTGATTATTGATATTCTTTGTTTTCCCACAGGTTTCTCTTTTCCTTATTAAAGAACATATCTGTAGTTAAGCAGCTCTGTGAAAGTCTAGTGAGGTCCATGAGAAATCACAAGTCACCAGCACACAGATCCATCTTATCCAACTTCAGGCACTTGGCTAAACTGCTTAAACTAGGAGTTTCCCCATCCTGAACTCCCTTTATATTTAGTAGAAATTACTGAAGACATCCAGGTACAGGCTTCATGTAACACCTGTTGGAGCAGGACTGCAGGAGCTGCAGCCCTCAGCAGACTCAGCTGCATGACTGACCCAGCCAAGCACACGAACATTTATCTGACTGCAGTCAGTGAGCAGCCAAGGCAGCACACAGAGAATCACATTCCTGGACTGGAGGTTTGGGAGAGGTAAGCTGTGTTTTCATGCACTTCCAAGGAAGCCTGACAGTCTCAACATTATTTACACACTAGTGCAGAATGTCCTCCTACCAACAGCTGGGGCTTCTGGTAGCCAAAGGCAAACCATCTATTGTAATACTATTCTTCTGTCGTAAGAAACACTCTTCCAAGCAGAAGAAATTTTTTTTAAAAATAACCCAAGCAAAGGCACAAATTAAGCCCCAGAAATTAAATACTGAAATAATTTTTACAGCATAGAAAGATCAAACTGCAAACAAGCTGCAAAAGCCACTAGTAATTTAACATTCTATTATTCCTTTTTTTTCTTCAAGCCAAGCATACTTTGCTGGGACCAAACCTTCACATTAGATTTCCTGTGCTGTGGGCTTGATGAGATAAAGCAGTTTCTTAGGATCAACAAATCACTCCATTAAATAAGCCCATTGGTAAATATTCTCAACAGCAATTAACAAACTAGAGTAAGGAACTCATTTGGGGCTGCATTCCTCACTCAGGCAAGACCTCCCCTCTAACACCAGGACTGCAGGAGAGGGTCCTAACTTTGAAGGACAGAAGGAAGCCATCCTGGCTCTCACCATTCCCTCCACATCAGCTATTTTGGTTCCTCTTATCAGGAAAAAGGAGCCAAGGGTTGGACAGAGATGCTTCCCCTCAGCTCTCAGGCCTTGTGCAGAACGGACCATGCAGTGTTTTTCCAGCTGTCTCTCAAGACCCTGGGGAAGCAGGACACTTCTCAGCATTTCTTCTCAGCAGAGTGAACAGAACTGCTGCTGTCACCCAGGACCTGGGGTGCCCCGATTTGTGCAGTACCAGCAGTTTGGAACAAAGGTATTGTCACTCCTGGGAGGTGGAGGAGGTACAAATTCTAGATTGAAAAATTGGAATGGAAAAGGGTTTTTTCACACCCTCTCACCCCATGTAAGGCTCTGCCTGGAAGTGAAGCAGTGCATTGACTGAGAGGGTTTTAGTATTAAACCCCAGAGTCAGGGTGGTCCCTGATGAACAAAGATATAAAGCAGAAACTCAAGATGCATTAGAGAGGGTTACTTTGGGTTTTTCTCTGCAGATATTAAACAAATACATGCCATTATGATGCATTATAATTCTGTGTTTTGACAAGAATACACAGGCACCATTTTGAAATCGGAACAATAAAAGACAATGTGCAATATTCTTTAAAAAAAACCCCAGCTTTAGTCCTGCTCTTGTTGAAATGAGCATTCTCATCTTGTTTGAGTAACCCAATACTACAATGAACTAAAAAGCACAATATGCTAGAACAGAAAATCAACAAAGTATTAGGATGCAGCAATTTATGTCAAGTCAGCATCAACTTACCCACTGAACTACTTCTGAATATTTTATGGGGCTCTAACCTTATAAACAAATCTGGGAATAACCACAAAGGTGCAGTTCTTCAAGGTATTTTCCACCTTTGAAAAGGCCCTCCATTTTTTGGGGAAATCTTTCTCCTTGCCATTCAGAAAGAGCTAAATAAATGTGAGCATAAGAACTAATTATAAAAAGCCTACTGAACTGGAGTAACAATAATGCCTCAGTCTTGAAAACACAGAAAGTAAATGCAATTTTACATTAAAGATCTGAAAACAAACTCAAGGCTAATATTTTCAGGGGGAAAAAACCCAACTTTGATCTCTCTTTCTTTCCAGGGGGGAGCCAATATCAACATGAGTGATTTTGTACTATATTCAGGAGTCCTTATGTGGGTTAATAATGTTAAAGTTATTCCACTGCTTTTTCAAACTTTTCTGGAATCAGCTCCTTGGTGAAACAGGGCCCTATTGAAGACTCTTGAATTTGCATAGCATGTGCAAGACATTTAGATTTATATTCCATGTTAGGCTTGTGTGTTTAGAGTTTACTCAGGCATATGCAATTCATTGGCTGTATTGTTATCTTCACAATGAACAAGCACACTCACTTCATCTGCAAGAAATACAACTTCAAACAAAATTAAATTTCCATGAGAAAACGTGTTCCATGAAAATTTCCATCAATAAAGGCTTAGCTCAAATGTACTAAGGTCAAAATACTTTGATTTGAGCCTACCTGGGTACTGTGTGACTTAAGCAGCAAAACTATAAAATCATTTGGAAATTATTATTTTGGAAGTGCTGCTGCAATGACAATTATTCACATTACAGTTCTCTCTAAAAGCCTTTGGCCTTCATGATCCTGTTGTGTTTGGTGATGAATTTGTCCACAGAAACCGACAGATTCTGCCTTGAAGAAAGGCTGATGCTGAATCCAAAAAGCCATCTACAGAAATACATAGTCAGTGTTTGGTTTGAGATTTGTGAGACACCACAGCTCATGTCCCATTTGCTGTCACCACCAGAGTGTGCTGGGGTGGTCTCCAAAGTGGGACCAACATTGGGGTTACCCTGTGTGCCTGCCAGTACCAGGCAGGAATTCTGGGCCAGGCCAGCACAAGCAGGTGACAGAGGGAAGGGTTTGCCTGTGCTGGCTGCCAGGGAGAGGCACAGGGAGGGCTGCTCTCACCATGTAGGGCAGAGGGAAGCACAGCAGGGAGAAGAGCCAGGAGAGCTAAGAACAACTTTGACTCAAGGAAAGCAGCATCTACAGTGAATCAATCTAGGCAAAAAAAGGAGAAGTTGAGCTACTAGAAAAGCTGGCCAAGGGGGGCTGTGAGGACAAAGAAATCCATCAGAGATGGAGGTTTGAAAAGTTGCAGATAGCTGGATCTACATCTCAGCAGATCTCACCTACTTCTTGTATTCACAGCTTCCTTCCCAAATGCCTGATCCTGCACCATCACATGGGATGAAAGATCTGCCAACAGGATGAGCCCAGCTACTGCAGAACACATGTACTTTCTGCAGGGCAAGAGAAAGGAACTCATAGATCATGAAGAGCTGACTACTGTGTGCTTTTGATTTGCATTTCTTTCATTAAGAACTTAGTATTTGTTTTTTTACTGTTTCATTAAACCCTAAAACTCTCCTTTGGGCCATTGGTCTTTTCTCCTCATAGAGGTGGCTAATCTGGCTGTGGAGCTGATGGTCCAGAGGAGAATAAAGTGCATCTCTTCAGGAGATACAAGAGATGTGCATCACAGCATGCTCTGAAACTGCTTGTCTTTACTGAGGAACTGTATCCACCAAATCAGAAAATTGGATCAAAATGGGCATATTTAGATATCTATGATAGATATAACATCTGAATTTAAAAGAAGGTCAGTGCAACAGTTCTGAACTACTGCCACTTTGGATCCAAGTGAAACTTGCTCAGGAGCAATCACAGATTTTAATACCATGAGCATTTCAGATGTTCAGCTCCCAGGGGGAAATCAGGCAGCAGCCTTGCCTTCAAACCCACAGTCTCTTGTCATTTATATAAATAGCAGTGTTAAAGACCATGGAGGGCTCCCTGCTTCTTTATTTCCTGCAAAACCACCCCAGGTCCAGGTCTGTTATTTGCACATCAGTCACTTGCACCAAGCTGAGCAGTTCTTCTGAGAACACAAGACTTGGTGATTATTTCCAACTACCAAAATAACCCACCACATCTGAGGGAAGAAGCTGCCCCATCATTATCTGCAGGTGACATCACTGTGCAGGTGAAAAAATGAAATCCAACAAAAAATGAATCCATACAAAAATGAAATCCAACAATTGTACTACAATAAGCAAAAATATCTGGTTTGCCTTGGCTTAGAGACAGAGGCCAGCAGTAAGGGGTAATTACAGACACCTAATAAAGACTATACAAAATATCAGCATCACTCCCATATCACAAAATGGTGACTGTCTCAGCTGTGACTAACAGCTTACTGCAAATCATGTCTTTGAAGCATCCTTAGGATCTTTGAATAGAACACAGATGACAATCCCAAAATACATTCTATTTTCCTCCAAACCACTAAAGAAGAAATCACACCCATCTAGACCCCCGGCATATGACTCATTGCTATTGATCCAAAAGGAGATGCTGTCATGCAAAAATTCTATTTTTCCACTAGACCTGTTATTTTTTTGTGATCTCTGCTGCCCTAAACTTCTGCAAATACACCTTCAGTAACTACAGCAAAAAAAGTTCAAAGATTTTTCTACAGAAAGAGATGGACTGGGCATGAGGAGAGGAAAACAGCAAAGAAGGAGGAGAAAAATCATACAGTGGGACTCAGAAGGACAAGAGATATTGGGAGAAAATAACTGGAAAGACTACAAGAAGCGCATCTAAAATAAAATAACCAGGAGCACAGGAAGTTGGTTGATGGTTATCACCTCTGTTGGAGAGAGTCCTGAGGATGCCACCAAGATGATTAGTGGGATGGAGCCCCTCTCCTATGAGGAAAGCCTGAGAGAATTGGGATTGCTCAGCCTGGAGAGGAAAAGGCTGTGGGTCACCTAATTGTGGCCTTCAGTTCCTGAAGGGAGCCTACAAGGAAAGATGGAGAAGGATTTTTCACAAGGACCTGAAGTGACAGGACAAGGGGAATGGCCTGAAACTGAAAGAGACTAGGGTTAGACTGGATATTAGGACTTGACTCTGAGATGGGGAGGCCCTGGCACAGGTTGCCCAGAGGAGCTGTGGCTCCCCTATCCCTGGAAATGTTCAAGGCCAGGCTGGATGGGGCTCTGAGAAACCTGGGATAGTGGGAGTTGTTCCTGCCCACAGCAATGGAGTTGGAATTAGATGATCTTTAATGTCCCTTCCAAACCAAACCATTTTATGATTCTACAACAGGAAATTACAGGAAAATCCTATCCATACAGAATCAGTGTGAATTTTCCACTCAGTTCATTTGGGTTGGGATTCCTGCTTTTGAAAGCACCAATTCCAAAGTAAACTTAATGTTAATGAGAAGTAACTAAGAACATGCAGCAATGCAACCTGAACTGCGGATGAACTCAAAGTCACGCCCATAAAGGGAGGGTTCACTGCTGAAGTCCCAACAGCAGCATTGCTTGGAGCCCTTACAGCAGGAAGATCTGGGACAAAGCTGCTGGTGGTGTTGGGGCTCTCAGAGAAGATGACCTGACCTGGTTTCAAACGTGCACAGCACCGGCCATAAACACCCCACGCAGCAGAAGGCACTGCTGCAAAAGCTTTGTGTGCAGCACCCACCAGTCCAGCCCCGTGCTGAGATCCAGGCACAGATGATGGCTGGTAACATTAGCCGCTATCTATCCAAGTAAATGCAGTGTGCCTGGGAACATTCCTGGGCATGGAGGCCAGCTGGCAGGGAACGGCACAACGCTGCCAGTGAACACCCTCACCCTTCACAACAGGGAGCCTGCATGCAACGCCTGCCAGTGAACACCCTCACCCCTCACAACACGGGGCCAGCATGCAATGCCTGCCAGTGAACACCCTTACCCCTCACAACATGGAGCCGGCATGTGATCTCTGCCAGTGAACACCCTCACCCTTCACAACAGGGAGCCGGCATGCAACGCCTGCCAGTGAACACCCTTACCCTTCACAACAGGGAGCCGGCATGCAATGCCTGCCAGTGAACACCCTTACCCTTCACAACAGGGAGCCGGCATGCAATGCCTGCCAGTGAACACCCTTACCCTTCACAACAGGGAGCCTGCATGCAATGCCTGCCAGTGAACACCCTTACCCCTCACAACAGGGAGCCTGCATGCAATGCCTGCCAGTGAACACCCTTACCCCTCACAACATGGAGCCGGCATGTGATCTCTGCCAGTGAACACCCTTACCCCTCACAACATGGAGCCGGCATGTGATCTCTGCCAGTGAACACCCTCACCCTTCACAACACAGAGCCGGCATGCAGTGCCTGCCAGTGAACACCCTTACCCTTCACTACACGGAGCCGGCATGCAATGCCTGCCAGTGAACACCCTCACCCCTCACAACACGGAGCCGGCATGCAATGCCTGCCAGTGAACACCCTCACCCCTCACAACAGGGAGCCGGCATGCAGTGCCTGCCAGTGAACACCCTCACCCCTCACAACACGGAGCCGGCATGCAGTGCCTGCCAGTGAACACCCTCACCCCTCACAACATGGAGCCGGCATGCAATGCCTGCCAGTGAACACCCTCACCCCTCACAACACGGAGCCGGCATGCAATGCCTGCCAGTGAACACCCTCACCCCTCACAACAGGGAGCCTGCATGCAATGCCTGCCAGTATACACCCTCACCCTTCACAACACGGAGCCTGCATGCAATGCCTGCCAGTGAACACCCTTACCCCTCACAACACGGAGCCGGCATGCAATGCCTGCCAGTGAACACCCTCACCCTTCACTACACGGAGCCGGAGATCTCTGCCAGTGCGGAGCCGGCATGCAGTGCCTGCCAGTGAACACCCTCACCCCTCACAACATGGAGCCGGCATGCAATGCCTGCCAGTGAACACCCTCACCCCTCACAACACGGGGCCAGCATGTGATCTCTGCCAGTGAACACCCTTACCCCTCACAACACGGGGCCGGCATGTGATCTCTGCCAGTGAACACCCTTACCCCTCACAACACGGGGCCAGCATGCCAACAGCCCCTGGGGACGCGGCTGCTGCCAGGCCTGGCTCCAGAACTGCCCGGGGCAGCGCTGGGCGGTGCTGCAGCCTAAACCTCGCCAGGGACTGTCCCCGCAGCTCACCGGCACAGGCAGGGACGCTCCAGGTGCAGGAGCAGCCCTGTTAGCAGAGGGACAGCGACCCCTTCCCTCTCTCCCTCCTCCATGCCTAGGAGAAGCATTTCTCCTGCATGGAAAAAATGTGAGCAGCCATTCTCACTGACCCCTCTCTTCTCCCATCCCAAGCAATCTCCCCTGCTGTTCCCACATGCAGAAGATCCATGGCAAGGGCTGGTAAAGCAATGGGAATGGTCCAGCTTGCTTGCTGGTTCACTGAGTGCTGAAGGGCAAACCCACCTCACAAGTCAGGAATGGATGCAGAAGGATAAGTGCATGGAACACCTCCAAACCTGTCCCACCTCCTGTGCACACAGAGACCTCACTGCACAAACCTGTCCAGGGACACCTCATGATTTTTTTCAAATCATTTAGGTGGCACTAATGGCAGGAGTGCTTGAAAACACAGCCCTATGCCCCAGCAGCCTCACCACCTTATATCACCTTATTGCAGGGGTTCCATACTGCTGTCTCCTTATCACAAAAGCTCCATACCTTCTTAGTGTTCCTCGTGGGCAGCTCCTCAGAGCACCAACTCCTTCTTCACACAGCAGCCAACTGACTCCAGTTCCCTTCTCACCCAGCCACCCCACTCTTTATAGCACTCTTCTTCTCATTGGTTACACCTGTGGCCTGTTAAAGTCAGGCCTGATCCTAATCTTTGATAATTGGCCCAGCTGCAACTCCTTAGGGGTGAGATTACTTTCTGCACTATCTCTATTTTCTTATATTCTATCCCTCTACACCACCTCAGCAGTTCTTCACAAGACTAAGCAATGGCCCATGAAGCATATCTTGAGGCTTTGGCTGCAGAAAGAATGCCTGGTTTTCTAACAGCCATTATTTTGATACCTGTGACACTCCAATCAATTTGACTGGAAATATATTTTAATTAATAAAAAGAAAAATAATCCATTCCTTTGTCTGATTCACTAGAAAAAATATTCATATTGGCTTCTATAGCAAGAGCTTGGGTAATAATCTTATACAAACCTCTGTGTGTGCACTTGTGTGTTTATACAAAACCCTCATCAGTTTAAACTGTATTTGCTGTTAAGAAGATCATTTACCTTCTAATAAATCCTAATTAGATCATAAGCCCAAGTCTCCTGAGAATAAATGTGTATTGACAAGCATATTGAGTGCTGGGAATTCACAGGGCTCCTCTTTCCAGCTGGGATCTGTCACTACACGTTGTGTGTGTAGGTGCAGAGCACGAGCAGTGCCTGACCTTTCCCCAGCTTGTGCACAACTCAGCAGGTTGCTAGAACTCCCTACCAAGGAACTTTTGGGGGTAGGAGAGGAACCCAAGCTGCCATGTGCCAGTGACTCAGAGGTGAAAACTACCCATTTCAGAGTTGTTCTTGTGCCTGGAATTTGAAGGAGCCTGCTCCTTTGCTGGAAGAGTTTGAACAATTCATGCCAGGGATTGCAGTCCACCCACAGCCACCGAGGCAGGCAGTGTGTTTTGTACAGGTTCCCCACAGTGCTGCAGGGAAGCCTGGTCCATCCCCTGACAGAATAACCTCAGCTTCCTCCACCCCAGAGATGACTGACATAGGCCTGACTTTGGGGTGCTGGGCACTCACCTGTTGGTGAAAGGCTAAGATGACCCTCGTTCTGGGCAAGGGTGGCAGGCTCGGGGGACAGGTGACCTCCCTAAAGCCTCGCTGCCCCTCAAGGACAGAGGAACCTGCCAGCCCAAAATGGTGCCTGTGGTCAAGGCAATGTTTTGATGTGCTGTCCCTGAGGAAAAGCCCCTCTGGCAGCAGCTGAGATTCCCCTGGCCCTGCAGGAAGGTGCCTGTTGTACGTCCCAAGCCCGGGGCAGGAGCTACCACTGCAGTTTGGTAGCCTGAGAACCACCATGGATGTGCTGCTGTGAAATACCACACATGGTGCAAGAGAGGGGAGGGCTGAATCCACTCCTTCTGAGTCATTCAGGTCTGTATCCCGATTTAGCAAGGAGAATTTGGAACTTCTTGATGTTTATCTTATTACTATCTAATTTTGTGAAGATTTCTCACACTTTATGACAGGCAACATTGCTTTGGAGTACATCTGAAAACAGACCCTGTTTTAAAAAGCTTTTATGGATTACTGCAGGCCAAAGCCATCCTTAAGACCAGCCTAAGCCTACAGTGACATCAGCAGATACTGTGGAGTGAAACAAGAGGATCTAGGAAAAGAAAGTGTTGAGATCTGCTCCAGCCCCAAGCCTAACCCATGAACCTGATGCCTGCCAAGGTTTAGAGCTTTGTGTGCAGATGTGAAGACAGCACTGCTCTGTGACATGAACTGTTGTGTGGTAGTAGAAAGATTCCCTTTGAAAGCTCAAGCACAATTAAACCAAAGCACAGATGCAGATTCCTGCTTGGCACCTGTACAGAAGGGCCCTGGCAGAGCCTGTGGACAAGCTCTGTCTGTCCATCCAGGCGTGCTGAACACATCACCTGCACAGCACCTGCATGGCCCACATGCAAGGGGAATTTCTGGACTCTAGAACTGTAGCTTGGCCATACGCTGGAGGTGCAAGAATCCATTCCCTGGCTCCCTGGTGATTGCACAGAAGGGAGAGGGAGCCAAGGGCCTCCCACAGAGCCCCTGTGGGATCCAGATGTTCTGCCATTCCCATCAGTCAGGATGATCAACAGGCCAGCAGCTGCCATGGGGACACTGCTGCGTGACAATCCCCAGAGTCCCACAGACAAGCAAGGGGATGAGTGTGGGGCTCAGACAGAAGCTGGCAGAGAGCAAAGGTACCATGACCCTTGACTGTCATGCTGACACATAAAAATAAGCCAGACTACAGGTAAACTTGAACGTGTCAGGCTGGAAAAAGTGGCAATTCCAAGTAGGTCAGGTCCTGCTGTCTCAGGACAGCAATGTCCACCAGAGGAGCAAGGGCAGTAATATCAAAATCTCAGTCAGAACCTAGAGACTCCCAAATCAGGCTGATGCTCTTAAAAGATTTTACCCCCAGTAAATGGCAGCACAGTGTGCAAAGGACTCCTACCCTGTGGGGAGCAGAGCTTTCCACAGCAGAGCAGCCCCAGGCTTTGAATACATTGTACCTTGTTTCCACATCTGTCCAGAACTGGACACCTTTGGATTGAAACATTCCCAGGACAAAACTTGGGGTCAAACTGTGAACCCTGCACCTCCTGTGCTCTGCAGGCTCTTTCACAGCGCTCCCGTGGGCTCTGTGCTCCCTGGGGGATCGCTCAGTGGCCAGGAGCAGAGGCTGGGCTGGCTCTCCCGAGGGAGGGCAGTGCTCAGACGTAGGTCTGGGGAAGCAGCTCTTTGAACCTTTAAGTCATCCACACAAGAAAGCAACCCTGACAAAAGCTGTGGAGTCTTCTGAACACCTCTTCAGACAGCAGAACTGAAAGACAGACTTCCTCTCCTGTGTCATTACACACACACCCTGCCCTAGAATCAGAGTTTAAATCAAGTTCTTTGACACACATCAGAAACCTTCAGTGTAGAATTTCTGAGACACCAAAATCCTTAAAGACAGACCTAACACAGACAGCCACTGTCAAATCATTTAATTGCTTTCATCAATTGAAAGTATCTTTTGATTCAAGAACAAATGCTTAGCAAGACCTTGGTGAGAAGAGACATAACCTTAGGGCTGAAAAGCAGAGCAACATGTATAATTTTTCCCTTTACAGATAATCAGCCCTGCTTTTTAAGTAGCTCCTGAGAAGGACATCTAAGCATTGCTGCTGTGAATAAAGCAGAGAGTTCACAAGAAACCAGTTCCTGCCTGCATGCATAAGCCTCATGCCAGCAAACCTAATTGAAAATAATCTGTGATCGACGCTCTGCATTCTTCAGGAAAAGTGCTTTTATCCCATCTTTTCCCATCTCTCCTCCTCCCCTCCAACCTTAAATGAATCACATATTGAATCACTGCAGCATGGCGGTATTTGATCATGATTTATAGGGCACTGTCTGCCTCACTCGGTGCGCAGCCTTTGGAGAGAGGAGGTATGTTGGACAGGGAAGAACAGGCTGTCAGCACCCAATAAATTATTAGTAGCAGCCACTTCCTGAAGTAAAGACCAATATAAGATCAACCTTCTAAGTGGACAGGTGCACAGGGGTTCTTACATCAACAGCTTGCCTGGCACATAATCCAAATTCTTAGTAACTGCAATCAAATGTGGCACTGAGAAGAGAAAGGTTTTACTGATAGCTGTTAATAAATCAGTGAGGAGCTCTGGGCACTGCAGAGAATGAGCAGGGACTGGACCCCACTGCTTGCTGCCCTGGGTACCAAAGCAAAGATTAAGACAAATCTCCTGCCCTTGTTTGACAGGAGGGTGCAATATTATGATCAGCAAAACTTCCAAATCTGCAAACTCAATATAAAGTTGCATGCAAGAAACATTGATGTAAGTTTTAATCATCTCCTCTCCATCATCAGCATTCCCCAGCCTATTGTTTCCCTGCTTCCAACTTCCTTCTTTCCAGTTTTCTCCATGGCAAACAAGTCTAGCAGCAGCAGCATGTTGAGACTTCATTGCAGCTCACACATTGATAGTGGTACATACTGATCTGTAGCAGTCATGCTCCAGCTGGTCCTGCACCATAAGAAAGGCGTAGGAAACGATCCCCAGATAGCACCACATAAGGATTTCTTAGCTCCATCCTGCCAAAAGAGGGACAGTTAGCCTACGTTGGTCCTTCACACTCTGACAGTGAAGCAGTGACAGCAGATGGAATACTCAGGGCTAAGAAGGAACTTCAGAGCAGCTTCATGACAGCTGTGTGATAACAAAGTTCTTCAAAGATGTTTTAAAAATGAACCAAACAAGGGAGATTAAGAGAAGGGGAGCAATGGGTCTGTCTCCTGTCCCTCAGCACAGCTTCCCTGTGCCCAAGCTATTGTTTGAGTCAGACAGAAGCAGCACAGCCAGGTGCTTCCAGGCACACAAGAGGGCTGGTTACTCACTGCTGTCAAAGAGACAATTCATTCCTGCAGCACCCTGAACAGCCCCAAGGCCATGGCACCAGCCAGGAGTTTGGCTGATTCCTACAGCCTCTGCACCGTGGGGTGTTTTTGCTGAGCACCACCAGAGGGCTCAGCATGGTACAATATACCAAAACCAAGGTGCTGACCCCAAAATCCCACACCTAGACACAGTGATTGGTAGGCAAACCCTCTGATTAGATCTTTACAAATCGCAGTTCTTTTTAAAACATGCTCACTTTTCAAGAGGAGTCGCTGCTTTCATCCCACAATCACCTGGGAAGAATGATTCCCTGTTGCTGTTTAGAGGGTCAAACCACAGTATCCAATGGCCTTCAGCTATTGATGAATTAATAAAAATACATGTTGCAGGCTTTTAAACACACTTAACACCAGGACACAATGACTGAGAGCTGATAACTCTTACAAACTCCTGATAAATCTACATTTTGTCTACTTTATTATGGGCAACATATATGGAGTAATATCTTCCTCCCTGGAGCTCCACATCCTATTTACCTGTACTAAATGTCTCCAATCCCATCTATTGAATTGCATCAATGATTTCTGAGAAATCTCTCTTAAAAATGAATTTTTCATCCTGACTTCTGAGTCCTGTGTGATGTCTCTGACACTAAAAAGACAAAAGTTGGGCCCTTGGGGTCTTGTCAAGAGCTAATGTAAGACAAAATGCTTGTAAGCTTTGATTGAAATACTTCCTCTCTCCCAGCACCAGCTAATGATTCTGAACGACTTTGTTAAGTGTATACTTCCCTACCTTGAAATAGATACTGTGTCAAGTAGGATTTATAGGTGATTTAACTCAATCATGCCTTCAAAGCAGCTTCAGCAGCTCCAAATGCTGTTAAAAAGAGCAGGGAACATTCAGAGGCCGAGCCAGGGTTAAAGAGAGCATCTCTGATCACCAGAGTGATGAAAAGTGGTCAAGAATGGGAATCGCTGTAACTGCTTGTCCCGAGCTATTGTCTTTCATATTGGAACTGCCAGAACATGCAGGATTTGGGGATGGAAATGACAGCTTACTGTTCTGAGTCATCACCTGGTGCTTGGAGAGCAGCAGTATTTGAATGAAAGCTTTTAAATCATTTGGTTTTCCAAGAGCATTTCCCCAAAAGGACATTGGTAGAGTGAAGGAAATGTCCACTGCACAGGAGAAAGGCTAAAAAATCCCCTGAATCCCATGTTTGGCTGTGCCAAGAGCTGCTTTGTGACAGCAGGTAAATCCCTTCGCTCCTCTTTTCATTTGTTTTCCTTTCCCACTGTACATCTGCCTTGTCGATTGGGAAAGAGAGATTTATGAGTGTCTTAGGGATTTGGTGGTGCAAGCACTTCTCTCCAATCTTGAGAGGAAGGTGAAAACCCCACCCTTTGGCTCCAAGGCTGTTGTTGCAGAGACTTGTACAGCACCTGTAGGGACCTCAGGGAGGACTGCAAGGGGAGATCATGAGTGTCTGTAACCCCAGCAGCACTCCCTGGGCAGAGGCATTCACAGGGAAACAGAGCACCAGGGCTGGATCCTCAAAGTGAATGGGGAGGTGGGAGCAGAGACCAACACGGGCACAGAGCAGCAAGTGCCACCACAGGTCCCTCCAAGCCCTGATTCTGTCTGTGAGAGCACTCACACAGCCAGGGATGCTCACCCAGGAGACTCCCCCGGCTGTGCATTCCCAAGTGGGGAATTTTGTGAGCCACAGGTGGTGCCTTTGCATTTAACAGTCTCAGAGGAATTTTATTCGTGAATTTTCCAGTCTCTTGAGGCAAGTTAATATGACCTCTTCTAAAGGAAGCAGTGAAATATAATCCAGCAAGGCAATATACTGCAGGACAAACTGGGATTTATAGGTGATTCTGATAGGGAAGAACAACAGATGATATTTGCTGATCACTGACTATTCAAGGTGGTATTTCAACATCTTTGCAGGAGACACAAGTAGCAGAATTTCCTGCTGAAAGCTGAAGGCACTGAACTGCTTTAGGACGAGCTCAGAAGTTCACAGCTCTGGCAGCCCACGAGTGTCACCTGTCTGTAACCCCTGGAACAATTCTGTTCCCAATGTGATTTCTCTGAAGCCAGTTTGGAGATTGCCTCAGCTGAACAGAAGGGAAAATCAAAGCCTCTCCTTTCCTGACATGATGCATTTATTCACATGGATTTTAGTCTGATCCCCTCTCCTCAGTGAAAGCACAAAGAGCTGTAAGGACAGGTCACCTGAGAGTCCCTCTCTTTATGCTCTCACCTTCTAGGCACTGCACACGTGGTGGGAGATCATCTCCTCTGGCCAAACCAGGTACCAGCATCCAGACATGTGGCAGCCAAGTTCTCCTGAATTTTAACAGGGTTTGGGCAGGATTAACATTTCTTATTTCATGCAGGAAGCTTGTGACAGAAAGAGAATTTAAACTTGAAACATCAATATAAAAACCTTAAATCACCCAAGCTATGCCTGCAAACACTAATTCTACACTGGAGCAAATCTGCAGCAGATTCTAAAGGTGCAGACCATGCAGTGCCAGGATTTTTTCCCACCCTGTGCCACTATCCCTTTGCCATGCCTCTGTCCTTAATTTAACAAGGGTGCTTCCAGCAGTAGATTTCTTTCTCTAAAAAGATTCACACATGAAGTAGTAGCACCAACAACTGGTGTGGTCCAAACTGTGCTCAGCAAGGCATTGTATTTACCTCCCAGCATTCCTGGAGAATGAAGACAACATTCTATCAGCATTCATCCTCCTAATCATAAGCCAAGATGAAATGTTAAGCCCTGGAGTAATAAATTTCATCCAAACTGAGAGGGATCCAATTTAATGTATTCTGCATTTAGTGTAAGAGTCATCTGGAGATAAAGGACAGAGCTCTCATCATCAGAAAGAGATGAGGAAACAGCTTTGGTGTGGAGATTCTGGAAGGCACAAGCAGGAGTATCAGGACCACAGACTTGTCTACATGGGGACAACTTGAGGATACTGACTGAAAGTTTAATTTGAATTTAGGGAGGGGTTCTTTTAAACTGTCTTAAATCCTTGTTAAATCCAAACAACTGGTTTCAAGTTGTGGCCACAAAGGGATTTCTCTGCTTTCTCTTCCAAAATAGTCTTTTATTTCTGAAGTGCTTGTTCACCAATGTATAAAGCAGGCTAACAATATCATTTTGAATTCACACCTACAGCTAATACCAATAATTCTTTTCTCATTCTTACATATGGAGACAAAATTTCACTTTCCAAATTTATTACAGCGTATTTCTGTTATTAATAATTATTATACCACCAAGTCACAGCTGAGGTCAAGAACTAATTGTGCCAGGATTTATGTAAACACACAGTAGGATTTCATTAGATTAGGGGTCAGAAGAGATGATTTAGAATGTTTAGTGCTGATCTAACATAGGTTAACATAGGTCAAGTTTTCTGTGTGTATGCCACTAACTTATTTGGCTTGAATGTATTTTCCAAAGAAATGTAATTCATTTCTGAAGAAGAAACACTTCACATGGAGAACCCACTCTTCCCTTTGACAGTTTGTTTTATCTCCCTCTAACCAACATTATATTTCACAATATTCTACTTCTCATTTGAATTTGCTGAGGTCAGTTCCAAATCCCAGTGCTTCCCTGTTACACTTTCTTGTCAGGAATTCAAGCCCTTTTAACATTGGTATTTTCTGCCTAAGAAGTTCTCTCTGCTGAGCAACTTCAACATTTTCCCCCACTGTAATTTATTTTTGGTTCTTATCAAAACATGAAACACAGCAGGGCTTGTGCTGTAAATAGAAACAGTCCAGTCTCAGCTCATATCCATCACTAAATTCATGGCTATCACTGATTTACCTCACAGGGAACTCTGGCCCGTGTAAACATATGGATCTAGAGATGGACAGGGTCTGTCTGTTCAGCTTCTTTCTGTAAACTAAAGCTGCTGCTACCAGGAAAAGAGGGTTATGGGCCTACATAAGTGTGTCTGTGTATTAAAATATGGATGTGTGTGCATGTCATTTAACTGCAGCTCTGCAAAAGTGGGATATTGTCACATACATTGATTCACAACCACTCAACAGGGGTCTCAGCATGATCCAATCTGGTTCCCATTGCAATTGATAGATCTGTCGCTCCCTGTGAGTTTTGGAACATAAATCCTGTCTCTGTGTTCCTTCTCTGGCACCATGAGGATTGCATCCACCAGTGCAGAAGCTCTCCAGGCTCAGGCATACTGTGAACATCAGCCTTACTGGTAAGTAACTGGGAGATGAGGCTTGGACACACAGGGAGACCTTGCTGAGGGGAACTGCCTCCCATGGGACATCACCTTTCTCTCCCCCACAGGGAAGTGAGTAGGAGAATCTCAGCAGATCATTGAGCTGCTTCTCCCCCACATACACCCACAAACAGAAACCAAATAAATCCTATGCAGATCAACTCAAACTCAATTTTCACTGAATATTGAAAAAC